>OY757056.1:4231183-4958435 GCA_963582015.1 Xanthorhoe designata | reverse complement strand
GTATGTGTTACGTAACACAGTATATATATAAAGCCGCAAACATAGTGGTATTTGGACTGATTTTTGAAAGTAATGTGTAATGTGTGATTTTGTAGGTATGACAAACGCAGTACTTACATTTTAATATTGAAAACCTTCCAAGTGTTCAGTTAAACTGTTACAAAAGGCTCTTGAGCATCGAATTAGTTAAGTTTGTTTTACTAACGTTATCCAGCGGCCAATTGTTTTCTTCTATTGAAATAATATTATAATTAATCTATTTATGTGCATTAGTAACTGTACATTTTTATTTTAATGCCGTTAACTGTCCCAGAACGACAAAGATCGAGAAAAATTAAAAAGCTATTTTGTCCTTAGTAAAATATAGGCAGTATTTTTGTGTTTTTCTGCCTAAGGGTACAGTAAAAAAGAAAAGTTTATCTTGCATTATTTTAGGTTATTTATTTAACCATTATGAAATCACCTTTACTCAAAATATTGTGTTACTTTTGGGTTACATTTGTGTAACGGTAACACAAAACCTGTTGTGTTACTTTTGTGATATAATTGACAATTTTGGCGGCCTTACCCATTAAGTACCTACTAACTATATTTCTAGAAGTAATGTAGTAGGAGGTATGAAATCTCAGGAACGACTGAGCCGATTAAAAAAATATTTCCTTTCCCGCACACTTCGCACACAGGGTCGGCGCGGCCCTGCCTACTTTACATACAACCATTTTTTACAAGGATATCGACTATTAAGGACTTCTTACGTCATTTAAACCCATTGGTTTGAAAATAGCCCTTTCTCTGCTCCGACTTCCGCGCTTTAAGTGGTCGAAATCACGCGTTTTAGTATAAAATGTTACGTCACTAAGGTATCGTATCAATTTATTTGTTACATAATTTAGTTCTAAAAGTGTAACTAGATGGCGTGATTATTACAAAATACCAATATAGGTAGGTAGGTATAGGTCTCGCCACGAAAAAAGAGCGCTGAGGGGCAGCGGGAATATTTTGGCGGCTTTGTTCACTCGCTGACGAACCAATAGCACTCACTAAATCAATGGTATTAAGTTCGCCGCAACACCTCTCCACCAATCATCGACCACTGCGCAGTTTGAAAGCCAGCGCTCTTTTTACGTGGCGCGACCTATACTTACATTGTTTGTGGTTGATGATCAAAAATAACTACAGATTAATTAAACTGGTATTTTAATCGCAGAAAGTTTAACCTTTAGATTAAAATAAAACAATTAGGTAGGTACGGTAAAAATATTTTAATTAAAAAATTATTTACATTTCGACTTCATCGCTGGCAACATAATGGCATTTACAATATCAATTTGTCAAAATAAAATATTAAAAAGATTAACAATAAGGTTAGTACTTCTAATACCTACTTGTAAATAAGAAAGATTAGGTAATTTTGCCAGGCGTTGAAAAATTAACAAATAAAAATGTAAGTAATTACCTACTAGTCAAATGACACTCATAAATAATTTAAAACAGTCACATTATCTAACAGTCAAATAATTTTATGTTCTGTCTGTCGAAATTGTTCGAGTTATAGTTTAATTATTTTTCTCCAATACCTACCTATTATTTTATCTGTGCCAATACTTAGGTAGGTAACTAACTTACTAAAAACTTTTCTATTTAAGTATGTATACCTAGAATTTTTGTTTGTTATGATATAAAATATATTGACACGTGTTTATATATTTTATTATAATAGAATCAGTTATTTTTCCTATGTTCTGTTCTAATGCCAATGTATTTTTAAATAATAATTGTCATCGCAAATAGAAAGACTAGATAATTGTTTTGCTTCTTTTACCATTTGCTCGTAAAGTGTGTAGGTAATAATAGTTACGTTTAGGTACCTACTTCTTAAACTTTATTAGCTAAAGGTATAGGTCGCGCCACGTAAAAAGAGCGCGGTCGGGGAAGTAGTGGGGGTATGTCTGCGCCTGTGTTCACTCGCTGACGAACCAATTAATAGCACTCGCTAAATCAATGGTATGAAGTGCGCCGCGTTACCTCTCCACCAATCATCGACCACTGCGCAGTTTGACAGCCAGCGCTCGTTTTACATGGCGCGACCTATACCTATCTGCTTAATTAAAGCTTTACTTGCAGATGGCAAAAGAAGATTGAAAAATACAAGTGTCAAAGTCAAGTCCTGCGGCACTTTCTGTCACTGTCAGTCGGTTTGGTCTTCCTCAGATTTTGGTGACGTTTCCTTCGAGCTGTCAATCTTCGTCTGTTATACTCACTGTTAAACGAGTTGCCCCTGTAAATGTTAGTAAAATATATAAATATATAATTACATACATAATGATTTTACATAAATATAAAAAAATAGATTGAAAATCAGAAAATAGAGTACCTACCTAATTAAAATAATTTTATTACCTAGGTTAGGTACCAATGTTAAAAATATTGATTAGGTACCTACTTAATGGTGAAGTAATTATAATGCCAGATGAATTATTTTTTTTAGAGAATAGCTTTATTATAAGCTTATAAAATGAATAAGTAAATAATTTATTATAAAGGGTTAAAATATCACTAATAGGTATTTTTACCAGGAAATAATGGGATGAATACAGTTTTTACTAAAATATAAATTATTTATATACTTGGCAGGTTAAAAATATCACGTTTTGTTATGTGGTTTGCTATTAGTTAAGTAAGTATAGTGTTTTAATAAAATATATAGCCAGGTTTAAATATCACAATTACTTTTTTTATCAATTAAGTAAACTAATTATATTCTTATTCTTAAATTATTGGTAACTATAGGTCATGTTTAATTGTAAATTAGGTAAGTACCTTACCTACCTATACCATTTTAATAACTTTTCTAATGGTGGCTAAAATATAATTCAGGATGTCGCTAAAGCTGTCAGATTAGTTTAGTTTAGTTTAGGCGACATCCCGAATAGCCACCATTATTCAACTACTTATTTTAGTTTAGGTTCTAATTAGGTAGGTAGAACAATAAATGGTAGGTACAATATCGAATAAGCAATCCTGGTACCAAATTTCATTCAAATCCGTCCAGCTGTTGAGCGTGAAAGAGTAACAAACATTCACACTTACACACACACAAACTTTCACCTTTATATTACCTAGTAGGATTTTAGGGCTGAAAACTACTTTTAGTACCTAGCGTATTATTGTTATTTTTTTTTAAGAACATAAAAATATTATGTACTTTTTGCTGCCTGAAATAAAATGTAAGTAGGTAACTATTATTTTATAGAAACTATTGAACTTTTAATTAAAACACTAACGGCTAGTCTCAATAACCTATCTATCTTTGGTTTTGCTTACTGCGGGTAGATATTTGACATTTCTTCCATACAAAAAATGTCAAAAAGCTACTGATAGTAAGCAAAACCAAAGATAGATAGGTTATTGAGATTGGCTGTAAGTAGGTAATCTTATTTTGTACTTAACATTAATAATCACCCGAAAACATGGCGACTGTGAGAACCTTAAGTAAATTATAAAAATACAAAATATCTAGAAGATTACAAATTCTGTTTGATATCATAAACCTCAGTAATGTTATCTGTTCTTACTTAACAGCCAATCTCAACAACCTATCTATCTTTTGTTTTGCTTACTGTCAGTAGCTGTTTGACGTTTTTTGTATAGAAGAAATGTCAAATATCTACCAGCAGTAAGCAAAACCAAAGATAGATAAGTTATTGAGACTAGCCGTTAGGAAGTAGGTAATTAATTACCATTTGGAAGTTGATTATGCCATGATATTAAGCTTGATAATGTAAATTTAAAAGCCACATTGGTTTTGAAAGCTGTTGTGCATTAATCTTAGTTTTTGAGGGGGATTAATAGGAAAATTCGTACTGTGTGTCTTTGACTTGTACATTTTAAAAACGCGTTCGGTATTTTTTATAGCAAACGCTATTAGGTTTGCTCTTTGTATAAATCAGGCGTTTTGTTTATGCTCTTTTATTTATTTTACAGTGCCTTTTATCTGTTCTTTATTATAAATTAGACTACTTTTTCCCGTTGATGTAGTTCCCTTGCTCGTCCTTGTAGAGGTCTTCGTTCACAGCGTAATATGCCGGGGCGTTTTCACAATCCACCTGAAATTGTAAAGAAAAATAATACATAACCTAAGTACTACCTTAGTATTCTTTTATCTGTGGTACTACCTATAATTCTTTTAGTTTTCTGTGATTATTGTCAGGAAAAGGTTACTAAAAAAATTACTAACAATAGACTATGGCGATGGCGCTGGGGATAAGCAGAAATCTAACGGCTAGTCTCAATAACCTATCAATCTTTGGTTTTGCTTACTGCGGGTAGATATTTGACATTTCTTCCATACAAAAAACGTCAAATAGCTACTGACAGTAAGCAAAACCAAAGATAGGTAGGTTATTGAGACTGGCTGTAAGAGGGGTTACCCAACTAGCAACGGAATCCTATAATAAATGACTGTAGGTAAAATTAGACTTATAAAGCTCTTATAATGGCTTTTCTGGAGACTCTTGTGCTAATAATAGCATTGTGCAAGCATTTATACTCTCAAGAGTAAATTCACTTATGTAATTGCCTTGTAGTTTACTACTAGACTATTTTATAGGATAGTTACAAGACATATAATCTTATAAGTGCATTGACGAAGTCTAAATAGTCCTATGAAAATTGTAGTCTTATAAAGGCATTGTGTAAGATTCCCAGAATTTATAATACACTTGTCTAAGATCATTATAGGATAATATAATCTAATAAGTGCATTGACGAAGTCTAAATAGTCCTATGAAAATTATAGTCCTATAAAGGCATTGTGTAAGATTCCCAGAATTTATAATACACTTGTCTGAGATCATTACAAGTATGCAGAAATATAGTTTTATAATATACTTAGCTGAGATCAGTATAGGTAGGTGAGGCGATGTAGTCTTAAAAAAGTCGCTTATAAGATTTTTATGAGAGTAAATAATCTTATAAAGTGCTAAGCTAACACTAAGAAGTCTGTTTACCAGTTTTACGTCGCCAGGTTTGGAGACATTGAAAATTATGATTTAGGTAGGTATCGTTGTTATCAATATGGATTTGCGAGTATGGAAAAAAGAAGTGGAGCATATTTAGAAGAACTGTAAATAAAAGACACGAAGAATTGGTACCACAAAAGCGATCATCTGAAGCAAGTTCTGAAAAATCAGAAACCAGCAATTTATTGAAGGGTTCCGTAGGTACATTCCGAAAATGTATTCGAAATACCTAGCGGTATTCGAAACGGTGTTTTTCAAAACAGCCTAAGTAGGTACACTTGAAATATTTTTCGGAATGGCGTGCTTCGAAACCATACAGGACTTCCCCCTGTCATAACTAAGGAAAACAAATTAAATAAAAAATGTGTAGCCGTTGCAGGGTTTCAGGCATCAATCGAGGAACTCTAATTTGATTCAACATGGTGGAGAGCTATTCTTGGCTAAGAGTAAATCTAGAGTTCTTTTACCTATAACAGTCTGATAATTGTCTTCATGCAGAGCAATTTTTAAAACATGGCGAATGAGCAAAACACAATAAATAAATGCTTGATCGTATTTTTATAATAGCTGATTTTATATTCGATTTATGTAAGCGCGATCAAAAATCAGTCGAAACATGGTACACTTCTACAATAAAAATAGATTTGCCACATGTTTAGTAATTTGTAGGTAAATATTCTTAATTAATTTTAGTCTTTTTATTCAATGAAACAATAACTATAAAATTACTTACGAGGTAAAATAACACTGCACAAATAATAAAAACAAAAAAAAATGACTGTCACCAGCGAGTAAAATTTGTAACAAAAAATGAAAAACGAAGTATGTTATAAGAACATTACTAACATAATTACACTTGTAACAAACTAGAAGTAGATAATAACAGGAGTATTGGCTCCAGTAACAATCTTCTATAAGGCAATTATAGGAGCATCAGTGCTTCCGTAATACTGGTGCAAGACAGTTACTAGACTTATTAGCATTCTGTTAGCTCATTGCAGGAGCATTACTAGAACTTGTACTCCAGTAACTGCGCCCAAATCGAGGCTTGTAGTATGCTACAGGACAGTTATAGGATAGTCTTGAAGACTGTTATAGGATCTATTTTGTTACTTGGGTAGGTACCTTGTAGAAGTAATCGCAGACACGAGTGCGTTGGCTGAAGACGGTACCAGGAGCGCAGATGAATGAGTACTTTTCGTTTCCACCTATGCTGGGCACGCACCAATGCCAGACCTGGAAGATAGGTTATTAGGACTTCATAAAGACTACTCTAATAATGGCACGTTTTACTAATCAAAGGTTATTAAGCTCTTATCCCAAACGTGTCATGCATGATACCTTTAGTTCCGGAAAAATTGTTTAAGTTTTGCTGTGGAGACCTACTAACAACTTCATCTTTAAACATTCAGATGGTTGGTTTTCAGTCTAGTAAGTGGTAATGAACTTGTCACATTTCACTTGATAATGGGGACATGAATTATACATTATTACATGTAGTAGAACCAATTTTATATGGCTTAAAAATATTGTTGAATCTAACTCATAGCGAGAGCCTATAATAAACACAGAGTTTCACGTCATGGCTTTTGCTATTTGTTTTGGTCAGGCGCTATAAAATTCAAGTTTTTCCAAATCATTCAACCAAAACTTCAAAACATTCCTTCATTTATAATAACATGATAATAATATTGACTAACTTGGCATCTCGTCTCAGGATCGGCGTAGTACCCCGGTATCTTGTCGTCGCAGGTGAACGAGAGTCCTAAAGGCACTTCAGTGTATGCAGGATAGTCTACGTCTGGCACGTAGCTCTCTAGTTGCTGAAAGAAAATACGCAATTTTTTTCGAATTGAGTCGTCAGCGTGACACAAAATAAGTTTCTTTTCACACAGGGAAACATGAGTAAAGCTTAAAATTATATTAGATAAATAAAGTAAAACTTAAAGTAAGTAAAAATGTTTTTATTGACAAAGTAATAGTGTACATTATAAATGCTGAATCCATTGGCTCCCGAACTAGTTAAAAACTGGAAAATAGTTACCTAGTTCTAATATAAGTAAGTATTTTAAGCTTCACTCATGTTTCCCTATGCACTTATTTTTTTAGTGGCATTTGATTTTGATTACAGAGTGTGAGAATGTGCCATTTGTTTGTATGTTTGGGGTAACCTGCGAAACTACTCATCCGATTTCAAAAATTCTTTCACCGATGTGCAGCATAGACTTTCCGATTGAACATAGGCTATATTTTATCAAGGTAGGTATCACGTGAGCGAAGCCACGGGCGAGTAAGCTAGTTTTAAATATTTCTGATTCTGACTGTATCTTAAATTTAATCTAAATCAGCATTAAGCTTCATCGGGTCCCAAGCTAAGCAGCTTGGGACTAGATGACGCTGTGTGGAATGTCCAAGGATATATTTTTTTATTTTTTTTGTTTATGTGTATCCTGCACTGCGTGGACTGCGCGCTTGAAATGGGATTGGGCAGGTCATGTGGCTCAAATGCATCCAGAACGTTGGGCGAGACTCGTCACTCAGTGGGTGCCCGAAGACAGTCGGAGACGACGCGGCAGACCCAGGAAAAGATGGGGAGACGACCTGGATGCATTCGAATCGAACTGGCAAACTGTTGCCTTGGAGCGCAAGAGTGGAAGTTGAAGGGGGAGACCTTTGCCCAGCAGTGGAACATGATAGGTTAAATAAAAAAAAATAAAAAAAATGTGTTTGGAAGTTACTTACAGCTAGAGATCTATCCAGAAAGTACAGCATCACCGCCAAAAAACCTACGGAACTCATCGACACTCGTCTGGCCTGTGACATCGTGGAAACTTTAAGGAACCTTAAATGTTAACCTGAAACAAAAACATTATCATCATCCACAGCTCAATTTAGATTGCAATCCTACCAATAATATAAACGCGAAAGTAGGTAAGTATGGATGGATGTTTGTTACTCTTTCACGCGAAAACTACTGAGCGGATTTGGCTGAAACTTGGAATATACATAGTTTATGACCGGGAATAACACAGGCTTTTGATCCCGGTATTCCCACGGAAACGGAAACTACTGCGGGTAACACCGCGGGGCGCAGCTAGTAGTTTATAGTTTTGGGAGTAAATTCGAACCCTTGACCAACAGATTAGAAGCCGAGATACTATCCCACTGAATCAACAAAGCTCTAAGGCTCAACTCACAACAAAAGAGCATCGAAGAGCATCGAAGCGAAGCGCAGTTTCAGTGTCATACGAATTTCAACTTTATTTTCATTACTTTAATACTTATTATCGCAGAGAAGGCGCGCTATTGTATTTCGCCGGAATTCCCGCGGCGCCGCGGGCATCCTCGCGACTCGTTCGAGTTTCTCATGCGATAATAAGTATTTTAATAATGAAAATAAAGTTGAAATTCGTATGACACTGAAACTGCGCTCCGCTTCGCTGCTCTTCGATGCTCTTTTGGTGTGAGTTGAGCCTAAATATCACAAAACACCAATTAATATTCAAACACGTGAGAATTATTTCAAAATAGTTTAAAAGCTCAATGGCGTTATTCTCATGTCATATTTTGCATAACCATGCAGCTAATTATTGTATTACATTCGTAATTGTGTGTTTTGTCCTTTGTTCTGTCTTTGGCAATCAATGGTTCTCATAAGTCCGGCGGTCGCCATTTTATTAGGTTTTTAAAAAGGCTAACAAAACAAGCTTATACTTTTAAATTGAAATTTACAGGATTTTATTGCGTAAGTTACCTTTTATTAGTTCGCCCGCGACCACGGTTGTTGCAACACAGCCGAAACGTCGGGAAAAATAGTGGCAATTCGGAATATCGCAAAAGCTAAACTTAACTAGGTAACTAAAAATGTTGCCGTCCCTTTCATAGCGATGGGAATAAAAAGGATGGCATTAATTTTAGTTAGTTTAGTTTAGCTTTTGCGACACTCCGAATTGCCACTAATAAAAGGTAAATTACCCGATAAAATCCTGTAAATTTCAATTTAAAAGTATGAATTGTGATCGCGATAGTTTAAGAAGGACTAAAACAAGCTTAATATAGTAATTTGGATACTTAAAACACCAATATTATAAGAAGGAAGAGTGTTTTTAACCGACTTAAAATGGGAGAAGGTTCTATGTTCCACAGTGTGTTTTTTTTAAGTATGTTCAATGATTATTCCGTCAATAGTGTACCAATTTTAACAAATATATTTTTGTTTGAAAGTGCCTACAATATTATCTGAAGCTATGTGAGTTGTCAGAGGCAAGTCCAAAATAACAAATGAATCGTACAAATTTTGAGAATTTAGCATTCCTAAGGAATTATTGCAGTCCATCGCTGTTATATGACGACCTCTGTGGCCCAGTGGGTGAAGGCCCGCCTTAGATGCTGAGGTTGCGGGTTCGATCGATCCCCCTACGGGACAAATGTTTAATGTTCTGAAAGGTTTGTTTCGGGTTTGGGTGTTTTCTTATCTACTTATAATCAAATCAAAATCAAATCAAATTGTTTATTTGTTATTATATAATAATTATGTACTTATGTTATTATATGTAAGTACCTATGTATTTCCAAATAAAAAGTACCTACCTATATCCATCAGTAGGTATCTGGTTATCATAACACAAGCATTAAATTGCTTAGCTTGGGATTAGATGACGCTGTGTGAAATGTCCAAGGATATTTATTATTATTTATATCAACTGGTTTCCTCACAATTTTTTTCTTATATAGATATATTATTATCTAAAAGATATATAAAGAAATATGTATACAAAGAAATCGTTTAAATATTTTTTCCGAAACGAAATATCTAACTATGCATGCATAGCTTCGAACCCACGAGCTTCGACTCAAAAGTCGAAGTATCCCACTAAGCTAACGCAGCATTAATCAAAGTCTAAATTAGATTTAGACATAGCAATCAAACCGACAGACAGACAAAAACAGATTTACAATGTGGAAGTAACGCAAAACACAGCAGCGCTGTTTCCTACGGCGTGGGAATGTATTACATTACTTGGATTAAAACAAGCCCTTTCGGCGCACTGGTTGTTTCTTTGTGATAGTAAGAAAGTCCGCTTTAAATGTCCATGCTTTTGATATAAATAAATGAATAAAATATCCTTGGACATTCGACACAGCGTCATCTAGTCAAAAGCAATGTTAATGCTTGGTTATGGTAACCAGGATGACTGATATACTTAACACTTAGATTTTTTTTGTAAAGACATACAAAATATAGATTGAAAAACATCCAGACCCGGAACAAATATCTGCAGAACGGTGGCGGAGATCGAACCCGCAACCTCTGCGTCTCAGGCGGGCCTTCGCCCACTGCGCCACAGAGGTCGTCAAATATAATAGGTATAAGAATCTACCTGATAATATTTTAATTTTTGCCATGAATAAAATATAGGATACTTTTTTCACGGGAACATACTTAGAAGCGAATGGCCAATTGATAAGTTGGTATACTTAAGCTAATTATGATGAAGAGGCGTCATGGCTTAAGGTCTATATAGCCACTACCGTAGTCAAATTACCCTCCAAAACAAATGATTAGGACAAAAATTCAAGCAAATCAACATTTCGCAGTAAATAATTTAAATTTTCGCAAACTTAATTGCAAAATTGTTTTGCACCTTGCTACAATTTCAAGATGACACCGCGCAATAGCAATTTAATTTCGGAATGATATTACTTTTTAATTTCTTAAAACTCAAGGCATACCCTTTCTCATTGCATTGCAAATTGTGTTTACATAATGTCAATTTATATTCTTGTAATTTACTTCAACATCATTATCCACAGACTATACATAACTTAGGAAAAAACTAATCAGTTCGTAGGAAAACGAATAGCTCTTTTTCATCTTGTAAGTAATAATTTACCTACACATATAAACTATAAAATTACTTCCTTATTTATATATTATTGTAAAAAAGCAATAAATAAAAAATGTTGGTACATAAATGCATTTTCTACGTAACTTACTAAAAATAAAACAGATAAAAAAAAGATTTGGTTAACTGTTCCTTCCCTAAAAAGGTTTTACATTCTTAAATTTTTATTGAACCTCATTTGGCACTCATCACACTCTGGCTGAAAAAATATCAACAAAAAAATTGTTTTCAAGACGCAGAACATAGGTACTCTACAAATTAAAAATCTTTTTATGTAGGTAGTCTACACGTAGTTTTAGATAGATAGTTTTATCCTATTATTTAATAATGATTAATTTTATTTATCTTTAAAGACTAAATTTAAAGACTAAATAGCCTTTTATTTACTTATCTTAGATATCAAATCAGTGGTGATTAATTTTTGCATTTTTTACTAAAGACAATCGCGCAAGCGTGACTCGAGCTTTAGAATAAATTAGGATATTTTTAAAGATGGCTGACCTAGTCATGTTTTTGGCGCTCTAGAATAAATTTTAGATTGTAGGTACTCACGAAGTCCTACACCGAGGGGACTGGAAAAATGGAAGGAGGCATTTGCCCAGCCGTGGGATCCATTGGGTTGTTTAGATAGATGTAGGTGGCGCTAATCGATGCCATAACCGAGAAATCATAATAATAGTTTCAGCTCTCGGCGTTCCGTAGCCTAGGGTCAGGCAGCTAGGCTGAAGAGCGATCGATATCTTTTAAATTGAAATTTACAGGATTTTATCGCGTAATTTACCTTTTATTATTTCCCGACGTTTCGGCTGTGTTGCAACAACCGGTTCAGTTTAAAAGCATGAATTGTGATCGCGTAAGTTTAAGACGATTAATATCTCTCTATTACCTACTCTCTTCTTACGAAATTGATGTCGAAAACTACATTTAATTTTGCTGAATATTTTTTTACTTTCTAAACAATTAATCTATCAGCATAAAAATATTCTAATGCTTGACACCATAATCTCCGTAGGCGGGTCAGGACAACAGCAATATCGTGGGAGAATGATAGCATCTCTGACCAATCTTTACAAGCTTGTAATAAAAATTTTGTAACATAATAGGTAGATGTTTCAAAACACTAGGTCTATGTGAACTACGAATTTGTTTGTCAATAGATGATTTACACTGAAGTGGAGATTCCCACAAAAACTGATCATTTTCCAGATAATAATTAATTTACTTATAAAAATAAAGGTAAGGTGTATGGGTGAAACTAGCGCCGCTGCCTATTTTATTTTATTATTACGTTGAACAAAGGAATTTAAAAAAACTGAATGTTCCGTTTGTGAAACCTATCATAAGCTTTTTTTTAATACCTCTGTAATAGTTTTATTTTGTATACCTAGTTAGGAGTAGCGAAGTTGCACTTGGTGGCCACTAAACTCTGTTTTCGCTACTCTTAATGTCGGTAGGTACCTATATTATTTGATGACATCTGTGGCGTAGTGGATGAACGCCCACCTGAGACGCGGAGGTAACAGGTCCTTAAAATAATCTTAAAATGCCATGCGGATCGAAATAATTCTGTGAAAATGTCTACTCGTCTTGGGCATAGAAAGAGAAAGAAAGAAAGAGAAACCATTGTGCCATTTTAAATTGATATCGACTGATTAGTGTAGATTGTTTATTCATTTCCATAACCGCTAATGAGATTCTTAATTAGATTATTGAAATAGAATCCTTCACCTGTAAAACCGATTGTTTACTTCTCAGAAGAATGGCTTTACATAATTACTAGATTATTTATACCTGCGTCATATAGGTCGCGCCACGTAAAAAGAGCGCTGGCTGTCAAACTGCTCCGTGGTCGATGATTGGTGGAGAGGTGTTGCAGCGCACTTCATACCATTGATTTAGCGAGTGCTATTGGTTCGTCAGCGAGTGAACACAGGCGCAAACATACCCCCGCTACTTCCCCGACCAAGCTCTTTTTACGTGGCGCGACCTATAACCTGCCAACGGGACGCCGGTGGTAGCTTGGTGTACCTAGGCTCGGCCAACATTATTGTACTTACTAGCAGAATAACACGTACCTATATGTTTATTTTGCATTGTTAGTATTGCAACCGAGTTTCAAGCAAATCGAATCACCTATTAAAAAGTTCCCATACAAACTTTGACACTACAGTTTACCCCTTTTCAATAATTTTTTTTGAATTCCTGAAAAACGTAGGTATAAATTTATTTATCATTTACAATATTTATACTAAGTTTGAAGCAAATCGCTTTAGGTACGCATAAAAAAATGGCATACCACGGATTTCACCCCTTTTCAACCCTTTAGGGGTGGAATTTCGAAAAATCCCGTCTTGGTACCTACGTAGTTTTGTTTCAAAAGGAAGCTACCTTCCAAATTTCAGCTTCATAGCTTCAGTGGTTTGGTCTGTGCGTTGATTCCACAAAAATGCTTATTGTTTTATATTATATTGATGATGATTGATTGATGATGATGATGATTGATTGATGATGATGATGATTGCAGGCTTTAAACGCGCTGCGAACTAGCAGGTGACGAATCGCGCACTGACTCGTTAGAAAAACGTAGCATGCCTAGGCTCAAGTACCTAGGTCTTAAGCCCGGTCAAGTGTTTCTAAACCATATTAACATGAGCCGTTAGTTTCTCAATCCTTGCGGTTATCAATATATTTCCTTGTTAACCTGATTCGCGTTTAATGGTGGTGTAAATTTAGATGTCGCTAAAAATTATATCATATCATACTAAGATCATATTAGTGAAGACTTGTAATTAGCTTCTTGGCTCTAAATGAATATTTTCGTACAAACATCTTATATTTTCTATGTAAGATGTTTGTTTAGCTGTAAGTTTTCAATAAATAAAAATAAACTAAACTAATTTGAAAAATGTGGAGTCTCACTCACACCTTAAAAAGTACTCTACCTATCTAGTGTCAAGGTTAATTCAAAAAAGGTCTTATTGCACTAAATTAAATAAATTATTCAGTAGTACAAAAGCATTGGACATTATCTTTACGGTTCGTAGACCATAGAGAAAAGTCATCCTTGATTTTTTTTATGGCATGGCATGGTTGTTGCATTCTACCAGTTTACTACGAATTAGCTTTACATTAAATGTAGGTATGTAGTTTTGATGTTATGTTACTTATTAATAAAATATAAGATAATAAAATAATTTTTTTTTTTAGTCATTTAAGTATCAAAATTATTCGTATTTTAGCCAAAAGTTTTTCCAAATATCAGTAAGTAGGTAAGTAAAATAACAAGAAATCACTAAATACCTGGTTTTATTGAGGATAAAGCTAGTGAAATAGATTTGCATACCTATTCATTTTAAAAAATTGTAGGTATTACAATCATGTTACGTGTAGGTACTTTTTAAGTACAATCAGGTACAAAATTTATCGAAAATGATTTTATTTTACGATATTGAAACATCTTGAAATTATTTTAAAAACATCTTTATCTTCCTTATATTAAGATGGATTTTTTTTGTACTTAGTGAAACAAAGTTATGATTGGAGGCAATGTTATGAAAATGTATGATAACAAGTACTTAACAAAAAAAATAATTAATTAAATTTTGGTGAATATCCGATTTTATGTTTCATGACTCAAGTGTGGCCAAGCTTTTGGGTCTAAGACTGTAATTTTTGTTTTAGCTTGTAGCTCAATAGTAGACCATAAAATTAACATTTAGACTCGCACAATAGCTGGCGGACACACATCGATATTGTATGTTCTAAAGAAAATAGATATGCATTCGTTTTAAAAAGATTACGTGAGATTGCTTCGATAGAAACAGCGCTCAGTGCATATCATGGTCATATAGGCTCGGCTTTACAGTATGGTCTCCTTTTATGGAGCAATAGTGTTGACATCGAAAGAGCATTGAGGGCCCAGAAGCGATGCATACGTTCTTTGTGCGGAGCACATTATTTGGATCCGTGCAAGCCACTGTTCCAAAAGTATCGCATACTTCCTCTCCCCTGCCTATATATCAAACAATCGGTAGAACTCGTTAAACAGCATCCAGAACTCTTTATCAAAAATCACGAATTAAGGTCTAGAAGACTGAGGGACATGTCAAACAACAGACTGCATAACCCAAAATACAATTTAAAAATGACACAGAATCAAGCATACTACATGACAATTAAAATATATAATAATCTACCAGAAGACTTAGAATATGGGTGAATATTTGCATGCCTGCATGGTAGAATGTAATTGGACATAATATTAGAATGTAAGACCTGATGTATCATATGTTCTTGCAAATAAACGTATCTATCTATCTATCTATCTATTATAAGTGTAGCGTGTGATGCCAGACAACATTTTGTTGAGGTGTTATCTTGTTAACTTTACAATTACTTTTACTTTTTTTGACATGCCTTACTTTGTTCGACTGGCTTCCCACTGAAGCTTGACTATTATGATTATTTTAGATTGTTAAGGGATCGCTTTTAAAAAAAAGCTAGGCCCACACCACCAGGTTCTTGCCTGATTCTTTCCCTGGTGTAGGGAGTCGCGTTGGAACAGGCATTAGAATCACCTAGCATGTAAAACGATACTTAAGTGATCCTTGAGGTCCTACAAGAATAAATGATTTTTCTTTCTTTCTTTCTTTCTTAAGTGCATTTCTGTTCATAACTCCGTAGATCCTCATCAGATCCTCATCAGAAACTCAAATTGTTTTAATGGTCGGTCACTATTGACAGAATAATCGGAAAACAAACATAAAAAACATACAGTGGAACATAGAACCTCCTTTTTTAATTATCATTATTATTATTATTATTAGCCCGTTGTGTCCCACTGCTGGGCAAAGGCCTCCCCTTGGTCTCTCCACTCATCACGGTTCTGTGCCATTTGGACCCACGCTGTGGCATCAAGGCATCAAGTTCGTCGCGCCACCTTTTTTTACAGTCAGTTAAAAATTATGCATTTAGTCGATGATTGTACAAATCTCTAAGCAAACACTAATTATTCCTTACTTACGTTATGACTTAGCATGCGAAATGAAATTAGGAAGTAAATTCAAAGAAACTGTTATGTACCAACGTATGTACATGTGTTACTTTGTAATATATTATACTTAGTGTATTTTGACAGTTCAGATTAATTGTGCATGTTTCTGTCACTTTTGACAGGAGATAAATATGAAGGTTTTGAAGGAGAGCGCAAAAAACTACTCGTGTTGGTTGCATGCCTGAATAACTTTTTTACAGTAGGTAAACTTAGTGGTTATATTCTCTTTGGTAGTAGGTAAGTCATGAACTAGTTGATATTAAGTAAATATACGCCTGAATAAGACGTTACTTAAATTTTTGGAACGTGATTAACTGTTTAAGATGCTCTTGTCAGATTTGTATAGACGAACGTCAGATAAGAAAAAGTGAATACATATTCGTATTTTAGCGTTTTCAGAGTAGGTAGGTACCCATTTGGGCTTAAAGTACCTACATTTTAAATTTTACATGATACCATTTTCTTGTAGGTAAAGCATTTTTTGAATGCAATAATTCAATACCTAATTACGCGCACCTAATTGACGTTCAATAATTGAAAGCAACTGTTAGCGCCGCCGCCTATTTTGTTTTATTATTACGTTGAACAAAGAAATTAAAAAAAAACGGAACTGAATGTTCCATTTGTGAAACATATCATAATCTTTTTTTGAATACCTCTGTAATAGTTTCATTTTGTATAGTTTAGGAGGAGTAGCAAAGTTACACTTGGTGGCCACCAAACTGTTTTCACAACTAGTGAAGCCATGACGGAGGCCTTTAGGCGGCCTAAAAACCGTCACCAGAGTTGGCCACTTGCTCATACGAACGAACGAACGAACTACTTTAGCTACTTACTTTAACTAGTTTAGCTTGTTTGACGCATACAGTATACACCTTAAGGTGGCCCTTCCCGGTGCGTCTATCATCGACGCGGGCATAGCTGAAAAGCTTGTTGTTTTATCCAGCGCAATGCTAGATAAAGAAGCAAAGCGAAAAAAGAGAGATAGCGCCTCAGCGCTCGGCATTCAGTAGGTACTTTCGCCGCTCACTCGCTCACTCGAAAAATAGTGAAATAGAAATAGAAATAGAAATAGAAATAGTTTATTTGCATGAAATAATGGTAAGTACAAGATGTTATGTTATTGAGAGTTCACATATTTCACCATGAATATTGGTGTGCAAATTTTGTAATTAATTAATTAAAAATTAGTGTGCGGAAATTTCATAAAAAGTGTTCCAGGAAATACGTGTTTTTCAGTAAGCGTTTGTATGAAAAGTGAGCCGGGTTGACCGCTCTTAAGATGTCATTTAGGTACCTACTCAAGAAACTAGGTAGCTGAAAAATTACGCAACTATAATGAAGATGATTAGTCACAAAAAACGGTTGATTCATTTACATTACGTCTAGCCTAGATAGAGTCTAGGCTAAACTTTTTAGTCACTAGATAAGTTGACTATTAAGTCTAAATGACTTAAAACTGAGGCCTTAACTTACATCAATAGATGATTTATACAGCGACAGGAGGCAATCTTTGCCTACACTTAACGGGACACTGTAGTGCCTGGGACATTGTTGAGATGGAGGCTTGTAGCACCTAAACCATCCTCTCAGCTGTCGGACATATCCACAGGAAAGACAATTCGATACGTGTGGGGCTGACTAGCCGCGGGTTTCCTCACGATGTTTTCCTTCACCGTTAAGAGCTCGTTTTAATCACTCCGTCACCATAAACCATCAGCATAACTAGGTATACCTACTTTAAATGAATTTAGGTACAAATACCTACTGTATCATAATGTAGGTATTATAATTATTATGCAATGCATTTAAGATGAAATTATTATTACGTTCAAAGTTAATAACCGTGACGTTGTATAAATACCTACTTAATACCTAAATTATGTATTTGCGGAAGTTTTTGAAGAATACTGAAGTTACATAAAAACCATTGATAATCACACTATAAATAAAATATCCCCTGGACATTTCACACGGCGTCATCTAGTCCCAAGCTAAGCAACTATGGCAACCAGATGACTGATATACTACATAGATACATATTTTTTTTGTAAATACATACATATTATAGATAGAAAAACATCCAGACCCGGAACAAATATCTGTAGAAAATACAAACATTTGTCCCGTGGCGGGGATCGAACCCGCAACCTCCGCGTCTCAGGCGGGCCTTCGCCCACTGTGCCACAGAGGTCGTCAAATATAGGTAATATTATATAAACTAGAATAACTATTTGTAAGTATACACAAAGTAATTTTTTTTTTACGAAAACCAAGGAGTGTTTAAAATAAAAAGGATCTCTCATCTTAAAAATGATTGGAAATCATCATCATCAACATTTAAGTCAGGTCTTAAATGTTTTGAAAATAACATTTAATTTATAATAGCACACGGGAATTATCGTCGATTTAGATACCGACAATGTTTCGATTCTTCCGGAGAATCTTCATCTGGGTATGAGTGTGGTCACTCCTCGCGGTCGCGTCTCACACACGTGTGAGATAATTTTACGTGAGTAATTTCCCGTGTGCTATTATAATGTCTAATACAACTCACGATAGTTTTGAAAGTGAAACATTTAATTTATTTACAGAAACTAAACTACTACATATTTACTTAAATGTACAAAATACAATTAGAACCAGTTGAGCCACCTAAGGATCGTTACAAACGATCTATAGGTAGCTCAACTGTAAAATCTTACTAAAAGGCTTCGACGAGATTCGAACCCGCGATACTACAAGCTATCACCCTTTAGCCGGGCTGCCAATAAAGGGTAAGCGATCACCGTAGGTAATTCGTAATCTTTTAGTAAGATTTTTATTTTTATTTTTTTAGTTTCAATTTAGTTTTTTTATCTTTGTTAGTTATAAAATTTTTAGCTGAATAAACTTATTTTCTTTATAATGAAATACCTTAGTGTGGTTTGAAATGAAAAAAAAAGAAATATTATCACGACTGTATCCCAGGGAGCGGTAGACATTTCTTTTAGATCTTTTAGCCAACTTTTAGATCGTTTTTGATTTTGATTTTGACACAATTAATTACATAAATAAATACATACCTCTAACACAAACACACAGCACTACAACACGCGACCGACTGAACCCGCAATATAGGTGAACTCTGGTTATATATCAGAGGTTAACTTAACGTGGATACGCTCAAAAAGGCATTCAAAAATCAAAGTCGGAAGCCCAGATAGCTAAGTAAACAACTATTATTTTATTAAAAAAAAATTATCTATGTAGTATATCAGTCATTTTTTTACCATAACACAAGCATTAAATTGCTTAGCATGGCACTAGATGACGCTGTGTAGAATGTCCAGGGATATTTATTTAATAAAAAAAAAACTTTATTAACAAATACTTTATTAAACGTTTTTGTTTTATATTTGTTGCCTTATGCGTCTTTTGTATTTTGATTTGGACCATTTTATACCTATTTCAGGCACCAGTCTCTCACAAAACGGTTCTTACTTCTAACCAACGATTGTTTGAATTTATCATGATTGACTGTACTTATATTTAAAATTAATTTCTTTATATTTTTATTTATGTCTTGTGATTTGTGAGAGAAAATAATAAACAATTTGATTTTATGTGTGTTATCGAAAACCTTTTCTTTCTTTTCTTTCTTTCG
This sequence comes from Xanthorhoe designata, assembly GCA_963582015.1. NCBI lineage: Eukaryota > Metazoa > Arthropoda > Insecta > Lepidoptera > Geometridae > Xanthorhoe > Xanthorhoe designata. Next base: position 4,938,809 of record OY757056.1, on the reverse strand, counting down.
TAGAATATTTCATTTGTCGTCTTGACGCGTTGCACATGGGCTGCATCAGCCCCTGGATTGTGTTACTTGTCTCGGATTGTATCAAAGCAAAAATCACAGTAAATCGCTAAAATAACTGTCAGATTTAACGCTGATTATGTAAATTAGTGAGTAACTTACTTAATTACTGTCATATTTGACAGTTGTCTTCGCGATTTACTGTGATTTTTGCTTTGATACAACTTGGATACAATCGAGACGTGTACACAATCAGGGGGCATGTCTTATCCACACTACCATGTCATATTCTCACGACAGCCACACTACGACATACAATGTTTAAACAATTAAATTATTACTGTTTTTATCCATCGGAATATTTCAAGTTGGGTTTGTGGAGGAAATAGAAGGGAAATAAGTGCCTTTATACAAAATAACAATACGATGATTAAAAATATATTGTTATACATAATCGACATTAAATAAAATTTTAAATTTTACTTTTGTAGCATGTAACAAAAAAATATTATTAAATTTATCTCAAATCAATTAAAATGTTTTAATTTCTGTAACTTAAAAACGTGGCTTTGGGACCACCTATAAGTATGTTTTTATCTAAAATGAAAACTTAAAATGTAATAACTGCATGTAATGAATAATTATAATAAAGGCTTGACGACCTCTGTGGCGCAGTGGGCGAAAGCCCGCCTGAGACGCAGAGGTTGCGGGTTCGATCCCCGCCGCGGGACAATGTTTGCATGTTCTGTAAATATTTGTTCCAGGTATGTAATAAAAAAAAAAGTATCTACCTATGTAGTATTATCAGTCATCTGGTTACCATAACACAAGCATTAAATTTGCTTAGCTTGAGACTGGGACGCTGTGTCGATGTCCAGGGATATTTATTTATTTATTTATCATTTAAGGTCTCTTAGGCTGCAGGCATTCGGATACTTTGTCCAGCCTCTTAGAATTAGCATCCTACAGAAGATTAGAAACGCGGACGTTTGTATGGATGTTTGTCACTCTTTCACGAAAAAAATAGTTTAAAATTATCATTTTAGAATTTTCAGCAGCATCATTTCTTCTGCAAAATGTTGGCATGTACCAAAATGCATTAACATGCCTCTGGGCTCTGACTACCATCTTTAAAGGATCTAAAAATGCCTAGAAAAAAGCTTGGGACTAGATGACGCTGTGTGGAATGTCCAAGGATAATTATTTATTTAAACATAAAAATTTCCCATTCGATTTTCTGATTGACCTATCGAAGTTTTAAGAAAGACCATTGAGCTAAGCTGCTCCAGATCTGTCAAAAGGTATCAAGGTCTCTTTAGATCCTCTCAATGACCTCAATAGTACCTTAAGGTCCAAATGTCGCGAGATTGTCCATACCTCTCACATTATTGCAAAATACAATTGCGATTTTGGTGGCTTCGTGTAGAACAAAATGATAGTAGATGTAGGTACCTACCTACTTGAAAAATGGTAGTGGCCAAATGCGAGGCACAAGCCGTGCGAAGCCAAAATAAAGAAGAAGAAAAAGAAGGTAGGTAGATACTAATGAAAAGTCTTTTTGACCGTCTTGAAAAAAGGAGATTCTAATGTTTCTTACTTACCTAGGTAGGTCTAGAGCAGCATATATGCTGAGACAGGGACCTAATTTGACCCCACGCAACACATTTTTTTCTTTTTCTTTATTATTATTCTTGTCTGTGTTATGTACTTACCTATTTATAATTTTGTTTTTTTTTGTATTCTTTGTTACATAATACATTTATTTTTATATATTCTTACGTGTTTTTGGGGCAATAAATGTCTTTTCTTTCTTTCTTTCTTTCTTTCTGTTGTTTTTATTTTTTTTCAGCGATTATTTCGTCAATAATAGACCAATTTTGACTTGGATATAGGAGTACTTATGTTCATACAGACTTAGGTAGGTACCTACTTACTTTTACTATTAAATATTTCGTACGCAATATCCGTGGTCAAATTAAGACCTACATAAGGAACTACGACCTCGCTTGTAAAAGGAATATTGACCTTTAAAGGTAATTTGGATAATTGTTACAAAGAAGATCACGGATATTGGACCATTACTCTTCAATTCCCACGGTGGTGGATGGTTCCCATGGAAACGGTGCAATCAGTCATAACATCGTGAGGATATGAAAGCGGAGATAGGCTTGCAATCTGTCACTCTGCAATTAACGGTCGGTTTCAATATTAAACTTACGAATGAACCGAAATATCATCTTACTGATAGTTTCGTCTTCGGCGATAAGGACTTCGTGGCCGAGTGGTAAGGCAGTCCGGCTTAAGGGTGATCGCTTGTATCTCGCGGGTTCGAATCCTGCCGAAGTCGTAAAACTTTTAGCAAGATTTTTCATTTAAAAATTACGAATGATCGTAGATTGATCGCCATAGCAACTTTGTTTAGACAAAAAATGTAGGACACTTTTTGACAGATAACAATATTACTATGGCGACAGATCCACGGTTATTAGTAAGTTGAATATTGCAACCCGGCATTAGTGTAAAACAGATACGGGAACCCTAACTCAGTAAGAATTAGAATTTGTATTTGAATTTTGGCGACATCTGAATTGACACCAATAAGGGTTTTCTGGTTTATTTGACTAGTTTCTAAAAACCATCTTTTACCTATTGTTTATTGGTGTAAGGATCATACAATTATTTATGGCGGAAAAACATGCAAAATAAACATAATTAGTTTTCACTAGCTGCGCCCCGAGATATTACCCGCGGTAGTTCCCGTTCCCGTGGGGATACTGGGATCAAAAGTAGCCTTTAAGTTATTCCCAGTGAAATTCCTACATTATTAACATACATACCTAACTTTACAAAATACAATGAGAACTAGTTGATCCATCTAAGGATCGTTATAAAGATCTATAAGGTAGCTCAACTGATCCAAGCCACTGCCAGACGGAAGTGTACAAAATGCAAATAATTGATAGTCTAGAATAGATGTAAAAGCCTAGCTCTTCCCACGCCCACGCTCCACAGCTGGGAAGCTCTCCCGGAAACGTACAGTTACCCAAATCGCAAGGTCGCGTTGCAAAACTTTAATATTTTTGTTTTGGTTCCCACCGTTTGGTTGCACTGTAACGATGGGCTTATAGCACGGGTGGCCTATCTTGATACTTAATAAATATAAATAAACATCCTTGGACATTCCACACGGCGTCATCTAGTCCCAAGCTAAGCAATTTAATGCTTGTGTTATGGTAACCAGATGACTGATATTCTACATAGATAGGTACCTACATTTTTAAGCTATTGCATAGCTTTTATCGCGGGCCTTGAGCGTGGAGACCGAATCCAGAAATTCCGTATCGAAAATAACCTAACACCCCCCATGCAATACGTGTGGCAGTCTCCGAGTGCCACACGTCTTTTTTTTACATTTGTTTGTAAATACATACATACATACCTACATAAACATAGAAAACACCCAGACTTGAGACAAATATTTGCAGATCGTACAAACATTTGTCCCGCAGCGGGGATCGAACCCGCAACCTCCGCATCTCAGCCGTTCATGCGTCACAGAGAAAGTAAAGTAAGTTAGTATGAGCAAGTGGCCAACTCTGGTGACGGAGTTTTTAGGCCGCCTAAAGACCTCCGTCATGGCTAAACGACTTTAAAAGCCGGGACCGACCATTTAACGTGCCCTCCGAAGCACGGAAGCGCTCAGCTGATAATGCCACTTGCATTACCCATCCAAGTAGTGACCGCTCAGAACGTTGCTGAACTTCGACGATCTATCAAGAACGTCTTAGCAAGCTTCGCCACGAGCTGCGTCACAGAGAAAGTAAAAGTAAAGTATCAAGATTATTCGTCTCCAATACATATCGCAACAGACATTGTTTCAACACGCAGTAATAAGGAGTGTGAATAATTTTAATGTTTTAGTGAGAATTTTGTGAACTTGTCATCTTTGAAAAAACCTGTCACCGTTCTATGTAATATATTAACCGTTACAATCTAATCAATGCCAGTGTCTTGGGCACGCTTTCGTCTGCCAGTGGCTTGGATCAGTTAAGCTACCTATAGATATAACGACCCTTAGGTATCACAACTGGATCTAATTTATTTATTTATTTATATAGAAGACAATATAACATCATAACAGGTTTTTTTTTTTATTGTATTGTACAGTTATGTAAATATGTACTAAGTAGTTTGAGAGAATGGTTTAGGCGCCAGAGGTTGCGGGTTCGATCCCCGCAGCGGGACAAATGTTTGCATGATCTGCAAATATTTGTCTCAAGTCTGGGTGTTTTCTATGTATAATATGTTATATATGTAGGTACCTTATTATTATTATTATTATATTATGTACCTACCTTATTTTTGGATTATTTTTAACTGCATTTATTTATTTATTTTTAATTCATTTGATTTTCCTGTATTTATACTTATTTACTTAACTGTATGTATTTGTTTGTGAGAGAAAATAAATAAATGATTGATTGATTGATTGATTGATGTATAATAATGTTCACAAAATATATAATGTAGGTAGAATTTATGTCATCTGGTTACCATAACACAAGCATTAAATTGCTTAGATTGGAAATGATGCTGTGTGGAATGTCCAAAGATATTTATTTATTTATTAATTTTATTTTATGTAGGTACTTGTACATACCTCTGAAAACCCCTTTAGACAACTTCAAAAGGATCTAAAAATTACCTAAAAAGATCTGAAAGAAATGTCTACCGCTCCCAGGGATACAGTCGTGATCTTATATAGGTACTTAATTTTATTTCATTTATTTTTATACTAACCTTGAAAAAGCTAAAAGAGTGGCAATTCGGAGTGTCGCAAAAGCTAAACTTAACTAACTAAAAATGTTGCCGTCCCTTTCATAGCGATGGGAATAAAAAGGATGGCATTAATTTTAGTTAGTTTAGTTTAGTTTTTTAGTTTAGCTTTTGCGACACTCAGAATTGCCACTAATATCACCCTAAAACGGATGTAGGTTTGTATACCATGCTTGATAAGCATGTCTTCGATCACAATTCAATCATCATTATTGTAATTATAAATAGCAATGCTTTTCAGAATAGTAATTGTATTATTGTCGTGGGAACAAGACAATCCAATTTGCTGGTAATTTTACACTTGTGCTCTGTGATGTCAAGCTTTGTATTGTTTTTTGCTTAATTATGCAAAATTAAAAATTATTTAAAATAAACAATCTTACTTCATTCGTTCGTATGAGCAAGTGGCCAACGGTGACGGAGTTTTTAGGCCGCCTAAAAGCCTCCATCATGGCTTAACGACTTTAAAAGCCGGAACCGATAATTTAACGTGCCCAGAAGCGCTCAGCTGATAATGCCACTTGCAGTCACCCATCCAAGTTGTGACCGCTCAGAAAGTTGCTTAATTTCGACGATCTATCAAGAACGTCTTAGCAAGCTTTGCCACAAGACGTACCTACCTACCTACTACCTACGTAACTAAAATTATTTATGATTTTGATGCTAATTTTCTCTAGAAAGAAAATGCTCTATTTTTTTAATCGTTTTATTGTTTGCTACGGATCACTAAATTAAAAGTGATTGATTAAATTCATTATCCATCTATAGACACGTGATTTTAATTATAGTCCACTGTCACATGGCTATTGTCTATTTTTTGCCTCGAATTGACAGTTGACACATTTTATTGCATTTTGATTAAGTGTAATTTAATTCAATTTACTTAATTCTCAAACGTAGTCATTGATTTGTTAGTGATAATTTCTGTTTTTGCCAAAATAGCAGAATTTCTAACATTCACAATTTTGTAAACATTTACCTTCCTAAGTACTAATAAATAATGTAAGTACTTATCACTAATCTTCGATCTACGATAGTTTTTTACGTGAGAATAATAATTATAATTTGGATTTACAGTGCTCAGTTCACCCCGAACGAGATTTTGCACATTTTTTGTACACCCTTGGGAATCTAACATATTTAAAACCCCTTCACCCATTAAGCTCATTAGATAACACATCCGTGGTTTTCAAGTAGGTAAGTCAACACCCATAATAATAATTGCGGCCCTTACTTCAGCTGCACAGCAATACAAAGACTCTCGAATTTCTATATTGCAAAAGGTAGGCACTTTTATTTAACTGATAGGTAGAGCTTTTATGGAAATTTCAAATACCCATAAAACAATGTTTATATACACTAACAAACCAAATTAAAAGAGGTGGTCAAATCCTAATAATATCTATCAAGCCATATTATAATATTATCAAGCCATAGGTATTGCATCGGCAATCAAATGGTTGTTTATTTCTCTAAGTGTAATGTATCAATATAACAATCATTTTAATCACCCAGACAGGCTTTATAACGTGGGAATCGAGTTAAATGTCACCACCCACCCTTTACAACCCTTTCATAGGGGTGGATCGGATCATTACCTTCTTATACTTATGACCTTTATTGTGATGTCGCTAGCCTGATTGGATTGACACTTAAACTAGTGGTAAAAGATAAATTAATCTACTATCTAGTAAAATTAGGAAGTAACATTACAGTATAGTTCTGTTTGTAAATTTTCGCCAACATTCATTTGTTTTGCTTGTCAAATAATAGTTTGTTGTTATTCAGGTACCTTACCTACCTACACAAATACAACACAATAACTTACCTACATTTTCAGCATTTTCTTCTACATACCTAAATTACATTCAAGATTCGATTATTAATATCCGTTTCAGTAAATAAATGTCATGTAAGTACCTACCTATTAAAAAACATTCATTACAAAATGTAACAAAAAACAAACAGTGCTGAACATACGCAGAACATTAATTTGCAAAATGCTCAAAACCGGGCATCGAACCCACAGTCAGTGAACCACGCACGTCTAATGTGCTGCGTCGCCAAGCGTAGCGACTCTACCGATGCGGGTTTGAAGAATGCTCTACTTTACAAATTAGTAGAACTTTGGCCTTTTTTGGAATGAATGTTTTTTGGAATGAATTTTTACCTTCTTACAATGAAATAAGAATCAATGACGATTTAGCTAGAAGGGATATCCGAAATGGATAGCTGTATAAACTTTTACATAATATATAAGATACTACCCTTGTAGTTACAACAGTTTTGCAATTTTTCTATGTATTGTATGTATTTACAAAAAAACGTATACTTTTAAGTAGTAGGTACATCAGTCATCTGGTTACCATAACACAAGCATTAAATTGCTTAGCTTGGGACTAGATGGCGCTGTGTGGAATGGCCAGGAATATTTAGAATAAGTATTTATAATATTTTTTTGTAAATACACACATTATTATAGATAGAAAAACACCCAGACCCGGAACAAATATCTGTAGAACATAAAAACATTTGTCGCGGCGGGGATCGAATCCGCAACCTTCGCGTTTCAGTCAGGCCTTTGCCCACTGCGCAACAAGGGTCGCCACGGAAGTATTAACAGTCAGTTTGACAGATAGTTTACGAACGTGGCACGTCGAATTTAGCTGAAGTATAGATGAGGTAGGCATTTCAGGCTGTTTATATTACTTATTAGTTTTCAAAACAGTTCATTTTGATATTAAATCTCATAACGACCGTAATAAAGTAGAGCAACATTTGCATCGGTCACGCATGACGTACTTTAATGTTTGACACACACACACACACACACATACACAACGCACAGGTGAGGATGCACACATGCATGACGGTATATACAGGTTGTTCTTTAGACTGTTATGCAATTTCCTTTTTTTGACCGACATTATAAAAAAGCCGTGTTGGTCAAGTGGATTAGTACCTCGACTTTCGATCCGAAGGTCGTGGGTTCGAATCCGGCCGTGCATCAATGAACTTTTCGCATCGAAAAATTTATATGCGCTTTAACACGAGCTTATAACGGTGAAGGAAAACATCGTGAGGAAACCAGTTAGCTCTCTAATAGCGTCGATGGGCTTGCAACCTGTCGCGTATGGAAAGTTAACTTCTGCAAAAAGTGGGCTTGTACCAAATATGTAAGTATTTGGACATACCTCTGGCTAACCCCTTAGACATCTTCGAAAAGATCTAAGAATTGCCTAATGATCTGAAAGAAATGTCTACCGCTCCCGGGATACAGTCGTAATCATATTAATTTCATTTCATTTATAAAAAAGGAGGTTTCTCAATTTGACCGTAGGTAATACCTAATAATATATATTTTTTATTTTAAATAACATTTGAGTAAGTACTAGGGCGTTAGTCTGTCGTACAGAGACACGATCCAGTATATAACCCAGATATAAAGGGTGTTACCAGACCACTACCGAAAACTTTAGGGGGTGAAAGTACCCATCAATATGAACAACTTTTTCTAAGAAACCAACACTGTGAACGCGATAAAAAAACAGCAGTTCCATACATAAGTTCAATACCTACTTGGCTAAAGTGTATGAAACAGCTGTTTTTTTTTTCGCGTTCACAGTGTTGGTTTCTTAGAAAAAGTTGTTCATATTGATGGGTACTTTCATCCCCTTAAGTTTTCGGTAGTGGTCTGGTAACACCCTGTATATTATATAAATGAATACCTATGCATCTATACAACATGTAGGTAGGTAGACAATTTCCACAAGTTTATCAATATTTTCATGGGTAAGTAAGTACCTAAGTACTAAAGATACAATGCAACTTCAATTGCCTACGTAAATATTAAATAAATAATAGAAATAATGAATATTGAGTAACTAAGTAGTTATGTAAGTAGGTACTTACTTTATTTTATTTTGTAAATATCGAAATTCAAACAAATTTCCAAACTAATTCTAAGATTTTTATAAAGAAATAACCACCTGTATACGTTATCACTACTTCACCTCATTGTGTGTTAATTTACAAAAATATTCTTACGTTTTATAATCTAAAACACAATCAAAAATAAGCCTTATCACTAGAACGTTAAGAGTGCATTGATAAAGAGTTAAGATGACGTAACTTTGTACCGACGTTCATTAAAACCAGTATAAATTGACCCTTGCGTGTTTTAACAAAGTTGTATGAATGTAGAGAAATCGAAGCTATCAATGAAATAACTATTCTGACGTCATTGTTCTCATTTTAAATTTAAATGTTCGCTTAGAAAGAGAAAATGCTTTTTTTACAGAAAAAGTTCTGAACTTGATTTCTATACTTCTATATTGTATGAAAACCCATAAAATTTACAATATTTAAATCAATTTTAATTTTAATTGAAATATTATTAAGTACTTAAGTAATTTTTTTTTTAAACGATCATTTTATGAAAACGTCAAAGAACATTTTTTAAAGTAGGTAAGTAATAACTTACCTACTCAAAATATTAATAATTTTTTGCTCGTGTCATGTAGGTAATATTTTGATGTAAAATTTTAAATTTTATGAACAAATACTTACATGATGTTCTTATTTGTTTTTATTTAATTATTTCATAACAATAAAAACATCAATAATCATAACAACCATACGACAAATTGGTAGAATATAATAAAATACTACGCCACTCAGAGCTCTATAAAAAATGGTAGCGATGCGTTCCGATTTTGAAAAGAAAAGTGAGTTTAGTATTCAGTCTCGCGCCTTGCCCCGGTTCGGACGTACCGCCATTTTGTTTTTATTATTTTAATTACGTGTTTTGTTTTTGTGTGTGTGATTATTATTTTTTTAGTGGTGAGTGAAGTTCTTGATAAAATACTTTGTAGAATTAAAATATTACGAAAAGTATACCTAGTATGAATTTATAATAATGTAAATCCGTATTATAATTATGTGCCAAGCAAGACAGTGGGTTGTCAAGATTAGACAGAGATAAGTAAATGATAATTTACTTACCTTGATTCAATACATGACATATTGTGTACTAAAGTACATACCTAGACAAAAATCTCGTTCTAAGCGGCGCGGCGAGTCACCAGTATTTAAACGCTAAGTTTTCGGTTACCCGCATTGATGGTATATGGTGATAATGATGATGAAATAGCATGTAACCTTCCACAAGAATCAAACTATCAAGTGCAGTTTTTTTAGTTCCTAAGTTGCGCGTAACTTAAAAACTTCCATACCATAAATGTCACTCTCTAATTACTTTATTTACCTTCTCACTCACTTAGGTATAATTTAATTTAAAGCGTTAATGCATATATTTATTTAATGATCTTCAAAATCCATTAATTGACTGAGTGAATCCATCAAATTGAAGTGATCTTTTTGAATATTTTTTATTTATTTATGAATGTGGATGGGTATACAAGTAGAGGAAGGCCGAAGAAGAAGTGGATAGATTGTGTGAAAGATGATATGAATGTAAGAGGAGTGAGTTCAGAGTTGACGAGCGATAGAGGAGAGTGGAAGAGAAAAATGCATGTTGTGCCGACCCCACGTAGCGTGGGATAAGGGCAGGAGAATGATGATGATTATTTATTTATAGCGGTAAGTAAGTTTGTATAAGCAAGTGGCCAACCCGGAGATTTTAGGCCGCCCTAAGGACTCTAAAAGCCGGGACCGACCCTCCAAAGCACGGAAGCGCACAGATATTAATGCCACTTGCACCCATCCAAGTAGTGACCGGTGCCGTTTTTACCGGTAATAAGAAAAGAACCGGTTTCTGAAACTAAAAATAAATGTTTTTGCTGATTGTGGTCTGAAATAGTAGCTAAAATGAGACCGCGCCAAGCAAAGTCACGAGCGGAAACTAGTAAAAATATAGATTTACTAGAATGCACCCCGCGGTATTACTCGCGGCGAATAGTTCCCGTTCCCGTGGGAATACCGGGATCAAAAGTAGCCTGTGTGTTATTCTAGGATAAAAACTATCCTGGTAGGTACAAAATCTCTTGACTTACACACAATATAATATTAGTGTGCTATAGATTTATTGGTTATTACATAATAATGTAATGCCGCCAATCAAATGATGCAGTTAAATTATTCTAAAATGCATTGACATTTTAAATTTATTAATATGAACGAATTAATTTTATTGTGGATTAAGATTAGATTGTTGTTTTTTTGACATTCAGTTTTACTTAAAGAGACGGTCATGATAGATTGAAGTTATTATAAATATAAATATATCCTTAGACATTCCACACGGCGTCATCTAGTCCCAAGCTAAGCTATTTTAATGCTTGTGTTATGGTAACCAGATGACTGATAGGTAGGTACACTACATTACTAGATTATTTTTTTGGTAAATACATACCTACATTATACACTAGCTTACTCGCCCGCGGCTTTGCTCACGTGGTACCTTCATAAAATATAGCCTATGTTCATTTGGAAAGTCCATGCTACATATACTTAGATATTGTGTTATGTCTTAATAGGAATGAATATTTTATATTGTCAACATTTTGCTAGATGTAAGTAAAGTTGCAATTTCTTAGGTTCAGTACCTGTAAAGTTACAAACTTTATTGATTATATAAATAAAAAAAAGTAGGTGAAAGAAATATTGAAATCAGATGAGTAGTTTCGGTGATTAGGTACCCCAAACATACAAACAAACAAACCAACTTTACCACTTTATAATATACTTATAGTGTAGATAGTAAAAGAAAACACCCAGACTCGAGACAAATATTTGCAGATCATGCAAACATTTTTCCCGCAGCGGGGATCGAACCCGCAACCTCTGCGTCTCAGGCGGGCTTTCGCAAAGATATAGAGCGGTCGTAAGTCGGATGGGGGACCACCTAGGCATTATTAGAAGTCAGTAACGTAAGTACCTATTGTTGCATTTCAGTATATTCCATGAAAATTTCCTCAACTATTTCCAGCTTATCAAAGATAGTGTTATCAATGTGTGTAGCTGATAACATCTATGTACTCGACGCCATGTTTAAATCTTTTGAAGTAAACTTGAGCAGGTACCTATAGTTAGGATTGTTGTAAATGTTATTATTTAACTTTTTTCAATAAATAAATATCCTTGGACATTTTACACAGCGTCATCTAGTCCCAAGCTAAGCAACTAAATGCTTGTGTTATGGTAACCAGATGACTGATTAATACTTACATATATTTTTTTTTTGTAAATACATACATTTATAGATAGAAAAACATCCAGACCAGGAACAAATATCTGTAGAAGATATAAACATTTGTCCCGTGGCGGGAATCGAACCGTAGCACAAGCTACGGTGAAGGAAAACAACGTAAGGAAACCCGCAGCCACATTGTATTGACCATTGTGTTTCCTGTGGATATGTCCGGCAGCTGAGAGGATGGTTTAGGTGCTAGAAGCCTATTCCATCTCAACAATGTCCCAGGCACTACAGTGTCCTGTTAAGTGTAGGCAAAGCTTGCCTCCTGACTCTGTATAAATCATCTAGTAAAGATGTAAAGGCTTGAGTTTTTTTATTCTTCATGTAGAATATCTCTGAGTCGAACTGTAACCAGCGGTTTTTGTGTAGTATTATCTATCCTCGCTCACGTGTCAAGTATTCTAAATCTATGGAATGTTTAGTTCATGCAAGTTACCGGGGGAGGCGCTGCGCTGGATTTTCATACATTTGTGATACTCTGTATCGAGGACAGTATCCAATACTACGGTAAACTGGCGTTAACCCTGAGCGTCATGAGTAAACCGCGAGATTGCTAGTCCTCATTATTTGGACAGCACTTACGCACCTGTTTCAACCGACGTCACAGCTGTTTTTGTTTGCCGAGGGTTACAGTACAGCTGTTGTATCCGAAATTGTATGGCTTTGAAATCGAAACGTCATTTGGGTTGGTTTACAGCATTAAGAGCCCGCTAATTATCTACCAGTTCCTACTATGTTTAGTCTTGCTTAGGCTCAACTCACACCAAAAGAGCATCGAAGAGCAGCGAAGCGGAGCGCAGTTTCAGTGTCATACGAATTTCAACTTTATTTTCATTACTATAATACTTATTGAAACTGCGCTCCGCTTCGCTGCTCTTCAATGCTTTTTTGGTGTGAGTTGAGCCTTACTGTTGTGTTGATAGATATTATTGGTCATTTTTAAACCACTTCAAAAAAGGAGGAGGTTCCCAATTCGTCTGTAGTCTGTATTATCTATCATCCATGATACTAGTATCAAATCAAAAATCATTTATTTGAAACAAAATACATATAGGTGGTTCAAACAATAGGAAACGTTGACAGTCGCAAAAGTTAAAACTGTTTAACAGAGTCAACGCCCGCCTCCTGGGCAGAGCAGCGAGTGTGTTCCACGTAGTAAGTATGTAGGTGTTTGTTACTTATCTACGCTCAAACGGCTGGACGGATTTGAATGAAATTTGGTACCAGGAAAGCTTATATCATGGATGAACATTAGGCTATATAGTCCTGGTATTCCCACGGGAACGGGAACTATTTACCTCAGGTAACGCGAGACGCAGCTATACATGCAGCTATACGATAATCATACAAAAGTAAAATGCAAATGTAACAAAGCGAAATATACCGTGGGACGAGTCACGATAAACCGTAATTGTTTTAGCTCACGATTTAATCACAATAAAATAAAATAACTTTCACGATAAGGGCCATCGGAATTTCGAAAACACTTTAATTTTTAGTCGCCTTCTATTATTTTTTTGTTAAAAAAATCAAATCAAAACGTTTTTTGAAAAAAAAAACACAGGTAAATAAAGGTCGGTCAGGAAAAGTACAATATGTTTTGCTTCATGCGTGCAAAGTTATAGAATTACAAATTAAATACTTAAATGTCAAATTATTAAAAAAGAATACCTTATTAATTTTCAATTTTTAAAAGATCCCTTAGCAATCTAAATCTTAACTATCTATCATGTTTCGCCAAATGCGTTCAGTAGTTTTTGTGTGAAAGAGTAACAAACATACAGACATTTGACTTGACTGTACGCAACACTTATTGATGGTGTCCCAATTGAAGCCCGTCACACACGTAGCTATAATATATATTACTATAATTTATAGCAAGGCATATTACTATATTTTCTATACAAATATTCAAGTGACCGCACACGCAGCTATAATATATACTATAGCTGCGTGTGTGACGGTCTTAATATATATTATATAATTCACTAGTAGTTTGACTAGATGACGCCGTGTAAAATGTTCAAGGATATTTATTTATTATTGTTAGCACTGTTTTGACCTAACCGGCCCCCTGATTGTGTAACTTGTTTCACATTGTATCCAAGTTGTATCAAAGCAAAAATCACAGTAAATCGCAAAAACAACTGTCAAATATGACAGTAATTAAGTAAGTTACTTACAAATTTACTTAATCAGCGTTAAATCTGACAGTTATTTTCGCGATTCACTGTGATTTTTGCTTTGATACAACTTGGATACAATGTGAAACAAGTTACACAATCAGGGGGCAGATAATTTATCTATACGATAAAAAATTAAAGAAGGTAATCCCATTTTGTTTAAGCCAAGCTGGATAGTGTGTCGCCACAATAAGATAGGTATATTATATCTCTTTTTTCAAATCGCTTAACTTAATAACTATACAGGGTGTTACCAGACCACTACCGAAAACTTAAGGGGATGAAAGTACCCATCAATATGAACAACTTTTTCTAAGAAACCAACACTGTGAACGCGAAAAAAAAAACAGCTGTTTCATACACTTTAGCCAAGTAGGTATTGAACTTATGTATGGAACTGCTGTTTTTTTATCGCGTTCACAGTGTTGGTTTCTTAGAAAAAGTTGTTCATATTGATGGGTACTTTCACCCCCTAAAGTTTTCGGTAGTGGTCTGGTAACACCCTGTAGAATAAGGACCTCCGTCTCTATAATGTCGTTTTAAAGTAGCAGTATGTTAATCATCCTTACAAATACTATGCGTTACTTACTCGTTACGTTTTGAACGAATTCCGTTAAAAACGATATAGAATAAAAGTTTACATTTCTATTCCAGATACAATAATGCAGATGTCGAATAAGAGATAGCAGAAATACAAAATGGCGGAAAGTAACGAAGGCCCTGTTACCGTTGAGGATTTACCAATAACTTTTCAGGTATGTACAAATCGTTTGCTCCCCATAATGTACGACTTTTATTTGTTATGCCAAAACTTTGCAAACAACTATAGATATAGAACCTACCCTGGGTTACCGACGGTTTGTTGTGTAGTATGTATAGTAATCTATCCTCACTCACATGTCAAGTATTCTTTGACATGCCTTACTTTGTTCGACTGGCTTCCCACTAAAGCTTGACTATTTAGATTATTTTAGATTGTTAAGGGATCGCTTTTAAAAAAAAGCTAGGCCCACACCACCAGGTTCTTGCCTGATTCTTTCCCTGGTGTAGGGAGTCGCGTTGGAACAGGCATTAGAATCACCAAGCTGCAAAACGAAACTTAAGTGATCCTTGAGGTCCTACAAGAATAAATGATTTTTTCTTTCTTTCTTTCTTTCTTTCTAAATATATGGAATTTTCTCGCGATGTTTTTCTTCACCACTTTTGACTGAGGCCATCAGGATTCACGATCTTCCCGCTAAGCTGACATGCCTCTAATTAAACCTAATTAACATACCATATAAGTACATTTAAATACTCATTGCGTAATGTCCGCCTAAACAGTAAACGCTCTAATTATTTGTTAATACAAACAGAGAATTTAGAAATCGCTTTATAACTTCCTAGGGCCTAATATTTATATAATTATCACTAAAGTGCCATTTACACGATGCAAGATTCTTGCCTTCTTCTTCTTCTTCTTTATTTTGGCTTCGCCGGCTTTTGCCACGCATTTAGCCACTACCATGTCAAAATAATTCAAGTTAGTAAAGTCAAGTCAAAGTCATGTCATAGTCAGCGTCAGTAAAGATGTGGGTTCTTTACTGAAGCAATTTGGACTTTTTGAGAGAACTCGAAATGCAATGATATTCTGTTTTGTTTCATTTGCCCACACTTATGTACGTTCACGAACACTTAACAGTTAATAATCCACGATTATTACACATTAACATTCGCTAAAACACAAGTTTTGGAAAATAAAAGAAAAAGACATCTTGACATCTCAAATTCCCGTCAAAAAGTCGATTCTTGCCTTGTATATAATTAAGTTGACTGTCATCATGACTTGCATGGTCTAAACAACAGTTGCTTACAATTATTGAACGTCAATTAGATGCGCGTAAT
Source organism: Xanthorhoe designata (assembly GCA_963582015.1). Taxonomy (NCBI): domain Eukaryota; kingdom Metazoa; phylum Arthropoda; class Insecta; order Lepidoptera; family Geometridae; genus Xanthorhoe; species Xanthorhoe designata. The sequence goes on along the minus strand of OY757056.1, from coordinate 4,922,693 downwards.
TATTGCATTCAATATTCCACTTGCGGTCACCCAACCAAATTGTGACCGCTCTTGAACGGCGCTTAACCCAGTCCCGGGCAGCCACCACATGCATCTTGACCACGTGCGTCATAGGCACTGAACGATCCTCAATGATCTATCTGTCTTACCCAACTACATCATGAGCAAGTATCTCTATATCTCTACATAAAATAAAACTGTAACATGTCGATGTCTGTACATTTGAAATATTAATAAAACACTAATATTGGGTCTTTATTAGAGCGACAGAAGTCAAAAAATGGTTTTTAAATTTTTGTCTGTCTGCTGTACGGATGTTTGTTCCCGCATCACTCAAAAACTACTGAATGGAATTGAATGCAGTTTTCACCGATGTATTGCCAGAAGTCTAACTTACAAAATAGGCGCCATTTTATCCCAAAGTTTGTATGGGAACGTTTTAAAGGAAAGTGCAATTATATAGAAATTTGGGGTGTCAAAGTTTCTATGGAAAGTAGCGTATACAACACGTAAGCGAAGCCGCGCGGGTCTACTAGAAGCAAATATGAGTGTTAAAGGGTGATGTCAAATGATATGACCTTATGGACCGATGAGTAAGTATTCGTGTATGATGTGTCATTGATTTAAAGATGAATGTATAATCATAACATTTACTAACACTCAAAAATAAGCCTACTGCCCCGGTAACTTGCATGAACTAAACATTCCATAGAATACTTGACACGTGAGCGAGGATAGATTACTATACTTTATTTTATTCATATAATATAAGTAAAACCTGTGAATAATTTGCGCAGATGCCGTCGGAAGTCGGACGCGCTCCGTCACGGTCTACGGCACGTAATTAACGTGCCTTACTGCATACAACGTTGAAAACGCTATAGTTATTATTGCGTAGATGTGAAACTCTACCACTTAGTTGTCTTTGGACACATAATAAGTTTACAAAAAAATGTATCTATGCAGTATATGAGTCATCTGGGCGCGTAGACAAGTGACAAATGTTTCGTATCTGCCTGCCTGCTAGCTAAGACCAAAAAGCTAATTCAGCGTGTTCAAAATGCGTGCATTCGTTTTTGCTATAAAATAACGCCAAGAAGTCATATTAGCCCCTATATCAACCGTGCAAAGTTATTGAATATGACAACTCGGAGAAATTTGCATATGGCTAGCCTCCTCAATACTGTCATAAGATATAAACAACCTCACTACTTATACGACAAAATTGAATGGCGCCACAATAACCGTAGACAAGATCCTACACAAGCAAACAGATTTAAATTAGTTAGTCCTTTCCACAAAACACGTGCTTTTGAAGGAAGCTTCCGCTACCAGGCTACTAAATGCTGGAATGATTTGCCCCCTCCGCTGAGAAATTCTCTTTCAAAAGGGACTTTCAAAACCCACTACAAAAGGCTTCTCTTAGCGGAGCAGATTGGTAGCGGCTAAGCTTCCTATCACTAACAACACACGCACATACTCTCAGTTAATAGTTACTTGTTCACACAACTCACATTATTTTATTATTAGAGTTTATATTTATTTTTATATATTTTTATACACTACTCATACACACTATATACCATACTCATCGCCCCCGTACACCCTACTACTACTAACTAATCTACGGAAAAGAATGCTAGGTAAATCGTGTTTGTTGGAGTAGAATCACCAACTCCAAGAGCCTGTGCTCACCACTTTTTCGAACGTGCATTGCGCGTTTGTATTGAAACAAAAGAAAATGAAATTTGAAGACAAACACGTGGCGAACAAAATGCAGGGCAAGCTGTAACCATACCTATTCCTCGCAGACACGCTTAAATTGATGAATTACCTAGGATTCTGTTTTATAAACTATGAAATTGCGTATAGATATTTAGGTAAGTATTATAAATGTTCTAGATTGATTTAAGTGTTGTCAAGTGGAAGTGTATCAAGCACGTAAATAGCTACTTGAATTTTGCACTTGAAATACTTTACTCGTAATAGCTTTGTTGTGAAAGTTTAACTAGGTAGTTCAAAGTAGGTATGTACTACCTAGGTACCACCTATAGAGAAGAAATGAAAAAAAAATACAGTTTATAGTTTAAAATTTATTTAGTTTTTATATTTTCAGAGCCATACGAGTTTCACCTCTATATTTTATTATTTTCTATACATGTAATTGTGTAATATATATACAGTTGGTATAGGTATAACACAATACACAATACATATGATGTGATTTCTATGGCTAGTGGGTAATTTGTCATGCCTTTGTGAAGTAAGGGGAAACTGTGCAGAAGTGACCTAGGTAGTATGATTCTGGGGTCGTGGGTTCAAATATTAATGACTAAAATAACTAACGCGAAGGTTTGTATGGATGTATGTATGTTTGTTGCTCTCTCATGCAAAAACTAGGGGGTTAACGCCCGTTTACCGTAGTATTGGATACTGTCCTCGATACTGTCAAGTATCACAAATGTATGAACATCCAGTGCAGCGCCTCCCCCGGTAACTTGCATGAACTAAACATTCCATACATTTAGAATACTTGACACGTGAGTGAGGATAGATTAGGTACTATACTACACCAAAACCGCCAGTAACCCTACTGAACGGATTTAGCGCGCATACCGCCCTATCTCGAGCGATTTCGGCTATTATCGGCTCAAACGCAATTAGTTCAGAAAACATGTAATTTTCAAAAAAATATATTATTGAGACAATTTACTCAAATCATGTTTTTAAAATGGTACAACGCAAGATAAAAGTTCAAAGTTTAATTTCTCCAAACATTATAAGGTGGTATCTTTCACGGATTTTGAGATTTAATACGATTCAAACCACATATTTGCCTATTACACCCTCTGCACGGCCAGATTCGAACCCACGGAGTTCGGATTGCATCGAGGTTATTATCCACTTGGCTAACACGGCATTGTTAATTAGTTCTTATATAAATATATTTAAACCTACTTACCACTCCAAATTGTGTTTTCAGGTGAAGTACCTAGGACAGAGCGATGCTAGAGGACTATGGGGCATCAAGCACACAAGGAAACCCGTGGACCTCATGGTGGCCGCAGCCAAGGCGCTACCACCAGGTAAATATTTACTCTTTTAATACTAGTAGTTCGTCCCGAACGAGATCTCGTGCACTGTTGGTTGGTGGTTTATTTTGTAGGTACATACTTGCTTTGACTACCCCATATTCACTGTTGAGTTGACTAATTGATTGTTTATGAAATCTAGCTGCTAGATCTCTACGATCCAATCAAGTCTTTATTCAAAGTCCAATCTCAATTGGATATAGTTATGCATAACCAGTCCAAGCGCCAAATTTCATTTTTTGATTTTTTTGCATTTTCGTAACCTCCAGCACATAATTTAGCCATAGAAAAAACACCCTTGCACCCAGCTTTACTACAAGTGATATTTTTTGATACCCAATCCAAGCGCCTTCTATGGCAATGTGTTTCTTAGGATCTTTTTTGTATTTGTACAACCAATTCTTTTAAATGTATTACGCATGAGTGGTCCAAACGACAAAAAAGTGTCATTTGGACTTGTTTTGCGAAATGAAAACGTCTGATTAAACGTGAGTCCATGTACATTTTAGCTATATCCAAATCAAATACTTATATAAGTAGAAGCTTCGATATACATCGATTTTTTATTAAAAAATACAAAAATAAATCTCCTACCAAGAAAAACGCGTTTATGTCATTTCCCAAAAAACTGAAAAAGGCGCTTGGACTAGTTAACGGCATCCAATTATCAAAAATATCAGTGGTCGTATTTTGATACGCAACCATGCAAAAATATAATTATTACTTTATATTATATTCCAGGACAAATCCTCCCCATAGTAAAACTAACCATCACCGTCGACGGGGTCCACCTAGAAACCATCAACCACGGCACAAAACGCGAGGAGTTCGAGCACATGTCGGTGTTTTTCAACATCGAATCCATCTCCTACGGCGTCCAGGACCTGGTGTACACTCGGGTCTTCTCAATGATCATTGTGAAGGATAACGCTGATGTCAAGGGATTAAATCCTTTTGAATGTCATGCGTTCGTTTGTGAGTCGAGGTTAGTAATAAGGCCTTTTTTACATCTTTACTAGATGATTTATACAGAGTCAGGAGGCAAGCTTTGCCTACACTTAACGGGACACTAATGGCAATTCGAAGTATCGCAAAAGCTAAACTTAACTAACCAAAAATGTTGCCGTCCCTTTCATAGCGATGGAAATAAAAAGGATGGCATTAATTTTAGTTAGTTTAGTTTAGCTTTTGCGACACTCCGAATTGCCACTAGTGTAGTGCCTGGGGACATTGTTGAGATGGAGGCTTGTAGCACCTAAACCATCCTCTCAGCTTAGCCGGCCAATACCAAGGACGATAGGTAAAGCACTCCGGCTTGATGATCTTTGTATAGGTAGGTACAGGTATTTGCAATTGTCTTTCACACACACATACACATATACACACACCCTCACACACGCATCTGCTAAAATATTTTTCTAATATACTTAGTGACTATCGTAATATAAGTAGTACTCAAAAAATGTAAATCCGTCATTGGCTGTATGAAATATAAATAAGTTTGTTTTGTGAATACTGAGAGCTGTGGATTTTGTTTGATAAATAAATAAATAAATAAAATAAATAAATCAATGCGGGCTCGAATCCCGTCCGAGTCGAAAATAGCGATAAATTTGATACTAGCCATAACTATTTTTTTTTTTCTTTTCCTTTTTAATTCTAAGTTTTAATCATCAAACTTAGACCTTAATCTTCAAAGATTCGAAGATAGAGTAAAAATCAAATATCATGTTACTAACATGATAAAAATTACTTAAATGATACGCTTCGTTCGTTCGCTCGTATGAGCAAGTGGCCAACTCTGGTGACGGAGTTTTTATGCCGCCTAAAGGCCTCCGTCATGGCTTAACGACCTTAAAAGCCGGGACCGACAATTTAACGTGCCCTCCGAAGCACGGAAGCGCTCAGATGAAAATGCCACTTGCGGTCACCCATCCAAGTAGTGACCGCTCAGACAATTAATGATACGCTGAAATAGGAATTTATCTAAAAGTTCTGTGTGAAGCATTTCAACCTACTTTTGAAGTGATTTCGGCAATTTTAGATAATCTAACAAATATCTAACATCTTGACGTTTTATCAGAGATTGTGAAATAATATTATCTACTTATGACAAATACTGTGACCTACTTGAAATACTGTAGGTACCTACCTAAATAAAAACCTCTTAAATATATATAAAACTACTAAACCTAGCTAAAATGTCATAGGTACACGATGCATAATTCTTGCCTGTTGCATACAATTAAATTGACTAAAGTACCTAAGTAAGTTCGTATGAGCACCCATCGTAGTAGTGACCGTTCAGAACGTTGCGTAACTTCGACGATCTATCACGACGACGCAACGTTCTGAGCGGTCACTACTTGGATGGGTGACTGCAAGTGGCATTAATATCTGAGCGCTTCCGTGCTTCGGAAGGCACGTTCGAAAGAAAGAAAAATCATTTATTCTTGTATGACGTCAAGGATCACTTAAGTTTCGTCTTACATGCTAGGTGATTCTAATGCCTGTTCCAACGCTACTCCCTACAATTTACTACGTTCAATTGTCGGTCCCGGCTTTTAAAGTCGTTAAGCCATGACGGAGGCCTTAAGGCGGCCTAAAAACTCCGTCACCAGGCCCCTTGCTCATACGAACTTCCTTACTTACGTTTCGTTGCAAAAAAGTTCTGAATTGTGTTAAATTTGCTAAAAAAAGTGTGTTTTTTCTACAAAATAACGTTTTTAATTTATATTCCAGAAACTCTGCTAGAAGACTAACATACTCCCTTGCAGCAGCTTTCCAAGATTACTCTAGAAGGGTCAAGGAAAACCAATCTACAGGTAAAGATCGATCCTGTCTTAAGGTGCCTGTATGGGTGAAACTAGCGCCTTTATTATTACGTTGAACAAAAGAATTTAAAAAAACTGAATGTACCTACCTACAGTTTGTGAAACCTATCATAAGCTTTTTTTAATAGGTACCTATGTAATAGTTTCATTTTGTATAGTTTAGGAGGAATAGCGAAGTTGCACTTGGTGGCCACCAAACTCTGTTTTCGCTACTCCTTAAAATTCCTTTGTTCAACGAAATAATCAAATAAAATAGACGGTGGCGTAGTTTCACCCATACTGGCACCTTAAAGCACGATAGACATTTATGTGATACTAGCTGCGCCCCGTGGTGTTACCCGCTGTGAATAGTTCTTGTTCCCGTGGGAATGCCGGGATCAAAAGTAGCCTATTTTTTAATCAAGGGTATAAACAATTCTGGTAGCAAATTTCATTCAAATCCGTCCAGCCGTTTGAGCGTGAAAGAGTAACAAACACACTCTCATACTTACACACACAAACTTTCATTAAATTATAATAAAAAAGTAAGCTCGTATGAGCAAGTGGCCAACTCTAGTGACGGAGTTTTTAAGCCGCCTAAAGGCCTCCGTCATGGCTTAACGACTTTAAAAGCCGGGACCGACAATTTAACGTGCCCTCCGAAGCACGGAAATATATATTAAATAATATTAAATTATAATACCTAATATTATTTAATAATTTAGGTATTTGTGATATTTTGTTTTAGATATAAATGACAGACCGCCCGCTATGAAGAAACGATTCGCGATAGATTTAAGAACGCCGGAAGAAATCGAAACAGATTTGGAGACTGAAGCCTGATGCCAAATATACACTTTTAAAACGGCTGAGTGGGACTCGAACCTACGACCTTTAATCAAATCATTACCTGATTTGGGAAACCACGCGCGCGCTAGCACTTTTTTGATGGCTATTCGGGATGTCGCCAAAACTAAACTAAACTAATTTGTCAGCACTAAAATTGATGCCATCCTTTTTATTTCGATCGTTATGAAAGGGACGGCAATGTTTTTAGTGCTGTCAAATTAGTTTAGTTTAGTTTTGGCGAGATCCCGAATAGTGGTGTACATTTAAAAGAAAATTTAGAGAAATAAGAAAATAATCTTATATTTTCAAGGCTATAGTGTGATTCTTGTAATTTTACATTCCCAAAAGTTTCCATTTTAATTAAGAAATATATTTAATTTAAGTAATTTAGTCACGATTGTTTTAGACTAAGCTTAATTTTTAATTTCACTTTTGTTTTTTAAGATTCAATTTTGAATTAGGACACTTAATTTGACTTACCAAAATAGTTTTCATTAGTATGTACCAAAACCAAACTTATTATACCTGTTAACCAATAATTTTGTGATTTAGCATAGAATTTATATAAGTTATACAATAAAACATATAAAAAAATATCTATTTCATTTAATCCATCATTTTGTCAATAATTTTCTGTGCAAACGCCATTTCGACTTTAGTTTTATTGACAACTTTTTCATTATTTATGACAAATGTCAAGAAATCTTTTTCTACGCCATTTTTGGCGCCATTTTCTATAAGATCTAGAAGTCTTGTTGTAGTTATATGAAGTAACATTTCTAGAATATGTTTTCTCTTTGTATCTATGTAGAGTTCTTTGAGGTTTTCAAACCAATTTTGGTTGTTGTATTCCGTTACATTTGCTATTTCTTGTACTGCTGTGTGCAACTGAAAGAAATTTAAATAAGATTAATAAATATATTTTAACATTTTATTTTCTCTTTCCTGCTTCATCACTAGAACTTGGAGAATAAATTAGAATAAATCCTAATCTATTTCAATAACCTTTTTCATACTCATGTTAAACCTGAACGTTTAAATTGATCTACAAATATTATAAAGAGGTAAAGTTGGTTTATTTGATGCGTTTGGGGTAATCTCCGAAACTACTCATCCGATTTCAAAAATTATTTCACCGATGTGTAGCTTGAACTTTCCGAATGAACATAGGCTATATTTTATCAAGGAAGGTACCACGCGAGTGAAGCCATGGGCGAGTAAGCTAGTCGATTATAAAAGTACTCACATCATACAAATAATACTGCAACTCATTAAGAAATTCATTAAACTCTTCGAAATCTTCGTTCGTGATTATGGTATCATATTTCTCAGCCATCATCCTGAACAGCCAATGCCGGTTCAAAAGCCCACTCTCTTTTATAAATCCCTTTCTCTTCTTTCTATTTCTTGGCAGCATCTTGGACTTTCTGCTCTGCTTTCTTCTTACTGTCTTAGTGGCTTTGTGAAGATAAATTGTGTATTTTAAAAGCTGTAAGTCTGGATGCGTGAGTGGTATATTGTTTTGAACTCCGTCGCTGGAAATTACAAAAGTGTGTAGCTAAAGAGTATTCTATTGTAACTCTGCCCCCTGATTGTGTAACTTGTTTCACATTGTATCCAAGTTGTATCAAAGCAAAAATCACAGTAAATCGCAAAAACAACTGTCAAATATGACAGTAATTAAGTAAGTTACTTACAAATTTACTTAATCAGCGTTAAATCTGACAGTTATTTTCGCGATTTACTGTGATTTTTGCTTTGATACAACTTGGATACAATGTGAAACAAGTTACACAATCAGGGGGCTGTTGATGTCATTTTTAACGATGACAAAAGCGCGTCATATCTTTACGACGTCCACTAACATTTTATTATTAACTTAGAGGGTAGACAAAAACTTGCGCAAAATGGCGTTTTGAAATGCCGATTCTACGGTGCGTGTGAGTAAAAACAGATGGTGGAAACGCGTGAGCCGAGTTGTGTGGAATTAATTTTGTGGCTGAGCAAATAAAAGGAGGAGTAAGCCACAAGCATGTTTATTAACTAATCTTATGTTTTTAAAAAGAGATGGCAAAGAACTTTATAGGAAATCTCTACGTCCATTATTCTTATTCATTAAATAAGATTGCACTAAGAACATTGCAGACGTTTTTCGCGTTTTGTGTGTTTTTGCGTGTTTGTATCGATACAAACGCATAGTAAAACCACGCCGTTAGGCTCTGATAAGTCCTTTTTTATCAACATAGTTAATATTTACTTACGCCATATCCATCAATTTCAGCAAAGCTGATTGGATATCGATTGTCGTGCTCAACCAATCATACTGCTTCAAAGCCTTTGCATTATTTCGCACCATATCCTCCAAAACCGTTACATACGGCTCCAAGTCATCATTCGATCTTGTCATATTCGACGACATTAGTTTATCTACGGTTGTCACAAGGTCTTTTGCATTAGATATACTTAAAACTTCTCTTATTGTTTTTAAAGCTTGTTTTCCTTCATTAGATCTCAATTCTTCGTTGTAAAGCGTCGTGAATGGTGTTGCCGGTTTTATTTCGTTTTCATTTTTTAATGATGTTTTGTGGTATTTTATATTATCATTAGATACAGCTCTTTCTCTAGGATAATCATTATCTACAATTTCGAAACGGTTCTCAGCTGCGTCGAGCGATCTACCAAAAAAGTAATCCATTGCTATGCTTTTATTGTCATCTGTGCTTTTTTCATTGTTTGCTCTTAAAACTTCTCTAGGTTCATTTGTTTTGTCATCTTCATTCTCATCTTTACCTGGAGGTGGTACATAACCGAAAATCTTTTGTTTATAAAGAAGCTCTCTTACTTTTCTGACGCGGCTTTTCAAATTTTTTGTGTCACTATCTTCATTGTCTGGAAACGCTTTATTTCTTGGTAGCTCACACCTTCCTATATTTGGAGACTCTTGATTTTTATCATAGAAGTAATCCATATCTAAATAATCGTTAGGATTAAGAATGATATCAGTGAATTTCGAATGTTGTACCACAACTGGTAGTTTTAGTTGATACGGTGAATTTTTCATTTGATTATGCTTATTACCAAACTTAAATTTTCTTTGATTCTTGTATTTTGTGTATCCTTTAATTAATATGTCTAGATTAGGATCAATATCTTTGTTATTGAAACCATATAGCTTAAGCTTATCTGTAACTGAAGATTCGTCTCTCTCTTCCAAACTAATGTTACTAACATCACTGTCATATTTATCATCATCTCGACCGTTGGAACTATCACTTTCGTTTTCATTGTATTTCTCGTCTTCAATGCTTCGAGCAATTATGTCACCCTTATTATCATCAGCATTAGGTCCAAGTTTGTTATAAGGGTTATAATAAGCATTGTCGGGTGAGTAATTGTATATTGGAGCATAGTATGGATTCTCTTTGTTTTTATCCTCGCGATGCCTCTTTATAAAAGTATGGTTATCATTTGCTGAAAAGAACAGGATTGTGATTATATTTATTAAATAAGATGCGTTAGACATTTTTAAATGACAATAATGTGGACCCAGGAAGACTCGCAATATTCAAAATGATTAATATACTTATACTTTACTAAGTAGAGGTATAATCAGTTTTCAAAGCATCAAAACCATCATTAAAGATAATTTTATACTAAAAATAGCTTTATATTAATTATTATTATCCAGGTATAAGTTGATATAAGTATAAACTATCTTCATCTTAACTAAAGATATAAATATTTTAGACTGTTTCAATGTGGAACTGTCGCATGGTAAAATTAATATTATCTCAATACTTACGGACTTCATAAACCTTATACTTTTCTGGTTTTATGTCATTGTATAATGGTATATCTTTTAGTTCATTTCTATAGGAGTATCGATCTGGATTTAGTTTTGCTCTTATAACTTTAATTATATCATTGACAAGGCTCAAACTATTCATATCCTTTTTGTCATATCCATTGTTTTCTCTTTTAATAATTTTTTTATCGTTTTCTTTATTTTCTTCTACTTTTCTTTCATTCTTAATTATTTTCGTGTTTATTTTATCACTTTTTGAAATCCCAGACGTAGTTGTTTCTGTATCATCTACTACTGAAGGTTTTTTAAAATAATCACTATCCGATAATTTCATTCCCATTCTCATTGCACCTTTTGTCAGTACTTCGGCTTTTAGAGTAGTTACGTCTACACTTTTTTCTGTTGTGTGTGAGTCAGTTGTATCATCTTGATCAATAAAACTTGCTGTTGATTTAGATCTATTATTCTCTAAATGTGTTTTATTATTATTCTCTAAATCTATCTGATACTCTTTTTTGGATCCATTTTTAATTGCTTCACTTGAATTTATTTTATCTAAATCGTTCATAGTTTCCACTGCAACTGAAACTATATCTATGTTAGCATCACTTCTTGATTTCTCCACTGTAATATTTTTATCATCTTTTGATTCGTCCTTCAAGTTTGTCCTTACTGTATCAGATCTGAGGAAATGAGCTTTAGTTGTATTTTCATTAGCTTCAGTGATGCCATTACCGATTGTAAGTTTCTCAGTTTGTACTATCGTTGGTTTTACATCAGTAGTAGTAGGTTCATTGATAGTAGTACTTTCGGAAGCCAAAGGAACTGCACCTTTTTCTTCTGAATTTTGTTCCGAATAATTTTTTTCAAGAGATTTATTATTATTTTTGGATACGGAATCTTTATTATTGTCTGGATTTTTGTTATTGACATCGTTAATATTATAATTTCTTTTAATTATTCTTTTTTCTTTTGATTTGACATCCATCAGAGTTTCTTCTAAATTACTTTGCGAAACTACAATTTTCTGAGTAGAATATTCAAACATTTTATCTTCAATAATATCAGTATTATTGTCGACTTTAGCTTTTTGTGATTTTTCATCTTTCTCAGACTCATCTAAATTACCATGTGATGCTATAAGAGTTTCTTTCAAATCGACTTTTTCTTTTCCAGAATCAAAATCCGTGATTTTACTCTCTGTCGTTATTTCTATTTTCGTTATATCTTTAACTGCAGATCGCGGAAAGTGCTTGATTTGAATATCTTCTTTATCTGATCCTTCTTTTTCCTCATTTTTGTCCTCATCTGTTTTTTCTTGATCTTGTTCGTTTGCTTCTGTATTACTCACATTGATACGAACAATTTTTGATTCTTCATCTGTATTTGTAAAACTATTCCTTTTATCCCTTTTATTGTCACGTAATGACAAATCTACAAGCTGTGTATCATCACCTGTATCTTTATCTCTCTTATCTAACATTTCTTTAACGTTTTGATCTTTTTTCTGATTAAATTCGCCGTCATTACCATCTTTAACACTGCTTTTTCTTAAATTTGTTGATTCGTCTTTTAAAATTTGTTTTACAAATTCACTGTGTCCATTTAATTCTTCTTCTGATATCTCTCCACTAACTCCATCCCTGTCATCTTTAGATTGTACTCCATTAAATATCCTTCTTGCTATCTTCTCTAGAAACTCCTCTTTCTCTTTCTCAGGCAACAGGTCTATAAACTTCTCTTCACTAGAGTTTTCAGCATTTATTATTCTGTTCAGCAAAAATATAACTAAAATGATGTACATTTTAATCATGGCATTTTAAAACTAAGCGATAGCTCGTTCGATATGAAATTGAAAAGTAACTATTATTAATGGTTTCATCCGTGAAGAAATTAATTGCTTTTTGATAAGAAGTTAGGTTTTATGAGTAATTAATTGAATCAAGCTTTATTGGCTGCCTAGACTAGGTAGGTAGGAGGTAGGTTGACTACAGAAAGAAATATCTACGGAAATTAATCATTATCTAAAACCAAACAGATACAATATTGATTTCAGAGTCATTCAATGACTTGCCAATCTACGCGCACGCTTGCCTGTAGTTGGAATAATGCATGTCCAATTTTAGTACTTCATCTATCCGCTAGAGGCACTGTGTCAAGTTTTCATACTCTATCTGTCAAATTACCTACTGCGCTCATGCGTGTAGGTATAGATTGATAGAGTCATGTCATAGTAAGATTAGTAAGTAAACTGGTATTGTCAACAAGAAGGTACCTACTAGTATTTTAATATTTAAATTATCTTCTATCGTCAAATCTATTTCTGTCATTTTTATGTGCTTATGTGCTTAAGTTGTAAATTTCCAAAATAAATGAATTTGTATTGTATTGTACCTACTATAAAAACCGTGCAGATAAATTATCAAAAAATTTAAGGTTTTTGTTTCACAAGTATTATTTTTTGCCCGTGGCTAAACCTCACCGTTTCAGTACCATCTTCCTGACCTTATCCCACATCACGTTACGTGGGGTCTGCACAAGACCTTCTATTATTTACCTCTATCTGCCGCTACTCCGCACTCATCCTTTCATTACTCTTAATCAAAGACGATTAATATCTAGAAGACAGACAAAGGCCATACACAAAATCGTAACCCGATCCCGCAGTACCAGATAGCCTGAAAACTTTAAAACATCAATTTTATCCAAGAAATTTCAATACTTAGTAGTAGGTAGCAACAATATTCAATATTTAAACATTTTTAACTGAAAGTAATTGAAATTTCTTGGATAAAATTGATGTTTTAGAGTTTTCAGGCTATTTTTTAGGGTTACGATTTTGTGTATGGCCTTTGTCTGTCTTCTAGATATTAATCGTCTTTGCTCTTAATCATCTTTTACACAATCCATAATTATTTGCTGAATCCTTTTTATAGGCATATAAAAGTGGTCTTTTAAATAAAACCAAACAATTTTTTGTACATTTTATTGATTTCTATAACTATTTACAATTAAATTGGCCGCTTGAGAACTAAAACGATACGTAACTAAACATCCGCTGCGAATCTAAAAGAACCACGTTTTAAGCTTCCCATACTTCTTTCAAGTATTAATCTATCATCCCCAAAATCTTCTTTCCCGTTTACATCTTTATCATTAAACTCTATTTTGCCAGCATCGACCCTCTCATCTGTGATGACAATTCGATCTCTATTCTCTATACCTTCAGGTTCACTATCGCTTGCATCGGATACCACAGGGTAAACTTCTTCGATATCTTGCGTAAAGTCGAGATTAGTGAGCTTTTCTTTCATTTCTTCATCAACAATATCCTTAATCAGCTGTTGTATGATATAGTTCTGTTTAACCGGACGTTTTGCTGGTTTCCTAAACGGAAATACTTGCTCTTTCTTATTTTCTTTTACGGGAATGACATCTTTTACAGGAATCAATTCTATATTGTTATTGGTTTCAGCGTCTTCAACGATTCTTGTTTTGTTTTCTTTACCGATCTCATCGTTAACGAAGTAAAAGTCCGGTGAGTCTTCGCAGTCAATGGCGTCTTCAGGTCTTGTGCAGACGAGTACTTCCTGAAAATTAATTGGATGAAAATGTATTGGGTATAATATTTCAATTATATATGGGTTAATTTAATGAAAGAGGAGTGAGTTCAGAGTTGACGAGTGATAGATGAGAGTGGAAGAGAAAAACATGTTGTGCCGACCCCACTTAGCGTGGGATAAGGGCAGGAGAATGATGATGATGAATATGGGTAATTTAGTCTGAGAAAACGTGTCAAGCTATGGCTAGTATTCAGTGTCTATACTCAAGCGTGCGTTTGCTCAAGCGGAATGAATCATCATTAGTCATTACTCAGAGTCCATAGAGAACTGTTAATAATATAGATATTGAGCGAAGACTTAAGCCCGAGTGAGCGCAGACTCTGAATACGAGCCTTTAGAGACACTTGTAGCCGGGATTGCTTTCGAAACTTAAAATCAAATGCTAACAGCGCCATCTCTTGATAGACTTGGAAACTATTCGTTCATCTCCTCACCAATAGATGTCACTATTACCTGGTTGAAGATTGTCTCATTCGGACAAATGAAGCTCCAGCGATAGGTAACGTTCCGTCCTGTGGGAGTTTGAGAGGGTAGGCAGACATGGAAGATTTGGCAGTCGTTGTCCACGTCTGCGTAGTAGCCGTAGGTCCGGTTCTCGCAGCTGAAATAACAATATTAATTAGTAAAGGTATAATTAATTAATTAACTATTTGCCCTGCCAGTCTCTTGGGCACGCCGTCTGGCAGTGGATCAATTGAGCTACCTATAGATCGTTTTGTAACGATTCTTAAGGGCCCAAAGTGAAAATTACAAGTACCTACCTACCTACCACCTATTAGATAGATAGATACTTAATTCCTTATTGATTTCTTTAAACTACAAACAATAGTAACAATTTCAAGAACAAATTGTGAAAAACCAACAGGCGGCCTTATTGCTAAAAGCAATTTCTTCCAGGCAACCATTTATGGGTAGGAAGTAGGTATTAAGTTATTCTAATGAATGATTAGCAGTTTTTTAATGTCTAAAACAATTAGGAAGAGTTTAGGGGAGATCTTTGAACAGCAGTGGGACGAAACAGACAAAAAATGGAATTTTAACTTATTTAATCATCATAATTGAGTTAATTTTTCAATAACGTTGCTTGTTTTTGACCAACCTGAAAGTATCAGTAATGTTTTCTCTGATCGAAGATGCATTTGCAGGTAGATTGAGGGAATCGGCTGCAGTCTGATTGGCCATATCCTAAAAAAATATAAGTATAAATAAATATCTAGGTACTTACATTAAATATCCTTGGATATTCCACACAGCGTCATCTAGTCCCAAGCTAAGAAATTTAACGCTTGTGTTATGTTATCTAGATGACTGATATAAGTAGGTACCTAAGTAAGTACTAGGTATTTAGATGATAATTATTTTTTAAATAATAATAAATTAAAAGAAACCCAATTCAATGAGAAAACCATTGAACTCGCGACATGCAGCAACTGTTAACGTACCTGCCTACCTACCTAAAGTAGGTACCATTTACATGATGCCATTTCCTTGTAAAACAAGTAGGTACCTACGTAGGTACCAGAGCAATAATTTAATGCAATAATTACGCGCACCTAATTGAAGTTCAATCATTGTAAGTAACTGTTGTTTAGAAGTCATGACCTCAGAAATGGGTGAACCGATTTTGAAAATACATTTTTTGTTTGAAAGCAAAAAAACTTTCGAGAATCTGATAAGGATCTTCAGAGATAAACAAAAATGCATCTGAAAAATCGCTCTTTCTTACGAAATTAAAGTGGGTGTAGTAAAATGTTTAAACTTGTTACAAATCTACACTTACCCTCAACATTTTGATCATCAGCCCACTCTGGACTTCCAAATCCACTTCATCAGCTCTTCCATCAACGCAAAGCAGAAATATCACCAGCCCACGAAGAAATGGTAGAGATCTCTTCATCATGTAAGTACTGAAAGATGAAGATATATCAATAACTAATAGCTGCTTCTCGCGGCTTCTCACGCGTGGGACCAAAATAGCAGATGCCTTTCCCGAGGTCTAATCTATCTCTGTATCAAATTTCATCAAAATCCGTTCAGTGGTTTAAGAGGCCGTAGGTAGCAAATATGTGGTTTGAATCGTATTAGATCTCAAAATCCGTGAAAGATACCACCTTATAATGTTTGGAGAAATTAAACTTTGAACTTTTATCTTGCGTTGTGGTTTTTTAGAAACACGATTGGTAAAAGTTTTCTCGATCATATATTTTTTTGAAAAATACATGTTTTTCACACAGTTTGCTATTTATCTCAGGAACAGAACGCTATTTTTGTTGGTTTTATGTTTTGACAAATAGCCTAGAAGTATTCATTTAGTTCTGGTTTTTTAATTTTTCGATTGCTTGTTTAATTAACTTGTAATTAAATAAAAACTGTTTTTTCGCTATAAATTATGTTGCGTGTCTATCGTTCTGCGCTTCTCACTCACGAGTAAAAACATTATTCGCTCTCCCGCTCATTCCTCGGCGTTATGGCACACACTTAAGTGTGAAGTGTGAGTAACAGCACAGATAAATAATACTATACTAGTATAAATAAATAAATAAATATCATAACATGAGCATCTGTATATCATAGGACTAAAAATACCTACCATAAAAAGATCTGAAAGAATATGTCTACCTTCTCTTGAGATTGGGGGCAATTCTGAGTGTCGCAAAAGCTAAACTAACCTAATTAAAACTATTGCCATCTTTTTTATTCCCATCGCTATGAAAGGGACGGCAACAATTTTAGTTAGCTTAGTTTAGCTTTTGCGACACTCAGAATTGCCACTAATATCGTAGTTATTAAGCATATTTTATTTAATTTTTTATTTTATTTACCTAATTGCATAAATTTGTAAAAAAAATTTTTTTTAAAGGATAAAAAATTGCCTAAAAGATTTGAAAGAAATGTCTACCGGTCCCTGGGATACAGTTGTGATCATTTTCATTTTTCAAAAATTAGGTAAGTAGGTACGTGGTAGGTAGGTAGGTACTTACTTTTTACTATCGGAAACACTTTCCAAACAATTTTCTCGCTGAATCACTACACTAGCGCCGACCGTGGCCGACTCGCGAACTACAGAGGAATGCGAAAATTTCGATAAATTTCGTCCTTTTATAAACGTTGCAAGAGCATTTAGAATTCGCAATGAGGATTTAGGTACCGTTAGCAAAATAGACTTTACAAATAAGCATTGTTCTTCCTCAGTAGTAAGTAGGTACATTTTATATGGTAGGTACGGCTTTTTGATGAAAGAAAGAAAGA
The DNA here is from genome assembly GCA_963582015.1 of Xanthorhoe designata. NCBI lineage: Eukaryota > Metazoa > Arthropoda > Insecta > Lepidoptera > Geometridae > Xanthorhoe > Xanthorhoe designata. The sequence goes on along the minus strand of OY757056.1, from coordinate 4,905,262 downwards.
AGAAATCACTTATTTTAGGTAGGTATTACCCCAAGAAAGAAAGATCACTTCAACTTCGTCTTACATGCTAGGAGATTCTATTGCCTGTTTCAGTGCGACTCCTTACACCAGGGAAGCAGGCAGAACTGGTAGGCCTAGCTTTTTTTTACTGTGATCCAATTTAAATAGTCAAGCTTCAGTGAGGCTAGTTTTGAGGCGGTATGAAGTACCCAAAAGTACCCTAACTATAACTATGCGGGTCAGTTCGTTTCGTAAATAATAAGATCATAATGAAATCATTCTTATAATTGAATCTATCAGCATATCAAGTGACTTACTCATATTTAAATATTGTAAGTAGGTATCTCCGAGGATTAAGTAGTAGGTATCTGTTCATTTTTAAATGAATTAGGTAGGTACTTATTAGTGGCAATTCTGGATGTCGCCAAAAGTAATGCCATCCTTTTTATTTCGATCGTTATGAAAGGGACGGCAACATTTTTAGTGCTGTCAAATATGTTTTGGCTACGTCCAGAATTGCCACTAATTATTAACTAATTAATCTCCAAATTTTGATTTGTGCTTGCGAAACAAATTCTTTACTAAAAAAAAGCTTCCTTAACAATAAACTAGATGGCGCTGATGATCGTGGTCTAGATCGCGCTATCGTTTCGTTTTGATGAAAACGTCCTCCTCGGTCACAGTTATTTAGTTGTTCGTTTCTCTTTAAGAGTACCTATCAAAGTTTACATCATTGATGTTATTTTTTAAATTCCTGCAAAGGAATAGTAAATTATATAGAGAACTATCTGCGCCCCGCAGTGTTACCCGCGGTGAATAGTTCCCGTTTTGGTGGGAAGACCGGTATTCTTTTTAATTTTTTCCTTCCATACGAACCTTCTGACAATAACAAACACAACAAAAAAATATATTGAAATCGGTCCACGCGTGATGGCGTGTCCAAGGGAAATAGGGATTCATTTTTATTTAGATAAGTAGATATAAATTAATTTCAGTAAATAATAGTGGCTATTCGGGATGTCGCCAAAGCAAACCTAGTATTCTTTTATCTGTGGCTAAACTAAACTACCTAATTTGACAGCACTAAAATTGATGCCATCCTTCTTATTTCGATTGTAATGAAAGGGACGGCAACATTTTTAGTGCTGTCAAATTAGTTTAGTTTTGGCGACATCCCGAATAGCCACCAGACCTTTTCAGAAAAGTACCAAGCGAGTGAAACCGCAGGCGGATACTATACCTACCTACTTTAGGTATATTTTAGTATTTTATTGTTTTGCAATCCATCCATTCAGCCTCCTCATGTGACATGAAACTCTAATGTGACTAAAAATTAAAAATACCGTAAACAGATCAATCGACGCGTCTACACGTCCATTGAACGACCTTAAGGTGACTCATGTGGGAGATTTTGATCGAATAAAACATACGTTTCTAAACGGTGAAGGAAAACATCGTGAGGAGACCAGTTGGCTTTCCAATAGCGTCGATGGACCTGCAAGGAATGTTAACTTCTGCAAAATGTGGGCAGTTGGCAATTCGGAGTATCGCAAAAGCTAAACTTAACCAACTAAAAATGTTGCCGTCCCTTTCATAGCGATGGTAATAAAAGTGATGGCATTAATTTTAGTTAGTTTAGCTACTAGTATTATTTTATCTGTGGTTTAGCTTTTGCGACGGACGCGCTCTGAATTGCCACTAGTAGGTACCTAACCTACCTCTTACCTTGGAATCAAAGGGGTGTCAAATACATTGTCAGTTATGCCTTCCTTTTTTATTTATTTTTGTGTCATTCATAAAAGTTAATTTTGTATGGATTTATGTGTTACCTACTATTGCATGCTGAAAAGCTGACTATGGTTGATCTGTATTCTCTTATTAATTTAACATGTCTACTTTTTGTTGTACCCATTTTCGCAATAAATGAATTATGAATTTTAATATTACCTACTTGCAAAAAAAAGAATCCTACGATTGAGGCTTTTAATCATTATCGTTAAATTACTGAAGTATGTGTGATTTTTTTTATAATTTGGCGAATACGATTTTCGATGCAAACCGGCGATTATTAGAAAATACTTATTTGAATGTAAGAGGTATTGTTTTTAAAATCAAAATGATGTCTTTTTTCAGTAAAATGTTCTATCTACAATATTTAAGGTATTTTCCCTCTAAGTGGCATGGCTATGGGACCCCCTGTATAACCCTTTCCGAGTTTTAAAAGTGACCAGTTGATGAACCACTCAACCCTCAACCGACTTTGATTTCGTAAGAGAGCTATTTCCAGTGAAACACTGCATTTGTTCATATCTCCGAAGATCTTAACAGATCCTCGAAAATGCTATAAGGGACCACCATCTCGGGAGTATCTTCTTTCATACAAAGAATCTTTTAAATCGCTCCACTATTTTGTGAAAAAACTGAATGTACAGTTTGTGAAACCTATCTAAGCTTTTTTTTAATATCTAGGAATGTAATAATTTCATTTTGTAGGTATAGTTTAGGAGGAATAGCGAAAACAGAGTTTGGTGGCCACCAAGTGCAACTTCGCTATTCCTTATTAAATTGGCGCTAGTTTCACCCATACAGGCACCCTAATAAACCTACCTAGTGGAAAACAGAACCTTCTTTTCTTCTGATAAATGTAGAGCTAAATAAAGTTCTCAAGCTAAATCAAAAGTCAGGAAACCATGAATGAATTGATTTTTATTGTATCGTTATCTAAGATATTCTGGCCACGATCAACATTTTTGGGTCGAAACGGTACCAGCGACAGTTACCGTAAAATACTGTAGGTAATAGTAGGTTTTTGGAAAATGTCCAATAAAAATTGACATACAAAATGACCGATAAAGGTCAAAGTTACGTTACAAAACCGTGCGTCATTTTGCGTGATAGGTTGAAAGAAACTAGGTATAGTGTAGTATCGCCAAGGACTATATAGATAAAAGTCCCGTTCCCGTAGTAATACTGGGATCAAAAGTAGCCTATGTGTTAATCCAGGATATAAGCTTTCCTGGTACCAAATTTATTTTGAATCCATCCAGCCGTTTGAGCGTGAAGGTGTAAAATTAACTAATCAATGGTCTAATCACGCGACAGTAGTGGCAATTCTTGATGTCGCCAAAACTTAACTAAACCAATTTGATAGCACCAAAATTGATGCCATCCTTTATATTTTGATCGTTATGAAAGGGACAGCAACATTTTTAGTGCTGTCAAATTAGTTTAGTTAATTTAGGCGACATCCAGAATTGCCACTATTTTTGTTCTATTTGAACGCTTATATAACGGACGTTAAAAAAGCGCTCGTGCGAACGAGGGCTAATCGATTTAATTTTGTCGCTAATTTGACATTTGTCACGTGATTGATAGGAAATTTTGGAGGTGATCTACGTTCGAGAAACCGGCTGAAAGTTTAACTAACGTAGTGTTATATTCATAGCTGGGCATTAACTCGTTAATCCGTTAATCGTTAATTAACGAAGTTAACATTTTGGTTAACGGATTAACTTTTAAGTTAACTTTCAAAAATGTTAACGGACACGTTAACTTCCGTTAATATGCAAGAAGTCCGTTAATCGTTAATCCAATGCCTATTAGGTAGTTACCGCACGGCATCGGCACCGACAAGTGCCGGGCGGCGCGTGGCAGCGAGTGAAATAAAAAATAAATTAGATATATTTTGCCGGCGCGTGCGAGTGAGAAAGAAAACTGTGAAGAGATTTGTTTTGTTTGATCATTTCATTACTAAGCGCCGGTGCTTAGAGTGACTAGTGTTTTGTTTGTTTGTTGTTAATAAAAATTACTGTCAGTGATCATTTGCGTGTTGATAATTGATAAAGAAGAGTGCAGTGTAATTTAGTTAGATAGAAAAAGTTACTGTGCAGTAAGTAACTTACTGTGCAGTAATTATAATAAATATTAGTAGCAGCTTTTTGTTTTGGCTAAACAATAGCTCGTGATATTATCTACATCCTTTGTGTAGTAGTACCTAATCATCAGTCAGACCAGACAGATGAAGCTAAAAATTGTATTCAACTATTTTCTAAACAAGGCATTAGCCTCGAGTCGGGTACGCGCCGACGTGCCCGGCGCAACCTTATCGTTTTCGATTTTTTTTATTATTTTTAGTCTGTAGGTACTTGTTTTTTCATCTATTTCCTTCCGGTTTTCCCGGCTTTGATTGGTGAAGAATGTAGAGATGCTAATTTGATCGATAGTTTCTATTCAAAGTCAAACCGACATTTATTTCTATACATAGTTTATATTTTTTATTGTAGTGTTAAACCACACTTAGATATCGGTGCTTTAACCGAAATATCATCTTACTGATAGTTTCGTCTTCGGCGTCAAGGGCTTCGTGTCCGAGTGGTAAGGCAGCCTGGCTTAAGGGTGATCGCTTGTACCTCGCAGGTTCGAATCCCGTCTAAACCGTAAAACTTTTAGTAAGATTTTTCATTTGTATTTTTCTTTCTATCAAAATTTGTTTTCCGAATTTAGTGTGCCAGTTGGTCGAGAAAAATATTATTTTTTCACGAAATATCACTAACCGGTGAGTTTCTAACACTTAACACAACGATATAAAGATGCAATTTTACACATATTAACGGATTAACGATTAACGTTAACTTGCGTTAATTCTTCCGAAATGTAACGCTTTAACGTTTAACGAAGCTAACTTTTTTTGTAACGGATTAACGATTAACGAAGTTAACCATTTGATTAACGGTGCCCAGCTATGGTTATATTCTCTTTGAACTAACTGTAACTATTATAAACTATTTCCTGTACAATCCATCCTTCCATATTATTCTTCTTTTCTTCTTCTTTCTCTAGAAAATTAGAGTTAAAATGCTGCTCAATGCTGCTCTTTAGTAAAATATTCTACTAAATAAACCAGCGCAAAAATACTTTTTTAAGAAATAAGAGAGCTTATTTAGCTATTATTATGGAGTGTTGACTCGAACCGGGACGCGTATAGACAAAACGCAACGATAGCGCGTTCTAGTTTGGCCTGTAGTGCCATCTAGTGGCCATCTGACGAATTAAAAATCGGTGCTGCCATTTTATTGATGACTATAGACCTAATATCTGTGAGTGTGGAATCCACACTCACATATATTTTATATTGATTGAACTGTCATCAAAGTTCAATGGCCGAGAAATAGAAGAAAATAAAATATACCTATTATCAAAAATATAACATGACTCTGTACGTGATTTGGTTGAATAAGTTAGATGGACTTCTAGCCTAGACGAGATAAAATTCGGCTGGAATATTTTCTAGGACAACGACTCACATTATGTAGGTAGGGACCTCAGAATAGAGATGAGGTAGGGACCTACCTAAATAAAAATCAGTTTTTGATCTCCCATTTTTAGAACACCCATGTATATACCTACCTATTATCTAGTTAGGGTGGTTGTCCCGGTCCCAAACCAAATAAGGACAAATTTTCACCAAAACATTTTTTTAATTACGTTAGGTGCAAAATTTGCTGATAGTTTAGGTTTTATATGAAGCTTTGTTTTATTGAAGTTAATATTAGAAAATAAGAACACTTAAATCCTTTTTTTTCTATTTATTTTTTCACATTTAAGTCCAAATACTGGAATGTACCCTAGATTGACCAGCCAGCTCCAGTAGTTGAAAAGTTTTGTACCAGAGGTAAACCATTTTTAAAAAACAGTTTAAAAGGTCTACCCATGAGAGTTGGATCATTATAACAGGTAATATGAGTGGAATAATATATTACCTTGCTTTAAACAGAAGAAACAATTAAAAAAACTGCTTTTTACGTATAATTCAAATCAAAAGATAAAAATAATTCTTACGAAATTAAATCAGATCAAAGGAAGATATTTGATCATGAAAGGGAATACTCCCGATGTGGTCCCATAAAAACCATATGAGGACCTGATGAGGATCTTCAAAATTATGAACAGAAATGTATTTTTTTAATGTCTGTTCACCGATTATACCTCAATAGAAAGCCGATTTTAGTTCGAAAGAGGATACCCTCGAGGTGAAACCATAAAAATATTTTGAGGGTCTGACGAGGATCTTCGGAGTTATACATTGAGAGTGCAGTAAATGTATCTCTTACGAAATTGAATAATTATAACAAAAATTTAAATTTTTGAATTAAATTATAATATTATATTCATAAGTACCTATTTATTCTTAAATGTACAAAAAACGTATTTTAAAAAAAGCTGGGCACTCACAGGAACAATGTATATTTTTTACGTGGTCCTCAATGTCAAACCACTGGTCAAAGAATGGGAACAAAATCAAAACCATAATAGCCCAGTCGTTGACCAATGGTCCATCATAGGAGCATCGAGACAAATCATGTCCCCGTAGTTAACCAGTTAAAAAAACGATAGAAAAATAGTGGTTAGACTGAAAATTACTTTAGAATCATAAATATAAACTTAAAATCGTTACACAAAAGCAATAATTTGAATGAATTTCAACAAAAAATTACCCAAAAAGAAATAAAATAGTATCACCTGTCAAATCATGCGCACTACTATAATGGCGTCCGAATGAGTAGTGTCAGTGACAAGCGGAAGTAAATCGAAATTTTAGGCTACACAATTTGTCTCATTCTCACGGCAAGGTGATAGTTTGATTCGTTTAAAGTGATTTAACAATCTATACTATTTAAAGAAGAACGATAATGGCAGGAAAGCTTAATATTTACACTTAATGCCGCGAGTGGTCAACCACCGGTGCCTGGTTAACTACCGGGTCAACCATCCTATTTGGAAGGTATATAGTAAGTACCTAATTAATTTATTAAAATGATTAGGTACATATTTCATTCATTAAAAATATTGTTGTTTTCCTTAGAGTGATTTTCTGATGCATGAGCGAGCGGTATTAAAAAACATAACAACTGCATTAAAATCTACCAAACTGTAAGTTTTGTCTAAGCTGGCATCCCTGAAAAAATTGCAAGGAGCTCCGCAGATTGTACCAATCTTTCTTACCATCTGCAACTTTATCAATCTAACGGCCGAAATTAATATTCAATCCTAATCCTTAATTTGAAGATTGAGATTGACATTTCAATCTTTTTTCTAGAAAAAGCTTGCCAATAACCAATCCTTGGATTGAGTTTGCAATCCAAAAAACCAGGCTATCTTTGGGAGGTCGGATCACGGATTAAAGATTGGCCTCTGTTCGAAAATGACAGTTTGAGCTTGCCAATAACCAATCTTTCTATTTGACGTTTGCTTTGATAGGTGAAAACAATCGCAGATTGCAATCCGAGAAATTTGTTGGATTTCTTCTTGACAGATTGAGGATCGATTTTGTAATCTTGATAAATTTATTATATTTATTATAAAAGTACCTAATAAATCTGTCGGAATTTTCAAGTGATAGTGATGATAGTGATAATAATAGTGATTTGGAGGTTCTGGCTCAGTTATCGGATTGGAAAAGTGATGATATCGACGCCAACGCCGAAGTTAGAAGTTCACGAAGAATCAGAAGGGTGAACTTTATGCAGACCCTCGAGGATGTAGAATTATTCACCTTCAGATTTCGGTTAGGCTGAAGTATAGCTACCAGCAGCAGATATTATTCTAGAATCTAGAGAATAATACCTACGGAAGAACAAGATGTTACAGAATGGGCAGCTCTCATAAATTATTATTTTAGTTACTTATATACACAGGCTTTTACCTAGCAAGACGATTTAAACAGTGCTAATAATAAAAACTACTATAATAAATGACAAAATAGTTTTTTTTTTAATCAATACCCTTGGTAAGCAATTGTAGTAGGTTGTAGGTAATGTGAGATAGGAATGTAACTTAGTACCTACATTATCTTATAGAAACAATAATACCTACCTACTATGAATAATAAGTCAAAAGATTATTCATATTATCTCAGAACAATCATGTTACCATCAAAATACAGTTTTGTAGGACAATTGAAATGAAATGAAATGTTTGTTGATATAATATTTAATTAAAACAATTAAATAGGTACATAAATCAAAAAGGTTTAAAAACTTAACAAAACACCTTACAAACTCTCCTTCCACTTCTGTAATCCTAATTCTAAGTTATTCAAAGTAAGCTGTGTTTTTTTAATTCGAAATTATTATTTTCTAGATTGTATTATTTATATTAGCGTCCAGACATCGTTTTTTAGTAGCAAAATGTTCTGCTTTTGCATTATTTCTGGCTGTTTTCCCTTCATCAGGTTTCAATTTCTTTTTTACTGAAAAACAGAAAATATGAGATTAATAGGGAATGAACATACGTGCATTTTTCTTTAAATTTTCCTATTTTAAACGCATCTGCTGCCTTTAAAATGGATCATGTGCGAGGGCTATTCGTAGCTTTAGCTTCCTACACCAGGGAAAGAAACAGGCAAGCTCAGAATTTCTCTGAGCAGGCAAGAACCTGTTGTGCTTTTGCTAAGTTAGGCCGTAGGCGTCATCTCTACAACTTCCATAAAAACCAGTAGGTAGGTAGGTAGGTAACTTACGATTTCTGAATCCATCATTAGAAGTAATGCTGATGAAATGATCACACAACACACATCTGTTATAATTACCTAATTTTCGCAACAAATAACTGTACAGTAGTGGTTATATTTGGTTATATTCTCTTTGTCAAATACCATTCGTCAACTTGAACGTTCCATTTCAGTTAAAGTATTTTGTGTATAAGTATTGAGATTGTTAAATTCCAGTATCTGCAAGTTTTTAGGCAAATAACAATTTGTTTGAACTATAAATATTACTATCTACAACTTGTTAATTAATTTTATTTATTATTTGTTTTTATATTACTCAAATTAATATTGTGGTTCCAAATTAATATTGTGGTTCCATTAAACATTTTACATAAAACGGAACGTCAAAGAGGGAAAGGATTGCCGGCAATCTGCCACCAAAAAAAAAGATTGAGATAGCAGATAGGTTATTGGCATGCGGATAGGAGATCGATCGGGAGATACCCAGCAATCCAAGATTGAATTTAATCTCGGATTGAAGATACATTATTAATTTCGGGCGTAAGTCATTGAGATGTATTATAGAGCCACAATCAGACAAATAAAATGTAAACGCCAAAACTCGGCGCACGCTAAGTAGTGCGCAGAGTTTTTCTTTTTTGCGTACAAGCGACATTGAACATTGAAACAAACGTCATAACGTCTACATTCAAATGTCAAATGCCATTGTAGAACATTGAATTTGTACGCACATTTTTGAGTGTTGTCAGCTATTAGATTGTGACTCTTTAATACATCTCAATGATCTAAGTATCTATTTATATGCGAAGTTTAGTGTCTACCAACAGAATTACAATTTAGTTGTATGTAAACGCATTGAATACTAATTGGATCCTTTGGTGTCATTGACCTAGGCAGTTTACGTTATATCGGCTATTCGGTGTTCGTTTCCACTGTTTATTTACTAGGAAATACTTTTTAGTTAGGGTAGGTACCTACCTACACTAAAAATTACAGTTTGTAAAATATTTTTAAAAAATGATGCAATGTTTGGTTGTTTATCATTATCATGTTTGTTAATATTACATGATAAGAGAGAATTCTGAGTGTCGCAAAAGCTAAACTTAACTAACTAAAAATATTGCCGTCCCTTTCATATGGAATGCGATGGAAATAAAAAGGATGGCATTAATTTTAGTTAGTTTAGTTTAGCTTTTGCGACACTCAGAATTGCCACTAATAATATATGATTAGGTACCTACCTACTTAATTGTGTTTTTGGTAATTTAAGTAAGTGGGTAGGTAGGTACCTACCTTATTAACTACCTTTTTGGAGGTATATCGAAAATAAACTTCTAAAAGTTTGTTTACCTAGTCTCAGGAAGAAAGGACATTTAATCTTATCCTAAATAAGGATGTTCTAATTGCTAGTTAGGTAGGTACTTGGCTACCAAGGCAAGATCTATCACACCTTCAACTTCACAAGGTGTGCACGACAACAACCATCAGCGGGCGCCGACGCACATAGCTAACTTGAATTGTTTAAGTTAGGCTACTTTTAAGACTACCTATTTTTCAATAGCAATATAAAAAGTCGAGTCATTTAGGTTAAGATAGTTATAGGGCCTTGCCAGCCGCCTTTTACCAGTCGAGTCATGTTTTGTAACTTAGAGTCTTTGTTTTAGTAAATTATTAACCTAGGAGTAAGTTTTGGGTAAAAGGTAGGCAGGGGCAAGGCCAAAGTAGTTATAAGTAATAGTAGGACCTCGTTAGGGCCGCCCTTCTACCGTTCGAGTCGTTCTTTATAATTTAGAGTCATTAGTAGTAATAATAAAGTTAACCTTGCATTAGAGTTTGGGTAGAAGGGTAGGCAGGGGTGGGTTTAGTGTTAAGATATAAATAAAACTTCAATTGGTGGGTGGTCTTATTTATTCCCGGAGGAGAGGGTGGTGGTAGGTAGGAGAGGTGAAGTAGGTAGGAGAGGTAAAGTAGGTAGGGAAGGTAAAGGTAGTCGAGATAGGGGTGCCCGGGTCAGACAAATACCTACCTAGGGAACGGGAGGACGGTCCAGGCTTAAGGTTGTCCTGGCGTCCTGGCCCTTGTAGCCTAAGTAGGTACTTGTATTACGGCACGTGTAAGGATCTCTGAAGGTCAAACAGGTCACCTCACACCACACCTCCTCGTGTCAAATCGGGACCTATGATTGGGTAGTTTTTAGAGAGTAAGTGAGAAAAATGTAAGAGAGAGATAGACTATAGTTTTTCAGTGGTTTCTAATAAAAACGCGCTGCCGCAGTAGTATGGAGTGGCCAGGCGGGACTTCAAATATAGGTTCGCACATTTCGGTGCAAAACCAAGTTCTCAATTCTTAAATGGCAATTCGCAAGGCGAAGCCCTGCCCGACCGCTCCCAGACCCTGCCAAGCTTAAACTAGTAACCGACGTCTTTTCTTTGTACTGCCTGCTCCCACCATCTGCAGCCCTAAAATACAGTCCACTCAATCGGAGCCGAGGAGGACTCGAACACAAGGCAAAAGCTTGCCTCCTGACTCTGTATAAATCATCTAGTAAAGATGTAAAGGCCTAAATTTGACCTACCGGCCATTTTGTCGCAGGTTGATTTATTGTGCCGCTTCACCAGTCGTGGAAACAATTTATTATTATAATCAAATCACGTAGCGATGGCGTAAAAACATCTGGCTTATTTTAAAATTGCACTGGACTAAAATCTGCTCGCATCTAGACTAAATTTATGTGAGATTGATAAAAAAAAGACAGTAGCCCGTTGTTTTATCGTAAAAGTGAGATAATTTAAATATATAGGTCTACTAAGTCATGGTCTATTTATCCAGCTTAGGTCTCGAAAGAACCGGTTCTAGAGCTATCTTTATAATTGACCTAATCTAGAAGAGTATATTTCGTTTATTTTGTCAATAAAGGTAATTTGATCTAAGTTTTTGCTTAAGGCGAGATACGCCAGATTAAAACAGGCACATTTTTTAAATCAATGAAACACAGGTAGGTCATGTGATCTAGATTTTTAATTTTTTTATGTAATTACCTAAGATATAGGTACTACCTAAGGACAAGTACCTATTACCTAATAGGTACCTGCCGTTATTACACACATTTATATTTTGAAACCTGACTTAGGTAGGAATCAGTGAAGCAAGCGCAGCCATGTGTCTCCAAAGTTCAATGTCTAAGTGAACATGCATAGATAGAATCTATTACTGATGTATCCGCATTCTTTAGTATCCAGGAATCACCTTGTTTAGCTAGTATAGAATGTTTAGGTAAGTAATCTTCCTTGTATCCTCAACTTTACATTTTATTTAAAGTAGGTAGCTTACCTTGCATCAAAGTAGTAGGTACTTAGGTACCTATTAAGATAAAATAATTTTATTGATAAAGAATACATAGGTACCTACCTAAACTGTTGAATATTAGCTAGGTAGGTTACACTTAGGTAGGTAGGTACACCTTGAAATTATTTTTTTAAGTAGGTACCTAAGTAAATACCTTTTAGTATGGATTTTTATTTGAAATAAATTATTATTATTATTAGGTATAAAGTTAGGAATGCTAATTATTAGAAAATTGCCAAGATTGTAAATTGACCACTAATTATTTTCTTGGTGTGAAGTGTTGGAACATACTGTAGGTACCGATAAGTACCTACTACCTACCTCGAATTCCTTGATTCTTGCGCGATTCAGAGTGGTTTAGTTTAGGATCTCATTCATCTAATTATACCTAGCTTATCGATATTTATCGAAAACGGTAGGTATTCTGTTTAACGATATTGTAGAAATTGGAACTATTATAGTCTCAATTGGAACCTATTTTACTTCGAGTTTATAAATCGTGTTCATCATTGTTAAATTTTGGTAGACTTTACTGAAAAATGGTAGCCGAAAATACTTTCATTTCATGGCAACACTAAAGCGTCATGTCATGTCATTGATTGATGTCAAACAAAAGTCATTGGATGTTTTCCATAGAATTTCGTAAACTCTATTTTTGTGAAAATAAATCGATTTTCCGCTCAATGGTGACCAAATTTAGCTGAGTAAAACAATGTCTGATGACGTAGAAACCTACTGCCGGCTTTGCGCCGAGCTGACAAAGCAAGACAACATGATATCACCCGACGAAGATGTAGGAGTGTCTTCGAAAATTGTCACTAAAATGCAGTGGATTAATGTCGAGATTTCTCCAGAAGATACACTTCCTATTACAATCTGCTACTCATGCTTCGATCTTCTAGAACGTACTTGGAGATTCCTTCACGCTGTGAGAACTGCGCAGGAGAAATTACACTTAATTTTCGGGAAAAAAGAGGAGAGTGTAAATTTGAGTGTGGATGTCGCAAAACCAGTAAACAAAGACTGGGAATCATTCGAAGAAGCCAAACCAAAGGTAAAAAACGAAAATGACCTTCAAGAAATCACAGTAGACCCCAATTCGTTAATAGATATCGATATTAGTGAAGTAAAAATAGAACGAATCGAAAATTACGATGATGAAGACTGTTTTCCAGATATCGACTTAAAATCCAGTGATGAGGATCAGCCTTTGTTGTCGCTGGCCAAAAAACGGAAGAAAAAGTTAAAATTAATAGACAAAATGTCCAAAGACATTAATTCTACTATATCACTACCGATCTTAACATGGAATGATTATACATGGCGATGTGGTGACTGCGATGCATTATTCGAGAACATTCAGTCTTTAAGACTGCATTCGGTTCAAATACACTCAATATGCTGCAACTTTAAGTGCAATGATTGTACCAAAACTTACACCAACTACCGCACATTTGTCAAACACGTCCGAGAGCACAAGAAAATGCTCCGTTTTAGTTGTGAGTACTGCAGTAAGCATTTTGTCCGAGATCGGTATTTAAAAAAACACTATGAATACCATAAAGAAGACATGTACTTAACGTGTGAGAATTGTGGCTCTATGTTTGAAACTCCAGACGAATTGCAAAACCATTTAGTTATGTATGCAAAAGGTTATAAGCGAAAAACTTTGAAATCCGAGTTCCTAGATCTTAAATGCACTATTTGCGATAAAGAATTCAAAACTCGGAGTAACTTACAGCAACATAAATTAGTTCATACAGAACGTAGCAGAGATTTCTCTTGTCATGTGTGTGGTAAAATGTTTTTTACAAAAGGAACTTTAAGTACACATATGACGACACATGAAGAAGTTAAACCTTTTAAATGTGAACACTGTTCGCTGTCATTCCGAGCCCGTGGCAACCTCCAAGCTCACTTAAGTCTTCATTCCGGAGCGAAGCCCTTTGTCTGTGAGCATTGTGGAAAAAGCTTTAGAGTAAAACGTCTCTTAAAATCCCACTACATAATCCACACAGACTTAATGCCGTTTGTATGTGAGTATTGTAACAAAACATTCCGTTTTAAGACTCGTCTTAATCTTCATTTAAGACAGCACACCGGTGCCAAGCCTTATCACTGTCTCTACTGTGAAAGAGACTTTACAAATGGTTCTAATTATAAAAAACATATGAAGCGGCGCCATAATATTGATACATCGAAAAAAAAATACAATTTAGTCAATCAAGAAAACACTGAGACTGAAATTACTAATCAAATATGATGACAAACTGAATGATATTGATTTGTACTACTGGCAATATACTATGCCATAATATGATAACTGATTGTTCAGTGGTTATGCACATATAGTACTCAACCAATGGTGAGCGCTGAGCTCGGTCAAGCTTAGCTGTATCAACTAAGTACAGTACAGTGCAGATTTAATTGGTGCAAGCGTGTACGACCGATGGTCAGCGCGGACCATCAGTTGAGCACTAATACAACCATAGAAGTGTAGCAACTTAGCATCACAATTGTATTCCCAAGTCATCTTAAAATAATGCATAATAATAATAATAATAATAGCCTTTTATTTCCGAACTTTTGTTACATTTAGTACATGCTATCATATAATGTCTCTCAGTTCTGTGTGCCTTTTGGCATAGGCCTCCTAAAATAATGCATAATTGGTACCTATTAAGCCAGTTTGTCATCAGTTAAGCTATCACAATTTACCTTTCAACTTAAAACTATGGCCACTACAAAACTTATTATAAAATCTATTTTAAGTAGGTACTTACCTACTCTTATTTATTTGTAAAATGTGTTCATTTTCATGTGTAAAATCAATTATAAGTGCCTCATATCGACGGCAGAAAGCGGAAATGTCGTATCTCAAAATATCCAACTTTACACCAGAGCCAAAAAACTATTTAAAAAAATCATAACTCATAAACTAATGAAGATAGAAAGTTGAAATCTGGTATATATTTATATCAATCCAAACGTTATTTAATACAGTTCATGAGAATATCGTAAAGTTGCTACTTCATTGATTTCTTAGGAGATACAGCAATTGATGTTTCATAGTCGAGCAGCGGAAATGCTGTATCTCTAAGGTGAAATGTATGACCACTTGAAATAGATACAAGTTTTCATGCTACGGATCTGCTGTATCTCAAATATGAACCATACGAATCATAACATTTTGCTGTAAGAGATTTTAATGAAATGAGTTTATAAAAATAAAATGGTTTAAGTACAGTCTGAGTTATAGATGTTATTCAAATAAAATACTGTATCTTTTATTTAATGCTTTTATTGTAATTTTAAGAATGTAATGACACAAAAAAGTCTGCTATAGGTACCCACATATCACTAATCAATAACAATCAATCTGTTGTATTTTCTCTTCTTAATTAGTTTTAACAATCAGTCTGCTATTTTCCTCTTCATAACTGGTTGCAATAATCAGTCTGCTGTATTTTATTTCGTCTTCATGATTAGTTTCAATAAAAGAAGTGAGTAACAAAAGGAGTGAGTGCTGAGATGATATCTGGTAGAGGAAAATGGAAGAAGAAGACCATGTTGTGCCAACCCCACTTAGTGGAATAAGGGCAGGAAGAAGAAGATTAAGTTTCATCAGACTGATCTGCTATAAAAAACATTCAGTCTGCTATATTGCTAATGTTTGTTTACTAATAATTAGAGACCCAACATCACGCTAACCTTATAATATGTTTTTAATAAGTACAGTACAAGCTTTTATCAGGTAAAGATGAGCTGATTCAAAAATGGTCCCAAACACAGATGATCTTTTGTAATTTACTGAGGAGTTCTGCTCAACCGCCCCTGACTCCATCATCAGATCAGCTTGTTGTTACCACAATATTGCAGTGTCACCGAGATGTCAATGAAGACTCTCTCTCTCTCTTCATTTAAAGCATTATCATCCCTATCTGATGGTAGGGTTTGCTTTCCTCGTCTTCTTCTTCCACTTGGCTCTATCTAACGAGTCTTCCTGGTAAACACTGCAGTCCAATAAATATTTTTTGATTACGTCCATCTATTTTTTTGGTTATTTCTGGGTCCAGGCGGAAAGGAATCTCCGCCTGTACCCAGAAATGTTGAGCGACATCATTTTCTGCGTGATATGTTTGGATGGTCTCCTTTGAATGTGTCCAAACCAGCTTCGATCCTTTTCCTTACCACTAAATACACTTATCTTCGATGTCGCGCACGCCGAGACTCCCGCACTCAAATTCGTTGCGGACCATGTCGCTTCTCGTGATTCCGTTCATCCACCGAAGTATTTTCATCTCCACCACCTAGATACAATGTGTGTTTGTCCAGGTTTCGCTTCTTTATGCAAGTATCGGTCGAATTACAATAATTAATAATTTATATTCGTCACACCTCCTTGTCCATCGATAGTGAATGGATCTATCACTATCGATGGATCACGTGTAGGTATTTGGGCACACCATATAACTTGTCTTGCCTTCACTGAGATGCAGGTAAATAACTGTTGCTTCTAATCCCCGAGTTCATTTTATAGGTCTTGACGTGATCTTGTGCAGATGGCTATATCGTCTGCATAAATAAAAGTCCACTGTGCTTGAGTTTGTGCTTTTTCAGTGAGCGCATCCATCACCAAACAGAAGAGATATGGACTGGGTACTGACCCTTGATGTACACCTTCATTTTATGCTGCCTGTCCCTCTGTGGTTTTTATAGTAAATCTAGTTACCAGAGTTGGCCACTTGCTCATACGAACGATCGATAGTAAATCTAATAGGTATTCATATACATGACTGTCAGCTATTATGTCGACGAATCTTCCTGGAATAACATTCTTGCGAAGACTCCACCAGATTGTAGGGCGAGGTAGGTACTCGATCGTATCGTACAGTGGTTGATTTTTCGCCGGAAACTCCTGAGTTATCATTAACAGCAAACATGGGATCAACCGTAGACAGCCCTGGAATAAAGCCATCCTGATTTATTGATAGCGAGCTCTCAGATCGAGCATCAATAAATTCTCTAATTTTCAATGAAGACGCATTTTAAGTACTAAAAATACTTTATAATGAGCTTATTAATTTTTATTTTTTTGAACAAAGAAGTTTCTTTTTTTGTTCCTAAAAATAAAGTAAATATACACAAGAACAAAGAATACCTAATGCACTTCTTAACCTAAAAATACGCAGTTTAAATTTTAATACTTATTCAAGAACTTAAGGTTTTTGTTTTTAAACACGTACCTAAACAAAATTTTAATTTTAATTATACTCAAAAAAACAAATACGTTTTCTCTAAATCAGCGCTTACGCAAAATGCCGCGCGGTTGGAATGTCGTATAATAGGGAACACGTCGGGGTAGGAGTAAGATTTCGCTATTAAAATAAATGTTTAAAATGAAGTAACTGTTCGGTAAATATAAAAAAGGCCTGATCATATTGATGTATCTTTGTCAACGTAAAATTTTGGGGCGCCGAAATGCTGTATCTCTTACAAAATCAATGTCCGCATTACAAAAAAAATGTTGTAACTATTTTTTATGCTGGACGTGTTGTCGTATCTGTTTTATTTGTAAAAGTTGCTATTTTTCCTCTAGTTACAGCAATTTTTCTTGTGAGCTGTACAAAAATTAAGAAAAAATCAAGGGCGTATAATGTTTTTTTTTCATCGTAGAAAAACGAGACTTAGACCATTCGATGCGGCTTTTTTTCCTCATCAACAATATAGTAATAAGTCATTTAGGCCAATTTTCGAGATACGACATTTCCGCTTTCTGCCGTCGATATTATAAATTTCCGTTAATTAGTTATAAGATTACAACTATTGTATTCAAATGAAAATTGTAAAAGGTTAACTACAACTTAATAACTTAATTGACGACCTCTGTGGCGCAGTGGGCGAAAGCCCGCCTGAGACGCAGAGGCTGCGGGTTCGATCTCTGCCGCGGGACAAATGTTTGCATGTTCTGCAGATATTTGTTCCGGGTCTGGTTGTTTTTCTTCGTTTAATACCATTTTAGAGACACCATATAGGTATTAGTGATTTGTTCATAATACAAAAGTGCAATATTTTACACTTAGCTGACCACCTTATTTTTTTTTAAATTACTTAGTTTTTTTGGACTAGAAACCCTTACTGGCGCTGGCGTCGCGTCGCGTCTTTTACAAGTCCTAACAAAGTTACATTACAATCCAATCAATAGTCTAGGAATGCATAGAGTATAAACATTTGTTACTACTCAAATTCATAAAGTAGGTAATTAATTTACAGGTAATTTAGAATTATTTTTATTTATTTTTTACAATAATTTTCAACTTGTAATATTTATCTAGTAGTAGGTACATTATTATACTTACATTGTAATGGAGTTATTCAATAATAAGCTTTACTTTTGATTTGTTAAATCAATGTTATCTACAAATATCTATTATAAATGTACCTATGCCACGAGAATGTAAATGTTTTGTAAATATAGGGAAATTATTAGGTAAATCATGTAAATAAAAATATTTTTAATACACGATTCCATGTTTTTATACACATCAAAAACAGCGCGCTAGTGTGTAGGACCTAACGTATTAAAGAATTGGTGTCAATTCCGATGTCGTCTAAACTAAACTAATTTGAAAGCACTAAAAATGTTGCCGTCCCTTTCATAACGATCGAAATAAAAAGGATGGCATCAATTTTGGTGCTGTCAAATTGGTATAGTTTAGTTTTGGCGACATCTGAATTGACACCCAGTGTATGTTTTATCCTCCAACAAAATTTGTAGTGTGTGTAGGTAGGTAGATATAATTATGTGTGTCTGTCTGTAGCATCCCTAGTAGGGATTTTGGGATACTGAGCGCATTAAAACTACTGCTATACCACTTTTTCATGTAAAATGTAATTCAGAAGAATATTTTTTTTTTTTATCAACCTGTCTCGTCCCACTGCTGGGCAAAGGTCTCCCCCAAACTCTTCCATCCGTCTCTATCCTTTGCCGAGTCCCACCATCCTTCGTCAAAGGTGACGAGATCGTCCCGCCAACGTTTCCTCGGTCGACCCCTACGCCCCGGCCGCCTTCCATCGTCTGGAACCCAAGACGTTGACAAATGAGCCCATCCATCCATGAGCCCATGAATAATAATTACATAAATTAAGTAAAAATTTAAAGTAGGTACATGAAATGTAGCTAAGAAAACTATAGTTTTCTTTTCAAATCGCATCATTAGCGGTTAGTCTGTTCTTAAGCTATTAATTATGCCAGACAGTCACTCAGATCCTGCACAAAATTAAGTACCTAGGTACCTACTTCAAATACTAAGTACCTAATCAAAATAATCCACCCAATTTAAACTCTATTTCTTACGAATACGGCTTAAAAACTATTTTGTAAAGCTAGCACTATTACAACCTAAACAGTAAGTTAGCTGGTTTCCTCACAATAGGCTTTTTGGAGCATGTCGGGTCTAAAGTTTCCAATTGTTCGTTCAAATAAAGATGGCGGAAGTGGCCATTTTGAAAATAGTACTAGACTTTCCTAGTTCATCTGTCGCTTGTGTATTTTTGATTAGTTTTCACCTTTTTCGCTTTGTACTTGGTTTATGACTTGAAATATTAATATCGATCTCTTCGCGCAAGTGGCAAACTTTGACGACGAAGTTTTAAGGCCGCCTAAAGGTCTACTGTCCTGAACTAACTTAAGTCTTAAAATCGGTTAAAAATTAAATGATCACACAGCAGGACAAAACAATGTCTACAGGTTAACTGAAATATTTAATCTACCTACATTGGTAAACTGTAGGTACCTACCTACCCACTTAAAGTGGTTGTATTCGTCAAAATAGCACCACCGCCTATTTTATTTTATTATTACCTTGAACAAAGGAATTTTAAAAAGGTGATGATAGGCTATCATAAGCTTTTTTAATAAGTAGGTACCTCTGTAATAGTTTCATTTTGTTTAGGTACCTATAAGGAAGAGTAGCGAAAACAGAGTTTGGTGGCCACCAAGTGCTACTTTGCTTTAGTTTGACGCATACAGACTAAGTGCATACAAAGTGGGTACCTACATAACAATGATTGCAACCTCTCTCTCGATCTTGGTGATAAAACGTCAACCCAACTACCTACTTATTGCTATCAAAGAGTAAAATGTCTGCTACGACGCCGAGACGTACAGATGGTAACCTCACGTGGGTAGGTACACATTCATTGGCAAGATCACTACCAGTTCCAGTAGTACCGTTTACAATCAACGACACTGCCAAGCCTAGTTTGAATTAAATTGTACTACAGTCAACACAGCAAAGTACAAACATTACCTACATACCTACAGTAAGAGACGAATAGAGAGAAAAAAGATATAGAATGTTAGGTAAAACCTACCTTATAAGCCGGGACCGACAAATTAATCTGCCTGGAAGCGCTCAGCTGATAATGCTACTTGCGGTCACCCATCCAAGTAGTGACCGCTCAGAACGTTGCTTAACTTCAACGATCTATCAAGAACTCTTAGCAAGCTTCGCCACGAGTGCTTCGGTGTAAAGTGTAAAGGTGTATACCTACCTAAGCATGACATTGACTGTAGGTAGGTGTGATAACATGGTCGAAAATAGATTTTCGCCCAGTATTTTTGTCCTACTATTTTCGTCCTACTACTTTCGTCCATGGTGATAAAAAGGGGTTCGATGCGTATCGTCAAAACTGAGTGAGTAGGTAGGTACCTAAATAACTAGGTATTGAGACATTTTCCCAGCAGTGGCACGAAAAAGGTTAGGTAAAGAAAAAAATAGATAAGTAATGAGTTTCAAAGATCGAGTAGGTAAACCCAAAGACGCAGCTAGTATCATCCGAGGACAGCCCGCACCCATGCATACCGACGTGCTCACCAAACCATGCACAAAACAAAAGCGACGGAAATATTACTCCAGTTGACGACAAGAAATACTGCAAGTTAGTCTGTCACGTTTCGTAATAATATTTATTCAAAACTCTGGTAGAATATCCGAAAAACCAACGTCAAAATTGTGTCTATGGCGGCTGTAAAAATTTGGCGGGAAGTAAAAGTTTTGACATAAAATATTGTGTAACTTTTAAAATTAAATTACATAATTTTTAATAAAATCCAAAACAAAAACAATAATCCATAAGATAATTATAATACAAACTAGTTTGCGTGGTGCGCGTGCTGCAAGCAGCACGCGGTTTTCTTTTTCCATGTGTCTGACAGGTAGTGTTGCCCTTTTAAAATTTTGAGAATCCATAGGAGATTTAAAATATTTAATAAACCGCTATGGGAAGTCCTAAATCAGGATGAAAAGAAAAAAAAAAAAAGAAAAAAATTAACCAAGTCGTCGGCCCTGAGTTACGCTCACCCACTCGACCTTCGTTACGCTACGGGGGTCGGCGGCTCGCTTCGCTCGCCTCCTCCCCCCTCCGCTCCACTCAGGTCTCGTAGGTTCGCTCCACTCAGGACCTCCGACGCCTACCTACTATAATATTTGTCCAAACACCTAATGGATATCTCTAACCGTTGTGAAGTTACAGCCCTTTCAATTTTAGGGGAGGTTGGGGAGGGGGGGGGGTAAGTTTTGAAAAAATATTTTGTCTAACTAAGTTCCCCTTAATACAAATCTGAAAAAAAATTTGTTCCAAGTCTTAAGGTTTTCGAGATTCGAAAAAGGGGGGGAGAGGGGGGGCAAAGGGGGCAACACTGAAATAAAATTTTTACTTCCCCGAGCCTCCTCTATCCGATTCCGCAAAAAAAATTGTTCCAAGTCTCTTAGTTTCCGAGATCCTCAAAAGGGGGGGGGGAAGGGGGGCAAAAAGGGGGGGTTTGCGATTTTTCCCAAAGTCACCAAACCTACCTCTATACGAATCCGTCAAAATATACATACCTCCCCATCCACCAACAGGGAGAACAATTCTGTCAGTCAGTCAGTGGTAGTCTAAGTTTATATATTATAAAATAAATTAAATGTCTTCAGTAAGTTCTTTGAAATAAGATAAAAGTAAAAATGTCCGCAATAAGTTCATAGATGTAAGAAAGTGTTTTTTTTAAGATGAACGCTGGCAAAAGATTTGTGCATTCTGCATTTTTTGCTTTCTTCATACACAATGCGTGCAGTCAAGACTACTTCAGGATGGTAAGTGATTTACGTTTAGATGGACTGATTATAGTTAATTAGTGGAAAATACGGTTCTTATTTTCTATTTGTTATCGTAAATTCCATCAAGAATAAGTTTAAAGAAATCCTTGGTTCGTCTCCGTAGCATTTACTATTAGTTAGTAGGTAGGTAGGTATATATATATATCTACCTATCCTACAATCCTACTAATATTATAAAGGTTAAAGTGTGTAGGTACTTATACAAATAAATTTATTACATATGTAACAAAATAAAACATATACATACCTACCTACTACTACATAGACCGATTGGTGGATGTTTGTTACTCTTTCACGCTCAAACGACTAAACGGATTTGATTGAAATTTGGTTTCAGAATTGCTTATACCTTTGATTAAAAAATAGGCTAGTTTCGGGAACTATTCACTGCGGGTGACACCGCGGGGCGTAGCTAGTCTTTATCTAAAGAGAGTACCTACCTATGTAAAAGTAAGTTTGTGTTTGTGGCACCTGTATATAGGTATTAGGTACCTATCTACCTACCTACCTAAGTACAAACAATATTTTTTTTGTCACAAACGGTCACGGTGTCACACACATTATGACAAAGACATTTTTTCAACCTTCACGATGCCAAGTCTGCATGACATAAATTGCGCGATGTTATATGAGAGCAATCATCTAAATTAGGTATTTCCCTTCATTTTTAAACTCACAAGGTAGTGTTTTCCTTCGCCTTGAGTTCATAGCAAAGTGCGATGATTGGTAAACACGGTACTGGTACTATTCAGAAAGTTTTGTCAATTAAATATAAATAAATAAATAAATATCCTAGGACATTTTACACGGCGTCATCTAGTCCCAAGCTAAGGAATTTAATGCTTGTGTTATGGTAACCAGATGACTGATATACTACTTAGATACATTTTTTTTGTAAATACATAGGTACATATTATATATAGAAAAACATCCAGACCCGGAACAAATATCTGCAGAACTTGCAAACATTTATCCCGCGGCGGGTTTCGAACCCGCAACCGCCGCGTCTCAGGCGAGCCTTCGCCCACTGCGCCACAGGGGTCGTCAATATACCTACTTAGATTTAAAGTATCCTTATGGTACATAAGGATACCTAATCATAACACATAAGACCCTCATCAGATCCTCATTTTGTAGTTTTGGAGATCACCCCAACCACCAAACAAACAACCCAAGTTTACCTCTTTATAAAATTAAGTATATACAATATTCTACGACATCGTGACACTTATCATCACAAGCACGACGGCCATTCTTATTAGTCGAGGTAATTATTTATGACGGACTCATTTGGAAGACGATTAGGTATTAAATATACCTAACTATTTAAACCGACTTCATAAAAGTAGGAGGTTATAAGTTCCACTCTATGAATCATCATCAATCATCAATATATATAAAACAATAAGCATTTTTGTGGAAACAACGCACAGACCAAACCACTGAAGCTGGAAGGTAGCTTCCTTTTACAACAAAACTACGTACTAAGACGGGATTTTTCGAAATTCCACCCCTAAGGGTTGGTTACAACACAAAATGTATGACACTTTTTGACAGACAACAACGTTGCTATGACAACCTACCAATTTGACAGCACTAAAATTGATGCCATCCTTTTTATTTCGATCGTTATGCGACATCCAGAATTGCAACTACACACGCCGGCAAAATTAGGGGAACAAACAAGAAACCTCGTTTTTTTCAACTTGGTAGGTATTTTCGCAAGTGGTTTTCTTTTTTGTATCCCTAACATCCTTGGAAGGATTACCGAAGAAAAAAAACTGTTCTTTGATGTTTAAAACATTAAATTATTGATGTTTGAGTGTTTGTTAACAATTTTACGGTCATAAATGCTATTCATTAAAACGATTCTAACGTGTTTTAAATTGACTTCAGCATTTCTACTGTTAATTTTTAAGAAGTACACATTGTATTAATTTCAAAATTACTGATTTGCCTGCACCTGAAGTTGCCAGAGCCGTAACAATGATAGAGGCAGGTCACACCTACCGTTCAGTGAGTAAAGTGTTGGGTGTGTCGGTATCTGTGGTCTATCGCAATGTCCAACGGTACAGACAAACGGCATCTTACGTGCGTCGACGAGGACAAGAAAAATATCGGGCAACCGACGCCTTAGATGACCGTTTTATAAGGATGCAAACTGTGAGAAATCGTCGCTAAACTGCTGTTTAGACACAAAATTTGTTAGAAGCAGTCCGTTACGTCCGTGTAAGTGAATGAACAGTAAGAAGACGATTTAATGAAGTTGGTTTGCTGTCACGAGTGCCAGCCAAAGCGCCAAAACTCGAGAGGAGTCATCGAGTAGCCAGATTAGCGTTTGCTCGACAGCACCGTGATTGGACAGACGAGTATAGGCGAGTTTTATTCACTGACGAAAGCCGATTTTGTGTAAATTTCGTTGATGGAAGGCAGAAGATGTGGCGGTATCGAGGAGAAAGCTACAATCCAACGAGTTTCACCGCGACAGTGGCTTATGGTGGGGCCCGTTATGGTGTGAGGTGGCATATCTTTGGGAGCCCGTACAGAGTTGGTCGTCATCAAAAATGGATCCCTGACTGCACTGTCATACATGTCAGAGATCCTAGAGCCCTATGTAATGCCATTTGCCCCATTTATTGGCGATAATTTTGTGTTTATGCACGATAATGCTCGGCGCGAGTGGTGCGCGATTACCTTAATAAGGTTGCCATTACCCAAATGAACTGGCCAGCACGTTCTCCAGACATGAACCCGATAGAACATGTTTGGAACGCCCTCGGAAGAAGGATACATCAGAGGAACCCAGCTCACAGCAACGTCGAAGAGCTCAAATTGGCCTTATTCGAAGAGTGGGAGAATTTGCCTCATTAAATGATTAATGGCATCATTAGAGGCATGAAAAAACGCATTCAGGCTCTCAGAAGAGCCCGTGGAAGCCATACGCGCTACTAATTGTTTTTCAGATTGGTTGATTTTGGGAAAAAACTGCATTCGACTTGTTAAGCCTAATTTCGCGAATCTGTTATTTTTAATTTCTATTCAATTTTTCCTTGAATTAAAGGAATTTCAATTGGAAATCGTGTTATTTATTTACCTGAAATTCATAATTTTAATTTAATAAAACAGACACAACTGAATTTAAAGAAAAACTTTTAAATTTCAGTTTTTTAACTTTGTTCCACTAATTTTGCCGGCGTGTGTAGTACCTACCTACCTATTAGGTACTTATATTGTAGATAAGGATAATCAGAAGCATGCCGACGCCTTCTGAGGTAATAGGTATAGGCTCTTATGAGGAGGCACAGTTATGAAACCGATACGCAAAGAGCATGTAATAGTACCGATACGAACATAATCGGACTTCCATCAGCGAAAGTATTTAAGCATTGTCTGTCCGTTACGGTTACAATACAATAGATTGATAGGCTCTTGCTAATTGGCTGGTAGAATTGGAAGACCATTCAAGAGTTTATTTATTATTTTACAGTGTTAAACCACACTTTTAGGTATTGGAAATCATCGGTGCTTTAACCGATAAAAATCATGTTACTAATAGTTTCAGGCCTCGGCTTAGAGGGTCCGTAGCCTAGTGGTCAAGCAGCTCGGCTTAAGTGTGTGCCATAACGCCGAGGAATGAGCGGGAGAGCGAATAATGTTTTTACTCGTGAGTGAGAAGCGCAGAACGATAGACACGCAACATAATTTATAGCGAAAAAACAGTTTTTAATTAATTACAAGTTAATTAAACAAGCAATCGAAAAATTAAAAAACCAGAACTAAATAAATACTTCTAGGCTATTTGTCAAAACATAAAACCATCAAAAATAGCATTCTGTTCCTGAGATAAATAGCAAACTGTGTGAAAAACATGTATTTTTCAAAAAAATATATGATCGAGAAAACTTTTACCAATCGTGTTTCTAAAAAACCATAACGCAAGATAAAAGTTCAAAGTATCATTTCCCTAAATATGAAGGACGTAGCTTTCACATATACTGAGATAAATAAGGATTTCGACGACTAATTTGCATATGGCGCTCTCTTAAGAGCGGTCGCTTATATCTACGCAGGTTCGAATCCTGCCGCAGCCTTTAACTTTTAGTAAGATTTTTCTTTTACATTAAAGAGTTATTTTACATTACACGCCGTGTTTGCTTAAATCTGTGGTTTCAGGGCTCCAACACCAACGCAATGGAGGCTGCACAGTTCCTGAGAGAGTACGATAGAGAAGCTTCTAGCATGTGCTACAGGTGAGATTTCTAGCATAGTAGACATAAAAATCTTTGATACTTAAAATATACTTCCATTTATAGATAGAAAAACGCCCAGACCAGATATCTGCAGATCATACAAACATTTGTCCCGCGTTGGGGATCGAACCCGCAACTTTTGCGTGTCAGGCAGGCCTTCACCCACTGCGCCACAGAGGTCGTCGATTTTTTATTGATTGCTTTCCGAAGCTTCATCACCTAGTCAATATATTTCAAGCTTTACCTAATCTTCGTTCGAACCGCTCGTGGCGAAGCTTGTAGACGTTCTTGATAGATCGTCGCTGACACTTGACAACTTGGATGGTGATAATGCGGTTAAATTGTCGCACGCTTTTAAAGTCGTTAAGCCATGTCGAAGATCTTTAAGCGGCCTAAAAACTCCGTCACCAAAGTTGGCCACTTGCTCATACGAACAAACGAACCTAATCTTCCAGGGTGACAATGGCGCAGTGGAAATTCGTTACAAACATAACAGATTACAACCGGCGCCGGATGTCCGAGGAGCTGATCCTTAGCTCCAAGTTCGAGAAGCTGTCCTGGAGGAAGGCAGCCGTCTTCGATGGCTCCAGACTGTCAGACCCTCAGGGCAGAAGGCAGCTGATGAAGATCGTTCAGGCCAGCCGAGCAGCGTTGCCTGATGATAAGTTTACTGAAGTAAGTCACATCACTTCTTCTTTTATGGTTAGGTACTGCGACTTTCGTCATCTGTCATCCATCGTCCGTCATCCGCTATCCGTCATCCGTCGTCCGTCATCCGTCCTCCGTCATCCGTCATCCGTCCTCCGTCATTCGTCATCCGTCATCCGTCTTCCGTCATCCGTCATCCGTCACCCGTCCTCCGTCCTCCGTCATTCGTCATCCGTCTTTCGTCATCCATCATCCGTCATCCGTCCTCCGTCATCCATCATCCGTCATTCGTCCTCCGTCATCCGTCATCCGTCATCCGTCATCCGTCCTCCGTCCTCCGTCATCCGTCATCCGTCATCCCGTCCCCCAACTATAATTCGTCATAATTTTTTACACTTTTTAATTATTTTTTTCCATAATATCTTTTCAGCTCCAGCAGATAATATCAGAAATGAAAGAGATCTACAACGCTGCCAAGATCTGCCCCTACAGCCAGAAGCCGTACGACCCTCATATTCCAAGAATGCCGTATCCCACCGACTACCAGCCGTATCAACCGACATACCAGCCATATCAGCTCGCTAACCAGCCGTATCAACACTACCAGCCGTATACTGAAGGTAAGGTCTTTGTAATTTTCTCTCTTCTTGTCCTTTCACTCTTCCGTATTCCGTATTTCGTGTTCCGTGTTCCGTGTTCCGTGTTCCGTGTTCCGTGTTCCGTGTTCCGTGTTCCGTGTTCCGTGTTCCCTCTTCCCTCTTCCCTCATAACTTAATATGAATTTCCACTTACTTATTTTTCAGGCACAGACAGTTCAAACTACTGCGACATGCAGCTAGACCCCGAGATATCCAGGATCCTAGCTCACTCCAGGATCGAGAGCGAGCTTCTTTACGTGTGGAAGAGCTTCAGGGAGCAGACGGGGCCGAAGCTCAAGAACCGGTTCATGAGATATGTGCAGCTCGCGAACCAGGCCGCGCAGACAACGGGTCAGTAGAACTCTATACGGGCACCACATAATCGGCTTCAACTTGGTTCCAACATTGTCCACGAATAGAATGGCCAATGGCAATGCTCCTTTTGTGTCCAATTACTGTCCAAAATCGACCCCCGCATTGAAGTGTTGAATCCAACACTCCAATGTGTGGTGCCAACTATTAGATGGACATTTTTGTTATTATAGGTTGGAGACAAGAGTCATCTTACCCCATCATTTTGTACTGAAGCGCTCGTGGCGAAGCTTTCTTAATAGATCGTTGAAGTTAAGCAAAGTTCTGCGCGTTCACAAGTTAGATGGGTGACCGCAAGTGGCATTTATATCTGAGCGCTTCCGTGCTTCGGAGGACACGTTAAATTGTAGCTCCCGGCTAGCCTTTAGGCGGCCTAAAAACTCCGTCACCAGAGTTGTCCACTTCCTCATACGAACTTACTAAGTGGTCATGTGCTTTGAGGGTTTAAAGATAGTACAATAATAGAGATATGTTTGTTTCTGATTTTGATGAAGACTATCTTCCACAGGCTTCAGAGATGCTGGTGAGCAGATGAGGGCAGCTTACGAAGACCAATCCTTTAGAACCAGTTCCGAAGAGATGTACAATCAGGTAAGAATCATTCATTCCTCCTTGCACTTTCACATCTACCGAGGGCATCAGTTTGTATTTTTCCGACTTCAAACAAGGAGGAGGTTCTATGTTCCACTGTATGTATTTTTATTATGTTCACCGATTATTCCGTCAAATAGTGGACGGATTTTGAAAATTATTTCCTTATCTGATAATACTCCCGAGTCCCGAGGTAGTACTATAAAATTTTAAGGATTTAAAAGTGGAATTTATATTTTCAATTTCTTCCGCAGTGGAAGCGTGCTGGGCCCATAACCTGATAGAAAGACTATATTGCGTCAGAACAACTTCTTTATTTGCTCTCTTCTTGCGAAGCTGAAGTCGGTTTGATTTTTTTTTATTACCACTTGTCTTGTTACTAAAACTTTTAATATTTCCACGTCTAGGTGGCGCCACTTTACAAGCAACTTTTCACTTATGTCAGACGTCGCTTGCTACAGCGCTACGGAGAAGCTACCTTGAGGAGTGACGGGCCCATACCTGCGCATCTACTAGGTAGGTATTATAATTCTATTTTTCCCAGCTGTCCCAACTGTCCCATTTTCCCAACTGTCCAATTTTGCCACCTGGACTTTTCTCCCATCTGTGCAATTTGTTGTGTCTCATTTCCCAACTTTCCCATCTGCCCCTTTTTTCTATTCTCAATTCCCAGCTGCCCCTTTTACCATCTTATTTCAGTTTGCAGCTGCTTATTTTATACTTGTCTCGTCTCAAAGGTAACATGTGGGCGCAGAACTGGAAGTCCATAATGGACCTCGTGATGCCGTTCCCGCAGTCTCCCAACGTCGATGTAACGGCTGAGATGTTACGACAAGGGTTCACACCGCTCAGGTAACATTTCCCATCTGCCCATTGGCATGAAGAAAGG
This sequence comes from Xanthorhoe designata, assembly GCA_963582015.1. NCBI lineage: Eukaryota > Metazoa > Arthropoda > Insecta > Lepidoptera > Geometridae > Xanthorhoe > Xanthorhoe designata. The sequence goes on along the minus strand of OY757056.1, from coordinate 4,875,860 downwards.
CGAGCTTCACACAAACAAGAGTTCTTCCAGCAAACCATCGAGAAAACTGAATAACATTGATGTTATATAGACTTTTTTTCTTGATTTCTTGTTTCGTTCTTTATGTGCTGGATTTTTATTTCATTTTACATTTTGTCATAATGAAGTCTCCTCGTTCCAGAATGTTCCAAATGGCAGAAGAGTTCTATACATCCATGGGCTTAAAGCCTGTGCCCCCTGAGTTCTGGCGTGGATCACTACTAGCGCGACCGTCACAGCGCAGCGTGCAATGTACCGCGAGTGCTTGGGACTTCTGCAACCGGATTGATTATAGGTAAAAGATAAGATAAGGATCATTTATTTGCATAAGCATGTGCATGTGTGTAAATATGATGATATTAACTGGGTAAAGCTGCAACATGTTTTACTGATTTCGGTGTGCAAAGCGAGAGAAATGGCATCCTTTTAGTATGAACAATTTAAATATCAAGGTAAAATAATACGCTATCAAGGGAGCTTTTACTTTCCTAACTGACCTACTTTCCTTAAAAACCATCTTTTCCAATTATCTTATTTTCTTAGCAGACCGAATTTTGCATGAACTACTATCCCGGTCGATTTATTTCCCAACGGCCTAATTTTCTTTACGTAACAATTTCTTTAGGCCTTTGCCCAGCAGTGGGACACAAACGTTTGAAATAAATAATATAACATTTTCCAACGGTTCCACTTTCCATCCAATCCACTTTCCCAACTGACCCTCTTTTTCCCAAATGCCCCTGTTTTCCCATCTACCCCTAATTTCCCATCTGCTAGTTTATATAAAAATATGTATACTTTTCAAAATTTCAGAATAAAGCAATGCACAGAAGTCACAATGCAGGACTTAATTTCAACTCATCATGAAATGGCGCATATACAGTACTATCTTCAATACGCTGACCAGCCCCAACTCTTCAGAGATGGAGCTAACCCAGGTTAGTTACGAGCAGAAAAAATGGGCTAGGTTGTAGTCACGGGTTTGAAGCTTATCATCGCATTAGCTCTAGCCAGACGTTACAGTGGCAAAATTTTAAAAAATAGTCTTTCTTAAACATTCGCGATCACAATTCATACTTTTAGATAGAAATTTACGTTGTTGCAACACAGCCGAAACGTCGGGAAATAATAAAAGGTAAATTACGCGATAAAATCCTCTAAATATCTATCTAAAAGTTTAAAAAAAAATAGTAAACCGATTTCAATTTCGTAAGAAGAAAACAATTTTCTGAAATCTTGAGGTGCATTTTTGTTCATAGAAGGAAAGAAAGAAAGAAAAACGTTTATTTTGGAAGGATCGCTCTTACATGCTAGGTGATTCTAATGCCTTAAGCCCATAACTTAAATTGCGCTTAGTCCCATTTTTTTTTACAGCATTTCACGAAGCCGTGGCTAATGCGGCTTCTCTGTCAGTTTACAATCTACAGCATTTACAAAGGGTTGGACTTTATCAAAATAAGTGAGTACAAGTGGGAATTTTTGTTTTTCTACATATAATACCGAAGGGGATAATGAGACTAACCCTGTCTGTTTACTCTGAACTGAAGATCCTTAAAATTGTTTTATATTTTAGACATCATGTTTCTTATAGTAACATTTAATAAGCAATCGATACTATCGAGGTAATATAAATGTAAAAATGTATCTTTGTAGTTTATCAGTCATCTGGTTACCGTACACAACACACAAGCATTAAATTGCTTAGCTTGGGACTAGATGACGCCGTGGAATGTCCAAGGATATTTATATATTTATTCGTGTTATTTCAGAACCCACGACCCCTATGAAGTGAGCATGAACTTTCTGATGTCAATGGCGTTGGAGAAAGTGGCGTATCTACCCTTCGCGTTTATGGTTGACCAGGTTAGTTGACAAATTCTTGCATAAGTGTCATTTTGAAACTCACAGGGGTTTCGTGGTCGAGTGGTGGCAGTCCGGCTAAAGAACGATCGCTTGTATCATCGCGGGTTCAAACCCCGACGGAATCGAAACTTTTATTTAGATTTTTCATGAAAAACTTAAGTGTGGTTTAACATTAAACATTTTCAGTATGTTAAAAAATAGTTTTTATTAATATTAAATTCAGTGTTTTGAAGCGCTCGTGCGAAGCTTGCTAAGACGTTCTTGATAAATTGTCGAAGTTAAGCAACGTTCTGAGCGGTCACAACTTGGATGGGTGACCGCAAGTGGCATTTATATCTGAGCACTTCCGTGCTTCGGAGGGCACGTTAAATTGTCGGTCCCGGCTTTTAAAGTCGTTAAGCCATGACGGAGGCCTTTAGGCGGCCTAAAAACTCCGTCACCAGAGTTGGCCACTTGCTCATACGAACCTACTTTTTAGTATATTTATTTATTATTGTACAGTGTTTGACGACCTCTGTGGCGCAGTGGGCGAAAGCCCGCCTGAGACGCAGAGGTTGCGGGTTCGATCCCCGCTGCGGGACAAATGTTTGCATGATCTGCAAATATTTGTTTCGTGTCTGGGTGTTTTCTATGTATAATATGTATGTATTTACAAAAAAAAAAATGTATCTATGTAGTTTATCAGTCATCTGGTTACCATAACACAAGCATTAAATTGCTTAGCTTGGGACTAGATGACGCCGTGTGAAATGTCCAAGGATATTTATTTATTTATTTTATTTATTTAGTGTTAAAGCACACTTAGGTATTGGATATTTCATTATAAATGAAAAATCTTACTAAAAGTTAAAGGCTCCGGCAGGATACTACTTTTTAGTGTTTTGAAATACTTCTTTCCAGTGGAGATGGTCAGTATTCGAAGATGGCGTCCACACCATGAACAGCCGCTGGTGGCAGATGAAGCTGAGGTTCCAAGGAGTGGTGCCTCCCATCGCCAGGAGCGAGGCAGACTTCGACCCCGGCTCCAAGTACCACGTCATCTCTGATCAGGTGAGACTTGCCTCTACGCTATTCATTTCACATCATCCTCAACTCATCTTATTTTCATCTCATTTCAACTGAACCTTTTCGGATTAACTCAACTCAACTCGACTAAAGATGACTCGAATAAACTTGATTCAACTTGATTCAACTCGACTCAACTTGACTCAACTCGACTCAACTCAACTCGACTCAACTCGACTCGACTCAACTTGACTCAACTCGACTCGACTAAACTCGACTCGACTCGACTCAACTTGACTCAACTTGACTCAACTCGACAACTCGACTCAACTCGATTCAACTCAATTTGACTCAACTCGACTCGACTCGACTCGACCTGATTTAACTCGACTCGACTCGACTTAACTCGACTCAACTCAACTCAACTTGACTCAACTCGACTCGACTCAACTTAACTCGACTCGACTCAACTCAACTCAACTTGACCCGACTCAACTTGACTCAACTCGACTCGACTTAACTTCACTTAACTCGACTCCACTCGACTCAACTAGACTCAACTCAACTCGACTCAACTCGATTCGACTCAACTTAATTCTACTCGACTCAACTCGATTCGACGCAACTAAATTCTACTCGACTCAACTCGACTCGACTCGACTCGACTCGACTCGACTCGACTCAACTCAACTTGACCCGACTCAACTTGACTCAACTCGACTCGACTTAACTTCACTTAACTCGACTCCACTCGACTCCACTCGACTCAACTCAACTCGACTCCACTCAACTCGACTCGACTCAACTTAATTCTACTCGACTCAACTCGATTCGACTCGACTCAACTTGACTCAACTTGACTCAACTTGACTCAACTCGACTTAACTCGACTCGACTCAACTTGACCCGACTCAACTTGACTCAACTCGATTTGACTTAACTTCACTTAACTCGACTCCACTCGACTCAACTAGACTCAACTCAACTCGACTCGACTCGACTCAACTCGATTCGACTCAACTTAATTCTACTCGACTCAACTCAACTCGACTCAACTCGACTCGACTAAACTCGACTTGCCTCTACCCTATTCATTTCACATCATCCACAACTCATCTTATTTTCATCTTATTTCAACTGAACCTTTTCGGATTAACTCAACTCAACTCGACTAAAGATGACTCGAATAAACTTGATTCAACTTGATTCAACTCGACTCAACTTGACTCAACTCGACTCAACTCAACTCGACTCAACTCGACTCGACTCAACTTGACTCAACTCGACTCGACTAAACTCGACTCAACTCGACTCGACTAAACTCGACTCAACTCGATTCGACTCAACTTAATTCTACTCGACTCAACTCGATTCGACGCAACTTAATTCTACTCGACTCAACTCGACTCGACTCGACTCGACTCAACTTAATTCTACTCGACTAAACTCGACTCGACTCGACTCAACTTGACTCAACTTGACTCAACTTGACTTAACTCGACTCGACTCAACTCAACTCAACTTGACCCGACTCAACTTGACTCAACTCAACTCGACTCGACTCGACTCAACTCGATTCGACTCAACTTAATTCTACTCGACTCAACTCGATTCGACGCAACTTAATTCTACTCGACTCAACTCAACTCAACTCGACTCGACTCGACTCGACTCAACTCGATTCGACTCAATTTAATTCTACTCGACTCGACTTAACTTCACTTAACTCGACTCAACTCGACTCGACTCGACTTAATTCGACTCTACTCGACTCGACTCTCGACCTTTATCATCATCCCATCTTATATTAAGTCGCTAAGCCATGACGGAGATCTTTAGATTGATTAGGAATTCCGTCACCGTCGCCATTAGCTCATACGTACCTAAATATTTTTCAACAGGAATACATAAAATACTTCCTGGCGACGATCTTGGAGTTCCAGATCTACGAGCAGCTGTGCACCGCGGCCGGGCACATGGGACACCTGCACGAGTGTGATGTTTATAGGAGCAGAGATGCGGGGCGCTTGATGAGGTGAGTAAAGCAGACTTGTGTAATACAGATCATCAGGGTGAATGCCCGTCTGAGACACAGGTTGCGGGTTCGATCCCCGCTGCGGGAAACTGCTATAGCTGTCCGGCAACTGCCGTGAGCTGTCCAGAAACTGCCATGACTGATGACTGATGGACTGATGGACTGATGGACTGATGGACTGATGGACTGATGGACTGATGGACTGATGGACTGATGGACTGATGGACTGATGGACTGATGGACTGATGGACTGATGGACTGATGGACTGATGGACTGATGGACTGAAAGCCTGGAGGACTGGTGGACTAGTGGACTGGTGGACTGGTGGACTGATTGACTGATGGACTGGCGGACTGACAGATGGACTGATGGACTGATGGACTGATGGACTGATGGACTGATGGACTGATGGACTGATGGACTGATGGACTGATGGACTGATGGACTGATGGACTGATGGACTGATGGACTGATGGACTGATGGACTGATGGACTGATGGACTGATGGACTGATGGACTGATGGACTTATGGACTGATGGACTGAAAGCCTGGTGGACTGGTGGACTAGTGGACTGGTGGACTGATTGACTGATGGACTGATGGACTGGCGGACTGACAGATGGACTGATGGACTGATGGACTGATGGACTGATGGACTGATGGACTGATGGACTGAAAGCCTGGTGGACTGGTGGACTAGTGGACTGGTGGACTGATTGACTGATGGACTGATGGACTGGCGGACTGACAGATGGACTGATGGACTGATCGAACTGACGGACAGATAACTAATGACAGATGACAGATGACAGATGACAGATGACAGATGACAGATGACAGATGACAGATGACAGATGACAGATGACAGATGACAGATGACAGATGACAGATGACAGATGACAGATGACAGATGACAGATGACAGATGACAGATGACAGATGACAGATGACAGATGACAGATGACAGATGACAGATGACAGATGACAGATGACAGATGACAGATGACAGATGACAGATGACAGATGACAGATGACAGATGACAGATGACAGATGACAGATGACAGATGACAGATGACAGATGACAGATGACAGATGACAGATGACAGATGACAGATGACAGATGACAGATGACAGATGACAGATGACAGATGACAGATGACAGATGACAGATGACAGATGACAGATGACAGATGACAGATGACAGATGACAGATGACAGATGACAGATGACTGATGACTGATGACTGATGACTGATGACTGATGACTGATGACTGATGACTGATGGACTGATGGACTGATGGACTGATGGACTGATGGACTGATGGACTGATGGACTGATGGACTGATGGACTGATGGACTGATGGACTGATGGACTGATGGACTGATGGACTGATGGACTGATGGACTGATGGACTGATGGACTGATGGACTGATGGACTGATGGACTGATGGACTGATGGACTGATGGACTGATGGACTGATGGACTGATGGACTGATGGACTGATGGACTGATGGACTGATGGACTGATGGACTGATGGACTGATGGACTGATGGACTGATGGACTGATGGACTGATGGACTGATGGACTGATGGACTGATGGACTGATGGACTGATGGACTGATGGACTGATGGACTGATGGACTGATGGACTGATGGACTGATGGACTGATGGACTGATGGACTGATGGACTGATGGACTGATGGACTGATGGACTGATGGACTGATGGACTGATGGACTGATGGACTGATGGACTGATGGACTGATGGACTGATGGACTGAAAGCCTGGTGGACTGGTGGACTAGTGGACTGGTGGACTGATTGACTGATGGACTGATGGACTGGCGGACTGACAGATGGACTGATGGACTGATGGACTGACGAACTGACGGACAGATAACTAATGACAGATGACAGATGACAGATGACAGATGACAGATGACAGATGACAGATGACAGATGACAGATGACAGATGACAGATGACAGATGACAGATGACAGATGACAGATGACAGATGACAGATGACAGATGACAGATGACAGATGACAGATGACAGATGACTGATGACTGATGACTGATGACTGATGACTGATGACTGATGACTGATGACTGATGACTGATGACTGATGACTGATGACTGATGACTGATGACTGATGACTGATGACTGATGACTGATGACTGATGACTGATGACTGATGACTGATGACTGATGACTGATGACTGATGACTGATGACTGATGACTGATGACTGATGACTGATGACTGATGACTGATGACTGATGACTGATGACTGATGACTGATGACTGATGACTGATGACTGATGACTGATGACTGATGACTGATGACTGATGACTGATGACTGATGACTGATGACTGATGACTGATGACTGATGACTGATGACTGATGACTGATGACTGATGACTGATGACTGATGACTGATGACTGATGACTGATGACTGATGACTGATGACTGATGACTGATGACTGATGACTGATGACTGATGGACTGATTGATGGACTGATGGACTGATGGACTGATGGACTGATGGACTGATGGACTGATGGACTGACGAACTGACGGACTGATGGACTGATGGACTGATGGACTGATGGACTGATGGACTGATGGACTGATGGACTGATGGACTGATGGACTGATGGACTGATGGACTGATGGACTGATGGACTGATGGACTGATGGACTGATGGACTGATGGACTGATGGACTGATGGACTGATGGACTGATGGACTGATGGACTGACGGACTTACGGACTGACGGAATGATGACAGATGATGGACTTATTGATGACTGAGGACTAATCCAAATCAATAATAAAAAAATCATTCTTGGCCGCGGACAGCCCACGCTTCATACAAAATTTCCCATTGTCCTTTAGAGAGCTTTTTATTTAACCCCGTATTTCTTACTTATCCTTCTATCTTATTTACAGTGAGATCATGCAGCCAGGCTCATCTAAAACAGCATCAGATATAATTAGGACCATGTCGAAAGGAAAAACCAACAGGATCTCGCCGGAATCACTTGTCAAGTTAGTATCAATAATAATCAAGAATAATAGTAGGTACCTTGGTGTCAATTCAGATGTCGCCTAAAGCTTAACTAATTTGTCAGCACTAAAAATGTTGCCGTCCCTTTCGTTGTTCGAAATTAAAAGGGTGGCATCAATTTTAAGCTCCGTCAAATTAGTTTAGTTTAGTTTTTGCGACTGAAGTGACAAAACACAATAAAATCAATATCTTTTTTTTGATATACCTAAGTATTATTTTCCTTTTTGTAATATTCTGTGTTTAGTTAAGTTCTTCTACTTTGTAAACCTTTCCATCTGTGCTGAAATGTGTGTGTGTCAATAAAGTCTTTATCTATCTATCTATCTATTTATCTTTTGAAGATGGTATTTTTGACATTATCACATTTTGGCGAAGTTGTACCTCGATGTTTTCCGGTCGAAGGTTCCAATCCGGCAATATTTATTTTTGACTTAGATTAACTTCTAACGGTAGTTGCATATCTGTAGACATTTTTTTAATTAAAAATTTAAATTATTTAAATTTTAAAATTTATTGCTTTCTATTTATGTGTTGTGAGAGAAATAAATAGGTAAACAATTTGAATTTGAATTATAGATACCTCAATCGATCTTTCCAGATACTTCCGGCCGCTAGAACTCTGGCTACGCGTCCAGAACAGAGACGAGAATCTCATCGGATGGAACTCCAACTATCATGACGTCGCTCTGTTCACTTCTCGTGGACAAAGCCACAGGCTAACCTATAGCTTAGTATTTGTAGTATGTTGTATTGGATTTATTTTCATTTTGTAATAAAAAAAATTGTGTATTCAGTTTGATTTTTGTAAAATTGGAAAACCTGGGCTTAAATATTTTAATTATTCAAAACGTAATTTTAAATTGTAAAAGGTTGTGTCTATTCAGATGTCACCAAAACTAAACTAAACTAATTTGAAAATTGTTGCCGTCCCTTTCATATCGATCGAAATAAAAAGGATGGCACCAATTTTAGTCTTTAAAAAAAAATGCAAAATAAGTTTAGTTTAGTTTTTGCGACATCTGAATTGACACCAGTGTGAGTTTAAATTACAGAATATAAATAAATTACTGATTAAAATTGTGAGCACTATTATTTTTGTTTTTTATTATAGCTATTATTGTAATGACTATTTTATTTTAAATAAATTATTTTTAAAACCTTGATAAGAACCTTAGTAGATGGAACTCCTACTATCATGAACTCTTCACTTCTCGTAAACAAAATCGCAGGCTAACCAATAGTTTAGTATTTGTAGTAGGTATAGGTCGCGCCACGTAAAAAGAGCGCTGGCTATCAAACTGCTCCGTGGTCGATGATTGGTGGAGAGGTCTTGCGGCGCACTTCATACCATTGATTTAGCGAGTGCTATTGGTTCGTCAGCGAGTGAACACAGCCGCAAACATACCCCCGCTACTTCCCCGACCAAGCTCTTTTTACGTGGCGCGATCTATATCCTGTATTGGTATCGGTAGCTATTCGGGATGTCGCCAAAGCTAAACTAATTTGACAGCACTAAAATTGATGTCATCCTTTTTATTTCGATCGTTATGAAAGGGACGGCAACATTCTTAGTGTCAAATTAGTTTAGTTTAGTTTTGGCGACACACCCCGAATAGCCACCATTGTTTTTGTTTTGTACCTATTAAAGAGCGGTGTTTTGTAATGAAATATTTATTTCTTGTGTTTCATTGGAAACATTTTATATTAAATATTTCGTCGTTTATAAACCGATTCTAATTAATTTTACTTGCTTTGATATGCCTTACATTGTTTGATTGACTTCCCACTGAAGCTTGTCTATTGTTAAAGCTAGGCCCACACCACCAGGTTTTGCCTGTCTCTTTCCCTGGTGTAGGGAGTCGCGTTGGAACAGGCATTAATCACCTAGCATGTAAGACGAAGTTGAAGTGATCCTTGAGGTCCTACCAAAATAAATGATTTGTCTTTCTTTCTTTCTTCTTTTCTTTATTTTGGCTTAGCACGGCTTCTTTCGTAGTCGATGTCAATTCGAATCGACCGACGACTTTCAAAACCGAAACCTCATTAATCTGTGCTATTTTGACAGGAGAAAGGATTAAGTAAAAACCACTTATTACCGAATACTAGGTCATAAGTTAGACGTGCCTATTTGTATTCTGTGGTCTAGACTAAAATGATTACAGCAAAAAGTTTTTCAAATTACAGAGGCTATTCAGAGATCTTTCGACTTGACGCGTTAAAATCGGTCGAGTTGAGTCCCTTTTTTTTAATTTAAAACATAAAAGGGCTTTGTCGCTGAGCGACCACATCGGCCTATTGGAAAACACAAAAATCTTAAAAATAACAAATCATTTACGTAGGTACCTACTTACATACTTACTTCTGAGAAACTTAAAAAAAAAATTGTGCATCTCTCGATTATTATTGGTAGGTAAGTATGCTGTCTGTCCGTATTTCTCCCGAAACGAAACGATGCCGATTTCTGAGAAAAAAGAAATTTTCCGAGAAACTGAACGATTTTTTATGAGACCTAGATCATACCAATTTATACTTAGTTGAAAAGACTGGCGTGCAGATTATGTCTCTGTGCTCAATAATGATCTTAATGATTTCCGTTTCAAAGCAAACAAGACAGAAGATAAATCAGTTTGATAGTATTTTAAGTAGTGTTAAGTATTGTAATCGTGTAAAACAGTGTTGTTGAGCGGAAATAAAAGATTCAACGTTTTTTAGAATAATTTTGTTCTTCTAATCTAAGTTTAAATAATTTAGGTTAGGAGTACAATAGCCTTTTTGAGTTTTTAGTTTATATGTACAATAGTTTTCCTTTTTGGGTTCCGTAAAAAGGAACCCATAATGTTTCGCTATCCGTCCATCCGTCCGTCCATCTGTCCTTTGGCTACAAGAAAATTTCGCATTATACCTATTGGATAACTATGTAGGTAGGTATATAGGTAGATACTGTAGGTTTAAGCCTCTATCGCGCCAACAGCAAAGCTTATAACCTGTGTTTAAGTAGGGTACTTAGGTACTTACCTGCCTACTTTTATAAAAACTGTTTTGATTTCCAAATATACTTAATGTGTATTAAGAATTCCGAAACAAAAAATTAAATCTCTCAAAAATCTATTCTTGAATATTAAATTTCTAATAAACTGAATTGAATCTTTTTTCGGCCAGCCAATGGACCATGAAAGTCGAAGTAAAAAGTTTAATACACATTCAATGAAAGTGACGCATAAAGCAACAAAAACAAAAACAATTTGAGTGCAAAAAATAACGGCAAGTAGGTAATGACAAAATCAAAATATACACTCTAACCAGGCTTTAAAAAAAAGTTCAGATAATGAGGTCTGCAAAGAATGTGCGTGTTTCATAGTCAAAAATATCAAGCGCTCTCAAAATTCTGGCCACTTATATTTTTGAATTGCCAGCTACCGAACGCGTGTTCTATTTTCAAAATGAAGAAAGCAATTTTTCTTGTTCTGTTTTACGCGCCATTTGTATTGAGTGAAGAAAAAAGTTATGAAGTTGAAATTGAAAATGGTTTAGAAAAGATTTGCAATGCTGTGAATTATATTACGGTTTTTTTGGAGGATTTCAATGACAGACATTTGGGAGAGAGTGAATGGGGGAAGATGTTGGGATATAAAGATCTCAAGCCTGTTATCCGAAATAGTGAAAACAGTAAGTTTTTTTTTAAAAGCTAAGATTAAGTTGTTTTTTTTTCTATGGTGATAAAACTGATTGTTAATAAAGTTATTTTTAAATGATAAATTACCTACAGTTTCTCGTATTTTTTTATTCATTTTATTAAGTATAACAGTGGCACCAAGTTCCTTTCTCGATGAATCATTTTCTGAAACAGGAAATTGAAATCCTGAAAAGTCCTATTTTTTAAATACAATTACTTAATTTTTATCTAAGATTAACACGGTCTTAATTTTTTATACGTTTCAATAATTATATTTTCTCATGTTTTATAGGTTTTAGTTATATTACTTATTGAAATATTTAGCCAATAAATGAGCCGTGTTAGCATGGATGCACCGCAACTTACGATCCGCAGGTCGTGGGTTCGAATCTCGTCCGTGCATCAATTTATTTTTCATTTCGTAAAATTTATATGCGCATTATTAACATGACCTCTAAACGGTGAGGGAAAACATTGTGAGGAAACAGGTCAGCTTTCTAATAGCGTCAATGGGCTTGCAACCTGTCACGTAGGAATGTTAAGTTCTGCAAAATGTGAGCATGTACCAAAATGTATTCGAGCATGCCTCTGATTACCCCCTTAGACATCTTCAAAGGATTTAAAAATGCCTAAAGATCTGAAAGAATATAATGATGTCTACCACATCTTGGAATACGTGATCATATTTCATTGAATTTGTTATATCAGACCGCGGCATGAAGAAGATGTCCATGGCCATGATGCCGCTGGTGTTCCACGTCGGAGCCTCCTCCTCCTTCATGATCCTGACCGCCCTCATGGCTGCCAAGAGTGTGCTGATCGGGTTGATCCTCCTGGTCTTCAAGATTGCCGTCAGTTCTGCTAAGGTGAGTATCTTCGGATCCTTTTGCAAGGTCACTTCACTAAAACACCCAGTTTCTTAACTTTATAAATATCCTTGGACATTTCACACAGCGTCCCATAAAACCCTTATAAACCCATATAAACCCACATTAAACCCACATAAACCCTTTTGCTTCTCCTTTGAAAACCGGCAGGGCATTTCTGGGCGAAAAGTCCAAAAAATCCCCAAAAAAAGGGGATTATCGTAGGGCATTTCTGGACTAAGTAAGCAAACGTAGTTATTGTGGAATTTTCAAAGATGTACCTATATAAATTTCGTGCACGCACTGATGTCTTCGGTAGTATAGTGGTCAGTATCCCCGCCTGTCACGCGGGAGACCGGGGTTCGATTCCCCGCCGGAGAGATACTTTTTGCACGTAGGTTTAATTTAACCCTGAAAAGGGGTACCGTCAAATTTCAACTCTCGACGAAAAACATGGATAAGTATTTGAAAAAACGGTTAAACCGCCGCGCTGGGTACAGTTAGACAAATAATTATGGGCAAGCATTACCTCTACATTATATTAAAACTGTACAACGTCGATGTCTGTACATTTGAGATATTACAATTACAATTGTTTGAATTTATCATAACTTTTTAACTGTATTTATTTTATTTTTAAAATTATCATATATTTTTATTTATGTTTGTGAGAGAAACAAAAAACAATTTAATTTTGAATTTGAATTAATGATAAACTTATATCGGGGTCTATATTAGAGCAACAGAACCCAAAAAATGTTTTTTAAATTTTTTTCTGTCTGTATGTTTGTTTGTTCCCGCATCACGCAAAACCTACTGAATGGAATTGAATGCAATTCTCACCGATGTATTGCCAGAGGTCTAGCTCTAAAAATAGGCGCCATTTTACCGCTGGTTAACCCCTTTATAGGGTTGCAATGGGGTGTCAAAGTTTTTATGGAAAAGCGTGTAACTCGCAAGCGAAGCCGCGCGGGTCTACTAGTCATAAATATAATGACGGGTCACTCCGTAGACCTGTAAAAAAGCTAAGTAGCACTGTCTGTGCCTATATTATCTGTGGTCTAAGGCCTGTCCACACTAATGATGAATGAAAGTATCTTGTGGTTATCGATTTTTTGCATTTATTTAGAACAAACTGTGATGCTTCTGTTACGACTCCGTGACACGACCCTACTTTTAACCGACTTCAAAAAAGGAGGAGGTTCTATGTCTCACTGTGCTTATGTATATTTTTTATATAGGTACTTACCTAGGTACTTAAAATAAAAATATCCAAAAACAAAAAAAAATGTAGCGCGTTTAAATCTTTTGTATGAAAAATACGTAGGTTATTAACGCTTTTCAAAATGTAGGTAAGCTTCGCTGAATTAGATAATTATGTGGCCAAATTGTAGCTAATTTAGTTTAGAATTAGGTGCCTAATTAACTAGCGAATACTAATTACTAGGAAACACCTAGGAATATTAGGTTTACTACTAAGTTCGTGTTTTGTTCGTTCGTCTTTTAGCGATAAGGCCGCCGCCCATTGTACATGTTTACTACATTTTATTTTATTCTTTGTTTATTTTTTTAAGAAATAAAATGAAAAAATGAAATATGATCACGACTGTATCCCGGGAGCGGTAGACATTTCTTTCAGATCATTAGGTAATTTTTAGATCTTTTTGAAGATGTCTAAGGGGGTAGTCAGAGGTATGTCCAAATACATATTTGGTACATGCCCACTTTTTGCAGAAGTCAACTTTCCATTATTTATTTTTTTAAAGTGTGCAATAAAGAATTTTCATTCATTCATTCATTCGTGAGCAATTGGCCCAATCAGGTTTCGGAGTTTTTAGCCCGGCTAAAGGCCGTCATGGCTTAACGACTTTAAAAACCGTGTATACTCTGAATACAACCTCTGTGGCGCAGTGGGCAACCCACCTTAGATGCAGAGGTTGCGGGTTCGATCCCCGCCACGGGACAAATTGTGTGTATGTTCTGCAGATATTTGTTTCGGGTCTAAAAGTCCAATACAGCAATTGTGATATTTCTGCCGTTTTTTACGCGATAATAACTTCAAAAATATACTCGTAGTTGTATTCTATATTCACTTTAAAAATTAATAATTTAATTAAAATAAAATAAATATTTAAAGGGGGCTCATATAAAAATTGTAATTTTTTTGCTTGTCTTACGATGTTGTCTAATATTGTTAGATAATTAATGTACGGAACCCTTGGTGCGCGAGTCCGACTCGCACTTGGCTGATTTTTTGTTCAATTATTTCAGGTAGCATCATTCTTCACACAGCTGAAATCTAAACACGATAAACATCACGAATATTCATGGAATCCACATGGTAAGTAGGTAATTGTAAAAGGTGCACTATAACACTCCCCGAAAACTCAATCATTGATTATAAATGAAAAATCTTAGGTACTAAAAGTTTGTGACTTCGACGGGATTCGAACCCGAGTACTACAAGCGATCGCTCTTTAGCCGGGTTGCCATTGCCCGGCCACGAAGCCTATGACGCCGAAGACTAAACTATCAGTAAGATGATACGCATGTTGTGATACCCTATAATTATGGGAACACTAGTTTTTTTATTTCTAATATTTATCAATCATTGATCTTTTTACGACCATAAAGAACAATGCCTACACAGCGATAGTTTTATTTATTTATTTTATACTAGCTGTCCCGGCAAACTTCGCTATGCCAAAATCTGTAATTATTTTAGTTTAGTTGTTGTGATTGAGTTTCATTATTTTGGTCTTAGCGTTGCTTGATGAAAACCGTGTAGGTACTTAGGTACCTACTCTCTTTAATTAAATGTTGGTTAAATAACAAAATCTTGTTAAATTTTTATTTGCAGGTCATATTGGTAGCGATAGAAGTTTGAATGGTAAGACATTACCGAATTTTTATTTCAACGAAAACACAACCTACAAACAAATGAAACATAATTTTTTTTTTATGAAAACCGAATTCAGTTTCGTAAGAGGGCAATTTACTGGGCTCTCGAGTTCTCTGGACTCCGAAAATCTTCGTCAGATCTTCAAGTTTTTTTATGGTACCGCTATTTACATGCTCTTTGGGTACCACCTTGAGAGTTTATTCTAGAGAGGTATCAAATAAAAGAGAATTTTCAAAATCGATCAACTATTGACTATTTGTGAACATACCTACATAATATAGAATAGGTATAGATGTATTTTGTTATGACCATTGTCGTCTTATAAGTTGGTTAAAAATCACGACTTATCGATTACTTACGATTAGTCCACAAGGTAAGACATTTTCTTAGATCTTTGGCTATTCAAGATCTATTAAAGATGTCATTGTCTTAGAGAGTAGTCAAGCACGTCCGTACATATTCGTTGTACACACATTTCCCATACAGAAATTTGCATTAGGTACCTACGATTAGCTTCAAATCTATCGTCATCTTTTTGAATAATAACTAGTTTCCTCAATATGTTTTCCTATGGTATTCAATATGTGTATTTGTTTCAATATGTATGTGTATGCCTTTGAGACACGGCCGGGATTCAAACGCAATGTTCAAATTTCTAGCAAATTACTATCCTACTTGACCAACAAGTATAAAAATAAACAATTCATTATCATTAAATTAAATAAGATTTTGTGATGTACACCAATTAGTTTCAACATTTCTAGTCAAGACGCTACCATAATTATTGAAATTTAACACTTTTTATGATTTACGATCTAAATTACAATCAAAGGCCGTATACAGAAAGAAAGCTGGAAACTTATAAGCGAAGCTGGAAACTTATAAGCGCTTACCAGCTTTTGACAGCGCTGGTAAGCGCGCAGGAAAATATATGAACGCGCGCCGATAAGCACTGAACGGTGCCGACAAGTTCCCACAAGCTTCAACACGCGCTGGTCAGCGCTGCCATTTAAAATTAATATACAACTGCTTCAAAATGCTTCCTTTGTGTAGAACGGACCAGCGTTGTCAAGCGCCGGTAAGCGCTTATAAGTTTCCAGCTTTCTTTCTGTATACGGCCTAATAATTGTAGTGGGTGTAAAAAGTGTTTCCGTTAAAAAAGTGTACGCTTGACTGTTGTCCGTAAAATATACTTAGGTCTGTTTTTTGTTTTAGAAATACCGAGTCATGGTGATTGGAATACTTACACACCAGAATGGAGTCATATTAAACACGCAGGTACTTAATGAAATAAAATAAATAAAAATGATCACATCTTCCCAAGATGCAGTAGGTAGACATATTTTTTCAGATTTTTTAGACATTTTTTAGATCCTTTGAAACAATTTCATTTATTTTAAATTTATTTTTCTACACATTTATATTATATTTTAGTTTCAGATTACAAAACAGTGCCTATATACAAGGAGAACAAAATTAGCTACACGGATATTGATTATGAAGAACCGAAAGTTTACAAGAAAAGTCGGTAGTTTATATATGTTTTTTTATTACTTTAGCGCAACGTATCCGACTTAAAATTGTTCTAAATTTTGGGAGTGTTTTAGTAAAATAAGTTTTTTTTTAATTAATAGTGCTTTAGTACCATAGGTACGAGTAACATTACGATCACTATTCCAAAATTTGCATATATTTTTTATATAGTTTTAGCAAAAGCTAACGGTTTTTTTTATTGTAAGGCTTTGTTTTTCTTTGAGCGTGAAATAAAATAAAATAATTATAATAATCAATTAGGTATTGTACGTGTTTGGAGTCATTTAGCTATGCGCCTTTTTAATGTTTTCATATAAAAATAAGTCTAAAATAAAAATGCATTTACTAGAATATAAGGTAACTTTATGTAATAATGTAAAAAATATAAAAATATACAAAATGGACGGATTTCATTTACCCTTAAAGCATTTAAAATATATTTTAAATAAATCTGAAAAATGTAAGTAGGTACCTATGGTATAACAATAAAAATGTCTCGAGTAGGACCAAAATTACATAAAAGTTAAAGCTAAAAATAGGTACATCATTTGTGACAAACGTAGTGAATTTATCAAAACATGATCTATAAAAATAATTAAATGTAATAAACTTCTGGCAGTGTTTCTTGATAATAAAATAAGGCTTAAAAAAGCTAAGTAACAATGGATCACCTTTACAACAGTTGAGATTTTTTTTGTAAATAAACGAAATATAATTTTAAAAAATCACAGATTATAAATGTAGGCTACATAACAATATTTTGAGATTGTAGATTTGATTAATTTAGCGATTCTATACAATCAAGCAGAATTACTTCTAAATCAATTATTATACATCGTTTTTTCAAATTTTGCTAATATTAAAGTTTTAAACTTATTGCACCTAATAGCACCATCGTAGAAAATGTTTATATGGCTAAACAAATACAGATGAAATTTCGAATATTGAAAGACCGTGTAACATTTTGTCTCCTTTAATTCAACTTTCGATTCAACAAATTTCGAATGGGCTTTAAAATACTGAAAATCTTATTTATCTTTTGATGTTAATAGAAAATAAAATCGTAAAATCCCGCCATTCTCTTAGTGGTAGACAGACCACAGACTCTAAAATATCTGCCAAATTCATGAGCCAAGTATCCAATTCAAGTGACGGAGTTTTAAGCCCGAAGACCTCCATCATGGCTTAACAAGCCAAGAAAATAACAACCAAGGAGAACCAGATACACCTATCTATTCAAATCACTTAGCTCAGTCACTTTGAGACAAACTCCAAGAAATATACACAAAGTTATTAAAATGGAATCGCTAACTAATCCTAGCACACTATTTGAGAACCATGAATACTTAACCTTCTTCTTCGTCAACCTCCGCTTGTCAACAGTCAGTTTCTTCGGCCAACTGTCAAAGTCATCTGTCACTTTCTGACATTGACTCGGATGCCATTTTTTCGGCGCGTCGTCTGAAGTACGCGCTTCAATGCAAACTTCAAAGTTGCCGCCTTTTTTGAATGACGTTTCCAAATCTTTGTCTATGGGTATTGTGAGTGAACGAAGGTTATATACTACGTTGTTTGTGTATATAATGTTGTTTTTGTCATCTTTTATGTATATAATGAAGTCGGCTACGTCATCGACTGTTAGGACGAACCAGTGGACGTAGATGGAAGGTTGGGCACTGAAAATAATATATACAAATCATTCAGATGTATTATAGAGCCACAATCAGACATATAAAATGTAAACGCCAAAACTCGGCGCACGCTACGTAGTGCGCAGAGTTTTTCTTTTTTGCGTACAAGCAACATTGAACATTAAAACAAACGACATAACGTCTACATTCAAATGTCAAATGTCATTGTAGAACATTGAATTCACACGCACATTTTTTGAGTGTTGTCAGCTATTAGATTGTGATTCTTTTATACAAAAGTAAAGAGTTAAGAGTAGTAATATAAAGAGTTTTTTTACCACACAAATCATAACTTATACTTACTACTGTATATCCCTAAACGCCAAATCAGGTTCTCTAATATAATCAAAGCCTTCATCAGTGACATTTCTATCAGCACACAGCAATCTGTCTTCATCAACACTCAATATATTCTCCTCGGCCAAACTGCCCGGCTCGTTGCAGATTATATTGTTGTATTTAGTGTCGCGGATGAAACTAGATGGCGTTAGTCGGTTTAGGTAGTGTTTTAGCGGGCGGATTAGACAGTCGCATTTCAGTTTATTTCCTGAAACAAAGGTTAATTATACTTACTTAAGAATATGGAGGTAAGAATATGGGGGTTAGTTTTGTTATAAATAAAATATTATATAATAATACTTATACATATGTATTAGTAGATACGTTAAGCTTCCGAATACTGTAGGTATTCTATTGTTTCACTTCCCTATCAATGTTATTCTATTCAATATCTATATGTGTGAAATTGAAATGAATCATTAAAACACATATTACGGAAGGGTTTTCAAACAAATACAATATAATATAATTATATTTTATTTTGTTTTGTTTTCGTATAGTTTTAAATAAGTTGAACTATATACAAAATAAATCGCTTGCGACAATCTTTAGATGGCTCGACCGGTTCCAATATATTTTATATAGATTTATTTATTTACAGAAACTAAACTACGAACTACATATTTACATAACTGTACAAAATACAATTAGAACCAGTTGGGACATCTAAGGATCGTTACAAACGATCTATAGGTAGCTCAACTTAGTAGGTACATTTTTAATTAAAACCAGCATTTAAATCGGTCCACTCGTTTAAGAGCTACGGTATCACATACAGACAAACACACATAGCGGTCAAACTTGTAATACCCCTTTTTGTGTCGGGGGTTAAAAATAAAGTAAATACATTTCAATAAAACTCCTGCTTAAAAAAAACTTACAACCTTCTGTTTTTCGCGTATAAATTAATTTTAAATTACAAATAAAAATAAAAAAATATTTATTTCATTTTAATTAAATAAACTTACCTTCGAAAAACACCTCCAGATTATGATTTATAATTTTCTTTACAATTTTAGTGTCGAATCTTGTCATTTCATTATTTCGTACATCCAACATCTTAAGTTTCGTCGCATTAACCACACTTTCTACAGGTACGTCTGTTATTAAGTTATTTTGTAAATACAACTCTGTTATATTCTCTGGTAGGTAGAGTTTTGCATCCGCTGAAAACGAAAATAATATTACTATAAGTACCTACTTAAATAGTTCGTTCGTTCGTTCGTATGAGCAAGTGGCCAACTCTGTTGACGGAGTTTTTAGGCCGCCTAAAAGCCTCCGTCATGGCTTAACGACTTTAAAAGCCGGGACCGACAATTTAACGTGCCCTCCGAAGCACGGAAGCGCTCAGCTGATAAAGCCACTTGCGGTCACCCATCCAAGTAGTGACCGCTCAGAACGTTGCTTAACTTCGACGATCTATCAAGAACGTCTTAGCAAGCTTCGCCACGAGCGCATCTAATATAAATAGTAAAACTATAAATAGTAAAAATCATTAAGAGCCGTGATAGCCGAGTGGGTTAGTGCCCCGACTTTCGATACGAAGGTTTTGGGTTCAAATCCGGCCGTGCAATGGATTTACGTTTCGAAAAATGTATACATGCGCACGGCATTATCGTGTATTACTTAGGCGTGACGTCATGCGCTCTGATTGCTGTTTTACAAAACATGGCGGAATACTGTAATTTCAAATTAGGTATGTTTTATCAAAATAAATATTCATCTTGCTCTTATTATAAAAATAAATACATTTTTCAAGATCCATGAGTCGTATTTAATTAGATAAATAAAAAAATCATCCTAAGGTTGTCTGGAAGCGACCGCTTCTAAGCGATAAGACCGCCTATTGTACTATTATACTAATATTTTATTCAGTTATCAAGTTTCTATAAAGTGTAGGTACATTAAAGAATTTTCATTAAATTTTTAGTAATTCTTGATTACTGTCATCATAATGTTGAGAGGTTAGTCACTGTCAAGTCCTGTTTATACTTACAGGATTCCGCTACCAACTCTCTCAGGTTGTTGTTCGACAGATCTAGTACTTGTAGTGATGTCAAATTGCCTAAAACATCTGAAACGACAAAATGTGTGCTAAGTTAGTGTTGTGCTAAGTGGCTAAATTAAAAAGAAAATAAGCCGATAAGTGGCAATTCGGAGCATCGCAAAAGCTAAACTTAACTAACTAAAAATGTTGCCGTCCACTGCGAGCGATCGCTTGTATCTACGCAGGTTCGAATCTTGCCAGAGCTATTAACTTAAGTAAGATTTATCGTTAAAACGACCTCTGTGGCGCAGTGGGTGAAGGCCCGCCTGTGACGCGGAGGTTGCGGGTTCGATCCCCGCCACGGGATAAATGTTTGCATGTTTAGGGTCAAATGTATCAACAAAACATATGTATCTATGTAGTATATCAGTCATACACAAACACAAGCATTAAGTTGCTTAGCTTGGGACTAGATGACGCCGTGTAAAATGTCCAAGGATATTTATTTATTATTTTATTTAATTATTTTATTTATAATGAAACACTCACTGTTCCGTATATCATTTATAACGTTTCCCGAGAAGTTCAATTTCCTCAAAGTTTTGGATCCGTAAGTGAGGTCGTAAGTGAGCACAGGTATGGAGTTGTGGCTCAGGTCCACTTCCTGCAGTCTGTACGGGATCCAAGGACTGGAAGGGAACATCTTCTTCGTCAGGAAACCTATGTTGTTGTAGCTTAGATTTATCTGAAAGTAAGAAAATACATAAAAAAATACATAATAAATAATAATAATAAATATCCTTGGACATTCCACACAGCGTCATCTAGTCCCAAGCTAAGCAACTAAATGCTTGTGTTATGGTAACCAGATGACTGATATAATACATAGATACATTTTTTTGCAAATACATATTATTATACATAGAAAACACCCAGACACGAAACAAATATTTACAGACCATGCAAACATTTGTCCCGCAGCGGGGAACGAACCCGCAACCTCTGCGTCTTGTTTTTAAGGCGGGCTTTCGCCCACTGCGCCACAGAGGTCGTGGCAAGAAAATACAAAAATATTGTTTTTGTAAATTTAATTAATTTACAATTTTACAGCAAATCGTGTGTGATATTGAAATTTCTTGAATAAAATTGATGTTCCCGTGAGAAGGCGCGCCTAATGTTGTAACACGGATAGGCGCGCGCGAGCAAAATGCTCACACTACTTTAAATGCTTATATTTCTACAAAATTAGTATTTTTTGGCTACAAATGGGTTCATAATGAATAAAACAGCATTTATTTAATTCGTAAACAAGGGTTTTAATTAAAACAATGAAACATAAATGTAACTTCTACAGCAAAAAACAAATTAGGTAATTTGGATCTACAATCTTTAGCAGTCTTCACAAAAATCACGATAAAAAAATTCAATATTAAAAAACTTAAAAATTTCACTCTGCCATGTGATCAGGACAAGTATGCCTCTCGAAACATGTTGTACACATATACGTTATGTGCTCGGTGCAGAGTAATTGCTTACATGAAGTGCATGCTTTTTTTGATCGTCAGTTTCACCCGAAGATTGCTCCGTTTCAGTTAGGCGAGGACTGCAAATGACAGAACCATCGCTTTCTATACTGTCAGGACGATTTTGTTATCCATTTTCAAGATCTGCTAGCAAATCATCAGCAAAATCCTCTTCCAACCACGAAGTAATTCGAAGATTTTGTGTATTATTTAGATCGTCCATTTTTAATGTGTGTTGTAACTGAAAACAAAGTAAAATTGTATTAAAGTATGACTTAAGAGTACTTACGTAATTCATAATCAATTTTATACAAATTAACACAAGAAAAACACAATAATATTCTGTTTATATGAAAAAAAAATACTTACGTGGATGGGATGGGCGCGCGATGAGCAAATTGCCGCGCGACGGTGTGGGGCCTCCACAAGTGCTTCACTGCGCAGACGCAGCGGGTCTGAGCAGCACTTGAGTTTCTCGAGGGGAGAGGGGTTGAATAGTTAGGAAGGTACCTAGGCTCTCGGGATGCTATGAAGTCAGGATCACCAAAAACTTCTGCAATCAATTTTAGTGTGAGCAAATTGCTCATAGCGCGCCTTCTCACGGGTTAAAGTTTCCAGGCTATCTGGTACTGCGGGATCAGGGTTACGATTTTGTGTATGGCCTTTGTCTGTCTTCTAGATATTAATCGTCTTTGCTATTAAGAGCGGTCAACCCGGCTCACTTTTCATACAAACGCTCGTACGTGATTATGCCGTTGTAACAGATCTTTCTTTTAAACTTTTGGACTAATAGGTATCTTGTGCACTATATCTAGGTTTCTATACAAACTAAATATCAAAATTTTGAGAAACAGATTCAGTATAAGCTTCCAAAAACCTGCTTTTAGCATAAATTTTACCTGAACTTTGGCCGTTCATAATGTACTCATAAATTGTAAACGTAAAGAAAATATTGTCATAGAAACCTTGCAAATCTTATGGAGATTCTATATGACTAATATTTATTTTACTAACTTGTTAGGCTTACTGAAAAAAACGTATTTCCTGGAACACTTTTTATGAAATTTCCGCACACTATTTTTCGAGTGAGCGAGTGAGCGGCGAAAGTACCTACTGAATGCCGAGCTCTGAGGCGCTATCTCTCTTTTTTCGCTTTGCTTCTTTTTCTAGCATTGCGCTGGATGAAACAACAAGCTTTTCAGGTATGCCCGCGTCGATGATAGACGCACCGGGAAGGGCCACCTTAACAAGGGGCCTTACTCGGGATCAACGAAAATGAAGTTTCGGACAGTTTTCGGGTTCCAATTATGTTGGTGAACTATTACGAATTCAGTATCCACCAACATAAGCTGACCCCGAAAATTTACACGAAACTTCGTTTTCGTTGATCCCGAGTACGGCCTAAGGTCATTGGTATATCAGAAATACTCACCACTTCCAAAGACAGACAATCGTCCAGTAATCCATTCGTCTTATTATCGATTTTCTCCAATAAATTGTGTGAAAGATCCAATCTCCTGAAAATTATTTGTACTTTTTATCTTTGTTGATATTAAAAAAACTTTATAAGATGGCTTTATGTTTCGTCTTCCTGCCTGTGAACTTTACCTTATCCTTAATTATAAATAATCTCAATGAAACATCGACTTTGACCTTAATGTTGACTTTGACCTTAATTATAATCTTAACTTTGACCTTTAAAATAACCGTGACCTTGACCTTGATCTTAACCTTGACCTTGGCTTTGACCTTAACATATTCTACTAACCTCAAAGCCTTTTGAGCTTAAATAAAATCTCGATTTTGACCTTGAACTTGGCTTTGACTTTGACCTAAACATATTCTACTAACCTCAAAGCCCTTTGACCTTAAATAAAATCTTGATTTTGACCTTCATAACCTTGACCTTGACTTTGACCTTAACATATTTTACTAACCTCAAAGCCCGTTGACCTTAAATAAAATCTTTATTTTGACCTTGACCTTAACCTTGACCTTGACTTTGACCTTAACATGTTCTACTTACCTCAAAGCCACCAATCCTTTAAAAGCTTCATTCGGTATCATCTCTAAGCCATTGCCCCTAAGAGATAGGTCCAATAGCTGTTGCAAACCAGTGAAAGACTGTTTAGATACGTCGGTGATGCTGTTGTCTGACAAGTCCAGTTGGAAGAGGGTAGGCAGGTTGCCAAATGAAGACTTACTAAGGGATGTTAAGTTGTTTTCCTGGAAAAAAAGTTATTGTTACAAAAAGAATACTTAGTTATAAATCGAGGACACATCAAAAACAAACTCAGGCATTTTACATCTTTACTAGATGATTTATACAGAGGAGGCAAGCTTTGCCTACACTTAACGGGACACTGTAGTGCCTGGGACATTGTTGAGATGGAGGCTTGTAGCACCTAAACCATCCTCTCAGCTGTCGGACATATCCACAGGAGAGACAATGCTCAATACGTGTGGGGCTGACTAGCCGCGGGTTTCCTCACGATGTTTTCCTTCACCGTTTAAAGCTCGTGTTAGAGTGCATATAATTTTTTCGACAGGAGAAGTCCATTAAATACCGTGATCAAAAGTAGCCTATTCCTTAATCCAGGGTATAAGCAATCCTGGCACCAAATTTCATTCAAATCCGTCCAGCTGTTTGAGCGTGAAAGAGTAACAAACACACTTACATACTAACACACACACAAACTTCCGTGCTTCGGAGGGCACGTTAAATTGTCGGTCCCGGCTTTTAAAGTCGTTAAGCCATGACGGAGGCCTTTAGGCGGCCTAAAAACTCCGTCACCAGAGTTGGCCACTTGCTCATACGAGCGAACGAACGAACACACAAACTTTCACCTTTATAATATTAGAATACACACCTGCATATATAAATACTGCAAGCTACTAAGCCCGCTTAAAGCCTGCCAAGGTGGCTTAGTCAAGCCATTCCCGCTTAAGTCCAAGCTCTGCAGCGTCAGTAGACTCGTGAACGAGCTGTCGTACAACTGGTCGGCCAACATGTTGGACGATAAGTTGAGACGCAGTAGGGAGTTCATCATTGGCCAGGAGTTAGACTTTATTTCTGTTAAGCTGTTGTGTGCTAAGTTTAGTGATCTGTGAAGAAAAACGTTTGTAAAATAAAAAAATCTTACTAAATAAATAATAATAAAATAAATATCTTTGGACATTCCACACGGCGTCATCTAGTCCCAAGCTAAGCAACTTAATGCTTGTGTTATGGTAACCAGATGACTGATATACCTACTACTTAAATATATTTTTTTGTAAATACATACTTACATACATTTACCTATAGTTAGTAAAACATTCAGACCCGGAACAAATATCTGTAGAACATACAAACATTTGTCCCGTGGCGGGAATCGAACCCGCAACCACCGCGTCTTAGGCGAGCCTTCGCCCATCGCGCCACAGAGGTCGTCAATAATTAAAATTAAAATACTCACGCCAAAGCCGCTGGTATTTGAAAAATAGCATCTATCTCATTAAAAGCCAGCTCAATCTCTCTACAGCTCTGTAGCTTGGCGAGACTACCTCGTGATACGGCCGTGAGCCTGTTGTGAGATATATCTATGTATAGTAGCGTGGGCAGAGTGCCGAATGTACTTGGCTTTATCGCTGTTAACCAGTTGTGGGATAAGTGGAGATATCTGGAAGAAATATAATATTTTGTATATTTTACAGTGTTAAAGCAGCGAGTAATACGTTGGTATTCTGCGCAACTGGTAATTGCTCAACTGTGAATAGTTGAGCAGTAGGTAATACGTTGGTATTCTGCTCAACTGGTAATTGCTCAACTGTGAAAAGTTGAGCAGTGGGTAATACGTTGGTATTCTGCTCAACTTGTAATTGCTCAATTGTGAAAATTTGAGCAGTGGGTAATACGTTGGTTTACCATGGTATCCCATCCCCTTAAAAGATTGTTTGTTCCAAAAACAAATGAATAGATGGCGTTACGTGTTGCTATTTCGAAATAAAGTCTCTGGAAATTTATGAAAATGCCTAAATTTTGCCAGAATCATACATTTTCTGTTATAATTATTTTTTTAATATAACCAAAGACGATTAATATCTAGAAGACAGACAAAGGCCATACACAAAATCGTAACCCTAAAAAATAGCCTGAAAACTCTAAAACATCAATTTTATCCAAATATTGAATATTGTTGCTACCTACTACTAAGTATTGAAATTTCTTGGATAAAATTGATGTTTTAAAGTTTTCAGGCTATCTGGTACTGCGGGATCGGGTTACGATTTTGTGTATGGCCTTTGTCTGTCTTCTAGATATTAATCGTCTTTGATATAACGAAATAAAATATCCCATTATTTTATTTCCTAGATCAATTTCTACAAAATAAAATAAAATTACATGACATGAACGCTAGATGGCGCTGACTCAGAAACACAGGTAAAACGGGATAGCCCGACGAATTGCCCGCAAATTCAAGATTGTTTTCAATATTCTAGATGAGGCATCTGTACTAGTGTATTATATAAGCTGTGTTATTACCCACAGCTCATCTTGTAATTGCTTAATTGTGAATAGTTGAGCAGTGGGTAATACGTTGGTATTCTGCTCAACTGGTATTTGCTCAATTGTGAAAAGTTGAGCAGTGGGTAATACGTTGGTATTACCCACAGCTCATCTTGTAATTGCTTAATTGTGAATAGTTGAACTTACTTTAAGTCGGTTAAAAATTAACTTACCTTAAAGAGAACAGGTTCTGGAACACAGCATTGAATATTTCCTCCAACTCGTTATGAGACACATCGACTGTGTGCAACTCGTAAAGCTTAGGGAACGAGTTCTTTGGTATAACTCTTATGTTATTGTAAGACGCGTTGATTATTCTCAGACCAGACATGTTTTGGATTGGAAGCTGAAAATAAATATATTATTATGTTATACTAGCGGTATTACCCGCGGTAGTTCCCGTGGGAATACCGGGATCAAAAGTAACCTATTCTTTAATCCAGGGTATAAGCAAACCTGGTACCAAATTTCATTCAAATCCGTCCAGCCATTTGAGCGTGAAAGAGTAACAAACACACTTACATACTTACACACACACAAACTTTCAGCTTTATAATATTAGTAGGAAGTAGGATACTAGCTGTGCCCCGCGGTGTTACCCGCGGTAGTTCCCGTGATAATAACGGGATCAAAAGTAGCCATGTGTTATTCCCAGTCATAATCTAAGTATATTCCAAGTTTCAGCCAAATTCGTTCAGTAGTTTTCGCGTGAAAGAGTAACAAACATCCATCCATACTTACAAACTTTTAGACTAGCTTACTCGCCCGCGGCTTTGCTCGCGTGGTACCTTGATAAAATATAGCCTATGTTCATTCGGAAAGTCCATGCTACACATCGGTGAAAGAATTTTTGAAATCGGATAAGTAGTTTCGGAGATTACCCCAAACATACAAACAAACAAACCAACTTTACCTCTTTATAATATTGGTATAGATAGATAAAATGAATATCGAAAAATTTATATGCGCTTTAACACGAGCTTTTAACGGTGAAGGAAAACATCGTGAGAAAACCAGTTAGCTCTCTAATAGCGTCGACGGGCTTGCCACCTGTCACGTATGGAAAGTTAGCTTCTGCAAGATGTGGGCATGTACCAAATACATACTCGTATGTATTTAGACATACCTCTGGCTACCCCCATAGACATCTTCAAAAGGATCTAAAAATAGCCTCAAAGATCTGAAAGAAATGTCTACCGCTCCTGGGATACAGCCGTGATTCATATTTCATTTTTTTCATTTTCATTTCATAAATGAATATTTATTTGTACCTATTTGGAATAATGCATTTTAACAGAAAAACTACTACATATTAACTGTTTAAGATCTAATCCCTCGGATTATGCGTCGCTTCGTCATTTGTAGTTAACTTTATACTTTCACTACCTCTTACCACTCTTACTTTACTTTTTACTCTTATTTTACTTTTGACGACCCTGTGGCGCAGTGGGCGAAGGCTTGCCTGAGACGCGGAGGTTGCGGGTTCGATTCCCGCTACGGGACAAATGTTTGTATGTTCTACAGACATTTGTTCCGGGTTTGGATGTTTTTCTATCTATAATATTATGTAGGTATGTATTTACAACAAAAAAAAAATCTAATTAATATATCAGTCATCTGGTTACCATAACATAAGCATTAAGGTGCTTAGCTTGGGACTAGATGATGCCGTGTAAAATGTCCAAAGATATTTATTTTTAAATTTAAACTACCTACTTACCCACGTCCCATTTTTTACAACTTTCTCCCTACTATTTACAACCCACTCCCCATTTCACTACCCAGTCCCTACTATTGACTACCCACTCCCTATTTCACTACCCAGTCTCTACTATTGACTACCCACTCCCCATTTCACTACCCAGTCCCTACTATTGACTACCCACTCCCCATTTCACCACCCAGTCCCTACTATTGACTACCCACTCCCCATTTCACCACCCAGTCCCTACTATTGACTACCCACTCCCCATTTCACCACCCAGTCCCTACTATTGACTACCCACTCCCCATTTCACTACCCAGTCCCTACTATTGACTACCCACTCCCTATTTCACTACCCAGTCCCTACTATTGACTACCCACTCCCCATTTCACCACCCAGTCCCTACTATTGACTACCCACTCCCCATTTCACCACCCAGTCCCTACTATTGACTACCCACTCCCCATTTCACTACCCAGTCCCTACTATTGACTACCCGATCCTTTTTTCACTACCCAGTCTCTACTATTGACTACCCACTCCCCATTTCACCACCCAGTCCCTACTATTGACTACCCACTCCCCATTTCACTACCCAGTCCCTACTATTGACTACCCACTCCCTATTTCACTACCCAGTCTCTACTATTGACTACCCACTCCCCATTTCACTACCCAGTCCCTACTATTGACTACCCACTCACTCACCTGACTAAAATCCGTCAATCCATTGAAAGCGACATTAAACTCGAACGGATAAGTATTCTCATCAAACGCCTTTCTATTGATATCAGTCAAGTTATTATGACTGAGGTCAAGCACTGTCAGATTTAGACAGTTCACGAATGCGCCGTTTTCTATGGATGACAGGTGGTTGTATGAGAGATTGACTGTCGCGGCGTAGAGGTCGGTGAAGGCTTGTGTTTCAATAGTAGTTATGTTGTTCTCAGCTAAATTTATCATCTGAAAAAGATATTTAATTAGTTAAATACACAATGGCAATTCGGAGTGTCGCAAAAGCTAAACCAAAGACGATTAATATCTAGAAGACAGACAAAGGCCGTACACAAAATCGAAACCCTGATCAGATAGCCTGGAAACTTTAAAACATCAATTTTATCCAAGAAATTTCAATTACTTTCTAGTTAAAATTACCTAAAAAAATTTTTATATTGAATATTGTTGCTACCTACTACCAAAGATAATCGTCTTTGCTACTACTAAGTATTGAAATTACTTGGATAAAGTTGATGTTTTAAAGTTTCCAGGCTATCTGGTACTGCGGGACAGGGTTACGATTTTGTGTATGGCCTTTGTCTGTCTTCTAGATCGTCTTTGGCTAAACCAAACAAATTTGACAGCACTAAAATTGATGCCATCCTTTTTATTTCGATCGTTATGAAAGGGACGGCAATGTTTTTAGTGCTCTCAAATTAGTTTTGTTTTGGCGACATCCAGAATAGCCACTAATATTTCATTTATTTTAACAGCGGTACAGGTGTTTTAAGTTTACTAAAAGTGTATTTAATACACCTAGGTGAATTAGCTCAGGTGAATTAAGTTAACTAAGCGATTTTTTTATTTAAGCAGCGACATCTTAAGTTAAATTATTATCGTACCTCAGCAAACTTAGAAGCTTGGAACATTTGATAATCCACTTTGTTGATTTTGTTCCGCGCCAGGTCTATCGTACCGATCCTGGTGACCGATGCGAACGTGCCACGCCCTACGTCTGATATCTGGTTGTCTTGGAGGTATAGTCGTCTGAAATAAATAAATATCCTTGGACATTCCACACGGCGTCATCTAGTCCCAAGCTAAGCAATTTAATGCTTGTGTTATGGTAACCAGATGACTGATATACTACATAGATACATTTTTTTTTAAATACATACATAATTATAGATAGAAAAACATCCAGACCCGGAACAAATATCTGTAGAACATACAAACTAACTAACTTGCTAACTTGCCCGTGGCTTTGCTCACGTGGTACCTTGATAAAATATAGCCTATGTTCATTCGGAAAGTCTAAGCTACAAATTGGTGAAAGAATTTTTGAAATCGGATGAGTAGTTTCGGAGATTACCCCAAACATACAAACAAACAAACTTTACCTCTTTATAATATTATATATATTAGTATAGATTATTTTATTTACCTTAAAAATCTCATTCCTTTAAAGCTATTGGTATCTAATTTCTTCAGTTTATTGTTGTCGAGATGTAGAACTTTCAATAAGTTGTTTCTGCCGAACATTCCTCTGAAATTACAAACTATATTAGAAAAGTTTTATTTACAATGTGAATATTTAGGATTTGCCTCTGATTACCACCTAAAAACATGTTCAAAATGTTAACACGCTTGGATAAGCCTTTTTATCATCTCGAAAACAAAGAAGCGCACTGACGAAGCTTGCTAAGACGTTCTTGATAGATCTTTGAAGTTAAGCAACGTTCTGAGCGGTCACAACTTGGATGGGTGACCGCAAGTGGCATTACCAGCTGAGCGCTTCCGTGCTTCGGAGGGCACGTTAAATTGTCGGTCCCGGCTTTTAAAGTCGTTAAGCTACGACGGAGGCCTAAAGGCGGCCTAAAAACTCCGTCATCAGAGTTGGCCACTTGCTCATACGAACTTACTTACTTAGGGTTAAGGCATTGAGATGTATTAAAGAGTCACAATCTAATAGCTGACAACACTCAAAAAATGTCCGAGCAAATTCAATGTTCTACAATGACATTTGACATTTGAATGTAGACGTTATGTCGTTTGTTTTAATGTTCAATGTCGCTTGTACGCAAGAAAGAAAAACTCTGCGCACTACGTAGCGTGCGCCGAGTTTAGGCGTTTACATTTTATTTGTCTGATTGTGGCTCTATAGTACATCTCAATGGGTTAAGGTTATTAAGTTGAATGATGTTGGGTATTTGTCTTTTTTAAACTTTCACGATTAGGGGCCTTACTCCGGATCAACGAAAACGAAGTTTCGTGACAATTTTCGGGTTCCAATTATGTTGGTGAACTATTACGAATTCAGTATCCACCAACATAAGCTGACCCCGAAAATTGTCACGAAACTTCGATTTCGTTGATCAGGAGTAAGGCCTCAGAACTTCAGAACACATTATAAAAGATATGCCTGGTGCAATCCGGTCGAAACGTCGGGCGAATAATAAAGGTAAAATACATACATACATAAAATCACGCCTCTTTCCCATAAGGGTAGGCAGAGACCACGGATCTTAAAGGTAACATTCGTGATAAATACCCGATTGCATATGTTTTATGATGCTGGGTATACTGGGTATATTACTTACCTGGGTATATCTGCTATTTGATTGTGACTGACATTACGGGTATACTGGGTAGGTATATTACTTACCTGGGTATATCTGCTATTTGATTGTGACTGACATTACGGGTATACTGGGTAGGTATATTACTTACCTGGGTATATCTGCTATTTGATTGTGACTGACATTACACCAGCCCATCTTAACGAGATCTCCCAAGTGGCTGCCGTCTAACTTCACTATTTTATTGTAGCTGAAATAGTAAAAAAATATGAATGAATATCTGCGCCACTTACACACACACAAACTTTCACCTTTATATATAAGTAGGATAGGATAATAAATATAAACAAAAAAATATCCTTGGACATTCCACACGGCGTCATCTAGTCCCAAGCTAAGCAACTTAATGCTTGTGTTATGGTAACCAGATGACTGATATACTACATAGATAATTTTTTTTGTAAATACATACATACTATAGATAGAAAAACATCCAGACCCAGAACAAACATCTGTAGAACATACAAACATTTATTTTGTCTCGTGGCGGGAATCGAACCCGCAATTTCCGCGTCTCAGGCGGGCCCCACTACGCCAGAGGTCGTCAACAACACTTACCTCAGATCTAATACTTCTACATCTCGGAGACCCTTGAATTGGTTACGTTTTAATGTCGACAAGTTGTTTCCGTGCAAATCCAAAGTTTTCAACTTTCTTAGATTCTGAAAACAACACGTTGCAAAATTAAAAATTATTAAATTAAAATTATTAAAAATATCGGAGTCGGTTTAATTATTATTAAACCGACTCCGATATTTCAAGTTTATTTTCTTTTCAATATTTAATAACTTGATAAAACCTAGAAAGTTTCAACGCCATATCAGGGGTTGAATATCTAAAGGGGTTAAATATCTAAATTTTGTCCCACCAGTGGGACATTGCAGTGGGACCACGGTACCGGATTGAATAGAATAGAAACTTGAAATATATTAATAAAACTTTTTAATAAGATTATTCTTTCTTTCAACACCAAACGGGAAAGAAAGAAAGAAAAAGAAAAATCATTTATTCTTGTAGGAGCTCAAGGATCACATAAGTTTCGTTTTACATGCTAGGTGATTCTAATGCCTGTAATTACCTGAAAAGCTTCGACAGGCACATCAGATATATTTCCATTAGCCAGGTACAATCGCTCCAGCCGCCCCGCAGCCTGGCTGCCCGCGAATATATCCTTGCCCAGCTTACTCATGCGATGCCCATCTATTGACAGCTTTGTTAAGTTACTGAGGATCTAGAATGTAGAATAGAAGCAGAGACTTTTTTAAACTTTCGTGATCACATTATAAAAGATATGCAAACGGATAACAAGTATTATAGCATGGTATCCCATCCCCTTATATTATAAGGCAATACTACTTATACCGCACCTTAAAAGCCTCTTTAGGAAACTCCTCAATCCTCGTATTGCTCATATACAGCTCTTGTAATGTCCTGTTAACCCCGGCGAATGCATACGCGCCTATAGTGCGTATAGGAGTGTCTACGAACTCTATCACGCGTATCGTCGACCGGTGGAATAATGCGCCGAAAAGACGAGCTGAAATATAAATTGTAATTAATACCTACTTCAAAAACTTTACACCTACCTACAACCTACTAATATTATAAAGGTGAAAGTTTGTGTGTGTGTAAGTGTTTGTTACTCTTTCACGCTCAAACGGCTGGACGAATTTGTACTTTACCCTGAATCAAAGACGATTAATATCTAGAAGACAGACAAAGGTCATACACAAAATCGTAACCCGATCCCGCAGTACCAGATAGCCTGGAAACTTTAAAACATCAATTTTATCCAAGAAATTTCAATTACCTTCTAGTTAACGTTAGTTAACAAACTACGATTTTGTGTATGGCCTTTGTCTGTCTTCTAGATATTAATCGTCTTTGCCCTGAATTAAAGAATAGGCCACTTTTGATCCCGGTATTCCCACGGGAACGGGTTCGGTTAACCGCGGGTAATACCGCGGGGCGAAGCTTAGTACCTAGGTACCTACATAAATACTTCAGCTAAATTCTTATATTATGTACCTACCTACGTTAACTTTGTAATACAATTATTATTTCAATTCTTCAAAAGGGTTGAATAGTTATAAACATCACAGGGGTTGAATTTTGGTTTTCAACAGATTCTGTTAACCCAAATTTTTAACACTTTTATTGAAAACTAGCTGTGCCCCACGGTGTTACCCGCGGTGAATAGTTCCCGTGGGAATACCGAGATCAAAAGTAGCCTATTCTTGAATTCAGGGTATAAGCAATCCTGGTATCAAATTTCATTCAAATCCATCCAGCTGCTTGAGCGAGAAAGAGTAACAATCACACTTACACACTTACATACTCACACACTTACACACACACAAACTTTCACCTTTATAATATTATTGTGATTGTGATAGCGCCACTATAGTAGGTATAGGTACTTAATTATATCAATCATAATTAAACAGTTATCAATTGTTTATATTACTTAATTATTTTAAAGTAAAAACCCAGTTTTTGTTACTCACATATCTTGCACTCGGTGACCTGCAACCTTTCTATCGGGAAACCCAAACCTGCTAAATTACCGATGCCTACACTCAGCGCCGCTAGGCCAACGCCGCTACATCTGAAATACATCATGATTTATAAAATCTATACGTACATGACAGTAGTTAGGTAAATAAGTTGGTTACTAATCGACTTAATCAGCGTTAAATCTGACTGTTGTTTTCGCGATTTACTGTGATTTATGCTTTGATACAACTTTGATACAATCGAGACAAGTTACACAATCAGGGGTAACTTACACAATCAGGGGTAAATTATCTAATTTTATCGCTGTTTTAAATTTACTAACCTTATGTAGAGTCCAGCATCTGTCCCGTTCTGGCACACGCAAGGATGCAAGAGCGCTACATCCGTCCCTTTCGGACAGTTATACGCAGGGCCGGGAGGGATGTATTCGGAGTTTGAACATGATAGGATCGCCAGTAGGAGTGTGATGATCATTATACAGGGGGGTTGTAGACCTGTTTAGATTATAATATTATTATGACATCTTTTAAACAAGATAAAGATCATTATACAGGGTGTTGTAGACCTGTTTGGATTATAATATCATTATGACATCTTTTAAACAAGATAAAGATCATTATACAGGGTGTTGTAGACCTTTTTGGATTATAATATTATTATTACATCTTTTAAACAAGATAAAGTTCATTATACAGGGGGGTTGTAGACCTGTTTAGATTATAATATTATTATTACATCTTTTAAACAAGATAAAGATCATTATACAGGGTGTTGTAGACCTGCTTGGATTATTATATTATTATGACATCTTTAAAATAAGATTGCCATGTTGGCCAAGTGGATAAATACTACGACTTTCGATCCGAAGGTCGTGAGTTCGAATCCGGCCGTGCATCAATGGACTTTTCGTGTCGAAAACAAGATAGAAATGCCAGGCTAGATTTAGATGCCACAGAGACATACACAGATGAATATCCTTGGATCACGGCGTCATCTAGTCTCAAGCTATATGCAACTTAATGTTTGTTATGGTTACCAGACTGATAGACTTCCCACTTAAATACTTTTTTTGGCAATTTATACTTATTTATTATAGATGAAATATTTACAGCAGAACATACCTACAAAGTTTGTAGGTAGGTATGTTTGTTTTGTAGTACAAACACTTATCCCGTAGCGTAATAAGCCTGCATGTTAAACTCCCTAAAAATACACCCTGTATGTAGGTTCCTTTTGAGTTTCCAAATAAGGCTTCAAAGAAGTTCGAACCTGTTTTTTTATTAATTAAAAAATTGTGATGCGCTACTCATCGGGTTTACCATTCGTCATCACATCAATGATAGGTAAATTACGCAAAGAATATGTACCAATATAGGTAGGTAATTAATTAATGAGCTGTGTGGTAATTAGCGATAGCAAAATATATAGTGATAATGATATAGGCTACCCTAACTAGGTACAATTACAATTTTAATACTACTAGCTTAAGGGTCCGGCGACGTGGCTCGGCAAAATTCATTTTCCCGCGCGTTCAAACATCGACACACGTTAAAGTATTGGTGTGCTTGTCATTTTGCATCTGTGTGCGTGAGCGTGCGTGACACACGCACACAAACGCACTGTTAGAAAAGGTTAAAAATGTATTAAATGTAAATGCATGGCTATTTTGCAAGGAATTTGCTTGTCTCCCGTAGTCCCAAAAATGATGACTGAAAATTGTTTTTATTCTTCACACAGTGATGTTTTTCTGTTACTAGACCATATAAGCTATGTTTCTTACAGAAGGAAACTTAAAATATTCTAATGTTTAATACTAAATAAATATTAAGAAAACATGTCTTCTATGATGTAAAAATATGCAAAATGTGATTCGGTTTAATTTCACTTTAGCTAAGTATTTTGAAAAAAGCTTCTGACAGAAACCTAGATAAATGCTATCCTAATACGACTAATAGCATACTATGCTGAAGATATGCTCAAATTTCAAATGGTTATGGTATTACGTTTGTATGGGGAACTCGTACAGCGCCGAAGCCTTAAGTATTAAAATTGCGCGTGGTACCTTAATAAAATATAGCCTATGTTCATTTGGAAAGTCCATTATTATTATGTAGTATTATACACATCGGTGAAATAATTTTTGAAATAGGATGAGTAGTTTCGGAGATTACCTCAAACATACAAACAAACAAACCAACTATACTTACCTCTATAAAATATTAGTCATCTAGGTATAGATATAGAAGTAGGTAAGTACCTATAGATAATTATAATACGTAAGGTATCTACCTACATTAGCTAATAGGTACCTACCTACCTTCATACAAAACTCATAAAAATGTTCACCAATTTTAAACCTTCATAATGCAGCACATAGCTAGAGCTTCCTACCTTCCTAGTCTTATATTTTTAATACTAGGTACCAAAGAGCATGTAGGTACCTACTGGGTTTACTACCAAAACATTTGTAAAAAACATCAACAAAGAAAATAAGATTTGTAGGTACCAAAGAGTTTGTACCTATGAAGGTATACATATTAAAGATTTAAGTGGCGATCAGATGATGAAATAAATAATAAAATTACTTAACTATAAAATACGCACTATACCTACATACAGGTACTAGTAGGTACCTACCTACCTACTACCAGCAAAAAATATTTCAAGGTTTATTGAAAACAAGTTTCTAGCGCGACAATAAATAAAAGGTCAGGAAACCAGTATTCTTGGACATAATTAGCTATTTTTGCACAAAAAAACTCTTAATCACCTTTGTTGTGATTGATTCACTAAATTGCATGCCATGCATGCCAATTATAATTCAAAATAAAGTTCAACAAAACTTTGCTGTTAACTTTCACTTCACAAAAATGTAGTTTCTTATTCTCACCTGCCATTTTTCGCAAACTCGTTATCGATTACGGCAAATCCTCTAGCGCTTATGTAGTTTTTGAAGTTGTTCACATAATAATTACGCGAAAAGACACGCAATTCTTTTCTTAGAAATTTAGCGCAACCTTCCCCTGCATGATCAACACGGAACTGACCATAAACAATAAATAAAGTACAAGAAAAGAGAAATTGACTGACATTCTGACAGTGACAGATTGGCTGACGGACGCTATCAAAATTTAGGGCTGCCATATTTTTAAAAGCGTAGAGGTCTATAATTATTTTTAATTTAACAAAAATTATGTACCGATGTAATGTAAGCTGTAGGTTTAAAAATCCAAGTGTAACGTCATTAACGTTAGCATCTATATTATTCTACTTTATTATTCTGTGATCATTAACGAGCCAAAATCCAGACTCACCACGCACCTGGATAAAAAAAGCTTAGGTACCTACTTAAGTGTTATTCCAAGTCACAAACTATCTTTATTTTCAGTTCAGCCAAATCCGTTCAGTCGTTTTCTTTATATTTATACACTTCTTTACCAAAATAGCTGAACTAATTTATAAAAAATCACACTAATACCTATTTTAAAAGTGAAAGTTTGTGTGACCTATAGGTACTTAAGTTTAGTTTCGTTTATATAGTTTTTGAACATATTTTAGGTAGGTACCTACCTACCTACCTAGGTACATTTCACAATAAATAAATAAATAATAAATAAATAAATATCCTTGGACATTTCACACGGCGTCATCTAGTCCCAAGCTAAGCAATTTAATGCTTGTGTTATGGTAACCAGATGACTGATAAACTACATAGATACATTTTTTTTTGTAAATACATACATATTATACATAGAAAACACCCAGACACGAAACAAATATTTGCAGATCATGCAAACATTTGTCCCGCAGCGGGGATCGAACCCGCAACCTCTGCGTCTCAGGCGGGCTTTCGCCCACTGCGCCACAGAGGTCGTCAATATATACACAATAATGGAATACAGGAAAAACGTACTTACGAAATAAATAAAACAATAAAATTCTAAAACTGTCTATTTATCAAATCGAATAAATAAAGATCTATAAAAGTAAAAGCAACATTTAGCAGTGTATTACTTTTGTGCACAACAGATGCTGCTTTCAATGAGCTATCGAAAATCTCTCCTTTTCTAAAACAATACCGTCGGAATGAAAGCCGAGTTGTGTTCGCACTGGACGTCAACTCCTCACCCTCCCTGAATGTTGTGTAGATAGATAAAAAGAAAGGCACAAAAACAGTCTTGCCAAACCACCACCAGATCATAACAAAGAATATTGTCAGCAAAATGACTTGGCAGAACATGTAGAAGTAGTACGGAAATATTATAGGATCCGGGGTTGTTAGTTTTGTGATCTTACAGACAACCCATTGAATCACCAGCCAGTAGATTAGACATTGGTTAGCACCGGAACACAGTGATGCACAGCAATCCCATACTCGTGAACAAAGAATATATGGAAAGCAAAATATCTCCCACCAGTTGAACTTGAACACATCTTCAGTAATAGCATGGAATCTTTCTCCATCTACTTCATCGCATCTCAACCCTGGCTCACGCTTCTTCTTCTTCTTTTTGGGCGGCATGGTTTTATTCGTTTAATTTTTACTGTATCCTCATGATTCATGAATTTCTAGCATATTAGTGTCATAAATTAATTGCTTTTACTAAATTTCCCTGTAAATTGAACAAAATAAGTGACATGTGACAATGTATTTTTCTGTTTCAAACTCTTTCAAGAAATTGCTATATCAGTAGGTATTACATAAATAAAGTATTTTTTTAACTACACTGAAACTTTTTATAATAAATTAACACTTTATCTTTTTATAAAATTATTTCAGTAATTTTCAAATGTTCCTCTCTACATAGATAAAAATGTAGCGAAATCAAGTTTTAGAATACATACATTTGGTAGAAACTGGTAGATAAGTTTTATATCTGGCTGGCAATTCTGAAGATAGTGTCACTGTCATTAAATATGTCTGTCTACTGACAAAAAGTATTTCATGCATAACGTGGTGTTGTCGAGAATACGGCAAATTTTTCCCAATTAAATAACTAACCCTGATGGACCATGTTGGTCTATAACATACAATATACCTAAAATATAACATCAAACTGGCCAATAAAGTTTAATTTCGATTTGAAATTCTTTATAGAAAGAAAGTGTATACGAATTTTGAATAGATTGTTCCTCTTTATTGCGACAATTTGATGTATTTTTACGGCAAATTTTGAAAAACAGCGGGCAGCACCGCAACTTCAAAATCTTCAAAATGGCGAAGGTTGTGATGATGTGAGGAGGTCCTCAGAATACTTTTTTATTTCTAAGTATTCCTCAAACTTTGAAAGTGAAAGTTCCGCCGAAACCTAGTGCAGGAATCTACTTTTCCAAGTTATTACAGGTAAGTTATATTATTCATTCATACACTTGAAAAAAAAATATGAAAATCTCAGCGTGAAAAGTTGAATAAGGTCAACGTGGGGAAGTCCGGCATAGTATTCTTCAGATCAATTTCAATTTAACTTTATGAATCGAGAAACGCTTTCTAAGTAACTTGAGTTAGCGGAAAATATTGGTAATATATTAATCTACTCAAAATAGGCCGAAAACAAGGTTAATTGTAATTAACCCATTAGATAAAGCATTTTTTTTTAAACTCGGCGTGTAGACGGACTTCCCAAGCAGTTTGAGGTAAGTCCGTCTAGTCATTTCATCTCGCAATAAAATCGTAATTTGTGAGCCAATATGTATGAAAACAGTATCAAACAAAGATGAAAAACTGCCGTTGCAATTTGTGTTTCAAGTATTTGAGTGTAAGGTATACTTTTCAAGGAAAATAAAATTATATCTAACTAAGGGCAAGACCGGCATATTTTTGGTGACAACGTGATTTCAGTGGTTGCAAACATTTTTACGAATTACTTCCCTCAGTATTTTTTTTATAAATAAAACATAAAAAAATAAAGGAATCTTTATTTGTGTAAGAAATTGGAAATGTTAACTACAAAATCATCCTTAAAATCCATGATAATCATAAAAGGGGTTTGAATTTTATTCAAATCCTGGCATAACCTATCCACTACCTAACTCAAAATGGCGAAATTATAAAAGAAGAATCAGATCTATGTAATAATACGATCATTGTCTATAAAGTCCGTGCCAATTCCAAGCTGCTTGCTGTGTAAAATTATTGAAAATAAAATAAAATAGGTACCTATGTGCTTAAACATTCACAATTTGTAAGCAAGGACAGTTAAACGTAATGCTAGTCCTACTGCAAACATTCCAGTGCATATTCTTCAATAATTACGTAGACAGGTGTTTAATAAAAAAATACTACACTTCTAATCATACTATCTAAAATAATTAAAAAAATGTGAACTTTTGAAAAGGTTGACAAAATCTGATAAAAAGGCAAGACCGGCATATGACGGACTTGCCTTATCCATGGTAGACGGACTTCCCAACTTGAAAATTTGAATGTAATATTTTTTCAATCGGTAATAATTACTAAATTAATGCCTAATTATTGAATCGAACAGCAGAAATCAAATCTTGGATCTGCAAATGCCTTACGTTATCAAAGACAATCGTAAATTTCCTTAGATTTTCCGCTTTTTTTTTTATTTTTCGACAAGACGTCAATCTCCAACTTTGTGCCAAATTCGCGCAAAAAAATGACTGTCAAGTTTCTTCCAAAATATAGATATTAGGCCATCTATGATCCCAAGTTCGAACGAGCTCCATGATGCTGTTTTACCCACCGAGTTATAGGGCTCTAGCTATTCAAATAAGGGAGTTATTGCCACTAGACGGACTTAGAGCCTAGACGGTGTTCCCCACGTTGACCTTACCAAATTTGAATAACTATGGAGAGATCGGTGTTCCGATTATACTAAAGATATTTCCGTACGCAAACCAAAAGGCTAAATATAGTTTTGTTTGTATAACGCCTTGTTTCGTTAAGTCGGGCACAGGTCATGGTAAAATAGTGCGTAATTATGCACTACCTAATTGTTTCTTGCTAATAACGCGAAAAATTGCCTTCAAATAGTATTTCTTCGATAATCATACTACACTTATGTGAACTTTACGGATGTTTTATTATAGCGAATTTCGAAGGAAAGTCTAAGAAGGTTTTTGAGAGAAAACTCAGATCTGTTGACCTCCTTAGGTAGCACACTTTCTAATCCAATGTTTATTTATGTACTACACTACGGTCTTGTATCATCTGTGTGTGTGCTATTACTCTAAATAACTAGCAATTGTTTATATTGGGGGCAATTCGGAGTGTCGCAAAAGCTAAACTAAACTAACTAAAATTATTGCCATCCTTTTTATTCCCATCGCTATGTAAGGGACGGCAACAATTTTAGTTAGCTTAGTTTAGCTTTTGCGACACTCAGAATTGCCACTATTATCTAGTTTAAAATCTTACTTCCTTGAGTTTAATATAACTACCAACCTAATAAATTTTTATTCATAATTCAAATGTTTAATATAAATATATTAAACATTTGAATTATGAATAAAAATTACACAATTACACTTACAGTTTTTTGATATATAGAATCTCACTGCTGTTCTAAAGAGTAGACAGACCATAGATATTAGATAATTATTTATGACATTCCTGGGCCTAAACTCTACAAATTCATAATAATCCTACTTGCCTACTAAAGTGTGTGTGTAATGTAAAAATTTGGTACCAGCATTGCTTATACCCTGGATTAAAGAATAGGCTACTTTTGATCCTGGTATTCCCACGGGAATACGGGTAACACCGCGGGGCGCAGCTAGTAATTAAATACTTCTTTAGCACACACCTTCGCTCGTATTTATGTAGCATCACAGCACTAAACTTCTTGAAATATCGTTGGAGTTAAGCAACATTCTCAGCGGTCACAACTTGAATGGGTGACTGCAAGTGGCATTAATAGCAGAGTGCTTCCGTGCTGCAGAGGTCTCTGTAAATTGTCAGTCCCGGCTTTTAAAGTTATTAAGCTATGATAAGCCTTTAAGGGTCGTTACAAACTTCTCATAATATTATCTTATTTAGAAGATAAATTGTACATAATTTTTATACTTTTTATAAAAATTTATAAACCAATTTCCTTTCCTCGATTATACTTATTACCTATATGAATGAGTTTGGATAATTATTATTTCTTCTATGTAGTTATTTTATCTTAAAAAATGAGAACAGATAATAATTATTCTAGTGTATTTGAATCAAAATGAGGACATTATAATAGCACACGGGAAATTACTCACGTAAAATTATCGTCGATTTAGATACCGACAATGTTTCGATTCTTCCGGAGAATCTTCATCTGGGTATGAGTGTGGTCACTCCTCGCGGTCGCGTCTCACACACAAAAAAAATGTGATAGATATTTAGCTCTGTCATCTTAGTGTTGTAGCCTGTTTAATCACGTCTAGTGTATTATATTATCTGTGGTCACGTGGTTTAATTTGAATAGATGACCATCAGTGGCCACATGGCATAACCTTGAACACTGGGCTATTGTCTAAATTGTCGCGAAACAAAATTGATCGCCATTACGAAAAAATCACAGAACTTTCAGATTTAACTCTAATGCCCGGATCCTATATCCAACGTACGGACGACCTGATGAATAAGTATTATAGTAATGAAAATAAAGTTGAAATTCATATGACACTGCGCTCCGCTTCGCTGCTCTTCGCCGCTCTTTTGGTGTGAGTTGAGCCTTACAAACATCCATACATACTTTCGTGTTTATAATATAAGCAGGATTCATTGCTAGCCCCTACAGCTTTTAATTAAGTGTAGTTTATGGCTGTAGACATGCCGTGAAGACGTGAGCATCTATTGTTAAGATTCTACTCAGAACTCGCAGCATACTGTATAAATTATGCAAATATCACATCTATGAGTATTGTATGTTGATGATTGACATGTAATGTTACAATATAAACACTTCGACAGAGTAACAAATCGGCTCGACAACTTTCCTTTTTATCTTACAAATAGACGATTGAATGCTTTGCAATTTTATAATAAAGCTACGGAAGCCAAAATGAGAACGATCTATCAAGAACATTTAA
Source organism: Xanthorhoe designata (assembly GCA_963582015.1). Classification (NCBI taxonomy): domain Eukaryota; kingdom Metazoa; phylum Arthropoda; class Insecta; order Lepidoptera; family Geometridae; genus Xanthorhoe; species Xanthorhoe designata. The sequence goes on along the minus strand of OY757056.1, from coordinate 4,832,182 downwards.
AACGTCCGTGCTTCGGAGAGCACGTTAAATTGTCGGTCCCGGCTTTTAAAGTCGTTAAGCCATGACGGAGGCCTATAAGTGGCCTAAAAACTCCGTCATCAGAGTTGGCCACTTGCTCATACAAACGAACGAACGATTTAAAACGTCGGTCACGCCCGGGCTAGTAGGTAGGTACCTACCTGCAGTAATAACACTAATTTAATTTCCTTTACAATTAAGCTGCTATAGTAGTATTTCCTTCCCTTGTTTGATAAATAAGCGATTTTATTGACCTAAAGGTAGTAAAAGTTAATGTATCCATTTGTCCCTGACGCGGGCACCACACATTGGCTTTAACTTGGTTCCAACATTGGCTACGAATATAATGGCCAATGGCCATGCTCCGTTTGTGTCTGCGCGGTCGGGGAAGTAGCGGGGGTATGTTTGCGCCTGTGTTCACTCGCTGACGAACCAATAGCACTCGCTAAATCAATGGTATGAAGTGCGCCGCAACACCTCTCCACCAATCATCGACCACGGAGCAGTTTGACAGCCAGCGCTCTTTTTACGTGGCGCGACCTATACCTCCCTAACAAAGCAGAATTATTAACCTTTGATATGCGCAAGCTCTGATCAATGCGCCCCAAGGTTGTATGCGCAAGAATTGATAAGTGCTCAGAGCACCTGCACCACGATTTTGACATTTCTTTAACTTAGATTTGCCATATACATTTCTTATACACACACATACATTTCTTTAACTTAGATTTGCCGTATAACCATATTATGCGATAGAAATTTAACGTTAACAGTGTGTCCTTCGGTGCCACCGACGACGGCAGTGAACACGTTATGAAGCTAATTTCCTTTCTTTTTACAAATATATATCCAGTTATGCTAAAGAATTCTCTGCTATACCTTTAACGGACGTTGTAGAAAGTTAGTCTAGTATTCAAAGTTATCCTATTGGTCTTATTGAATACTAGCAGTGTGAATCGGTTTCACCCGCCATTTACACTAAAAAAACAATATAGGTACGTGGCAAAATTAAAAAAATTCTCCATAAACTTATACACTAAAAAAATAAATATCTAAAAAAAACCTAACACAAAAGCAAAAGACATTTTTTATTTAAACTATCGATAAAACATGTTATTTTAAGGATTTTCGCAACAATATTATGTAGATAGACAAATGGCAAAATTAAAAATGTTATTGAACCGACTTAATTTCGTAAGAAAGCAATTTCCAGCACTCTCGAGGTGCATTTCTGTTTATAACTCCGAAGATCCTCATTAGATCTTCAATTCTTTATACTATCTACCATATTATTGTTTTTCCTGTGAATATGGCCGGCTAAGCTGAGAGGATGGTTTAGGTGCTACAAGCCTCCATCTCAACAATGTCCCAGGCACTACAGTGTCCCGTTAAGTGTAGGCAAAGCTTGCCTCCTGACTCTGTATAAATCATCTAGTAAAGATGTAAAGGCCTGAGTTTTTTTTACTATCTACCTCGGGAGTATGCTCTTTAAAAAGAATTCTCAAAATCTTTCCACGTTTGACGAAATAATCGCTGAACATAAGTACTTACATAAGTAAAAAAATACATGTAGTGGAACTTAAAACCTCCTCCTTTTTTGAAGTCAGTTAAAAAATCATCAAAATCGTTCCATCCGTTTAGGAGCTACGTTACCTCAGACAGACATTCACAGATAACTTCAAACTTATAGCACCACAGATTAAAAAACAGCTCAAGTTCCAGAAAATAGCATCAAGTTCAAACAAACAAAAATTCCGAATAAAGTCTTTACAAAACTGTACCTAAAAATGATGAAATTAGCCCTAAAATCCAGATTTAAAGTTGAATATTAATTTTTGAATCTGACCTTCGCTTATTTTAAACCAAAGATGATAAGTAAGCGAACGCTAAAGACCTCAACTGGAAAGTGTTGACCAATATTTTATACAAGCGTGTTTAGGTACTTATGTCCATTGCAAAATTCTATGTCAACTGTAATATAAACCTTATATCGAGGCGTTAAGATTCACAATAGAGGAATTATTGCATCACATCTACGACGCAGACCTTGAAAAGAGCTTGGTGATTTTTTTTTATGGTAATTTAGATGATCTTGTGATATGTTCTATTTATATCGTATGAGATGACGATAATGAGTTTAACTGCTAAAGTCGACGTTCTTACCAGTCACAATTTGGATGGGTGACCGCAGTTTGAACAGCTGTGCGCTTCCTTGCCTGTAGCCTGTAGCGCAAGTTAAAGTGTCGATCCCAGCTTTTAAAAAGTCGTTAAGCCATGACGGAAGCCTTATGTGGCTTCAAAGTTCCGTCATCATTTTTAAAAACTTTGTAATACTTATAGCCGGTTTCTTCAACGCAGTTCATCTCCAAAATTAACAAATCAATGGTCAAATCACGTGACAAGTGTCAAAATTGGGAACAAATTTGAAACTGTCACGTGATTTTCATGATTTTTCACGGCTGTTTATTAAACATTATTAGTATTAAATAGTTTTTAATGTCAATCATTAAGTTAAAGATTTCAAATTTGGCCATAGGCTCGTATTGTCTCACTTAAACTTGAGTCTAAGCTCAAGCATCGCTTTTTTACGCTTGATTCTTGAATATACTCTTACACGGACTCTCATACCCATTGGCACCTTTTATGTGCGAAACTACCAAAACACACTTTGACGTCATTATCGGAAAGTTTTGTCAATGCGGTAGTTCCTTATTACCAAGAATATAAATTAAATAGTAAGGCCAGGTCCTTTAAGAGAAAACGGAAACCAAACCTCGTCAGAGGTTAACAACCTTGCAAGGTTTACGGAATTTATTTGCGAAAATGCATCCATTACTGAATGTAATCTGATTGTTGAACGTCAGAAACCTGCCCCCTGATTGTGTAACTTGTCTTGATTGTATCAAAGCAAAAATCACTGTAAATCGCGAAAACAACTGTCAAATATGTCAGTAAAAAAAGTACTACCAACTCTGGTGACGGAGTTTTTAGACCGCCTAAAGGCCTCCGTCATGGCTTAACGACTTTAAAAGCCGGGACCGACAATTTAACGTGCCCTCCGAAGCACGGAAGTGCTCAGATAATGCCACTTGCGGTCACCCATCCAAGTAGTGACCGCTCAGAACGTTGCTTAACTTCAACGATCTATCAAGAACGCCTTAGCTTAGCAAAGCAAGCTTCGCCACGAGCGCTTCAATATGATGATGATGATCAGTTTAAACGAGATACAAATAGACTCCAACAGCGTGCCAACTAGCATGCGTTTGCTGCGCGTTTGTATCGATACAAATCAAACGCGCCGCAAGAAAACGTGGTGGGCTCTTAGCATTGCCATTCAGTGAGGCGGGGTAATGCTAACACTTACTAATGCCATTTGCGGTCAACAATACATTTTTTATTGCTCAGAACGTCTTATTTCAGAATATTATGTTGATTGAATAAATTATAAAGGAATCGTATACCTAACCTACCTACTTTTTTGTCCGATTCAATAAAAACCTTGTTCTGACCGACCTACCTCAAATATTTGCTTTTATAATTAGCGAATCAAAGCTGAATTGCGTGATCTTTAGGTGTAGATATTACACATACAATGTTAGATGTTTCATGATTAAATATTAATTCCACACAAGCTTAAGCCCGCGACTTCGCTCGCGTGGTACAAACCTGAATAAAAAGTAGCCTCATAATACTCATAGTATGGGTTATGCCACTTCCTAAACTATGTATATTCTGAATTTCAGCTTAATCCATTCAGTAGTTTTTGCGTGAAAGAGTAACAAACAGCCATCCATACATTTATTTATTACATCCATACAAATTTCGCGTTTATAATATTAGTGGAATTACATTCCCAATATAATGCTATCTTTTAAAATACCTGTTCAATTTGTAATAACTTTCCTTTTCCTCTTCTTCCAGGAAACTCTAAACATGAGAGTCTGGGGCGCTCACGGCGAGTTCTGCGCACGCCACCAATGGGAGGTGATCGTCGCCACCCTGGCGCTCCTGGCTTGCGCAGCCAGCGTGGAACGTCAATCCGGGAGCAGGTCAGAAAGTTGCGCCGGCTGGGCAGCCGCCTGTCCAGGCTTGGAGGCGGAATACCAAGCTGCTGATGCCGTCATCATGACCTTCGTCCGTTGCGCTGCATTGCTCTACGCGTACTATCAAATCTCCAACCTTCACAAAATTGCGTCTAAATACCTCCTTATAATAGCTGGGGTGTTCTCAACTTTTGCAAGTTTTATATTCACGTCTGCTGTAGCCAGTCTGTTCTGGAGCGAGCTGGCGAGTATAAAAGATGCTCCGTTTCTATTTCTGCTAGTAGCAGATGTAGCTAGAGGAGCTAGAATGGCCAAAGCGGGCTGGTCAGCTGGCGAGGACCAAGAGAAAAGAGTTGGGAGAGCGTTGGCCTTACTAGGACCTACAGCAACATTGGACACTTTACTAGCAGTGTTGTTGGTCGGTGTTGGCGCTTTGACAGGCGTTCCTAGACTAGAACACATGTGCACATTCGCCTGTCTGGCTTTACTAGTGGATTATCTAGTATTTGTTACCTTTTACCCAGCGTGTTTGTCGCTGGTCGCTGATTTTGCGTCGAGGAAAGAAATGGCGACAGACAGTCCGTTTTCGGAGGAAGATTTAAAGCCCAACCCTGTTGTTCATAGAGTTAAGATGATCATGGCTGTTGGGTTATTATGTGTGCATCTCACTAGCAGGTGGACGTTCAGTGAGAAAGGAGGTATAATCGAAGGACCATCAGAAATGGCTCAGAACCAGCACGACAACGTCTTCCTTCACTCTTACGTAAAATGGTTTTCAGTCAGCGCTGACTATATTGTCATAGCTACATTGTTATGCGCGTTAATCATCAAATTTGTCTTCTTTGAAGAACAAAGAAACTGGGTTATCGACATGAACGATATGCGAGTGAAGGAAGTTATACAAAACGATTTGGATATGCCAAGAGAGAAACCTAAATTCTGTGTTGGCGATGATTCCAACTCGGAAGTTTCCACTCAGACAGATGACGCTGTGAACTACGATGACTTAGAATGGCCTGTTTTATCCCCTAGTTCGTCTGCAGCAAAGTTAAACGCGAAGAAACGCCCAATGGCTGAGTGCTTAGAAATCTACAGATCTGAAGATGCTTGTACATCGCTAAGTGATGAAGAGGTGACCATGTTGGTCGAACAGTCTCACATACCGCTGCATAGACTTGAAACTGTGCTCGGAGATCCTTTAAGAGGAGTGAGATTGAGACGGCGAGTGATAGCTTCAAGGTTCCAAACTGATACTGCTATCAAACAACTACCTTATCTCAACTACGATTACAGTAAAGTGCTCAACGCTTGCTGTGAGAACGTCATAGGCTTTGTCGGGATTCCCGTTGGTTACGCAGGACCGCTATTCGTCGACGGCAAAGCTTATATGATACCAATGGCGACCACAGAAGGCGCTTTAGTAGCTTCTACGAACCGAGGAGCGAAGGCTATAGGAATGAGAGGGGTTATAAGTGTAGTGGAAGATGTAGGGATGACACGGGCACCAGCTGTTAAGTTCAGTAGTGTTGTCCGAGCTCATGAATGCAGGCTATGGATGAACAATAATGATAATTACGCGATGATAAAAGAAGCTTTTGATTCTACATCCAGATTCGCGAGGTTGCAAGAAGTGCATATCGGAGTAGATGGTGCTACGTTGTATTTACGATTCAGAGCTACGACTGGCGATGCTATGGGCATGAATATGGTCTCAAAAGGCGCAGAAAATGCCCTTAAACTCCTCAAGAACTACTTCCCTGATATGGAAGTCATCAGTCTATCAGGGAACTACTGCTCGGATAAAAAAGCCGCAGCTATTAACTGGGTGAAAGGTAGAGGGAAACGCGTAGTCTGCGAGACTACTATAAGCAGTGATAGTTTGCGAAATGTATTCAAAACAGATGCCAGGACTCTAGCAAGGTGCAACAAAGTCAAAAATCTATCCGGTTCGGCTTTAGCTGGGTCTATTGGGGGCAACAACGCTCACGCAGCTAATATGGTCACAGCTATCTTCATAGCGACAGGACAAGACCCTGCCCAGAATGTAACGAGCAGCAATTGTTCGACCAGCATGGAAGTCTGCGGTGAAAATCGCGAAGATTTGTACGTTACTTGTACTATGCCTTCTTTGGAAGTTGGAACTGTAGGTGGTGGTACTGTTTTGACCGGACAAAGTGCCTGTTTGGAGATTCTAGGGGTTAAAGGTGCTGGGGTTACACCTGCCGAAAATTCTGCGAGACTAGCCTCTCTGATATGCGCCACGGTTTTGGCCGGGGAGTTGAGTCTCATGGCCGCTTTGGTCAACTCTGACTTGGTCAAGTCTCATATGAGGCACAACAGATCTGCTATAAATGTTCAAGCTACCGCCATGTCGTTGGATGTCAAATCTAATTCGCTAAAAGTGCCTTCCTTATAGTTATTAAGAGTGAATTCTCGAATATTAAGAGGCTTAGATGTGTGGTCTTACTTATATCAGTTTAAAGTTGAACGAGCTAAGCGATCCGAGTTTCTTAGTAGGTAAGCTACTCAAAAAATACTGCCTTTATTATATGCATTAGTTAACTCGGCAATTGATATAATTTATAACCATTCATCTATATGTTGATTCTTATATAAAACTTTGTTATTGTTATTGACAAGAAAATATATGACCTTAATTAAAATTATATGTAATTCTAATGACCTTGACTAAAATCAAGCTAGGAAAAAGATACCTATGTACTTGCTTGTAGAAAGATAATACTGATTTTGTACCTGAAACCACATTTCTATTAGTTGATATTCGGTGAATTTAAAGTAAAATCCTAACATCGATTGCTAAATGTATTTGAACTAAATACAAATACTTAAATGTATTTAAGCTAAGGCTCTAAGACTTCCATAAACGTATTTAGCAACGAATTCTGTGTTGTACAAGACGTCCAAAAATAAATCTGTTATTTTAAAAAATAAATAATAATAAAAATGTTTGTTTCGAAACAAGGATTTATTTTTGTCCAAGAAATTTATAATAATATCAACTTATGAAAATGTGGCCAAAAAAGTTTGTTGACATTATATGAATCAACCAGTGTGAATGAATTTATGTGCTTAAAGTCTAGATATTGGGGGCAATTCTGAGTGTCGCAAAAGCTAAACTAAGCTAACTAAAATTGTTGCCATCCTTTTTATTCCCATCGCTATGAAAGGGACGGCAACAATTTTAGTTAGCTTAGTTTAGCTTTTGCGACACTCAGAATTGCCACTATTATTAGTTTATGAAACTAAAACCCTATCGCATTTTGAAGGGATTAAGTTGAAGCGTCAAAAGTAGCTTGACAGTGTAGGTACTTTTGAATAACATTCCTGAAGTGTTAACGTGCTTTTGTCGCGTTCGTAAATGGAGCTTTGATCTTTTTGAAATGTCAAACTTTTATGTATGAAATGGAACTTCTTTATATTTTGATCATGTTTTATTTTTCGCTTCGCTGCTCTTCGATGCTTTTTTGGTGTGAGTTGAGCTGAGCCTAAGACATAAACTTACACTCTCGAGACAGAACTCCCATCGAAATGGGACTTCTTTTGACGGAGCAATCGGTGAACATACCTATAAAAAAATACATACAGTGAAACATAGAACATGAGGCCGTACTCGGGATCAACGAAAAAGTTTCGTAACAATTTTCGGGTTCCAATTATGTTGGTAAACTATTACGAATTCAGTATCCACCAACATAAGCTGACCCCGAAAATTGTCACAAAACTTCGTTTTCGTTGATCCCGAGTACGGCCTCATGTTCTATGTTTCACTGTATGTATTTTTTTATAGGTATGTTCACCGATTGCTCCGTCAAAAGAAGTCCCATTTCGATGGGAGTTCTGTCTCGAGAGTGTAAGTTTATGTCTTAGGCTCAGCTCAACTCACACCAAAAAAGCATCGAAGAGCAGCGAAGCGAAGCGCAGTTTCAGTGTCATACGAATTACAACTTTATTTTCATTACTATAATACTTATTATCGCATGAGAAACTCGAACGAGTCGCGAGGATGCCCGCGGGAATTCCGGCGAATTCGAATACGCGCGCCTTCTCTGCGATAATAAGTATTATATTAATGAAAATAAAGTTGAAATTCGTATGACACTGAAACTGCGCTCCGCTTCGCTGCTCTTCGATGCTCTTTTGGTGTGAGTTGAGCCTTACGAAATTGAAGTCGGTTTAGTATTTTTTTTTATTTTGCTACTTGTAGATAAATAATCCCAGATGAACATAGGCTAGGTAAATCAACCCGAGTAAATTCGGGGCGTTAGTATATATTTTTGTATTGGTGCGGGTGTACTTTAGTATTTCATTTCTTCGATCTAGTCACTCTTGTACTTCTTGTTTCCTTCTAGTTTCTATAGAAATATATCTTTTTTTGAACAGTTTGTTGTTTAATTGTCCTTATATTTAATTGATTAGCTACTAATTATAAAGATGTACAAGTAAATATTCAAGTTAGGATAGCATTCGATTTTTTGAGAATAGAAGACCTGAATTTATATTCTAAAAGACAGTTGAGGCAGTTTTATTAAAAAGTGGGTAGGTATGGTAGGTACCTATCTAATATTTTATTTTAACTTTTTCATTGGCATCCCTCTAATTAGATTTATGTTTAAACAAAACTAAATTCAAATCAGTTCATCCATTTGAGAGCTACGATGACGAGACGAGATCAAAATTGGTGCCCATACTCCGTAGACTACTAGAGCCATCTATTTTCAGGTAGGTATAAACTATGTAGTAAGTACCTAGATTAAATATCTTTTTGTATGAATTTTAAAATTCGATTTGTAATTGATTTTTTTCTTGCCTTACCATTGCAAAGAGAATGCTTTAGAGTTCTATAGCTTACTCGCTCTGTGCAGAGTTCAACAACCACAACTTAAATAGGTATTAAGTTGTCTGATTTCCGTTGTCAATTTGAGGGTAGTTGTAAGTTGATCTTGGCAATCGACGGTAACAAAACGCCACAATGTCGTGATGCGTTGAGCTGGACGGACGTGCACGTTTGCTCTAAATAAGCTACATTACTCATTTAAGTACTTAACTTGTCTGTGATCGTTAGTTACCGTGTGAGTGGTCGTCTTCATGAAGTTCCTGAGTGCTGCCAGTGCATTATCTTCAGCCAGCCGGAGTTGAGAAAGGTCAGTGATAACTACTACTATATACCTTCTTGAAGACAGATCAGGATGGATTCCACCCACATACAATCCATTTCATTACCAAAATCACTGAACCTGCTAGCAACTACCTATTGTTTTTAAGATCTTAGGGCTCCCACACAAAACTGCGATGCGATGCGATGCGACGTCGCATTTGTATTATTTGCTCAGTCATAGCTCAGCTCGCAGATATTTGCGATGCGGAATTCGCGGTTTTGTGTGGGAGCCTTCCTCTTTTTTACTCTAGATAATCAGTCCATCAAATAGATCTAGGATATCCTAGGACCTAATTCAATATTATTAAAAGACAAATTTAGAAAGGGGGCAAGCAGCGAACAGAATAATCACCTTCATCAAAGACGATTAATATCTAAAAGACAGACAAAGGCCATACACAAAATCGTAACCCGATCCCGCAGTACCAGATAGCCTGAAAACTTTAAAGCATCAATTTTATCCAAGAAATTTCAATACTTAGTAGTAGGTAGCAACAATATTCAATATTTAAACATTTTTAACTAGAAAGTAATTGAAATTTCTTGGATAAAATTGATGTTTTAGAGTTTTCAGGCTATTTTTTAGGGTTACGATTTTGTGTATGGCCTTTGTCTGTCTTCTAGATATTAATCGTCTTTGCCTTCATCAAACTTTGACTAAGGTGGTTGTATGCGCCGCCGCCTATGTTATTTTATTAATACGCAAAGGAATTTGAAAAACATGAATGTTCAGTTTGTGAACCTATCATAAGCTTTTTTTTACGTTTAATACCTATGTAATAGTTTCATTTAGCATAGTTTAGGAGAGTAGCGAAGTTTCGCTAAGTTTGACGCATACGACGCCGCTGCAATTACAGGTTAGGTTGTTGATAAAAATAAAACCACAAAATATTATAAATATAATAATATTTATTCCGTTGACAAGTCATTTACAAATTAACAAGATTGGTTCCTCAACAACTAATCTAAATCACTGACACTCAACTAATATATACAATCTGTACTTGCACGGAGAGATCTGTCCACCGACTGAACCGATTTTGATAGTGTTCAATAAATAAGGTTTTAACCTGTCTATCACTATAATATCTATCAGAATCGGTTTAGCAGAATATTCGTCGCGAAACGGATCACTAAGTTATAATTGGAACTCTTTGCTCGCCACTAAAACGTGGCCGCTCAGTCCCTTACGAGAAATAATTGAGATTTCTTATTAGAAATGCATTAACGTTGATGTCATTTTAAAATAAGCTTAAAACAGTCAAGCAGCCCAGAACATGCTTATTACCTTGACGATTATTATAAACAAGATCAAAATTGACAACTTTACGGAAACTATTTCTTTTATTTACAAATTGCGAGTGATATATTCGTCAAGACAAACCGCAGACTAATCTCAAAACTTTCCCTGTATCAGTTACATTGAAAGTCACAGACATTCTAACTCGACAGTCAACCTACCGTTATATACAAATGACACCAACGTATAACCTACATCCAAGCCGTATCGAACTTGAATTAAGATTTCATCTTAAATCTAAACGCTCGGTATGAGAATATTGCTTAACGCCAAAACCGTGCAGCCGAATCAATGTTCTCACATGGGCATGTAATGAAAAGTGGAGTTAAAACTATTATTACAATTTACAAAACCAGCCCTGCTACTTTGCAAAACGAAAAACGAAGTTTCGTGACAATTTTCGGGGTCAGCTTATGTTGGTAGATACTGAATACGTAATAGTTCACCAACATAATTAGAACCCAAAAATTGTCACGAAACTTCGTTTTTCGTTTTGCAGAGTAGACGCCTAGACCAACTGACTTTAATTATTTTGAAGTTTCTACAAAGTTACAAAGCAAATGATACAAGGTAAAAAATAGGCCAGTATTCAACTACCAATAGAAAGAATGAAAATCACAATATGCAAGCGAGAAATCTCTAAGAACTGTGTACACAACCAACCTACAGGCATACAGACTTACCCTATTAGGACGACAAACTTGGATCACATGGTTAATTAATTTTTGAATTTTAAATCCATAGTGCAGTTTGTTCAGTAAGTCTCAGAAAAACTGTAAAATAACAAATAATAATGATGTAATAGCCAAAAGTATTTAATCAAGAGTCATCTTAGCAATTCCTCTGTAATTTAATAATAAGTGTCTACCAAAACCGATGTTAGTTAGAATGTTTGTGCGTATAGAACAGAAATAACTTTGTGTATCCATCTAAATACAGTGTTGAAATACCTATGTTCCTGAATGTTTGGTTATAAAATGGAGTTGTGTATCAAACTGTTGCTGGTCAAACCTATACAGTACCCTAGTTAGTGACTTTTAGCATCTCTCGGTAAATCAGGTAGTCCGTAGATCTGGCCATGCTTACATGTAAGTATCTCTTAGTATCTTTTAGCGCCTATTGATATTGATGGTCTGCGGGCCTAGCATGTGCAACACGAGATCTCGTCGTCGACAATTCTCTCCTTCTCTAACATAGTACGTTAGAGCAGTTTGACATTATCGAGATATTGAATCTGTCGTCTCGACCCGTTGCACATGTTAGGCCTACTGGAGACAAATAGTATTATCCTTCGGTCCGGTGCAGTGCTCGGGAAGTGTCTTGTATCCGTGTAACTGCGGTCCTTGGTACATTCATCATCACAGTACCAGCGCATCTTTAAGTGTCTTGAAGAGTCTACGTGTGATGCTGGGACGTCTGTTGTTCCGCCTTCCGCAATTGTCTTGCTGACTGTTACGATGAGTATGAGATCTCCGTCTTGCTGGAGAGTCCATTGATACTGATGGACGCTTGCTATTCCGCCTTTGCCTGCGGCTTTCGTTGACCGCTGCGGTCCTCACTGTTGGAGAGCACGCTATCACCGCTCGGTGACGTCACGGTCTACCTCCCAGTCCTCAACCACGCCCGAGTCTACGTGTGATGCTGGGATGTCCGTCCATCTGTCCGCAGCGAGGGTCTCGCTGACCGCTGCGGTCACAACTAGAACTCTGTCTCGCTGGAGAGACCGTAACTGATGCCGGTGGAAGCTCACTCTTTCTCCTTCGACCGCAGCAAGTTTCGCTACCGATCGGTGACGGCACCTACCCCCGGTGCTGCGCCCTCAGCCACGCCCTGAACTTGTCCCTCCTCGCCTGATGCAGCCTCGCGTGCGAAGCCCTCGCGGCCTGGAGAGCCCCGGGCTGGTAGAGCGCCAGCTCGCGTCCCTTGACCTGGCGCGCGCGCGATGCGGGGACACACTCCTCGGCGTCGTGCAGCCGGAGGTCGGGCTTGCGGCGCGCGCGCGCCGGGGGGGCCGGGGGGGCCGGGGGGGCGGGGGGGGGCCGGGGGGGCGGGGGGCGCGTGCTGGGAGTGCTTGTTGCGCGCGCGCGTGTCCCCTGCGCGCGCGCGCGCGTTGCGCGAGAGGAAGACGGGCTTGCAGCGCGCGGGGCGGGGGGGCGCGGGGCGGAGGGCGGCGCCCAGCGCGAACCGCTCCGTGTAGAGCGACCAGGCGCCCACCGCGCTCAGACACGAGGACCCGTTCACTGACAACTGGAATACAGAGCATTCGTTGATGAGTTTCACCGAACACATCCCTGGGATGCTACTTTTTAATTACGCTCGTTCGTTCGTATGAGCAAGTGGCCGACTCTGGTGACGGAGTTTTTAGGCCGCCCGAAGGCCTCCCGTCTTGGCGACTTTAAATACCGGGATCCTATTTAACGTGCCCTCCGAAGCACAGAATTAATTACGTTGAATATCCAGGACCTATTTCGTGACAAGTATGTACTATTATGCAAGCACCACACTTTGGAGTGTTGAAACGTGTTGGTTCCAACACTCCAATGTGATGATCTTGGACAGTTATTGGACACAAACGGATTGCCATTGGCCATTCTATTAGCCAATGTTGGAACCAAGTTGGAGGCAATGTGTGATGCCCGCATTACAGTCTTGCATAATCATTTTTGTTATTAAAACTATATAATACACACTGTGAAAACTACAATTTTATCTACAAGCTCATTATGTTCAACCTCATTTCTTTGTTTTTAAACCAGATTATCGTAGAATTGTATGTGTTTTGACAGCACACGTTGTCCACAATATATAGATAAGTCAGTAAGTGTAGTAGACATGGGTAATGCGCGTCGCAGATGCCCGCGCGCGCGACCATATGCCGACATTGCTGTGGGCCGCGACATGACTGGACAAGACAATTATGTTCTTGGACAGCTTCGAACGGGCCAGATACTCAGTTTATTTGCATGCTTGATGAAAACAAACAATATACATAGAATACAGGTACTGTTAAGCGGCCACTTTTGGTATTTCATACAACATTAAGCTTCATGTAAAATGACAACACGCCAACATGATGACCACGACTACTCTGTCAAGAGTATAGCGAAAAGAAAGAAGAAAATGACAACATTCACAAAACACACTTTCGACAAATGTTACATCAATTTGAAATGCTAAAAAGTTAAACTGAACACCAAAAGTGACCGATTTATAGGCCCTAGTATGTTAAAAATTTGATTCATCAAGTTCATTTATGCTGGGTTCCTATATCCAACTAACGGATGTCCGTAGGTCGGTCGTCATAGCAACGTTGTTTATTCAACACAAAATGTATGAGACTTTTTGACAGATAACAACGTTGCTATGACGACCGACCTACGGACATCCGTTAGTTGGCTTAGGAACCCGGCATTAATCATTTATTTAAGTTACTATGGTGTCACTTCAGATGTCGCTAAACTAACTAAACTAACTTGATGCAATCCTTTTTATTTTAAAGGTTATGAAAGGGACGGCTTTAAAAAGGGACAGTTTGCAACATTTTTAGTGCTGTCAAATAAGCTAAGTTTAGTTTTGGCGATATCTGAATTAATTATCTGAATAAGGGCTTGTACACATAACTGCGAATTCGCATCGCATCGTAAATATCTGCGAGCTATGACTGAGCCAATATATATGTGGTGACACAGTTTATGTAAGCGTACGCGTGCAAACCGCGTTCGGCAATGTAATCACTTTATTAAATTAATCCAAGACTTCAGTCACACTCCAAACCTCTCCCCGGGTTAACATGTCATAATAGACATTCGCGTCATCGGTATTTTAACGTTGTATAACTGTGTACCTACCTATTGTAATTATATTGGACTTTAAATACATAACAATCAAAGACATTTACAAGTTTCCATTTACCCTCGAACCCACTTAGCTTAACACCAATACAGATATACCTTTAATAAGAACACATTACAAAATATACAATGCGACGTGGTATCGCATCGCATCGCAGTTTTGTGTACAAGCCCTTTGAGTTTCATATTTATTTTAAGAATAGATAGTGTACCTGGTTGGTCGGAGACAGTCGTGAGTCGTTGTTGTGGCTCGGCGAGCCTCGCCCCTCACCCGCTTCCAGTAACTCGAACGTCACCTTGCATTCATCTCCGCCATACTGTAACAAATTATACATTTAAACCATTGATATACTAAAGAGTCACAATCTAATAGCTGACAACGCTCAAAAAATGTCCGAGCAAATTCAATGTTCTACAATGACATTTGAATGTAGACGTTATATCGTTTATTTTAATGTTCAATGTCGCTTGTACGCAAAAAAGAAAAACTCTGCGCACTACGTAGCGTGCGTTGAGTTTTGGCGCGGACATTTTATTTGTCTGATTGTGGCTCTATAGATTGTACCTCAATGGTGGAATGGGATGCTCTAAGATAGTATATAGTATATATACGTACAACTCTGACGAGGAAGGCGGCGCACAGTGGATCGAAAATCGCGTTTCAAAGACATAGGGATTATTTTTTTAAAGTGTCGTTTTTTTGCTTCCAACGGCTTCTAGTAATCAATATTATCCTTATATATAGTATGGGATACATTTTGACTGCCAAAATGTCGAGTTATAATTTTTTTAATGAAAAATATGTATGAAAAGCATATAAAAAACCCGAATATCTCCGGAACCGCAAGGATAACCGTTATATCCTTGCATGGGTCATTCTACTGGAGGCGCAAAATTTAAGTTCTTCAAGATTATTCTTAAACCAGTCATATTTTTGTAAAAATAAACATTGATTTTAATGTCTAGATATAATTCGAAAAAGGTATCAACAATAAAATTTAATTTAAATTATGCAGAAAAAAAATATTTCCAAAAAACAACTGAAAATCGGCATTTTGGACATGTAAAATTGACCTGCACAAAGGAGTTTGTTGTCATAAAATATTTATTTATTGCGGATATTTATTTGTAATGACTGATATTTATAGCTAAGAAACTCTGTTATATTATGCAATAAAAACAATTTTATTTATTTGACTAGAAATCAATGATATGATTAATCAAAAACGTGTCACAAAATATACGTCATTGTCTACGCCAGCTTTTGTTTTTATCATTTACGTAAAAGGAAACGCATTTAAACTTTGTGTTGGACACCAAATGACCCGCGTCCCTCCTCCCAGTCGGCCAGAACACTTCACGGAGGCAAGACGTGTCGCATTTTGGAAAGGTAAGTTATTGAAAATGATTCTACAAAGTGTGTCACTTTTTTCGTCATTGTTATTTATTACATTTACTAAGAAATTAGTGAGTTTAATTTGCATTATATTTTATCGTATCTAAATAGAACTTGCAGCTATCGATGGCATATATTTTTGTTTGTATTAAGCATTCGGTTGCACAGTTACGATTTTTTTTCTGGAATCCATCATCATTCGTAACGTCATTGTCAGCAAAAACACAAGAGAAGACAATGACAAGTGTTGCTAACAATGATGATGCTTGAAAAAATATATTATATTTAACGATTTTGGATATAAAATACGTATTATATATTTATTATGATAAATTTGTAATAGTAATAATAATGTAATTATGAAATGCAAATAAACATGTACAATATGATAGATAATAATGATAAGTAATAACTAAGTATGATGTTTTAGTTTATAGAGTAGCTCTAATTTATTAAAATCCTCACCTATTTTTTCAGATAAGAAGATAATAACGAATCAAGCAAGTTTTCTCAAAAGTAAGTACCTAGGTACTATTTATATAAAAAAGACAATTTCAGGTAAGATTTTTATAAATTAAGTACTAACTTATTAATAATTCATTGTGCTGTATATTAGGTATACCTATAGGTACATTATTAATTTATTTAAACATATTTTTACAGATAATTCAATACTAATTATTTAAAATGCCTCCTTTTAAATTAAAACAATCAATAGTGATCGGAGGGCTAAACAAAGATTGTGTAAAAACGAAAGTAACTATGCTGAAATAAACGACCCTGAACGTCTGGCAATAGCAAAAGATAAAAGAAGGGAAAAGTACCTAAAGGATAAAGAAGTAGGTAACATTAAAAAGTAACAAAAAGAAGAAACAAATATTTACATTGAACTTGGAATTATAGCGAAGTAAGCCATGGAAAGGGTGCCCCTGATGGAGTTGGAGCAACATTAAAAAGAACGGCGGATCGGATAGTTATTTATGGAAGCGATGTTGGAACTTTCGGTCAATTTAATGAGTTATTGACTCATCATTCTCCTGCCCTTATCCCACGCTAAGTGGAGTCGGCACAACATGTTTTTCTCTTCCACTCTCCTCTATCACTCGTCAACTCTGAACTCACTCCTCTTACATTCATATCCTCTTTCACACAATCTATCCACTTCTTCTTCGGCCTTCCTTTACTTGTATACCCAACCCATCCACATTCATACTCATAACTCTTTTGGTAATATGTCTTTCATCCCTCCTCATTACATGACCATACCATGCTAATCTGGCACTCCTCACCTTTTCAGCTACAGATGCCACTTTCAAACTTCCCCTTACATACTCATTTCTTATTTTATCTAAACGCGTCACGCCACACATCCATCTTAACATTCGCATCTCAGTAGCATGCACTCTCCTTTCATCAGTCTTCTACATTGCTCAACACTCTGATCCATACAACGCGACAGGTCTTAATCCCGTCTTGTAAATTTTCCCCCTAAGTTTAAGGGGCATTCGCGGATCACATATTGTTCCTGAGACCTGTCGCCACTCATCCATCCCACATTCATCCTATTTTTAACATCTCGGTCAATATTTCTGTCGTTATGGAGAAGCGAACCAAGGTATTTAAAATTGGAGCAGACTGGTAGGGTTACACCATTTAAGGCAATTCGTGAGAAACTAGAGGAGCCACTAAAGTTTCAGAACAGATGTTCTGTTTTAGTGCGGCTGATCTTAAGGCCCACCCTCTCAAGCTTCTCTTGCCATTTTCCCAGTCTGATCTGTACCTCGGCTGCCTCCTCTCCAACGAGGACAATGTCGTCGGCGAACAGCATGCACCAGGGTGCTTCTTCCTGTATGTCTGATGTCAAAGCATCCATTACCAGGAGGAACAAATAAGGGCTTAAAGCCGATCCCTGGTGCAAACCTACTGCCACATTTAACTCGCCAGTGACGCCAGCTTCGGACCTATAATATCTTATAATATATAATCCTAATAATATAATAATATATAAGTACTTGATATAATCTTATATATATCCTATAAATAATCCTATATATCTTCGGACTTATAATACATAGGTATATCATGTCGTCGTTGAATATTTATATAATAAGAAAACATGGGAGACCTTTGCCCAGCAGTGGTACAACATAAGGTTAGAAAAAAAAATAAGAATACATAATAATTTATAAGAATTTGATGTGTGCTGTTCTCAACACTTTTTGAATAAATATATAAAAGTTGATTTCTTATTTAATTTCGTGTTTTATTTAATAAAAAACATAATCTTCTTTACATTAACGAAGTTTTAATTTAGGATTTTTAATAAAAAAATTGTGATCCCTTTGTATTTATCATTGTTAACAACACACCGTAATTGTCCTCTCTAATTTTATCACTATTCTCACATTTCGTCATTGTTAGCAACCAGCAATTTTGATTATCTCGTAAAGTAGCAGTTATTTAGATTGATACCCCTCGTGAAATAACTTATTTTTAACATACAAACCATCCCAGCATGCAAAAACAGCCCAAAACTCGATATATAAAAAGTGCCAAAAAAATCGTCAAAAATAACAATTTCTGTAGATCCACCCTCATACAGTTATAGTACTACCTAATTGTGTTATTTTGGCATACTTCATATTATGGCAACTATTGCACTTTTTGAAAAAAAAATACATAAAAAAAAACAACAACAAGCAGTCCGAACACCTGGTACCTTATCATACTAGCTAATTAGGTAGGTAAATAATATCATACAGTTGCTACTAAGGGCATTTCCGGAGAAATCCGGATTTCTTACGTTATTCGTAATTTTTTGTCAAATATAGGTACTACAATGTATCCCATTGTAGTATATTTTAAAGTGTAGGTAATATTTCTTTCTTACCTTGATCATTTTTTTGAACTTATAGCATGTTGTTTCATTACAATAAATCCATTTTTTTTTTTTTTTTTCGTATTTTTTTTTTCAAAAAGTGCAAAAGTTGCCATAATATGAAGTATGCCAAAATAACACAATTAGTTGGTACTATAACTGTATGCAAGGATATAACGGTTATCCTTGCGGTTCCGGAGATATTCGGGTTTTTTATATGCTTTTCATACATATTTTTCATAAAAAAAATTATAACTCGACATTTTGGCAGTCAAAATGTATCCCATACTATATAAAAGGATAATATTCATTACTAAAAGCCGTTTAAAGCAAAAAAACGACACTTTAAAAAAATAATCCCTAAGTCTTTGAAACGCGATTTTCGATCCACTGTGCGGCGTGGTGTTGCCGCAGATACCGCCTGGCGCGGCGCACGTAGCCCGGCGGGCCCCGCATGCCGCGGCGGGCCCCGCAGTTAGCTAGTATATATATACGTACAACTCTGACGAGGAAGGCGGCGTGGTGTTGCCGCAGATACCGGCGCGCGCGGCGCACGTAGCCCGGCGGGCCCCGCATGCCGCGGCGGGCCCCGCAGTTAGCTAGTATATATATACGTACAACTCTGACGAGGAAGGCGGCGTGGTGTTGCCGCAGATACCGGCGCGCGCGGCGCACGTAGCCCGGCGGGCCCCGCATGCCGCGGCGGGCCCCGCAGTTAGCTAGTATATATATACGTACAACTCTGACGAGGAAGGCGGCGTGGTGTTGCCGCAGATACCGGCGCGCGCGGCGCACGTAGCCCGGCGGGCCCCGCATGCCGCGGCGGGCCCCGCAGTTAGCTAGTATATATATACGTACAACTCTGACGAGGAAGGCGGCGTGGTGTTGCCGCAGATACCGGCGCGCGCGGCGCACGTAGCCCGGCGGGCCCCGCATGCCGCGGCGGGCCCCGCAGTTAGCTAGTATATATATACGTACAACTCTGACGAGGAAGGCGGCGTGGTGTTGCCGCAGATACCGGCGCGCGCGGCGCACGTAGCCCGGCGGGCCCCGCATGCCGCGGCGGGCCCCGCAGTTAGCTAGTATATATATACGTACAACTCTGACGAGGAAGGCGGCGTGGTGTTGCCGCAGATACCGGCGCGCGCGGCGCACGTAGCCCGGCGGGCCCCGCATGCCGCGGCGGGCCCCGCAGTTAGCTAGTATATATATACGTACAACTCTGACGAGGAAGGCGGCGTGGTGTTGCCGCAGATACCGGCGCGCGCGGCGCACGTAGCCCGGCGGGCCCCGCATGCCGCGGCGGGCCCCGCAGTTAGCTAGTATATATATACGTACAACTCTGACGAGGAAGGCGGCGTGGTGTTGCCGCAGATACCGGCGCGCGCGGCGCACGTAGCCCGGCGGGCCCCGCATGCCGCGGCGGGCCCCGCAGTTAGCTAGTATATATATACGTACAACTCTGACGAGGAAGGCGGCGTGGTGTTGCCGCAGATACCGGCGCGCGCGGCGCACGTAGCCCGGCGGGCCCCGCATGCCGCGGCGGGCCCCGCAGTTAGCTAGTATATATATACGTACAACTCTGACGAGGAAGGCGGCGTGGTGTTGCCGCAGATACCGGCGCGCGCGGCGCACGTAGCCCGGCGGGCCCCGCATGCCGCGGCGGGCCCCGCAGTTAGCTAGTATATATATACGTACAACTCTGACGAGGAAGGCGGCGTGGTGTTGCCGCAGATACCGGCGCGCGCGGCGCACGTAGCCCGGCGGGCCCCGCATGCCGCGGCGGGCCCCGCAGTTAGCTAGTATATATATACGTACAACTCTGACGAGGAAGGCGGCGTGGTGTTGCCGCAGATACCGGCGCGCGCGGCGCACGTAGCCCGGCGGGCCCCGCATGCCGCGGCGGGCCCCGCAGTTAGCTAGTATATATATACGTACAACTCTGACGAGGAAGGCGGCGTGGTGTTGCCGCAGATACCGGCGCGCGCGGCGCACGTAGCCCGGCGGGCCCCGCATGCCGCGGCGGGCCCCGCAGTTAGCTAGTATATATATACGTACAACTCTGACGAGGAAGGCGGCGTGGTGTTGCCGCAGATACCGGCGCGCGCGGCGCACGTAGCCCGGCGGGCCCCGCATGCCGCGGCGGGCCCCGCAGTTAGCTAGTATATATATACGTACAACTCTGACGAGGAAGGCGGCGTGGTGTTGCCGCAGATACCGGCGCGCGCGGCGCACGTAGCCCGGCGGGCCCCGCATGCCGCGGCGGGCCCCGCAGTTAGCTAGTATATATATACGTACAACTCTGACGAGGAAGGCGGCGTGGTGTTGCCGCAGATACCGGCGCGCGCGGCGCACGTAGCCCGGCGGGCCCCGCATGCCGCGGCGGGCCCCGCAGTAGCTAGTATATATATACGTACAACTCTGACGAGGAAGGCGGCGTGGTGTTGCCGCAGATACCGGCGCGCGCGGCGCACGTAGCCCGGCGGGCCCCGCATGCCGCGGCGGGCCCCGCAGTTAGCTAGTATATATATACGTACAACTCTGACGAGGAAGGCGGCGTGGTGTTGCCGCAGATACCGGCGCGCGCGGCGCACGTAGCCCGGCGGGCCCCGCATGCCGCGGCGGGCCCCGCAGTTAGCTAGTATATATATACGTACAACTCTGACGAGGAAGGCGGCGTGGTGTTGCCGCAGATACCGGCGCGCGCGGCGCACGTAGCCCGGCGGGCCCCGCATGCCGCGGCGGGCCCCGCAGTTAGCTAGTATATATATACGTACAACTCTGACGAGGAGGGCGGCGTGGTGTTGCCGCAGATACCGGCGCGCGCGGCGCACGTAGCCCGGCGGGCCCCGCATGCCGCGGCGGGCCCCGCAGTTAGCTAGTATATATATACGTACAACTCTGACGAGGAAGGCGGCGTGGTGTTGCCGCAGATACCGGCGCGCGCGGCGCACGTAGCCCGGCGGGCCCCGCATGCCGCGGCGGGCCCCGCAGTTAGCTAGTATATATATACGTACAACTCTGACGAGGAAGGCGGCGTGGTGTTGCCGCAGATACCGGCGCGCGCGGCGCACGTAGCCCGGCGGGCCCCGCATGCCGCGGCGGGCCCCGCAGTTAGCTAGTATATATATACGTACAACTCTGACGAGGAAGGCGGCGTGGTGTTGCCGCAGATACCGGCGCGCGCGGCGCACGTAGCCCGGCGGGCCCCGCATGCCGCGGCGGGCCCCGCAGTTAGCTAGTATATATATACGTACAACTCTGACGAGGAAGGCGGCGTGGTGTTGCCGCAGATACCGGCGCGCGCGGCGCACGTAGCCCGGCGGGCCCCGCATGCCGCGGCGGGCCCCGCAGTTAGCTAGTATATATATACGTACAACTCTGACGAGGAAGGCGGCGTGGTGTTGCCGCAGATACCGGCGCGCGCGGCGCACGTAGCCCGGCGGGCCCCGCATGCCGCGGCGGGCCCCGCAGTTAGCTAGTATATATATACGTACAACTCTGACGAGGAAGGCGGCGTGGTGTTGCCGCAGATACCGGCGCGCGCGGCGCACGTAGCCCGGCGGGCCCCGCATGCCGCGGCGGGCCCCGCAGTTAGCTAGTATATATATACGTACAACTCTGACGAGGAAGGCGGCGTGGTGTTGCCGCAGATACCGGCGCGCGCGGCGCACGTAGCCCGGCGGGCCCCGCATGCCGCGGCGGGCCCCGCAGTTAGCTAGTATATATATACGTACAACTCTGACGAGGAAGGCGGCGTGGTGTTGCCGCAGATACCGGCGCGCGCGGCGCACGTAGCCCGGCGGGCCCCGCATGCCGCGGCGGGCCCCGCAGTTAGCTAGTATATATATACGTACAACTCTGACGAGGAAGGCGGCGTGGTGTTGCCGCAGATACCGGCGCGCGCGGCGCACGTAGCCCGGCGGGCCCCGCATGCCGCGGCGGGCCCCGCAGTTAGCTAGTATATATATACGTACAACTCTGACGAGGAAGGCGGCGTGGTGTTGCCGCAGATACCGGCGCGCGCGGCGCACGTAGCCCGGCGGGCCCCGCATGCCGCGGCGGGCCCCGCAGTTAGCTAGTATATATATACGTACAACTCTGACGAGGAAGGCGGCGTGGTGTTGCCGCAGATACCGGCGCGCGCGGCGCACGTAGCCCGGCGGGCCCCGCATGCCGCGGCGGGCCCCGCAGTTAGCTAGTATATATATACGTACAACTCTGACGAGGAAGGCGGCGTGGTGTTGCCGCAGATACCGGCGCGCGCGGCGCACGTAGCCCGGCGGGCCCCGCATGCCGCGGCGGGCCCCGCAGTTAGCTAGTATATATATACGTACAACTCTGACGAGGAAGGCGGCGTGGTGTTGCCGCAGATACCGGCGCGCGCGGCGCACGTAGCCCGGCGGGCCCCGCATGCCGCGGCGGGCCCCGCAGTTAGCTAGTATATATATACGTACAACTCTGACGAGGAAGGCGGCGTGGTGTTGCCGCAGATACCGGCGCGCGCGGCGCACGTAGCCCGGCGGGCCCCGCATGCCGCGGCGGGCCCCGCAGTTAGCTAGTATATATATACGTACAACTCTGACGAGGAAGGCGGCGTGGTGTTGCCGCAGATACCGGCGCGCGCGGCGCACGTAGCCCGGCGGGCCCCGCATGCCGCGGCGGGCCCCGCAGTTAGCTAGTATATATATACGTACAACTCTGACGAGGAAGGCGGCGTGGTGTTGCCGCAGATACCGGCGCGCGCGGCGCACGTAGCCCGGCGGGCCCCGCATGCCGCGGCGGGCCCCGCAGTTAGCTAGTATATATATACGTACAACTCTGACGAGGAAGGCGGCGTGGTGTTGCCGCAGATACCGGCGCGCGCGGCGCACGTAGCCCGGCGGGCCCCGCATGCCGCGGCGGGCCCCGCAGTTAGCTAGTATATATATACGTACAACTCTGACGAGGAAGGCGGCGTGGTGTTGCCGCAGATACCGGCGCGCGCGGCGCACGTAGCCCGGCGGGCCCCGCATGCCGCGGCGGGCCCCGCAGTTAGCTAGTATATATATACGTACAACTCTGACGAGGAAGGCGGCGTGGTGTTGCCGCAGATACCGGCGCGCGCGGCGCACGTAGCCCGGCGGGCCCCGCATGCCGCGGCGGGCCCCGCAGTTAGCTAGTATATATATACGTACAACTCTGACGAGGAAGGCGGCGTGGTGTTGCCGCAGATACCGGCGCGCGCGGCGCACGTAGCCCGGCGGGCCCCGCATGCCGCGGCGGGCCCCGCAGTTAGCTAGTATATATATACGTACAACTCTGACGAGGAAGGCGGCGTGGTGTTGCCGCAGATACCGGCGCGCGCGGCGCACGTAGCCCGGCGGGCCCCGCATGCCGCGGCGGGCCCCGCAGTTAGCTAGTATATATATACGTACAACTCTGACGAGGAAGGCGGCGTGGTGTTGCCGCAGATACCGGCGCGCGCGGCGCACGTAGCCCGGCGGGCCCCGCATGCCGCGGCGGGCCCCGCAGTTAGCTAGTATATATATACGTACAACTCTGACGAGGAAGGCGGCGTGGTGTTGCCGCAGATACCGGCGCGCGCGGCGCACGTAGCCCGGCGGGCCCCGCATGCCGCGGCGGGCCCCGCAGTTAGCTAGTATATATATACGTACAACTCTGACGAGGAAGGCGGCGTGGTGTTGCCGCAGATACCGGCGCGCGCGGCGCACGTAGCCCGGCGGGCCCCGCATGCCGCGGCGGGCCCCGCAGTTAGCTAGTATATATATACGTACAACTCTGACGAGGAAGGCGGCGTGGTGTTGCCGCAGATACCGGCGCGCGCGGCGCACGTAGCCCGGCGGGCCCCGCATGCCGCGGCGGGCCCCGCAGTTAGCTAGTATATATATACGTACAACTCTGACGAGGAAGGCGGCGTGGTGTTGCCGCAGATACCGGCGCGCGCGGCGCACGTAGCCCGGCGGGCCCCGCATGCCGCGGCGGGCCCCGCAGTTAGCTAGTATATATATACGTACAACTCTGACGAGGAAGGCGGCGTGGTGTTGCCGCAGATACCGGCGCGCGCGGCGCACGTAGCCCGGCGGGCCCCGCATGCCGCCGCGCGCCGCCAGCTCGGCCGCGCGCAGCGACCAGGGCTCCGACACGCAGTGCTGCAGCTGGAATATATATACACTGTTATAGGGGAACAATACTAGGGTTCAAGCCCCTGTCGCATTTCAATACCTAAGTTCAAACGCATATTGCTAGTGTTTTATCATCAGGCGCGATACATAAAAACGTCGTCTTTTTTTTTTTTATTATACTTTATTGCACACTTATACACAAATACAAAGTACAATTGGCGAGCATAATGCCAAAGGCATTTTCTACCTGCTAACCAACCAACATAAGGAAAACGTTTAAAGGCGTGCTAATTTATAAAATAAAGACAAAGCTTAAAAACTAACCTAACCTAAATTTAAAATATAACACATAGGAGGACAAGTGTATACAAATTTAAATATGATACATGAAAAACTAATGCTCAAACTAGGGATCTCAGACAAAATCCTGTCGTTTTATGCCGAGTTCCTATATCCAACTAACGGATGTCCGTAGGTCGGTCGTCATAGCAACGTTGTTATTTGTCATAAAGTCTCATACATTTCGTGTTGAATAAGCGTTGCTATGACGACCGACCTACGGACATCCGTACGTTGGATATAGGAACCGGGAGTTAGTATACGTGTTCAAGCGCCTGTCGCATTTTATTACCTCAACGTTCCTACGCAAATTGCTTGTATTTTATCGTCAGGCGCTATACATAAAATCGTCCTAAATATATTCGGGTGTTGAAACTATAATTATTTTAGAAATTTCATTCATTCATTATTTTAAAGCTGATGATTGAACCAAAACTGTTAACTAAATGTAATTCATACGGTTTACAGAATAAATAAGACTTAAATATAATATTTATCTGTTTATGCTGTTCTGATAACACTTCAATTTACTAGAGACGTCAGTAGGAAGGCAGCATGCTGGTATCAACACCGACATTCTGTCGATTGCACATCGCATGTTATATCATCATTGTCTCTTATACTTGTTTAAACTTGTTAGAGAATTTAAACTTGTTAGAGAAAGTAGAATATTCAACTGAGCAAGTCTACCCTAGCTAACAAGAAAATGGGGCCTTTGCAGTCATAGATTAGGGTCCTAGGCCGTAGCCTTACCTGTCTGACGGCGCTGCAAACCAGCTTGTCCAGCGTGTAGGCGGGGTAGGCCCGGATGCCGAGCATCTCCCGCGCCGCGTCCTCGTAGGCCGCGGCCTCAACGTTGCCGTCTAGGACGCCGCGGACTAGCTCTAATAGCGCGCTGTAGTACTGAGCGGGGGAAGACGCGCTCGCTGGTAAGTCTGAAACAATAGGGAACAATATTATCCATCTTTTCTAAGTGTTTCAAGACAAATTATAGGCATCACAAGTTATTCTCTAGACGCGAAAGACTGGCCAATATAGTTTTTGAACTGCAATAAAATAAGACATTTACCCTGCTACCGTGTAAAGCCAAAACACTGTATCTTAAGTTAGTGTTTTGCCTTAATAGGGCTCAATCGTTTTTTTTTTATCTGTACTATGATAAAATACGATTGAGAAAACACTGTATGCACGAAATCTATAGGGATTCAAATTCCAAAACACTGCATTTTCTCAAAACGCGTTTTTTCAACATACAGTGTTTTGGCTTTACACGGTAGCCTGTTGCCTTTGCGTTTCTAGATAATAACATAGATATTACTTTCAAAACTATCGTGAGTTAGTACTAGACATTATAATAGCACACGGGAAATTACTCACGTAAAAATAGCGTCGATTTAGATACCGACAATGTTTCGTCCGACCGACAAGGACCGATAATAAGTATTAAAGCAATCAAAATAAAGTTAAAATTCATATGGCACTGAAATAGCGGTCCGCTTCGCTGCTCTTGGTGTGATTAGAGGCATAGTACTCACTGTTGGGCTTCAGTCTGAGCGCGGAGGCGGCGCTGGGCGTCTTGTCCCGGGCGAGGGCGGCGGCGTGACGCCGGGCGGCGCCCAGCCGCGCGCACAGGGCGGCGTGCACTCGCAGGAACAGGTACCACGACATGGAGCAGACGAACCGAGCCTCCTGGGGAGATAACATTACATTAACCTCGACGGACAGACAGACGACCTCTGTGGCGCAGTGGGCGAAAGCCCGCCTGAGACGCAGAGGTTGCGGGTTCGATCCCCGCTGCGGGACAAATGTTTGCATGATCTGCAAATATTTGTTTCGTGTCTGGGTGTTTTCTATGTATAATATGTATGTATTTACAAAAAAAAATGTATCTATGTAGTTTATCAGTCATCTGGTTACCATAACACAAGCATTAAATTGCTTAGCTTGGGACTAGATGACGCCGTGTGAAATGTCCAAGGATATTTATTATTTTATTTATTTATTTATTAACCAAAGACGATTAATATCTAGAAGACAGACAAAGGCCATACACAAAATCGTAACCCGTACCAGATAGCCTGGAAACTTTAAAACATCAATTTTATCCAAGAAATTTCAATTACTTTCTAGTTAAAATTACCTAAATTTTTTTTTTATGTTGAATATTGTTGCTACCTACTACTAAGTATCGAAATTTCTTGGATAAAATTGATGTTCTAAAGTTTCCAGGCTATCTGGTACGGGTTACGATTTTGTGTATGGCCTTTGTCTGTCTTCTAGATATTAATCGTCTTTGCATTAACTTAGGCCTTTACATCTTTACTAGATGATTTATACAGAGTCAGGAGGCAAGCTTTGCCTACACTTAACGGGACACTGTAGTGCCTGGGACATTGTTGAGATGGAGGCTTGTAGCACCTAAACCATCCTCTCAGCTGCCGGACATATCCACAGGAGAGACAATGCTCAATACGTGTGGGGCTGACTAGCCGCGGGTTTCCTCACGAACGGATCAAAAGTCGAAGTACTTTTCCACTTGGCCAACACGGCTTTTTTACTGTGTATGTTGTATTAATATTTAAATTTCCCGCCTACCATGTTTTATCTACAAATTTCGATGTCCATACTCTATCTATGGAGTCTATGGTATAACAAAAGAATAAATCTCTTCTCTATGATTCTGTGGTACAACGAGTGTTTCTATTTTACCTAATTCCTTTATTTAATATTAAATACATCTGTGTACTTACATTAGGTGGATAATCTCTCATATCGTCCTCCGGGTCGGCCGGCTCGGATTTGACTGAGGACTGTTCCTCGTTACTGCTGCTGCGCTTCACTGTGTTGGCGGACACATTGGTAGACTCTGTAACACAGTTAGATGGTTAGGCTCAACTCACACCAAAAGAGCATCGAAGAGCAGCTAAGCGGAGCGCAGTTTCAGTGTCATACGAATTCCAACTTTATTTTCATTACTTTAATACTTATTATCGCATGAGAAACTCGAACGAGTCGCGAGGATGCCCGCGGCTTCGCGGGAACTCCGGCGAATTCCAAATGAAGATATTTTTTTTGTAAATACTACTTATTATAGATAGAAAACACCAGACCCGGAACAAATATCTGCAGAACATGCAAACATTTGTCCCGGTGCAAGGATCGAACCCGCAACCACCGCGTCTTAGGCGGGCCTTCACCCACTGCGCCAAGGAGGTCGTCAATTACCTTTACTGTCAGTATTGTTATTCTTCGGTTTATTCTCCTTGTTGTTTTTGCTCGTCTTCATACTCTTATCCGACGCGTTGTCAGATTCGGACGACTGTAAACAAAACATGGATATTAATATTACATTTTATAGCTATTTAAGATAAAGTTATTCAATTAAAATATCAGTAGGAAGACAGCATGCTGGTATCAACAAATAACTTCTGTTATTGCACATCGCATGTGTTTTCATCATTTTTCCAGTTTTATTAATTTATCAAGTGTAGATATTTACAAAATTGCATATTTTTTTATTTTTTTTTTAATCAACCTATCATGTCCCACTGCTGGGCAAAGGTCTCCCCTTTCTCCCTCCACACATCCCGGTCCATTCCTGTTTCCGGCCATGTAGAGTCAAATATTATTAATATACAAATATATTTAGTAGCAAAACACACGATTATACAAGATTTACTGGTGGTCCCCGCACGAGGCAAGCCTGTATCGCGGGAGGCCGCTTTACATTAAATGTTTGCTTAAACAATGAAATGGCAAACAACATGAAACATTAACAAAAGATGTCCATCTTGTGATATTATAACAAAACTAGTTTAAGAAAGGTTAGTAGTATTATTTTTCCACCATCAGCTGTACTAATGCTGGTCTCCTATATCCAACTAACGGATGTCCGTAGGTCGGTCGTCATAGCAACGTTGTTATCTGTCAACAAGTCTCATACATTTTGTGTTGAATAAACGTTTCTATGACGACCGACCTACGACATCCGTACGTTGGATATAGGAACCGGGGGTAAATAAATGTTAGTTACCTCTTGTTTGATCTCAGACTTGACTCCGGAGGCTGCTTTCTCGCTGTCCGGTGAGACCTCGTTGGTGGGACTGCCCGGACTGGGAGGGTCTTCTTTCTCCTCTGAATAAACAAAGTACATTTATAAATTACCTTTTGTTGCACAGGTCATTATGAGAATAAGGTTGTCTTATTCAGTTGTTCAGGTTATTAGGTGTAGGTATTTTTTCTTTGTTTCCAATTATGTGCCTGTATGCGTGAAACCAGCGCTGCCGGCTATTTTATAGAACAAAGAAATTAAAAAAATATTATTGTTCCAAACAGAATAGTAGCGAAAACAGAGTTTGGTTGCCACCAAGTGCAACTTCACTACTCCTAAACTATACAAAACAAAACTATTACAGAGGTATTAAAATAAGCTCATAGTAGGTTTCACAAACTGAACAATATTTTTTTTTAATTCCTTTGTTCAATGTAATAATAAATCAAAATAGACGGCGGCGCTATCTTCACCTTAAAAAAAGTATACAGATCGTCTTTATACATTTCATTTTGAAGTTAAAATAAATGTTTGAGTCTCAACATTTATTTTACTTATAATTTAAGATAACTTTATATCAGAGACGTCAGTAGGAAGGCAGCATGCTGGTATCAACACCGACATTCTGTCGATTGCACATCGCATGTCATTTCATCATTGTCTCATTCTTTAACACAATAATTAAATTGATAAATAAAACGGAGAAACGCTTTCAATCAACGTATTTAATCCAAATTTTACATAAGTTTTGAAGCATTTATTAAAGAAATCTTAACCTTCGCCTACCTAATCAGCCCTCATACATGACTTTTTATTTATAATGTTTGTAACTTTACAGGAACTTAACCTAATACATTACAAATTACCTTCAAATTAGAAACTATTCAATCGTAGCACATCAGACTAGCTATACGCTTGTATTAAACATAATATACTTTGGCCTTTTACATCTTTACTAGGTGATTTATACAGAGTCAGGCAAGCTTTAATAATAATTTAAACAAAATAATACTGTTTATAACAATCAATTAAAAATCACAATTAATA
This sequence comes from Xanthorhoe designata, assembly GCA_963582015.1. Classification (NCBI taxonomy): domain Eukaryota; kingdom Metazoa; phylum Arthropoda; class Insecta; order Lepidoptera; family Geometridae; genus Xanthorhoe; species Xanthorhoe designata. The sequence continues at coordinate 4,801,958 of OY757056.1, read as the reverse complement.
AATAAATATCCTTGGACACACAGCGTCATCTAGTCCCAAGCTAAGCAATTTAATGCTTGTGTTATGGTAACCAGATGACTGATATACTACTTATATACATTTTTTTTTGTAAATACATACATATTATACATAGAAAACACCCAGACACACATATTTTGCAGGTCATACAAACATTAATTGTCCCGCAGCGATATCGAACCCGCAATGCAATAATTCTACAGTGAAGGTATAGATCGCGCCTCGTAAAGAGAGAGAGCTTGGTCGGGGAAGTAGCGGGGGTATGTTTGCGCCTGTGTTCACTCGCTGACGAACCAATAGCACTCGCTACATCAATGGTATGAAGTGCGCCGCAACACCTCTCCACCAATCATCGACCACGAAGCAGTTTGACAGCCAGCGCTCTCTTTACGTGGCGCGACCTATACTAAAGTTACAGTTCTTTCAAAGTCTACGGACTAAAGAGTTTTGAGCGTGTGGAATTCTATCCAACATTTGCCCACACAAAGGGCGACGTCACACGACGAGCAATAAATGGTAGATGTTTTCCTCACTTTATTGACGCAGCATCTAGCACAGCGACCTCTTTTATTTTTCTCATTTTTTATATCTTTTCTTTCAGGCCCCTGTCTGCGCTGAGGGTAATGATCCAGGGAAGTATTTAATCTGTTTTTATTTCTTGTGTCCCTTGGGAGGACGTCAAGGTCGAAGCTTTGACAAAGCTGTTCGTCTAGGGACAATAATGTTGTAAAATTAAGGGTCGGTTAGAAAAGTTACGCACCAAGGGTAAGTAATAAATAAATATCCTTGGACATTTCACACGGCGTCATCTTGTCCCAAGCTAAGCAACTAAATGCTTGTGTTGTAGTAACCAGATGACTGATATACTACATAGATACATTTTTGTTTGTTTGTAAATACTAAGTAATTGGTAGGTAATTGCATTATTGTTATTGTATAGTATCTAGGTACTACGTACTACTATTTCCTCAAACATTGTGGTGTCCCAACGGGGCTCTTGTTGCGGCCAAACCTAATTTTTAAGACCTTATGTACCAACGTGAAGCAATAAATGAATATTACATTCATATTATACATAGAAAACACCCAGACTCGAGACAAATATTTGCATGTCAAACAAACAGTTGTCGTCACGTGGTGGCAAGTACTCGTACGAGTGGTAGTGTTAGTTTTCTTTGTATTTCAAATGAGTTTATCATATTACATGAACTGTGTAGTAAAATATGAACGGCACTAGCAATCCGTGACGTCATGATTTCTGATTGGTGTTCACAGTCACGTGACCTAGTGACCAATTTTTTCGAATTTTCACAAAATAAAATAATCTTTAGAATTTACAATAATTTATAGTGTTTTTAGAGAGCTACATTATCATAGGAAATAATTAGAAATGCTCATTCACCCTATTCATTCTTGGTGGACACAAGCCTATTTATAGATCGCGCCACGTAAAAAGAGCTTGGTCGGGGAAGTAGCGGGGGTATGTTTGCGCCTGTGTTCACTCGCTGACGAACCAATAGCACTCGCTGAATCAATGGTATGAAGTGCGCCGCAACACCTCTCCACCAATCATCGACCACGGAGCAGTTTGACAGCCAGCGATCTTTTTACGTGGCGCGACCTATACTAAAGTTAGTTCTTTCAAAGTCTACGGACTAAAGAGTTTCGAGCGTGTGATACTCTATCCAACATTTGCCCACACAAAGGGTGACGTCACACGCGGAACAGAAAATGTTAGATGTTTTTCTCACTTTATTGGCGAGGCATCTAACACAGCGAGCTCTTTTTAATTTATTTTGTCTTATATCTTTCCTTTCAGGCATCTGTCTGTGCTGGGGGTAATGATCCAGGGAAGTATTTAATCTGTTTTTATTTCTTATGTCCCTTGGGAGGACGTCAAGGTCGAAGCTTTGACAAAGCTGTTCCTCTAGGGACAATAATGCTGAAAAATTAGGATTGGTTAGTAAAGTGCCAAAGAGTAAGTAAATAATTTGTGGTTTTACTTACACGAATGTCCACAATCAGTAGTTCTACTCTACAAAACGAAAACGATGCATCGTGCCAATAATCGCTGGTCAGCTTATGTTGGTGGAAACTGAATTCGGAAGATTAACCAACATAAGCTGACCTGCGATAATTGTCACGATGCATCGTTTTTTGCTTACACAGTAGAGGGGCAGTAGAAGAATATTAGCTGCGCCCCGCGGTGCTACCCGCGTTCCCGTGGGAATACCGGGATCAAAAGTAGCCTATTCTTTAGTCCAGGGTATAAGCAATGTTGGTACCAAGTTTCATTCAATTCCTTACAGCTTTTAGTGCGTGAAAGAGTAACAAACACTCTTACACACACAAACTTTCACCTATATAAAATTAGTGTGATTTTCGTCCTGACATGCGCAAGACAAACCTTTACGTAGTCGATATAAATCTCTCCTGCTCTAGCATAGTAATATTTTTAAATATTTTGTTTGTCGTCTCGACATGTTGCTACTAGGAGTTAGCCCTGGCCATAATCAGACGTCGACCAACAGAAGTTTCAGCCATTGAGATTCATTTTTACCTAAAAAGGTTAGAAACTGTTATTTCAATGTATCATTAATAATTTAAATAATAATATAATACTATTGAAGCTATTAATAACAAGCTCTAATGTGAAGCTATTATAACAAGCTCTAATGTTTTACTTACCAAATTCAATGAATAATCGCAAAATATACACTTTTTCTCACAGCGCGACGCTCACGTACTCGTAAATGTTGATAAGTTACTTTGACAGCACATCTTGGGCGAGCGTAGGCGAGTGAACGCCTATACCAACGTATGGACTTCATATTGAGCTTGCCTTGCAATCGCTCGTATCACTCGCCTACTGGCAGAGTCCAGGCAACCGACGACGTGTAGAGTTCATTTGTCATAGCGAGAAGTCGCGAGCGAGTACACTCGCCTCCTTGTCTTTGCATCAATTTGTCTACACTCGCATTCGCTCGCGTTGGTGTATGCTCGGCCAACATGTATTGCAGGCTTTAGCGTTAAGAATACAGCTTGAAATCGTAAAATTAGACAGGCGTATTAATGATAAGGACAACATAGGACTAGGTACAGTACGGTACTTATCTGAGCGGAGTAAAGTTATTGCGATTGTCGCAAATGTCGGAAATATCACGACCGTTACTAACGCGCGACCGCCCGGGCCTAAGTTCGGCCAGGGGGCGTATCATCAGTTTTCGTGTGTTATAGTTAACTATCCTCGCTCACGTGTCAAGTATTCTAAATGTATGGAATGTTTAGTTCATGCAAGTTACCGGGGGAGGCGCTGCACTGGATTTTCATATATTTGTGATACTTGACTCGCTAACGACAACAGTATCCAATATTACGGTTAACTCGTGATAGACCCACAGGTCACGTTAATTTACGCTTACTGTAAATTAAAGCGATTATAATTTTTGCACGTGGTCTTTGCACCGCGAAGTATGTGATATTTTATTTTATTTTTTAAGAACTTGTACAACCATACTTCATGCAAATAAATGATTTCTATTGCAGGATAACCAACACAGATCAAAGAAAGAAAGAAAGAAAGAAAGAAAAATCATTTATTCTTAGGACCTCAAGGATCACTTAAGTATCGTTTTACATGCTAGGTGATTCTAATGCCTGTTCCAACGCGACTCCCTACACCGAAGAAACAAGAAAGGTTTATTAACATAGATGAATGTATAATGAATGACATACCTTCGTCCCTCTCATCATCGGACAGCGGTTGTCTCGGATGGTTGAAGAGGTCCGGCAGGAAGTGCCTCAGCAGCTGCTTGATGCGACGCTTCTCGGCCTTCTGGATGCCGGTCTGCCGCCGCGCGTGGTGGATCAACAGCTCCGCTGTGTCGCGAACTATCTTTATAGCTGTTGATCAAACATTATGGGTGTTTTCTATGTATAGGCAAAGACGATTAATATCTAGAAGACAGACAAAGGCCATACACAAAATCGTAACCCTAAAAAATAGCCTGAAAGCTCTAAAACATCAATTTTATCCAAGAAATTTCAATTACTTTCTAGTTAAAAATGTTTAAATATTGAATATTGTTGCTACCTACTACTAAGTATTGAAATTTCTTGGATAAAATTGATGTTTTAAAGTTTTCAGGCTATCTGGTACTGCGGGATCGGGTTACGATTTTGTGTATGGCCTTTGTCTGTCTTCTAGATATTAATCGTCTTTGGTATAGGTAATATTTACAAAAAAAAAAAACATGTATCTATGTAGTGTATCAGTCATCTGGTTACCATAACACAAGCATTTAATTGCTTAGCTTGGGACTAGATGACGCTGTGTGGAATGTCCAAGGATATTTATTTATTATTGATTAGAAAAGAACAATTATCTATACTAATATTATAAAGAGGTAAAGTTGGTTTGTTCGTTTGTGGTAATCTCCGAAACTACTCATCCGATTTCAAAAATTATTTCACTATTTGTAGCTTAGACTTTCCGAATGAACATAGGCTATATTTTATCAAGGTAGGTCGTGAGCGAAGCCACGTGGTACCAGACCAAAGACAGGGGGTCAGTGAAGGATTTTTGCTAGTGCTAGTGTATTAAAAAAATCTGTGAAATTTTGTTTTGGAAAATAAGAAAAGAAATGATTGTAGAGACGTCAGTAGGAAGGCAGCATGTTGGTATCAACACCGACATTCTGTCGATTGCACATCGCATGTTGTATCATCATTGTCTCATTATTTACTACTTAATTACACAGGAACCAACTTAAAATAGCAACTGCTATGACGTTCTTGATAGATCGTCGAAGTTAAGCAATTCTGAGCGGTCACAACTTGGATGGGTGCAAGTGGCATTATCAGCTGATCGCTTCTGTGCTTCTGAGGGCACTTTAAATTGTCGGTCCCGGCTTTTAAAGAAAGAAAGAAAGAAGAATCATTTATTCTTGTAGGACCTCAAGGATCACTTAAGTTTCGTTTTACATGCTAGGTGATTCTAATGCCAGCAATCATGCAAAGGCATTAAAGTTGTTATAAGTCAAGACGGGGGCCTTTAGACCTTAAGTAAGTTCGTATGAGCAAGTGGCCAACTCTGGTGACGGAGTTTTCAGGCCGCCTAAAGGCCTCCGTCAGAGCTTTAGACCTAAAAACTCCGTCACCAGAGTTGGCTACTTCCTCATACGAAGGAACAATCGGATGGGTGACCCACCTTCTTGCCGGCTCTGCATATTGTAATCCACGACGAGATGCGGGCCGGGCTTGTGCGCCGCGTAAGCGCTTTCCACCTCATTGTACAGCGCTTTAGAGCGCATCGCCTTCAGGTCGCTCGCCTTGAAGTTGATGCCCTGGTGGTCCAGCGACTTCAGGTAGTACTTCTCGTTCTGCTCACGCCATTGCTTGTTGAAGCCCTGAGGAGTGAGTTATGAAGAGTTATAAAGAGTTATAAACAAAGTGATGAACAGTTATAAGAAGCGCTCGTGGCGAACCTTGCTAATTCCGGGTTCCTATATTCAACTAACGGATGTCCGTAGGTCGGTCGTCATAGCAACGTTGTTATCTGTCAAAAAGTCTTAATACATTTTGTGTTGAAGAAACAACGTTGACGCATTAGACGTTCTTGATAGATCGTCGAAGTTAAGCAACGTTCTGAGCGGTCACTACTTGGATGGGTAAATGCTTTGAGGATCGACGACCTCTGTGGCGCAGTGGGCGAAAGCCTGCCTGAGACGCGGAGGTTGCGGGTTCGATTCCCACTGCGGGACAAATGTTTGTATGATCTGCAAATATTTGTCTCGAGTCTGGGTGTTTTCTATGTATAATATGTATGTATTTACAAAAAAAAAATGTATCTATATAGTATATCAGTCATCTGGTTACCATAACACAAGCATTAAATTGCTTAGTCTTGGGACTAGATGACGCTGTGTGGAATGTCCAAGGATATTTATTTATTTATTTGTATAGGTCGCGCCACGTAAAAAGAGCTTGGTCGGGGAAGTAGCGGGGGTATATTTGCGCATGTGTTCACTCGCTGACGAACCAATAGCACTCGCTAAATCAATGGTATGAAGTGCGCCGCAACACCTCTCCACCAATCATCGACCACGGAGCAGTTTGACAGCCAGCGCTCTTGTTACGTGGCGCGACCTATACTCATAATAGTGTTACCTTCTGCGCCTCTCTCCACTCCTCCTCCTTCGCCTTGAGCCGCCTCAGCACGACCGGCACGGCGACCACCGGATTCTTCTTCAAGCCGGCGATGATGTCCACCGCCTGGGGACAAAACTTAGTATGTTATACTGTTCGATCATTATTATACGAAGCCTTTATTCGACGATATACGAACCCTGCCCACCCATTGGTAAAGTTAAGGAATAGGTTCTTGAGGCTCTAAAAAGAATGACAAGTGACAGTCAGGACCATAGAGTAGTGATGTGTGGATAAGTTTTTTTTTAGGGCTGTGAATCTAAATTGCGTCGGTTGCCAGCTACACAAAAGGAAGCTGAAACTTACATTATTGTTGTTTATTATCAACTAGTTGTGCCCCTGAATAGTCACCGTTCCCGCGGGAATACCGGAATCAAAAGTAGCCTATTCTTTAATCCAGGGTATCAGCAGTTCTGGTAACAAATTTCACTCAAATCCGTCCAGAAGTTTGAGCGTGAAAGAGTAACAAACACACTTACACACAAACTTTCACATTTAATTTATTAGTGTGAAAATGTGATTAGTGTCATAGTGTGACTAGCAGAGCCGCGCGGCTTCGCTTGCTTGTTGTACACGCTACTTTCCATAGAAACTTTGACACCCCATTTCACAACTTTAAAAGGGTTAAGATGATTTATAACAGAGTTTGTAGTGAAGAATGAACTATAGTTTCCAAATGTTACGATTTTTGTGATCTGAAAAGATGAACTGACAGAACGATGATCGAATGAATGACCGAATGTAATGGTTCACCACACATTGGCTTCAACTTGGTTCCAACATTTGAAGCACACCAAGTTGAAGCCAATGCGTGGTGGTTTGTGTCGACACAAACGGAGCATTGCCATTGGCCATTCTAATGTTGGAACCAAGTTGAAGCCCATGTGTGGTGCCAGCATAATAAACGGTAACACGAATGATCTTGATCATAGAATGATGTTGATGTTTTATGTATCACTGAGACACTGACACGACGACGAAGAACATAGAATAATGGCCAACTGTTAGTCACAAGTTACACACTGAAGTTACTTACAAGGAACACATCATGGAAATATTAATGACCTAATGAATTATACTTGAATAAGGCTGAGAATAGACTTGCAATTTGTCATCTGACAACCCGACTCGATTGTCTGAATGCACTTGTGTCATACATTTGTTTGAACACAAATACACATGACATCCGATTTACGGTGATTCGAACCGACTATCGGATAGGATGTGTATTGGTGTCTTGTATTTGCCCTCAGAGACAGTCTGATCTGACAAAAAGGGACTGTTTTGATGCAAAAATCGGCCGTCTATTCCCAGCCTAATAAAACCAGCGACAGAAATCACAGAATGAACGAATGAGTGACCGAATGAACGAATGAGTGACCGAATGAACGAATGAGTGACCGAATGATGGTTAAGTGACCGAATGATACCATATTAGTGACATAATGAGTGCGTACCACCTTCTCTCCGTAGATGCGTCGCAGCGCCCTCTGGTGTATGGTCGGGGAAGCTCCGCCGAGGCACTCGTCCAGCCTCAGACGAGACGCTTCCTCCGCGCTCATGCGGGAGAGCTTCTTCTGCACACCTTCGAGGACGCGGATGGTGGATGCGTTGGTCTCGATTACCACGTCCAGCTGTGGACATTGTATCATGTTAATCTCTTCTTAGAAAGCATTGAGATGTATCAAAGAGTCACAATCTAATAGCTGACAACACTCAAAAAATGTGCGTGCAAATTCAATGTTCTACAATGACATTTGACATTTGAATGTAGACGTTATGTCTTTTGTTTTAATGCTCAATGTCGCTTGTACGCAAAAAAGAAAAACTCTGCGCACTACGTAGTGTGCGCAGAGTTTTGGCGTTTTTATTTGTCAGATTGTGGCTCTATAATACATCTCAATGTTAGAAAGAGAAACAAGTCATTTATTTTGGTAGGACCTCAAGGATCACTTCAGTTTCGTCATACATGCTAGGTGATCCTAATGCCTGCCTAATTTTGACGGGGCAGAAGCTAACGGCCAGTCTCAATCAGAAGAAAATCAGACGTGTATTCCCAGCCTAATACCAAACCGAGGTCAGAATGAACGCATGAGTGACGGAATTGAAATGGTTTAGTGAAATAACAATCTTTGATATTGCTTACTTACATACAAAAAAGTCAAATAGCTAACCATAGTAAGCAAAACCACAGATAGTTTGAGACTGGACTTAAATCACCAATGATACACTACATTAGAACCAGTTGAGCTTCCTATAGATCGTTTGTAACGTAACGTAGCTCAACTGATACAAGCCACTGCCAGAGGGAAGCGTGCCCAAGACACTGGCAGCATTGCCGCGTTGAATGTCAATGCTGATGCTGATCCTTTGAGAATAAGGCCAGCCCTCTGATCACGCGTCGCTTCGACCAGACGCCCCGATGCAATTTTCATAATAAAAATATTTATATAAAAGACATGTGGCACTCGGAGACTGCCGCGGTAAAGCTATTGCATGGGGGGTGTTAGGTTATTTTCGTTACGGAATTTCTGGATTCGGTCTCCACGCTCAAGGCGCGCGATAGAAGCTATGCAATAGCTTAAAAAAGTAAAAGAATGTAATAAAAGTAATTTATTGAATTTTAAATTCTTACCTCAAATCTCTCATCCTCGCAGCGATAGATGTACTCCTCGTATTGAGTTTTGCGCGAAGTCACGAACGTCGAATCCTCACTCCACGTTGGGAAAGACACCCAAGTGTCATTCAGCACCTGTCAAATTAAATGTCATCGTACAACTGTCAAAACTTACTTGACTTTTGATTTATATTGGGCCTTCCTTGTTTTATATTATTATTAAAAAGTTATCGAAGGAAATGTTGTGATAATTACAAACTAACAATATATATTGATCTTGCAGTGTGTTAAAAGTCACTATCGTCTTCCTTCCCTGAAATGGCTGACTCGCATTGAGCGAAACAGCTTTGGAAGAAAGGCTTTACAATAAATATTTACACATACATCTAAGTGTATGTAAGTAAATGTATAATATCTAGCGAAATACACAGCGCTCTATTTCTTACTTTCTCTAAGTATGGAATGTATATTTACCTCCTTGCACAGAGCAGTGCGGCCGGAGCAGCGCCGCGCGGCCGCGTCTCGCGGCAACGCACAGTACGAGGTGCCCAGTCGCTTGCACGTCGTCAGATCTGTCGGACGGGGAATCAATGAGCAAAGAAAGAAAGAAAGAAAGAAAGAAAAGGTTTATTGACAACACACACAAAAATGGTACAAATCAAAAATACAAAGACAGAGCTTAAGGCTTCTGAGCTGTACGAGTTACCCATACAAACGTAATACCATAACCATTTGAAATTTGCGCATATCTTCAGCATAGTATGGTATTATTCGTATTAGGATAGCATTTATCTAGGTCTCTGCCAGAAGCTTTTTTCAAAATACTTAGCTAAAGTGAAATTAAACCGAATCGCATTTTGCATATTTTTACATCATAGAAGACATGTTTTCTTTACATTTATTTAGTATTAAACACTCGAATATTTTAAGTTTCCTTCTGTTAGAAACATAGCTTATATGGTCTAGTAACAGAAAAACAACACTGTGTGAAGAATAAAAACAATTTTCAGTCATAATTTTTGGGACTACGGGAGACAAGCAAATTTCTTGCAAAATAGCTATGACAACTATACTATTGCCAACTTTGAACGAAAACACGATTGTAAGAAATTTGCTTTCTTTTTTATGGCCGTTCCGTAACCCGTTCAAATAACGAAGAGCACTGGAAACTCTATAGAGCTATACTAAAGTAGGACACTCCGACATAGACGGAATATAGTAAGAACGAATGAACGAACATAAGAACGAAGAAGTACACCGTCATCAATCATTTTAATCTGTGTCAATTCAAAAACTTCACAAAGTCTTGTTTGTTTCGTACATACATTTTTGTTATAAAATCGCTATAGTTCACTAAATACTGTCTAAAACTTTAATTTATCTTGTAGGCTGTTATAGTGTTTGATCGTGGAAGTAAAATGACTAAAATAACATGTGAAATGTGTGGTGTAAGAAAGAACATGCCGTCTGGATGACAATAAACTTATTTTATGTCTAAATTTCCATTAGATATAGATTGGTAAGCAATTTTATGCCACTTAATATCAAAATTAAGTAAACTTATGATACAATTCGTAAAGGTTTCAGTGTTTTTTGCAAGAAAATTATCCTCATAGCGCATGTAAACAATAGGTATATAGTGCTTGACACACATCAACCTAGATTTATCGATATCGATATTTGGTTTTACGAAACTGAAATGATTCGTTCTAATTAATTTGTTTGATTGCTATGTTTTGTAAAGTTTTTTTTTTGTTTAGATACATAAACCATAATTTACGCAACTTAGACATTATTTTATAGGTACCTAGTAGGTTTTGCATTATATCATGTTAATTTTTTATCAAACATTCTGATAAGGAATAGGTGTCCTAACCAGTATTCACGTGATGCTAGAACGATGAAGACTAGAATGACGTGACCGACACGATGGTCGCATCGCTTACTTACGCGATAATGGCGTAATCGCGTTCTATTAGGACGGATGCATAAGGCTCAACTCACACTAAAAGAGCGGCGAAGCGAAGCGCGGTTTCAGTGTCATATGAATTTTAACTTTATTTTCATTACCTACTATATACTTATTATCGCATGAGAAACTCGACCGAGTCCGAGACCGAGCGAATTCGAATACGCGCGCCTTCTCTGCGATAATAAGTACTTACCTATTATAGTAATTATAGTAATGAAAATAAAGTTAAATTTCATATGACACTGAAACCACGCTCCGCTTCGCTGCGCTTCGCCGCTCTTTTGGTGTGAGTTGAGCCTAAGTGATTTATCATTGAAATATTATCTTTATCTTTGATGCTTTTTAATATATTAATACAACAAATTTTGTTGCAGATAACCTATAAACCTATACAAAAAAATCGAAGCAGCATGGCGAAGCATAAACAAAAGCTTGATGATCATCGTCACTATAATGAAAGTACCTGGATGACAATCATTGCCTGAAAACACGGATAAAACGTCGTTTTCTAAAAATGAATCCTAGCTAGATCGATTTATCGCCACCGAAATAACTTATGTTCAAATAAATTAATAGATAAATTTCATTCTTTTATTTGTAAGAAATACAAAAAATCATGAATAAGAATTATGGAATCCAGAAATCCCACCTAGAGCCGATATCGATAAATTATCGATAGTCACTAAGGTACATCTCTAGTTATAATGCTTTGTTTTTACTATCTTGGCAGTATGGCGTAGTTTGGTTTTGTAACGTTGAAAGCAAATTCCTTTTTTTCATAGATCTTTTTTTTATATGGCAGTTCCGTCTCTTACTATTACACGCTCTTTAGAACGCGCGTCACATTGACTTTGCCGAGCCACGTCACCGAACTCTTAAGGCAACAAAAATTAAAACAATAACGTAGGTAACGATAGTACCTATACTATAGGCACTCTGCCTAAGGGCGTTGTCAAAAAACAATCTTTTATATTACATAATAATCACTAGTAGTCTATGCTTCTATACTAATACTATAAAGAGGTAAAGTTGGTTTATATGTTTGGGGTAATCACCGAAACTATTCATCCGATATTTCATTATAAATGAAAAATCTTACTAAAAGTTAAAGGCTCCGGCAGGATTCGAACCTGCGTAGATACAAGCGATCGCTCTTATGCCGAGCTGCCTGACCACTAGGCTACGGACCCTCTAAGCCGAGGCCCGAAACTATTAGTAAGATGACTTTTTATCGGTTAAAGCACCGATTATATCCAATACCTAAGTGTGGTTTAACACTGTAAAATAATAAATAAACTATTCATCCGATATCAAAAATTCTTTCACCAATGTGTAGCATGGACTTTCCGAATGAACATAGGTACGCGATTACATACCACGCGCGCGATTACATACCACGCGCGCGATTACATATAAGGCGATAATTAACTCATAACCAATAGGAAAATTCGGAGATTACCCCAACATACGAACAAACAAAGCAACTTTACCTCTTTAAATTCACACTAATCTATATCGTTTAGAATATATTGATTTCTAGAGACGTCAGTAGGAAGGCAGCATGCTGGTATCAACAATTAAATTCTGTCGATTGCACATCGCATGTTATTTCATCATTGTCTCTATACACTGTTTGAATTATTTTGTGAATTAAGAACCTTATCTTAACATTGATTAGTTTCTGGGTAAGATAAGAATGCTCTTTCAATGTCCCAAATACTACAGCATCCTGTTGAATTGAGACATATTTATATCCTCCTCATACCGCGCTATATGAATCATTTACACTTCAGGGCCCTTACTCTGGAACAACGAAAAACGAAGTTTCGTGACAATTTTCGGGGTCAGCTTATGTTGGTGGATAGTAAATTCGTAATAGTTCACCAACATAATTAGAACCCTAAAATTGTCACGAAACTTCGTTTTTCGTTTTGCACAGTAGCAGGGCAGCTTAATTGGCCATGCCAATTCAGTGAACAAATTCTAATCTGATCTATCTAAATAGCCCACTGGATCCCACTGCTGGGCAAAGGCCTCCCCTCCCTTTTTCCATTCGCCTCGGTGTAGGGCTTCTGTCAGCAGTGAACAAATTATCACTCTAAAATTTAATTCCTTCCTAAGGGTTGGGTTTTTTTGTTTGACTTGAGAGTAATTTATATTGAAGAGCGTGGTCACAAATCTCCAATAAGAAATATGTACACAGGGAAGGCATTATACTGTACCTACTTAGCTAGCCGAATTTTTTAACTACCTAGACTATTTTCTTGTTTGTTTTTTCTATGTTTATAAATCAATAGAACGTAAGCAATTTTTAGGTTATTATACATATATTATGCCGTTACCAATTGGCAGCCCGTCGGGATGCGAGGTCGTGGTCGGCCAAGGAAGCGTTGGAGGGACGATCTCGACACCTTCGAGAGAGGTTGGTGGGAAATCTCGAAGGACAGAGATGGTTGGAGGGATATGGGGGAGACCTTCGCCCAGCAGTGGGACGATATAGGATGAAGAAAAAAAAAAATAATTATATATTATTATAATTATTCGCCACTTAAAAATAAAGAAATCTCGATAACATGTTGGACAAGGAAATCGGCAAAAAGAATAAAAAACACCAAATTTTTTTAGTAGGTACTTACCGACATCCATGGCGGGCGGTGCGTCGCCCTGCAGCGGCGGGCGGGGCGCGGGTTCGGGCCGCGCCGCGCTCGCGAGCCGCTCGCGCTCGCGCGACCTCGCTCGCTCGAAAAGCTGCTCGCTGCTCGTGTACTGGGACGTGTAGCCTGGGGATAACGAGTTTAGTTATAGGTCAAGCCATGTAAAAAGAGCGCTGGCTGTCAAACTGCTCCGTGGTCGATGATTGGTGGAGAGGTGTTGCGGCGCACTTCATACCATTGATTTAGCGAGTGCTATTGGTTCGTCAGCGAGTGAACACAGGCGCAAACATACCCCCGCTACTTCCCCGACCAAGCTCTTTTTACGTCGCGCGATCAACTCATTCCGATAACGTTATTCAGGACTTTTCCGGATTTGAGAAGCTTAGAGAAAGTAAGAAATAGAGCGCTGTATATTGCTTTCTCAGTCACAAAAAAAACAAGGAAGAATATATACAACATTCTTGTGAGTAAAAGAGACAAACAGCCGACACCGTCACGTGATTTGACCGTTGCGTTGATTAGTAAATTTTTTTAAATGATCAGCATTCGAGAAACCGGCTGAAAGCATTTTAGCTTTTGTCCCTCATCGCGTGCCGCTTTTTTGTATGGCAGGAAACTTGATGCTCCGAATCCGAGCGTGAAAGAGTAACAAACATACTAACACACGCACAAACTTTCACCTTTATACAACGTGATTCATAATTGGTATGTTATCCCAAAAAGGGGTCTTTCACCTCATCAGTGTGAACAACATTTGTTCTAAGACTTTTTGAATTTCGATGTTTTTCATTGAACAAATGACTAGAGCAACCCTATAATAATAAAAACTAAATGAATAAAAAAAAAAACTCCGTCACCAGAGTTGGCCACTTGCTCATACGAACGAACGAACGATAATAATCAGCTGATCCATGAACTTTGCCGGTGACCCTAACCACTGGCCAGTGGCCCGTGTGACGTACGAGGGGGGCGGGCGATCAAAATATTGATAGATGATAGATTTACCAAAAAAGTTTTTGTATGAAAAACTGAAAATTAGAATTCACAAGATTTACTTGATTCACAACTGTTCATTTTCATGGTCACAAAATCCCCCTTTCCGGGATAACATACCAATTATTAATCACCTTTATATTAGTGTGATTAGAATCTCAGTTCCTAGTAGGAACACTAGCATTGCTAACAATAGTGCTTGTTATAACTGACCAGTATGTATGGTGGCGGTGGGCGTGTGCGGCGGGGAGGGCGGGCCCACGAAGTCCTGCAGCCACTTCTGCAGCTCGGGGTGCCGGCAGAGGAAGGGCGCCGTCACCGACAACAGCTCGGAGGACGAGATTATCTCGTTCGTGAACAGCAGGAGACATCTGGTGACAATCATTACAATAAGCTGGTGTCTTTTAACCATTGAGATGTATTAAAGAGACACAATGTAATAGCTGACAACACTCAAAAAATGTGCGTGCAAATTTAATGTTCTACAATGACATTTGACATTTGAATGTAGACGTTATGACGTTTGTTTTAATGTTCAATGTCGCTTGTACGCAAAAAAGAAAAACTCTGCGCACTACGTAGCGTGCGCCGAGTTTTGGCGTTTACATTTTATTTGTCTGATTGTGGCTCTATAATTCATCTCAATGCTTTTAACGCATGTTGTGATACCCTATAATTGTATGTATGGGGACTTCCTTTTCCGCATTTAGACTCAAAGGTGGTCCTTTATGCGTGGGGATGACCTGGCTCACTAGTTGCAAAGCCAGCCTAGCTCCTCCCAAAACCCTATAGTTACGGGGGCACTAGTTTTTTAATATTTGAGCAATGAGATGAAGCATGAACAGTGTAACCCTGTGTTGGGTGTCCATATTAAATAAATTTACCATGTAACATAGTTCCTCGCCTCGTTTGACAGGTACTAACCGTGAACATTTTGTATGAGAAAATTGCACGTTAGATTGTCGGTCCCGGCTTTTAAAGTCGCAAAGCCATGATGGAGGCTTTTAGGCGGTCTAAAAAACTCCGTCACCAGAGTTGGCCGGTAAGGCCGTATAAGTATAACCATGGTATCCCATCCCCTTATAAGATGGTTGTAGTTCCAAAATCAAATGAATAGATGGCGTTACGTGTTGATATTTCGAAATAAAGTCTCTGGAAATTTATGAAAATGCCTAAATTTTGCCAGAATCATAAATTTTCTGTTTTAAATATATTTTTTTCAATTTAACGAAATAAAATATCCCATTATTTTATTTCCTAGATCAATTTCTACAAAATAAAATAAAATTACATGACATGAACGCTGGATGGCGCTGACTCAGAAACACAGGTAAAACGGGATAGCCCGACGAATTGCCCGCAAATTCAGGATTGTTTTCAATGTTCTAGATGCGGCATCTGTACTAGTGTATTATATAATCTGAGGTATAACACAGACCTGAGCAGGTTGTCGTACACATGGTGATGTCTGAGCGCGCGGCGAGCTAGCGAGAAGAAGCTCAGGTCGTGCACGGTGGCCAGCTTGGCTGCCTCGGCGTACGACACGTCGCGTGCCCACGCGCCCGCGCGCGGCTTCTTGGCGGGCGGCGCGCCCGATGCTGATAACAATACAACAAATATTTAATAATAATAATAATAAATAATAAATATCCTTGGACATTCCACACGGCGTCATCTAGTCCCAAGCTAAGCAACTTATAGAATAGAATAGAAAGAAATAGAAATAAGTTTATTTGACACACACCACAAAACAAAAGACAAAGAAAGAATAAAAAAAACAGTGACAAAAAGGATAAAAATAAAGTTAACTTAATGCTTGTGTTATGGTAACCAGACGACTGATATACTACATAGATACATTTTTTTTAAATACATACAATACATGTAATACATAGTAAAACAACCAGACGCGAAACAAATATTTGCAGATCATGCAAACATTGGTCCCGCAGCGGGGATCGAACCCGCAACCTCTGCGTCTCAGGCGGGCTTTCGCCCACTGCGCCACAGAGGTCGTCAAACGCCACAGAGGTCGTTAATCCTAAATCATAACACCCGTATTTATAAACAAGTAGTTACTTGTTGCTAAGTAATTTCTTAGAGAAGTCATCACTTGACAGTAGAATTCTTCATTACAAAATCTTATTCTATAGTCGAGTAAAATTACTTCACTTCGAACGCAATAACTGTCAAATCAAATACAAAATGATAGAATTCTCAATGCCTATGTAAAGGAAATGGTGACTAGAACTCAGCTAAGAATTCTTATTTTAGACAGTTCTTCTTCAAGCAATTTCTTAACTTTAGAATAAAAATTACTTTTACTAGAGTAATCACTTTGACTTGACTATAAATACGGGGGTAAGACAAAAAACCAGCGGTCTGAAAACCAGCGTTGCTCTGTATCTATTTGGTGCAGGACTTTAAGAGAGAACGATCCCTTTTTGGTCCACACCTGCGCCGGACATTCTATATGGCTACCCCTATGTCCACCAGGGACATAATAATAAATAATAATAATAATAAATATCCTTGGACATTCCACACAGCGTCATCTAGTCCCAAGCTAAGCAACTTAATGCTTGTGTATGGTAACCAGATGACTGATATACTACATAGATACATTTTTTTTAAATACATACAATACATGTAATACATAGTAAAACAACCAGACCCGTAACAAATATCTGCAGAACATGCAAACATTTGTCCCGCGGCGGGGATCGAACCCGCAACCTCTGCGTCTCAGGCGAGCCTTCTCTCACTGTGGTATTAAAAAATAGCTTCTGATAGGTTTCACAAACTGAACATTCAGTTACTAAGATAAGAAGATCTCACATAAATCTAACAGTTATAGATCGTGCTACGTAAAAAGAGCGCTGTCTGTCAAACTGCTCCGTGGTCGATGATTGGTGGAGAGGTGTTGCGGCGCACTTCATACCATTGATTTAGCGAGTGCTATTGGTTCGTCAGCGAGTGAACACAGGCGCAAACATACCCCCGCTACTTCCCCGGCCAAGCTCTTTTTACGTGGCGCGACCTATACCTAGTAGGAAGATAACTTACTCAGTTGATTGGTTGATGAGAAGCTGGGAGATCTCTTCAGATGTAGATGCTGCGGAGCCGGCGCGGGCGCAGTGTTGGACACCACGTTAGAATGTTTCAGGATCTGAGTAGAGAGATGTGTTAGTTAGAAAATGTCATCACACTAAATGACCTTAAGAGTCCGGCGACGTAGCTCGGCAAAATTCAATCCCCCGCGCGTTCAAACATCAACACACGATAAAGTCTTGGTGTGCTTGTCATTTTGCATCTGTGTGCGTGAGCGCGCGTGACACACGCACACAGACGCACTGTTAGAAAAGGTTAAAAATGTATGAAATGTAAATGCATGGCTATTTTGCAAGGAATTTGCTTGTCTCCCGTAGTCCCAAAAATGATGACTGAAAATTGTTTTTATTCTTCACACAGTGATGTTTTTCTGTTACTAGACCATATAAGCTATGTTTCTAACAGAAGGAAACCTAAAATATTCTAGTGTTTAATACTAAATAAATATTAAGAAAACATGTCTTCTATGATGTAAAAATATGCAAAATGCGATTCGGTTTAATTTCACTTTAGCTAAGTATTTTGAAAAATGCTTTGACAGAAACCTAGATAAATGCTATCCTAATACGAATAATACCATACTATGCTGAAGATATGCACAAATTTCAAATGGTTATGGTATTACGTTTGTATGGGGAACTCGTACAGCGCCGAAGCCTTAAGCTAACAAATATCAGCAAAAAAAATTAAAAAATTCATTAAACGTAATCTTTTAATACAAATCTTATGTATCAGATAAGATAAGATATGTTTATTTGCCAGAACATAATGATACATTAGGTCTTACATTTTAATATTATGTCCAATTACATTCTACCATGCAGGCATGCAGATATTCAATAAATTCATTTTTAATTACATAATAATTGACAGAAAATAAACTGACAATAACCCAATGGTGTGGGCCTAACAATTTTTTTTTTGTGGTGGTTAAGTGTATCTTAATAATGTCTTTTGTTCAAAGTTTGATGACAAAAACGCTAAGAACTGAACTCATAGCGATACCTATCCATAGTATCCATGTATTTCAATAACTAATTTTAGAATCACGTTTTGAAGTATTGGATGAGCAGTCCTTTTATCTACAACGTTATTCATAATTGGTATGTTATCCCGGAAGGGGGATTTTGTGACCATGAAAATGAACAGTTGTGTTGTGCAAATCTTGTGAATTCCAATTTTCAGTTTTTCATACAATAACTTTTTTGTTAAATCTTTTGACATAAAACTTTGAATATTTTCATCGCCCGCCCCCCTCGTACGTCGCACGGGCCACTGGCCAGTGGTTAGGGTCACCGGCGAAGTTCAGGGATCAGCTGATTATTATAGGGTTGCTCTGTGTTTATTTCTGAAGGAAACTTTGCTACATTTCTTCAATGAAAAAATTCAAAAAGTCGTAGAACAAATTTTAATGTTGTTCACACTGATGAGGTGAATGACCCCTTTTCATGAGGGGATAACATACCAATTATGAATCACGTTGCATAAGTTGGTTGGTAGTAATAAATACCTGTGTATGATGTGGTGCGGGGGGGTGCAGCGGGTGTTGGTGAGGGTGCGGCGCGGGGGCGAGGGGGGCGGAGGGGGCGGGGGGGACGGAGGGGGCGGAGAGGGGCGCGGGGGCGGGGGGGAAGCGCTCCGGCGTGGGCTCGCGCTCCGGGCGAGGCGGGACTATCACGTTGTCACTCTGTAATCAATAAACATTTATTATTTATAAAGATTTGTCAATCTATATCTATACTAATATTATAGAGGTAGAGTTGGTTGTATGTTTGGGGTAATCTCCGAAACTACTCCGAACAGGCATTAGAATCACCTAGCATGTAAAACGAAACTTAAGTGATCCTTGAGGTCCTACAAGAATAAATGATTTTTCTTTCTTTCTTTCTTTCACTACTCACCCCATTTATTTTACATTTTTTCATCTAGATGCATTTCTTTTATCTAGAACTAGATAGATTGAAGACATCTGTGGTGTAGGCGAAAGCACGCATCAAATTCAGTCCAATAGTTACGGTTTGACAACTAATTTTTAAACCAACTTTCATTACTTTCTAAGATATCATCATCATCATCATTTTCAGCCTGTGTAAACCCACTGCTGGGTGTAGGGCTCCTCCAATGCTGCCACTCGTTCCGGTTTTGAGCCTTGTTGGCGACCCTAGGGATTAATCTAAGATATCTTAGATTAAGATAATGTTTAGAAGTGTCCAGCGCCTTGTAAAAGTAGACAGACAATATAATCTGAATCTTCTGCTCGGCAATGTTACGATCTGCCCTGATGCTGCTGTGCCCAAATCAGTAGATACTGGGCACAATATTTAATCAGGGCTTCATTTAACCCTAAGAGTCAACACACACCGAGCTGGCAGGGAAGCGGCGAGCAGTTTCAGTGTCATTATAATTTTAAACTTTATCTTCATTACAATAATATACAACGTGATTCATAATTGGTATGTTATCCCGGAAGGGGGATTTTGTGACCATGAAAATGAACAGTTGTGTAGGTGCAAATCTTGTGAATTCTAATTTTCAGTTTTTCATACAAAAGCTTTTTTGGTAAATCTATCATCTTTCAATATTTTCATCGCCCGCCCCCCTCGTACGTCACACGGGCCACTGGCCAGTGGTTAGGGTCACCGGCAAAGTTCAGGGATCAGCTGATTATTATAGGGTTGCTCTGTGTTTATTTCTGAAGGAAACTTTGCTAGTCATTTCCTCAATGAAAAACATTGAAATTCAAAAAGTCGTAGAACAAATGTTGTTCACATGAGGTGAATGACCTCTTTTCGGGATAACATACCAATTATGAATCACGTTGTATAATATCGCTTGAGAAACTTGAAACGCAAGCGACCACAAGCGAGGCGCTGAGAACATTTTTCAAAGCACTTTTCTGTACGTATAAGGGTACCTACAAACAGTAGTTTGTACTTAAAAATCTGTATATCCTTACCTGAGGTGTGGGCATAGCATAGTGTTCTTCAGGCGGTTTGGTCACCGCCTTAGCGTCCGGCAAGAATTGACCGAACTCAGTCAAAAGATCCTCTTGGTTCTCAAACAGTTTCGCGACCTGAGAACATGTTGTGTTTTAGTATTTGTTGATTGAAAATATGCAGATATTTAGGTTAAGATTGGATCAGAAATTAAAACAAAGCATAATTTTTACAATCACAGCAGTCAATATAAAGTTTCTCATCATTTAGTTTGAGGTTAGGTATTTTCCAAAACATTTTTTACAGTTTATTTTTGTGTACTAACAAGTGTGTATGAAGAATGTAAGTAAGAGTGAATGAGGCGAAATGTCAGGATTTTTTTAATTTACACGAAACAAAGCATAATTTTTACAATCACAGCATTCAATATAAAGTTTCTCATCATATAGCTTGAAAAGTCTGAGGTATTTACCAAAATACTAAAATTTTGCAGTTTCTAAAATACTTAAAATTGTGTATGAAGAATGTAATGAGAGTAAATGAGGCGACAGTCAATCTGCAATTGTTTTTTTTCAATTTCATTTTTTTTATTTACGAAATGGAAGTTATCTACAAAACTCTTACACGAATCATTACCTGTGAGTACACCTCTTGTTCCGTTTGCTGCTTCGCCTGTGGCTCTTTCAAGTCCCGATGTCCGCGTTGATACGCGTGTAGGATCTCCAAGAAACGCTTGTACTTGTCGGGTTGGCGAGAGAAGCGAGACTGAAATAATATCGTTGTTAATGCTTGTAGGTGGATTTGGAGAGAGTTGGTAGTTGTGGGGGTAGTCAGAACTTAAAAAAGCAGCCGATAGTATTATCATGGTTGTCAAACGGTAATTTGTTTCATCATTTGAAGAGTAATCACACTAATATTATAAAGGTGAAAGTTTGTGTGTGTGTAAGTATGTAAATTAATCCAGGGTTTAAGCTATCCTGGTTTCGCGTTGGAACAGGCATTAGAATCACCTAGCATGTAAAACGAAACTTAAGTGATCCTTGAGGTCCTACAAGAATAAATGATTTTTCTTTCTTTCTTTCAAATTTCATTAAAATCCGTCCAGCCGTTGTGAAGTACTCCTTCACGCTCATTCACACTTACATTTACATACTTACACACTTGCACACACACGCAAACTTTCACCACTATAATATTAGTGTATTTATTGTGTATTATTTTGTATGAACAAAACGGCACTTTCAATTTAATATCCATTGAACTAAAAGCCAATTAAATAATATTATTTTGTAATGTTATTTTATCAGATAATACATCAAACAATGAATTTCACTTCTAGTAATATTCTACTTCTTCTATGTAGTTGTTATAAAATACAGGAACGAACTAGTCTTCATAAATCGAAATATTTTCCTAAAAACCAACAAAATGGGGTTAAATCGATTAGATTAAACCCGGTACTAACCTTGATCTTATTGACGTATTCAATAGCATGGTTGAACTCCACGGGTTGACCCGCGGGGGCGGGCGCCGCGTGGCCCGCAGTAGGGGCGCCACTGCCTGTAAAAGACAGGGGTTAAATACGCTCGAGGGGTTGAAACGGACTGAATGAGGGGGGAAATCAGAACTTAAAAAAAGCAGCCAATAGTAATATCATGGTTGTCAAACGGTAATTTGTTTCATCATTGAGAATTTGAAGTTTTAAGGTATTTTAATGTGTTTATTTATATTATGTTTAATAAGCTCAGTTGTACTTGGTGGTCACCAAACTCTGTTTTCGCTACTCATCCTAAACTATACAAAATAAAGTAAGTAAGTTCGTATGAGCAAGTGGCCAACTCTGGTGACGGAGTTTTTAGGCCGCCTTAAGGCCTCCGTCATGGCTTAACGACTTTAAAAGCCGGGACCGACAATTTAACGTGCCCTCCGAAGCACGGAAGCGCTCAGATATAAATGCCACTTGCGGTCACCCATCCAAGTTGTGACCGCTCAGAACGTTGCTTAACTTCGACGATCTATTAAGAACGTCTTAGCAAGCTTCGCTACGAGCGCTCCAAAATGAAACTATTACATAGGTACTAAAAAGATTTTTTAAATTCCTTTGTACAACGCAATAATAAAATAAAATAGGCGGCGGCGCTAATTTGACGCATACAGACACCTTAAACTAGTTATTTAGCTTTAAGTATTTAAGAGCACAGTTACGTTTGCCACAAAGTCGCGTTGGAACAGGCATTAGAATCACCTAGCATGTAAAACGAAACTTAAGTGATCCTTGAGGTCCTACAAGAATAAATGATTTTTCTTTCTTTCTTTCAAAGCCACAAAAATAACTGATCTAATTATAAGACAGCACTAAGGCGCGCACTACATTAGGTATTTTAGTTTGAGATCACGAGGTAAGAAATGGTTTTCCTTGCACTAAACTTTCACTTCGACGAAATCAAGGTCAAGTCTAAAGTCTAGTAATATTTGTTAGGCCTTTCTAAAATTGCTAATAAATTTATTAACAGACACTAACCTTGCTGCCAGTGTCTTAGGCACGCTTCCGTCTGGCAGTGGTTTGGATCAGTTGAGCTACCTATAGATTTAGCCACCAAACATCGTTACAAACGATCTATAGGTATTATTCTATTCTATGTCGACCGGGGACATGTTCCTTATTTAGTTGCACCTACAATTTCTATTTCTATTGTCTCACTTGTCCTGTTATTGTATTCGTCTGTGCTCGTTATGTTGTTCAAATAAATGCAATATCTATCTATCTATCAGAGACGCGAGCCGTGTTGGCCAAGTGGATACGTAATTCGACGCGGCTAGTCAGCCCCACACGTATTGACCATTGTCTCTCCTGTGGATATGTCCGGCAGCTGAGAGGATGGTTTAGGTGCTACAAGCCTCCATCTCAACAATGTCCCAGGCACTACAGTGTCCCGTTAAGTGTAGGCAAAAGATTGCCTCCTGACTCTGTATAAATCATCTAGTAATCATCTAGGATTGCTAGTGTTAGTA
The DNA here is from genome assembly GCA_963582015.1 of Xanthorhoe designata. Taxonomy (NCBI): domain Eukaryota; kingdom Metazoa; phylum Arthropoda; class Insecta; order Lepidoptera; family Geometridae; genus Xanthorhoe; species Xanthorhoe designata. Next base: position 4,778,438 of record OY757056.1, on the reverse strand, counting down.
TAGAACTTACCAGGTGCATGGTGTATAGCCGCGGCCTCGATCTGTTGATGTGCCTGCGAGATCTGATGCAGCGTATTCGTCGGGGTCGTATTGACCGACAGATTGTGTACGATCGCACCGCTGGACCTGCCGACATTATACTCATGCTTTAGCGGTGAAGTGGCTTCGATGTTAGAATTATAGTACGGTGCTATCAGAAATTAAAACAAAGCATAATTTTAAAATCATGGTGGTCAAGTGTAAGTTTCTCATCAGGTGGTTCCTAATAAAGCTAACTCATAAATAAGAATTTAATGAGGCTCAACTCACACCAAAAGAGCATCAAAGAGCAGCGAAGCGGAGCGCAGTTTCAGTGTTACGAATTTCAACTTTATTATCATTACTTGTTATCGCAGAGAAGGCGCGTGTATTCGAATTCGCCGGAATTTCCGCAGCGCCGCGGGCATCCTCGCGACTCGTTCGATAATAAGTAAAATAATGAAAATAAAGTTGAAATTCGCATGACACTGAAACTGCGCTCCGCTTCGCTGCTCTTCGATGCTCTTTTAGAGAGTGCTATTGGTTCGTCAGCGAGTGAACACAGGCGCAAACATACCCCCGCTACTTCCCCGACCAAGCTCTTTTTACGTCGCGCGACCTATACCTAGTATGTTGTACTTACGGCGGCCCCGGCAGTAAATGTAGCTGCTGTTGATTATGATGTATATTCGGCAGGAGAACTCCCGTTGTCCCTCCCATGCCCGTCGGTGACGGCATTGAAACGGACACCTGAGGAAGACACCTTTATTAGTATTTGAATAGGAAGTGTGCTAAAGAAATTGTATTGAAAAATAATCAGAACTTTAAAAAAGCAGCCAATAATATAATCATGGACTAGTTTGCGTGGTGCGCGTGCTGCAAGCAGCACGCGGTTTTCTTTATCCATGTTATTGACAGGTGGTAGCTACCCTTTAAAAATTTTGAGAATCCATAGGAGATTAAAAATATTTAATAAACCGCTATGGGAAGCCCTAAATCAGTATGAAAACCCTTTAGGAGCCCTAAAACATTCATCCAAGTCGTCGGCCCTGAGTTACGCTCACCCACTCGACCTTCGTTACGCTACGGGGGTCGGCGGCTCGCTTCGCTCGCCTCCTCCCCCCTCCGCTCCACTCAGGTCTCGTAGGTTCGCTCCACTCAGGACCTCCGACCCCAACTATAATATTTGTCCAAACACCTAATGGATATCTCTAACCGTTGTGAAGTTACAACCCTTTGAATTTTAGGGGAGGTTGGGGAGGGAGGGGGGGAGTTTTGAAAAAATATTTCGACTATCTAGATGCCCCTTGTTAAGAATCTGAAAAAAAATTTGTTCCAAGTCTTAAGGCTTTCGAGATCCGCAAAAGGGGGGGAGAGGGGGGGCAAAAGGGGCAACACTGAAAAAAAATTTTTACTTTCCCGAGCCTCCTCTATCCGAATCCGTAAAAAAAATTGTTCCAAGTCTCATAGTTTCCGAGATCCTCAATAAGGGGGGGGGAAGGGGGGCAAAAAGGGGGGGTTTGCGATTTTTCCCAAAGTCACCAGACCTACCTCTATACGAATCCGTCAAAATATACATACCTCCCCATCCACCAACAGGGAGAACAATTCTGTCAGTCAGTCAGTCAGTGAGTGGTAGTCTAAGTTTATATATTATAATATCAAACGGTAATTATTGTCATCATGTAGAAGCGATGAATGAAAGAAAGAAAGAAAGAAAGAAAAATCATTTATTTCTGTTGGACCTCAAGGGTCACTTAAGTTTCGTTTTACATGCTAGGTGATTCTAATGCCTGTTCCAACGCGACTCCCTACACGATGATTTTTCGAAATGAAAAATCCAAGCACAACGTTAAAGAAAAACATCGTGAGGAAACCCACAGCTTAGTCAGCTTTTTGTCTTTCCTGTGGATATGTCCGACAGCTGAGAGGATGGTTTAGGTGCTACAAGCCTCCATCTCAACAATGTCCCAGTCACTACAGTGTCCCGTTAAGTGTAGGCAAAGCTTGCCTCCTGACTCTGTATAGATCATCTAGTAAAGATGGCCTGCGTTATAATATATTATGTTGTTTATGCCGTGTTGGCCAAGTGGATGACTCGACGACCTCTGCAGCGCTGTGGGCGAACTGTGACACAGAGGTTGCGGGTTCGATCCCCGCCGCGGGACAAATGTTTGTATGTTCTACAGATATTTGTTCCGGGTCTGGATGTTTTTCTATCTGTACTAATATTATAAAGAGGTAAAGTTGGTTTGTTTGTTTTGTATGTTTGGGGTAATCTCCAAAACTACTCATCCGATTTCGAAAATTCTTTCTCCGATGTGTAGCATGGACTTTCCGAATGAACATAGGCTAAATTTTATCAAGGTAGGTACCACATGAGCTAGTCTATAATATGTATGTGTATGTGTGGAAAGTCCAAGAATATTTATTTATTTAATTCATTTTGTCTGCCCTTGTCAGCCCTGTACTAACCTGTCCATTACTCTGAACTTCAATCTTGTATCCCGGAGGAAGGAATGTATTGAACCCGACGATCAGCTCCGGATGGCCCTTGAAGAGGTTGGAGACGCGCGTGATGACGCCCGGAGTATCGATCCTGTAAGAAGAACTGAGATATAGAATGGTAAGGTATCAGTTGTAAGATATTGTTAGTTTCAGCTTCAGAAATTAAAACAAAGCATTTTTTAAACATCACGGTGTTCAATTGATATTTTTCTCATCATGGTTTCTATCCTGCTAATATTATAAACGCGAAAGATGGATGGATGGATGTTTGTTACTCTTTCACGCGAAAACTACTGAACGGATTTGGCTGAAACTTGGAATAACACTGGCTACTTTTGATCCCGGTATTCTCACCAAAAGGGAACTACCGCGGGTAACACAGCGGGGCGCAGCTGGTACTTAATATTATAAGGAGCTAAAGTTGTTTTGTCTGTATGTTTGGGATAATCTCCGAAAATTGTCATCCATCCAAATGTTGACCGCTCAGAACGTGTTGTGCCATGGCGGAAAGGCCAACGAACTCTACATGTTTATTTACTTACTATTCATGTTTTAAAGCTAAAAGTAAACAAAGTCTTCTTCAGAGTTTTAATGAAAAAGTTTGCGTAAAACAAAGTTATGTTATAATCGTGCTTCCAAGTTGCTACAAGGAAAACGTATGTTTATTATAGCAGTTGTTTGGGGAAATATGCAATACTTATAGGTCCAGTGCGCAATTCATGATAGTAAGGCTCAAATCACACCGGCTGCAGTTTCAGTGTCGTATAATTTTAAACTTTATCTTCATTACTATAATGCATATTATTAAAGCGCTCTCGGTGCCTCTTGCGGTCGTTTGCTTTTCAAGTTTCTCAAGCGATACTTTGTATCTTTGAAACCTGTCACGTATAGAATGTTAACTTCTGCAAAATGTGGGCATGTACCAAATATATTAGGACATACCTCTGACTATAAACGATATACCTATGTGTGGTTTAACACTGTAAAATATATAAACTATACCTCTGACTACCCCAATAGACTTTAAGGATCTAAAATGTAATAAAAAAACCTGAAAGAATATGCCTACCGTATCTAGAGAATACAGTCGTGACATTGAGGTACTATTATTAAAGAGCCACAATCAGACAAATAAAATGTCCGCGCCAAAACTCGGCGCACGCTTCGTAGTGCGCCGACTTTTAGTTTAGTTGTAAGGCGACCACAATCCTCGTACGAAGTATAGTACCTCAGTGAGTCGTGATGATAGATATACCTAAGTGTGGTTTAACACTGTAAAATATATAAACAATACCTCTGTCTACCCCAATAGATACCTTCAAAGGATCTAAAAATGTAAAAAGATACCTGAAAGAATGCCTCTGATTGTGTAACTTGTCTCGGATTGTATCCAAGTTGTATCAAAGCAAAAATCACAGTAAATGAAACAGGAAACAACTGTCAAATATGACAGTAATTAAGTAAGTTACTTACTAATTTACTTAATCAGCCTTTGATCTGATAGTTATTTTCGCGATTTACTGTGATTTTTGCTTTGATACAACTTGGATACAATCCGAGACAAGTTACACAATCCAGGGGAATGTCTACCGTAGCTTGGGAATACAAAACAAATTCACAACACATTACTAACTAAAAGTATCATGTCACCTTTCTCCGATTAACTTTTTCGCATTTTACATGCGGGATATTAATTTTAAACCCATAATAAATTCAAAATTCTAAATGTATTTATTCAGTACGATCGTTTATAGACCACTTTGACATGTCACGTTCTTAAGTGTGTGCCATAACGCCGAGGAATGAGCGGGAGAGCGAATAATGTTTTTACTCGTGAGTGAGAAGCGCAGAACGATAGACACGCAACATAATTTATAGCGAAAAAACAGTTTTTATTTAATTACAAGTTAATTAAACAAGTAATCGAAAAATTAAAAAACCAGAACTAAATGAATACTTCTAGGCTATTTGTCAAAACATAAAACCAACAAAAATAGCGTTCTGTTCCTGAGATAAATAGCAAACTGTGTGAAAAACATTTATTTTTCAAAAAAATATATGATCGAGAAAACTTTTACCAATCGTGTTTCTAAAAAACCACAACGCAAGATAAAAGTTCAAAGTTTAATTTCTCCAAACATTATAAGGTGGTATCTTTCACGGATTTTGAGATCTAATACGATTCAAACCACATATTTGCTACCTACGGCCTCTTAAAACCAGGTGATTCTACTGCCTGTTCCAACGCGACTAGACTTTCCTACACCAGGGAGAGAATCAGGCAAGAACCTGGTGGTGTGGGCCTAGCTTTTGTTTCAGCGGTCCAATCTTAATACTAAGTAAATATAAACTGAGTTGGAGCACGTTCAGTCCCAAGCGTTTTTGTCATCAAGGTAATCTGATATTTTATTATTTATTTATATCAGCCGTTCGTGTCCCACTGCTGGGCAAAGGCCTCCCCCCACTCTTTCCAGACGTCGCGATCTTGTGCTATAGTCTCCCAGTCGGTTGTTAATTGGTCGAGCTCGTCCCGCCATAATTTTATAATACGATATTTGATATTTTATAATACGTATTTTTTTTTAATAAAAAATAATAAAAAGAATACTCACGTCTGGCTTTTAAATTCCTTCATGATGTCCAGAAAGTCGTTGTACACCTGGGGCTGGGTGTTGAACTTGTATTTGACTTGGTCCAGGTAGGACAGTGCATCTTCCACTTTCAGCCGCTGGAACTGCTGCTGCGGCGGCTGGCAGGGTTGAGGAGCTGGCTGCGGAGCCGGGGACTGACGGCCCAGGGTCGGCAGCGGGGCTAGACTCGGCTGAGGAGTAACCAAGGCGTTAGATGGGGGAGTTTGAAGGGGGTGATTGTTATTGGGGGGTGAAATCAGATGCAATAATGCAGCCGTTAGTGATATCATGGATTTCAAACGGTAATTAGTATCATCACAAGTGGTAAAATTAAAAATTAAGTAATTGGCTTCAATAATTGTGGCTACGGCAGAATTACAGCGCCCTCTGTATAAAACAGTGGGCATCAATGCTGAGTCGTGGCCCATTTGTTACTGTAGCACACAATGACATGTATTAGTATTAAGTAGATCCATCCAAATACCAGAATTATAACTGTTTTTATTTTAACTTTCTGGCAATTTTTGTACCTTTTGTTGCAATTCAGTGTTGTGTATTTTGTGTGCTTAGTAGCAAATAAATGATATGTCTATGTCTATATCGTTAGAATAGAGAAATTTCCCACACTCTCCGGTTACATTTTGTTTCGTGTCTAGGTGTTTTCTATGTATAATATTTATGTATGTATTTACAAAAAAAAATGTATCTAAGTATAGTATGTTATCAGTCATCTGGTGACCATAACACAAGCATTAAATTGCTTAGCTTGGGACTAGATGACGCCGTGTGGAATGTCCAAGAATATTTATTTTATTTCTTATTTTATTTATTTGTAACTGCTTTTCTTTGTGGCTAGCTGTAAACTTCCCTACAGCTGTAAAAATACAATAAAAATTGGCATCGCTGATCAGTTGAGATATACTTGTTCATTACCTTGATCCTGGGCGGCACTTGAGGCGGCTTAGCCGGCGCGTACTGCACAGCCCCGGGCTTCAGGTAGTTGATGACGGCGGGGGCGGAGGCCCGCGGGGTCGCGCGACCGAAGCCCTGCCCCACGGACAGCATGCCCGTGCCTGGAGGAGACGGACGTTAAAGTGCCTGTATGGGTGAAACTAGCGCCGCCGCCTATTTTGTTTCATTATTACGTTGAACAAAGGATTTTAAAAAACTGAATGTACAGTTTGTGAAACCTATAAGCTTTTTTTTTAATACCTATGGAGGAGTAGCGAAAACAGAGCTTGGTGGCCACCAAGTGCAACTTCGCTATTTCTCCTAAACTATACAAAATGAAACTATTACATAGGTATGCCCAAGACACTGGCAGCATTGCCGCGCTGGATTGCAATGCTGATCTTTTGAGCCAAATAAGTGCCAGCCCTCGGATCACGCGTCGCTTCGACCAGACGCCCCGATAGATATTAAAAAAGCTTATGATAGGTTTCACAAACTGTACATTCAGTGTTTTAAAATTCCTTTAATCAACGTAATAATAAAATAAAATAGGCGGTGGCGTGGCGCTAGTTTCAACCATAAAGGCACCTTAACTAACGAAGGTATATAAACGATGGTTATGAAGAATGCTTTGAAAATGGTGAATATTGTCATCTATCTATCCTACCATCAAAGTTGTGACTGCTCAGAACGTTGCTTAACTTCAGACGTTCTTGATCGAAGTTAAGCAGCGTTCTGAGCGGTCACAACTTGGTTGGGTGACCGCAAGTGGCATTATCAGCCGAGCGCTTCCGTGCTTCGGATAGCACATATGTATATACGACAATTTAAACTGTATTCTTGGCATTTGAATGCCAATTGATTGCTATAATTTAGTTAAACGGCATAAGCCCCAGCAGTACTTTGAGTCTAAATGCGGAAAAGGGAGCCCCCCATACATACAGAAGCCCAGCAGTGGGCTATCATTTGAGCTGCTAATGATGATGATAATTTAGTTAGATTGCTCACCAAGTATTTGCGGCTGTGCCGACTGCGCCAGCGTGTGCATATTGCTTGAACCTGGCTGTTGTATCTGCAACAATAGAAAACACAACATTATGGTGAAAGTTTGTGTGTGTTAGTAATGTAAGTGTGTTTGTTACTCTTTCAAACGGCTGGGCGGATTTGAATGCAATGTGGTACCAGAATTGCTTTTACCCTGGATTAAAAACTAGGCTAATTTTGATCCCGGTATTCCCATGGGAACGGGGACTATTCACCGCGGGCAACACCGCGGTGAATAGTCCCCGTTCCCATCAGTTAATATAGCTAGTCATCAGTTAATATAAAATAGCAATGTGTATTTACGTCCCTGTATTTACAAGTGGCGAATAGTCTATAAGTGAAGTGTCGCATGGCCGTCGTAGGAGCCTAAAAATAGACTTCACCGAGTCACAGTTGGCTTGGCTCAGATGTTTTTGTTGTTCAGAAAAAAAGATGCAGAAAAGCAGAGTTACATTTTATAAGGTCAGTTTTTTATTGATAACATGGAGGGTGGATAATGGCGATAGTCTTGCCACCTGTCATATTATTTGAATGAATAACATGGAGGGTGGATGGTGGCGATAGTCTTACCACCTGTCATATTATTTGAATGTTTGAATGAGGCAGAAATGGAATTCAATTTGATTCATTTTATTTATTTATTGCGTATTATGTGTTAGTAAGAGATGGTTAGTGATACAGTTTCAGTACATCCATAATCAGCGTCTTGCGCGTGCAACATACATTAACAAAATGCAACAATCAGGTATTATAATTTAAACGCATTATTATAGGTAATTAAATAATAAAAAAAAAATTACAAATTGTGAATAATATAAAATAAGAAATACAGATTACGAAGTCAATGTATTATAAATTGTTATCACTTAAATATTTGGTTTGAAAGTGTCTTTAACAGAGAAATTTGAAAATAATCTTTTAATGTTACTAAGTCGCAGAGAATCTAGTAATTATTCAAACCAATTTATTGTATCACATTATGTTCGTACAAATAAATGTCTACTAGCTGCACCCCGCGGTGTTACCCGCGGTAGTTAAAAGTAGCCTTATTATACATACATATAAAACTTCCTCTTCAATCACTCTATCTATAAAGAAACCGCATCAAAATCCGTTGCGTAGTTTTAAAGATTTGAGCATACATAGGGATATAGGGACAGAGAAAGCGACTTTGTTTTATACTATGTAGTGATTATGTATTGCACACATTGTAGATGCCACAAATAGGTTTGTTTCTTTCTACCTTTCTTTCTTTCTATTTGTCATTTATCAAAATGATGAAACTTATAAAAATCTAAATTTTGGTTATCAAAAACTACAAGTTTCAAGAAATTGCAACAGAATAAATATCTTTTAAACATTTATCTCATGAATATTATGATAGGTAAAGTTAGTAAATCCGTAATCGCTGAAACTATTCAACCGATTGATTATGACGACCTCTGTGGCGCAGTGGGCGAAAGCTCGCCCGAGACGCGGAGGTTGCGGGTTCGATTCCCGCCACGGGACAAATGTTTTATGTTCTACAGATACTTGTTCCGGGTCTGGATGTTTTTACATCTATAAGTAAATGTATTTACAAATTTTTTTTTATCAAAGTAGTATAGATAGATAGATAGATAGATTAACACTTTATTGTACACCACATGGACATTACATCAAATAACAAACACGAAGTAATATTATCAATAATAATAATAAATAATAATTAATAATATCAATATTATTAATAGTAACATTATTAAGTATAATTATCAGTCATCTGGTTACCATAACACGTATAATCGTTGCTTAGCTTGGGACTAGATGACGCCGTGTAAAATGACCAAGGATATATTTTTTATATTAACAGATCTTTCAAGAGTAGAAAACTGAAAATCCCTAAGTATCATACACTGTTGGAACCACGTGAGCGAACCACGGGTAGCCTAGAGACTAATAAATCTATTCCAGACAACCTTGGTACATGACAAGTCGACGTAAGTCAATAAGTGTGCCGTACCACAAAGACTCTTCTTCTTCCTGCCTAGACAAGTGACAAATGTTTCGTATCTATTCTCTTTCTATTATCGCTACACCTTTGATTTGACATTTCCGATCGCTCGAGTTTTCGTCATCGAATGTCAATTTCTATACATTTTTTTTAATTTCTTATCGAAAGCGATTGTCGAAATGTAACATGGCTAGGGCAGCTTATCCCACTATGTGGGGTCGGCGCAACATGTGTTCTTCTTCCATTTCCCTCTATCAGACGTCATCTCAGCACTCACTCCTTTCTTACTCATGTCATCCCTCACACAGTCCATCCATCTTTTCTTTGGCCTACCTCTACACCTATATCCATCCACATTCAATCTTAAAACTCTCCTAGTAACGTGACATTTATGCCGTATCACAAAGACGTACCGAGATATTGTGCCAGGGCGTTAACCTTACTGCTTGCGAGTGTATTATGAACTAGTTATGCTGTTACACTTATACTTACAGGAACTGTTCGTTTTGAAATGAAATATGATCACGACTGTATCCCGGGAGCGGTAGACATTTCTTTCAGATCATTAGGCAATTTTTAGATCTTTTTGAAGATGTCTAAGGGGGTAGTCAGAGGTATGTTCAAATACATACATACATATTTGGTACATGCCCACTTTATGCAGAAGTTAACTTTCCATACTGTACGTTGCAAGCCCATGATAATGCCATTTGCGCTTCACATAAGTAGACGAAGATTCACGTATTGGCGATTTGATATCCTTTTATTTATTTATCCGACACACACAGCCCGGGAACTATTGATTATAGGAAAGCGGTTGGGGTAGGTCGGGGGAGACCCCACCCTTACAGCTTCACCCGAAGGGAGGGGCACTCGATACGACGATTTTGTGGTTAAACCGGAAATTTTCTTATTTAGGTTTCTTAGGCAAACTGTCCGACTGAGTGAGCCGCAAATTTGAGGCGAACTGAAATTTAAGTTAGCTGCAAACTCAGATCAATGTTCGCCATATCAAGCATATCGCCGCCGAATGAGACAGTCGGCGCGCGTAACGCTTCAAACTGCATAAAGTGAGCGCAAACTAGCAAACTGTGGACACTCCATTTCAAATATATAAAAGGGCGTACTAAAAAAATATCTGACGAGACTAAGTTTGTTCCACTTATCATTTTGTTTATCTAATGTTAATGTGTATCATCTTTGTCAATAAAATTCTGATTCTGATTCTGATAAACCGATACGCCGCAAACTCAGTCGGCCGCTAACAGTTTGCCTACTGGGGACACAGCCTTAAACTATGAACGTCGCGTCGTGATGGCAGAATTAGTGCTTCTACTTTTAATGTGCCCCCTGATTGTGTAACTTGTCTCGATTGTATCCAAGTTGTATCAAAGTGAAAATCACTGTAAATCGCAAAACAATTGTCAATTATGACAGTAATTAAGTAAGTTACTTACTAATTTACTTCATCATCATTTCAGCCCATTTCCACCCACTGCTGGGTATAGGCCTTCTCTTTATCACGCCACTCTCTCCGATCCCTTGCGAGTCTCGTTCACTGATTCCCGACCACTGATATACTTAAGCAACGTTAAATCTGACAGTTATTTTCACGATTTACTGTGTTTGCTTTGATACAACTTGGATACAATCCGAGACAAGTGTACACAATCTAGGGGCTGAGGGTCGTAACACCGTACACACCGTTTCCTTTCATGTGATACCAAACTTGGGTATATTTAGAAACAATTGATTATATATCCCCACTTACACCCCTTATCGTTTAAACGACTTTGATAAAACATACCAACGAACCACCGCTAGAAAACCTGTTTTTAAATGAAAAAATCGCATTCAAATCGGTCTACTCGTTCAAGAGCTACGGTAAGTTCGTATGAGCAAGTGGCCAACTCTGGTGACGGAGTTTTTAGGCCGCCGTAAGCCCTCCGTCATGGCTTAACGACTTTAAAAGCCGGGACCGAGAACGTGCCCTCCAAAGCAAGGAAGCGCTCAGATATTACTGCCACTTGTAACCCATCTAGGTAGTGACCGCTCAGAACGTTGCTTTACTTCGACGATCTATCAAGAACGTCTTAGCAAGCTTCGCCGCTCACGAGAGCTACGGTGCCACAGACAGACACAGATGTCACAACTTATAACCCTCTTTTTGGGGTAAAGATTCGCTGCATGTTTTACAAAACTCAATGGTTTTTGGTGAGAGATACCACTTGGAACGCTACCAACTTTGTCTGTTGTGTAAGTAAACCATATTAGGTAGGATTAAACTATGTACGTCACGAATAGGCTTGCAGCCTGTTACGTATAGAATGCAAAGTAATGTGCGGATTGTGCCAAGACTTTGAACTGACTTCAAAAATAAGTTTATTTGTTAGATTATGCAGTTTTTTTTCATTCGAAATAATCTATACTAATATTATAAAGAGGTAATGTTGGTTTGTTTGTTCGTTTGTTTGGGGTCTCCGACTACTCATCCGATTTCAAAAATTCTTTCACCAATTTGTAGCTTAGACTTTCCGAATGAACATAGGCTATATTTTAACAAGGTAGGTACCACGTGAGCGAAGCCACGGGCAAGTAAGCTAGCCGTTTGGGAGAGAACTATAAGGAGGAAACTTGCCTACCTTCTAAAATATCCTCTCAATAGGAAGGAAATTGTCAATACGTATGGTTGAGTAAGAAACTGATTTCCTCACTATGATTTCCTTGTTAAATTCAAAGCTTGTATTACAATATACACTCCTTATAAGTATACAAGGTTCAGCCTGCGGCGTCGCTCGCGTGCCAGGTGGATAAAAAAGTAGTTATGTTTTATTCCAGGTCATAAACTATGTATATGCCAAGTTTCAGCCAAATCCGTTCAGTAGTTTTTACGTAAAATAGTAACAAACATCCATCAATCCATAGATACAAATTTTCGCGTTTGTAGGATTAAACAAGACTTATGTGATGATCAAAATCAAATAAATGATTTATTCAGCTTGTCAGAATCAGTTAAGATATAACTAGCTAACTGGCTAGCTGTGGTTTATTTATTATTTTACAGTGTTAAACCACACTTAGGCGCGGGACAGACAGAAAAGACGTAAGGCGAAGACGGGGCGCGGACAGGGCGGAGACGTGACACGGACGCGACTTTTGAAATTAATATAGAAGAGACGGGGCGCGGACGCGACGCCCCGTCTCTTCTATATAATTACGGACGCGACGCAGTGCGAGCGTGCGTGACGCGCCCGGCAGGCATGCCACCCCGCGCCCCGTCCTCGCCCCCGCCACGTCCGCGCCCCGTCTCTCCTGTGTGTTTTGAACAAAAGGCGCAGACGTAAAAGCGTCGCGCCCGCGCTCCGTCTCTTCTGTATGTTTTGCATCGTGACGCTTCTATACATTTTGTATGAAAGGGACGCGGAAGAGACAAATGTCCGCGTCCCGTCTTCGTCTTACGTCTTTTCTGTGTGTCCCGCGCCTTAGGTATTGGAAATTTCATTATAAATGAAAAATCTTACTTAAAAATCTTAAAAATCAGGCAGCTCGGCTTAAGAGCGATCGCTTGTATCTACGCAGGTTCGAATCCTGCCGGAGCCTTTTACTTTTAGTATGATTTTTCATTTATAATGAAGCTAGCTATGATATAAAAAATTACATACCTCATTGGCAATGCTTGACCCAATGTTGTCAAAGAGGGAGAATCCTTGTAGTACTTGCTCATTTGATTTTGCATGGTACTGAAACAAAATTACATTGTTTTAACATATGAAAAAAAGATTTTACACACACACAAACTTTCACCTTTATGATATTAGTGTGATAACAAGGGCGTAAGATAAATCTTTTGCTAAAACTCATTCGCTAATTTCATCATTGTGCTTCAGAGGGCTCGTTATATTGTCGGTCCCGGCTTTGAAAGTCGTTAAGCCATGACGGAGGCCTTTGGGCGGCCTAAAAACTCTGTCACCAGAGTTGGCCACTTGCTGATAGGTATAGGTCGCGACACGTAAAAAGAGCGCTGGCTGTCAAACTGCTCCGTGGTCGATGATTGGTGGAGAGGTGTTGCGGCGCACTTTATACCATTGATTTAGCGAGTGCTATCGGTTCGTCAGCGAGTGAACACAGGCGCAAACATACCCCCGCTACTTCCCCGACCAAGCTCTTTTTACGTGGCGCGACCTATACGAACAAACGAACGAACAAACAAGCATTTACATACCTGGTTAGGGTTTTGCTGCATAGCAGGCTCGTCTGGCCCGAGGCGTGAGACGCCCGTGCGTTTCATCATGGCTGGGTCAGCCGGAGCCCATCACACAATCACCTGGAAAGAACCATCACTGTTATACAACAAGAATAAAATAGAATAGAAAAATATATATTTTCCAATAACATAAACATGGGTAACAGAAATAAGAAATACTTATTGACTTAAGAAGCTAAAAACATTTCATTATTCTATGGCAGTGTCATGACAGTAGTTGTTGTTTTTAGCCTGTAGTGTCCCACTGCTGGGCAAAGGCCTCCCTCGAGTTTTTCAGTTGTTTCGGTCTACAGTATTATATTTCAGCCAAATTCAATGTGTCATGTTTGTAAACAAACTAAGTGCACCTAACAATAACTTTCTGAATTCTAAACAATTGGTTTAATACCACTCACTTCAACATAAAAACTCTGAACTTTGCCAAAAACCAACCAATTATCATATCAGGTAGGTTGAGGTGGCCTCTTTTTACTTATAAACAAAAAAGTTGATGCATCTACACAAGATCTTGAAAGAAAGAAAGAAAAATCATTTATTCTTGTAGGACCTCAAGGATCACTTAAGTTTCGTTTTACATGCTAGGTGATTCTAATGCCTGTTCCAACGCGACTAAGAAATAAATTAAGAATATAGTACTAAGAAAGATTGGGTAAAGTGACAAAATGTCTAGCTTGTTTGTCTTTATTCAACAAAGAATAGGTACTATTTTTTTTACGGTCATAGCATGGTCTGGTCTGGTCGTTATAGTCTGAAAAGACCGGGAATAAACTAATAATTAGTTAGATACTTTACTAAGACATTCTTTCTTACAATAATAGGTAAAAACAAATAGGTTAGACATAATGTAATAGGAACGATACAGGATGGTAAATATTAGTGGCAATTCTGAGTGTCGCAAAAGCTGAACTAAGCTAACTAAAATTGTTGCCATCCCTTTCATAGCGATGGGAATAAAAAGGATGGCAATAATTTTAGTTAGTTTAGTTTAGCTTTTGCGACACTCAGAATTGCCCCCATTATGTACCTAAGTAAGTAGGTACTTGGCAATTGTGAAAGCATGAGTTAAAAAATGTAGTTAATGTATTTTCATACAAGGACCATCTCTTGGCACAGCGCAGGAACCCTATCTATGTGGCATTTACAAAAGGAGGGCTACACCTAGCAGCCAGGACTGGATTATGATGATACAAGGGCCAAATTATCAGTATTTATTACAATGTAATACTGACAATTTCAGCATTGAGCAATGTCATGCCCAATGATATAAAATAATATCATAGTAAAACAAAATTTAAAAGTTTATTCTACATGCTGAGACCCAAACAACAGGAAGTTGAGGTTAGAACGCATGGTGAGGACAAAATGATGCAAAAATGCCGTCTAATATATTTACCGTTTTATAGATTGGTTGTCACTTTGTTCAGTCTGATGTAAATGATGTAAATCAGGTAGGTTTAACACTACACTAGTGGCAATTCTGAGTGTCGCAAAAGCTAAACTAAGCTAACTAAAATTGTTGCCGTCCCTTTCATAGCGATGGAAATAAAAAGGACGGCAACAATTTTAGTTAGCTTAGTTTAGCTTTTGCGACACTCAGAATTGCCCCCACTATGTGCATTGAGCACGTTTGAAATTTTTTATGCAAGATTTATTATAATTATCCACCGGCTAGGCCTCTGGGGGCTAGGCTAAACTTACTTAGGAACATAAAAAGATCGATTTGATCGTAAATAACGCATTTTGAATGCATGCTCATGCATGCATGACACCCACCGCTTGAGTCATACATATCGCACCCTCGGTAGAACAAGGGCCCAACTACATGTTTTGTAATTTTTCAATACAGCTATTTTAAGTTTTTTTTTCAATATGATCGTATTTATCTATGTGTATTTTATGTCTAAGTAAAATTTTTTTTTGCGTGAAATATACCTTACACATTTGCAAATTGATGTATATTCCTTAAAGGAGTCAATTATTTATTATTACTACAATATTAAATTAAATAAAAATTTTGGGGTACACTTATGCCCTTATTCCGCCAAAATTGTAACTACTTTGTAATTATGTCCCTAGTAACACAAGTATATTGAGATGGTTTTTAGAATAAAACTAATACATTTTTAACAATAATTGTTTATTTTCTAACCAACCAAACGTATATAATCAGGAATTTTCAATGTCAACATAGTTAAAATCACTAGAAAAGGGTATCCAAAAAAGCTAGAAATAATTGTGACGGCCTTATACCATTTCTGCCCTAATACTATCTGTGTCTTAAATCAGTCGGTCATAATCAGTGCTGTTTTTGGAATCATAAAGTTTGTCTTAAGTTAATAAACTATCTATTTTTAAATAAAAAATTGCATAAACGACTTTGTTCCTCCAAATAATTACTCGTATTTAAGGCAGAAGTACACAACTTGTGTCTTTGTCCTTCCAGAGTCTCAAACAAAAAATGGCATAATTACCTCAATGTCTGTGTCGCTCCAGAACACAAATACACCGCGCGCAGGCCCCGCCGCAATTGACCAATGAGACTTTGTCACGCCAATACGGTTGAAAAAACGCTTCAATGTGACAAAGGCACTGTCGCCCTCTGGCGAAATTAGATAGAATTGAACGAGTGTCTTTGTATCTCCGGGTAAAAATACGTTTTAAAAGCACTTTGGCGTACTTAAGTCATTTTTTGAAAATTTGGTAGTTAAGCCCTTGTTCTACCGAAGGTGCGATATAATAAATGTGCTGATTGATAAATCCACATAATTTATACGAATTTGTAGGCAATAGAACAGACTAGGAATAACAGAAAGACTACCTCAGATTACCTACTGAACAATTAAACATGTGGAAAACTTACAAAATGAACAGCTGATGCTTGATTGACGGACATCCAAAAACAACGAACTTTTCGAAATAATTTATTTATCTTTATTGTAACACAGTTACACAGTATTACGTAAAGTACCTATTTTGATAAAAAAATACGAAATCTTTAAAATAATTTCGAACACAACCACGATACGCGGTATCAACAAAAGCTGAATTTTCATTCAATGTTTTTGTTGGATGGATGGATAATGTAATTGTTTTGTTTGAATTGAAATTAAAAATGGCGGATTGGCGGCTCGGGATGGGATCGAGGGGAGGGAGGGCGGGGTGAGTGAGGGCCTGTGGCCTGAGGGGGGGAAGGATGTGGGTGGCGCGTAGTGTGCGCTCCAGGCGGGAAACTAAAAAACTGGAAGTCAAATCAAAAAATGAAGAAACGGAAACCAATTTCACCACTATATTCATGTAAGTTTTTTTAGGGTTGGTTGGTGTGCTATCTATGATTCTATGTCGTCATATCCTCGTATCTAAAAATCTCCCAAGAATTAGAGTTGCGACTGCGCATCAAAATACATGATAATAAAATAAAATGCCTAAAGAGGTCATTATAGCACCTTTCATGTATGTATACCTAATAGGTATATAACCTTAATTTTCTTTTTACATACTTACCTCAATGCGATAGACCTATAATTTATACCTAGGCAACTAACAGTTGAGTCGTGCGTTGATCAATAATTATATCAATGGAATATAAAATAAAAATAATTTATGTAGGTATACCTACCTACCTATCTAATTGAATATTTATGGATAGCATGGTAGTTGGTCTGCTGTACCTACCTACCTATATCTCGCCCGACGTCATCATCACTAAACTCTATACCTACCTACCTACCTACCACAATAATTATTATAGCATGTCACATCAGGAAAAAAAATGTTTAGGTAAGTAGGTACTTAGGTACCTACCTATCGATAAAAGGAACACGTGTTTTTTGGCGATATAAGATTGTAAGCCCCATGTGGGTAGGTAGTATACTTACTTACCTAATTTCACGGTATGTTTGTCCTATAAAATATATAAGTTTTGCTATTTAGGAATAGGTAAGTACCTACCTACTTTCTTTAAACGAGACATGACCCTTTTACATGTAAGTACCTACTATGTCCTACGCATCGCCAAGCATTAGTGACTATAGAGATTACGCAATCAATAACATGGCAGGTAGATATATCAAGGCTCGAGGCAAAACATTTTCAAATTGGAATTTAGAATCTCCGGTCACGGCACCCACGCAGGTTTCGTTCATAAACCGGTCCGGTAGAAGGTACTGAGGCGATGACAAAACTCGTACTTATTTATAGCGGAAAACGTATACAAATCGATAACACCCCGGCTAGATGCATGGGCAAACGACGAGTGGGCGCAACGAATATTCTACCTACCATAAAATGAAACAATATTGGCTATAGGTACCTACCTACATTATTACATTTCCCGCCATTTCATTTCTTTCACGCTTGCGTTCTGAAACTATCATCTCATAGGGTTGGGCTTTCACGGGACAGTCACTTACAAAATTATTATATGTATTCATTCACAATGAATCATAGCGAGCGGCTCTTATTTAAAGAAAAGTTAACTTTTGTTAATGATAATCATCTTTCGGAATAGAGCGGTAAAGTCCAGTTTGCTGCGGGCTGTAGAAACGAGGACGGCGCGGCGGTATTCGTCACCCGAGGTAGAAAATGGCGACTAAATACCAACAATTACATCGTGTGACTGACTGATCGTCAATGCGAATCAATGTTAATCGAAGGGGATTTTATGTTAACCTACTTTAAGATAATACTAGTTAGCACATTTATCTAAGCTACAGAGATAGCACTTGCCCTCAGATAGCGGTAGGTATTGACATTACGGATATAAATAAGTAGGTACGTACCGTTGAATTTCTGTTCGAAACACTTTAGGATCGTAGATGACACTAAGAAAATGTTGAGAATAACTTAAAAAACTGTAATTGTTAATGTTAAAAAGATAATAACGCGTCACGACATGCTCCGCGCGACTACATTCGTGCGCCTCCAAATAGCGCAACGGCGCAACTTTTTCGAGCGCGGCGTCAACACGGTCAGGTGGGCGAGGTTGCGACATCGCTATAGTGCTGTCTCACTCTATCTTAAACTATTCCGTCTCTATCGCACTTGAAGCAACGCTGAACCGGGGTAAGAAAGAGGCGGTGTGGAGGAGCCCTCAACAGACAAACGTCGCGCACGGAGCTGCGCGGCTGACTGACTGGCTGTTCGCAGCGCCACCATCGGCCCGCGGAGAGCTACGAGCGATCGCGTAATCGAGCCCGAACCCTAGAGCAGAGCGGCAACGTCGCTACCGAATAATAGCGAGCGAAACGGACGTGCTTCTACATGAAATGCCACGAACCTTCACAGCCAGAGGTGGTGGACCAAAACAAATCTCCTTTCTCTAAAATTATACAACAGTTGCAATTGAGAGCAGTGTCGGCTAAACGTTCTCTGCATTTCGCGCTCTTTGCCGCCTGAATTTCTGAGAAAATTATAAACAAAAGATGGTATTGTGGATATAATTTTGATATTCTTGATACACCTACCTAAAACATGTAATTTTGAGCAATTTACCAAAAAAACCCATAATACATTTAAGTTCAAGATCTATAGCTTCTTTAGCTCACTACACTACACACAGTTGCCTTGGCAACACAACAGAAACTCGTTATATCAAGCAAGGGCTGGGCTGGGATGGGAGTGAGATCTTTAGAAAGGGGCCTTTAGTTATACATTGAATCTATTAGGTAGTTTACTAAGTGATCGTGATATTTCTTTGGTAGAAACATTAACTATATTTAAAGTATTAGAGTTAAAATTATAGATAAATAAATGCATGGCTCTATTTGTCAATAGTCTTTTTTCATCTTCATCATAAATAGAAACAGTACCTAGGTACCTTGTAACAAAATTGAAAGTCATACATTGGTTTCAACATGAATGGAAATAATATTTACATCAAGTCATTCATGCTAGTGTATGATTTAGCTATCATCGTTAAAAAATAAAATAATAATAAAGTAATAAAATTTTTTATTAAATTTTAAGTTCATTACAGTGAAAAATATTTTGATCAATGGAAATAGTACGTTTGAAGCAATTCTTGAGGATAAGCGTGTAATGCATGCAAAGTAGGTACCTATATAAATTTAACTATGTATGATGATTTGATGAAGCTTTAATCTACTTCTATTTCTAATGAATTACTTACCTTCTTTAATCAAAAATAGAGGATTTATCTGTTGTTTCATTTTGTTTAGATACCGTACTTCTTGTATTTGGAAGGTACTAAAAGTAAGTACAGTTCGTATGAGTAACGGCTAGTCTCAATAACCTGTTATCTTTAATTTTGCTTACTGCTGGTATATAGGTACTTGACATTATTTCCATACAAAAAATACATTTATGTCAACCGGCAATAAGCAAAACTAAAGATAGAGTAGAGGTTACTGAGACTGGCCGCATATGATGTGGCCAATTCTGGTGACGGAGTAGTGAGGGTACTTAATTGGTGTGGTAAAATATGATAATGTACCTATACCTTTATTGTTTTCTTATGAAAACCTTTCTCTAAAGGAACCTCAAAAATTAGACACTATGAAAATCTTTTGTGTTAAAGGTCTAAAATATTTGCAAATAAGCCTAAATTTGCATCTTTGGCGACAGTATGCAACTCTTTCAAAAGAATGGCTATCAGAGTGAGAACGACATAGAAAAATAGCAGGCTCATCAACTTAACGTTTTCCTGTTTATAATTTTTTTTTATAAATTACGAGAGTGTAAATAAACAAAGCAATGCCATTACCTGTTTTTTTTTTATATTAAAATATCCTTTGTGAAGTGTGAGTGAGCGAGTACGAACTATTTGTAACCGCGTAGGTAGGTATAACTTGTTGAGGGACATCAAGCAAGACGCCTACCTACCTAAGTAATAACCTCATTTTCATTTCTTAGTGTGCGTAACGGACAACCAGAGAAAACAAGTTTTTATCCTATAAAAGTTGAACAAAGTCTGCATTCATCTATAGTTATGAACTGTATGTATATACGCCGGTATGATCCTAATACAGCACAAAACAAGTTTATCACGAGCATTAAAATCCATTGTTACAAGCGGAGGATACAAACATATAGCCTTGAAACCTCTTATCGAACAAGTGACTTGACTAGGTA
Organism: Xanthorhoe designata; assembly: GCA_963582015.1. Lineage (NCBI taxonomy): Eukaryota > Metazoa > Arthropoda > Insecta > Lepidoptera > Geometridae > Xanthorhoe > Xanthorhoe designata. The sequence goes on along the minus strand of OY757056.1, from coordinate 4,757,941 downwards.
CTCGCAATTACCAACATCGAGGTGCGGCGTTGCCGTTGCCAACATTCAGCGCGCGATACTGCGTCTTAATTTTAACAAGTGCTGCCGCCATTTTGTTTCCTTTTATCAGATACAACTAAGTATATTTCTCGAGACTAACCAAGAAACTCAAGTTTTCTTTTTACTATCAGGCAAACACATTATATGCATGATATAGAATATTTAAGATCAAAACGTAATTAATTAGACTAGATATAATTTACCATACACTACACAATAAAGTCAAATCTATGATGATTACGTAATAATTATCTGAGAGTAAAACGCATTCTACCACAAATTCATGCAACATGTAGGAACAGGCTCAATACTAAGAAGACATCAATAGATGCAGATATGTTTGTAGACATCTAGATCCCAGCAATCGCAAACGTGCCCTAACGATATAGATACTTATGTAGAGAACAGAGTGTCGGCGCAATATGGTTGAGATACGTACATCCATCGAGCGGTTTGTGAGCTGGTGCCGGGTGCGGAGTTCAACCCCCAAGGTTCCAGGGTAACTCTCGAGCCCACCCACAACCGAATATATCACAAATTCGGACATTTTTAACGCAAATAGCACAGTATCGATCACGCACAGACGCCATTTTGAACCGACACTGAGTAAGATCGGGCGCGCGACGTTGCCACGTCGCACGTTTCCAATCTGCGCTTCTATTTCTGGCTCCCTCCCCTCGCGCCCGCCGTGACGACGACGGAGGTCGGCAAACAGAACTCGACAAAACATTCAACAATTTATATTTGCCATACCGCGGGTTCTTATTCGAAAAGCTTGAACGTGATCTATTCGACTATCAGGAGGAAGCGATGAGGTGGGGGGCGCCACATTCGAAACGATAAGATAATATTCATAGCATAGTGTAGATTTTAGAATTGTAATAACATAGCCATCGGCATCGGCCCGGCTTTCACCAAAGAGCGGAGCGAGGCGCGGCCGCGCAGGTCCGCACCGACATGTGCCATTGGCCACTGCAGAGATCGATAGACAAACAGCGACGAGGACGGGCGCGTCACAAGTGAATTTGAGCCTTACAGCTCTATTAATAAAATCTATTTTACATGGACATTTACAATAAACAAACTACCTCACGACTACACTGACGTCCTCCACGTAGATACGCACGAACACAGGCGTTGTGAAAACGACGCGAGCGGACGGTGGATTGCCCCGACCTAGCGATGTATATCATCATTGTATTATGCCACTTTTCTAGAGTCGAAATTCCTTTACCCAGAGACGCACCCAGCGCTCCCTACCGAAGGACAAAGGGGAGATTTCTTACGGAAAACAAAGGGATATGCCGGTTTAAGGACAATAACATATTCCATTCGAAAATGAACTTTTTAGCAAGTTTTATTGCACAGCGTTGCCAAGTCGCCTTGTAGTGGAGAGCGCGCGGTCATTATGAAATAGAGATTTTCTTATTGCACATGACGCGGTTAAATTGATAAGAGGTTTTTCTGCGTTGCATAGAATTGTTTGTCCCATAATGCTAAATTAAGATTGAACGGGTGAAAATAGGACACTGATGTCGGAACGAGCTACACAATATGGCACTACTTAGCATGTTTCTAGCTACAACAAAATTATCTTTGATACAACTAACACAGATTTGACTACGAACAGCAATTTTATTTCACGAAATGTGATGATAATAAGCTTGGAATAGGAAAAGACGCAATCTGACAACCAGTCACTCACCTGTATTTTTTGTTGAAATTCGGTTATTTCTTCACAGAACTCACTGGAACGTCACTTGTTGACGAATTATCGTTGATTTCTAAGGTATTTTAAGATTTCTGAACAATTTTAGTTGCATAGAAAAATTAAACATTCCGTTGGACAAAGGTCTTGCGCGCATAGAGGCTAAACGCGAACTGTTGGTTTTGGTTTGGTTGGGTCGTTGATTGGAGGGAGACGAGGCACGGGCGGGCGGAACACCGGAGAGCGGCCCGACCGAGGGAAACTCGACAGCCATAATTTGATTGTTCTATTATTTACTAAATCGCCAAAAATGTTATTATTTATTACATAAAAAATAATACTTTCTTTAATAATTTACTTTTGTTTAAATACAAAGTTTATAAAAATATGTATATTTTTAAAAGTTGTTGTCATGATAACATCAATTTCACGACACGCTACACACAAGTTTTACGCTAACTCTTGAGAAAAGCGCCATCTGTCAATAGTTGTTATGCAACTTGCTTGCTTGGCACACTCAGTTAAATTTATAGGCACTTAAAAATGTAAGGTCCGGTAATTATAAATTAATAAAAAATTTACGATACGATGCGATGGTTTGGCTTTGATTTGAATAGACTTATTTTTAAACAATTCCAATCTTTGCAACTTTGCGTTCCTAGACTTTGCTTGACTTTGACTGGCTGGCTTATAGGTTTGCTAGCCAGCCAATCGCAACACTTCAGATTATAATAATTCAGCCAATCACAAGACAGTTCGTGTATTGTCAAAAAGATAAACAGAGCTTCGACGTGTTATCTGTAAATTCCTGCATTATATCCATTTATTCGTTGAATTTATCACCTGTATCAGTAGAAAGCAGTAATAATTTAAAACCATGCGGGTGGAACAAGTTATTTGCGTTTTGACGATTTTATTAGCCGTAGTATCAGCAAGAATAGATCCTAAAAACTTGAGATGTCTTGGTAAATTATTTTGGAAAATCTTGCTATTTACCTACCTACTCTCAAAAACTTGTTTTATTGGATAACTTTATAATTACAGTGTGCCGGACGACCTTCGAGGAGCTTAACTATGAGATTAAGAAGATAGATAAATGGAAAAAAGTCGATGTGAGTAAAACGTTAAATTATTCCTATGTCAAATAACTAGCGAACTTATTTTATACTAACCCTACCTACCTACCCTACTAGGAAAGGAATCTTTTTTTTTAATTTATAAAAATTTACCTTCATATAGTAAATAAAATACTTACTTGCTAAAAAAAGTTTAATTATGTCTAATTAGGAGTCTCCACAAAAAGTCCTAATACTACTTACTAGAAGAAGAATACTAACTAGAAGGAATATTTAAAAAAATATCAAAACATTTATTGGACATATTGATGAGGTTGATTATTATTATTTTTAATTTTAAGTGTTTAGTTATAATAACGATTACTTAAAGTATATCTTACGATTATTCCTTCCAGGTTGGGAACTTCAGGATGGATCCAAGTGGCAACACCATGCAGGAGAAGATACCAGCTCACCGCTCCTCGGTCTACATCTCCGAGTTGATTGACAGCATCTGTGAGTTAACCATTTATTATTTAGGTCCTTCCCCGCTAGTACGTCACAGTGAAATCACTTAAAAAAAATACAGTCGAATTGACAACCTCCTTTTTTTTAATACGGTCAAAAATTTATTATAAGTAAATGAAAAATCTAAAGTTTATGACTTCAACGGTATAATTCGTCATAAACTTTGAATACGATTTTTCATCTATGCTCAACTCACACCAAAAGAGCATCGAAGAGCAGCGAAGCGGAGCGCAGTTTCAGTGTCATACGAATTTCAACTTCATTTTCATTAGTATAATACTTATTATCGCAGAGAAGGCGCGCGTATTGGAATTCGCCGGAATTCCCGCGAAGCCGCGGGCATCCGCGCGACTCGTTCGAGTTTCTCATAAAGTCTTCAGTAATGAAAATAAAGTTGAAATTGGTATCATGGTATGACACTGACACTGCGCTCCGCTTCGCTGCTCATAAATGCTCTTTTGCTGTGAGCCTTACAATGAAATACCTATGTGTGATTCGTTCAATCGTTCGTTCGCAACTGGCCTCTGGACGGAGTTTATAGGCCGCTCCAAAGTGTGATTTAACACTAACAAAAAAATATTATTCTTCAGGTAAGAAGATGGATGACTACGTGCGCGTGTACTACAAAGCCACGGGCAAGCTGGCGATCATGCAACTGATCTCCAAGGAGGGAGGCATGAACCCCGACTTCTCCAAGACCAAGTTTGTCACTGACGATGATTTGAACAAGAGTTTGGAGTACTATGTAAGTTACACTATGTATTTGTGTACTTTATTCGACGACCTCTGTGGCGCAGTGGGCGAAAGCCTGCCTGAGATGCGGAGGTTGCGGGTTCGATCCCCGCCGCGGGACAAATGTTTGCATGATCTGCAGATGTTTGTTCCGGGTCTGGTTGTCTTTCTATGTATAATATGTGTGTATTTACAAAAAAAAAATTTATCTATGTAGTATATCAGTCATCTGGTTACCATAACACAAGCATTAAATTGCTTAACTTGGGACTAGATGACGCTGTGTGGAATGTCCAGGGATATTTATTTATTTATCTCTTAACTTGAATTATAATAGGACATGATAGTGGCTAAATGCACAAGCCGTGCGAAGCAAAAAAAAAAAATGTAAGTTACACACCGATAAGTGACGACTTCTGTGGCGCAGTGAGGATGGAGTGACTGGTATACTACTTATTTACATTTTTGTTTTGTAAATCACACTAATATATTATAAAGGTTCGTTGTTCGTTCGTATGAGCAAGTGGCCAACTCTGGTGACGGAGTTCTTAGGCCGCCTAAAGGCCTCCGTCATGGCTTAACGACTTTAAAAGCCGGGACCGACAATTTAACGTGCCCTCCGAAGCACGGAAGCGCTCAGCTAAGAATGCCACTTGCGGTCACCCATCCAATATGTAATATTATAAAGGTGAAAGTGTGTAAGTGTGTTTGTTACTCTTTCACGCTCAAACGGCTGGACCGATTTGAATGAAATTTGGTACCAGAAGTGCTTATAGGATTAAAGAATAGGCTACTGTTGATCCTGGTATTCCCACGGGAACGGAAACTATTCACCGCGAGTAACACCGCGGGGCGCAGCTAGTACATAATATAGAAACAACTGACCCCCGACGGGGATCGAACCCGCAACCGCTCTGCATCTCAGGCGGCCTTTATCTGCATCTCAGGCGGCCACAGAGGTCGTCAATAATACATTTGATAAATCAGTAGAATTAATTTATATTTATGGAAAGTTAACTTCTGCAAGATGTGGGCATGTACCAAATATGTATTTGGACATACCTCTGACTACCCCTGTAGACATCTTCACAAGGATTAAAAAATTGACTAATGATCTGAAAGAAACGTCTACCGCTCACTGGGATACAGTCGTGATCTTTCATTTCATTTTTTTTTTTCATTTAATTTATGTGTATTTATATTTTCAGTGTGAACGCATGTTTGAGGACAATGAGGATGAAATAACTGACTTATACAAGATGAGGCCTCATGATGACATCATGCCTGACGCAGAGAGAGAAGTAAGTCAATTAAAAAAAAAACTCATAACTCATATCAAAGACGATTAATATCTAGAAGACAGACAAAGGCCATACACAAAATCGTAACCTGTACCAGATAGCCTGGAAACTTTAAAACATCAATTTTATCAAAGAAATTTCAATTACTTTCTAGTTAAAATTACCTAAAAATTTTTTTATATTGAATATTGTTGCTACCTAATAAGTATTGAAATTTCTTGGATAAAATTGATGTTTTAAAGTTTCCAGGCTATCTGGTACTGCGGGATCAGGGTTACGTATTTTATTTAATTATCATCATCATCATCATCATTTTCAGCCTGTGTCAACCCACTGCTGGGTGTAGGCCTCCTCCAATGACTGCCACTCGTTTCGGTGTTGAGCCGATCGCATCCAGGTCTTGTTGGCGACCCTAACAATATCATCCACCCATCTAGCAGCTATAAATTATAAAATTTCAGATATGTTTTAAACACACTAATTACTGCGAGGAGTGGATGCTGCCCGATGAGGAAGACACCACGTGGACGCCGGAGATGGAGGCCGAGTATACCAAGGTAAGATCATTATAATTCAATTTCAATTTCAATTTCAGAGCCTTAATAAGCTGAAAATTTACAGTTTCTTAAAAATATAACCGTAATAAATAAATAAAATGAGCTTTATTTTCCAAACACTCTAAATGCAAATATAAGTACATATAAACCAAAATTAAAAAAACTAAAAATATAATCTAAATATTAAACTAAGTTTTAATCAGTGTATGGCGGTAAAAGCCTCCTCCAAAAGTTGCCATTCTCCTCTTTCTCTCGCTTTCCTCGACCAGTGATTTCCAGCCACCTTAACAATGTCGTCTTCCCATCTCTTACATGGGCGTCCTCTTGTTTTCTTATTTCCTACTGCAAACCGTTATAAAAATAAATAAAAATATAATATAATCGTTCGTTCTATGGAGGCGACTGGAGGTTACTCGACACTTTACTTGGTGACTAGCCTACTCGGAACTTTACTTGAAGATCGTGAAAGAGGCACTTAGTACGATTACGAACGATTTATTGATTTGTTCGTTTAACCTGTGAGTGCTTAGACATTGCGAGAACAGTGGACCCGGCACAACACCGCCAAGAGTGGTGTGATAGAGAAGAGGCCTTTACCCAGCAGTGGGTGTAACCGGCCGATTAGATAGATAGATAGATAAGTTTACTAAACCAATATGCCTATGGGGGTTAAACTTTCACCTTTATAAATGAGTGTGATTGTTCATTATAACTTATTTCCAGGTGCACGGAGCAGACCCCTACGGCTTCGGTGGAATGCCCAACGCTATGCCGGACATGTCGGACGACTATGACGAGAACGATGACGGTCAGATCGTCGACGACGTCAAAGACGAGCTGTAGATTACCATAGAAACATCACTTACTAAAATATCAGAAAATTTATTAATTTTATTAATTAGCTAGAGAGTATAACGTCATTCATTATTTATGCCACCTTCTTCGAATAACTGTAACTTGTCAATACCCTTGCTGAAGATCGTCGATGACGCCAAAGACGAGCAGGGAAGTTTCGTGACAATTTTCGGGTTCCAATTATGTTGGTTAACTATTACGAATTCAGTGTCCACCAACATAAGCTGACCCCGAAAATTGTCACGAACTTCGTTTTCGTTTATCCCGAGTACGGCCTGATACGTGTAGATTGTTTACCGACAAAACATCACAACTAAATGATCTACAACTAGCGACCCGTCCTGCCTTTGCACGGGTGTTTCCTCTACTATAAATGTATGTATTATGCAAATAAACAACTCTTTTTCTTAGGAAAAAGAGGGTTTTTTTATATACATTTCATAGGCAAAAGTAAGTTTGTGATTTTTATTTCTAATGCGGGCACCACATTGGCTTCGACTTGGTTCCAACATTAGCTACGAATAGAATGGCCAATGGCAATGCTCCGTTTGCGTCCAAGATCGATCCAAACATTGGAGCGTTGGAACCAACACGTTACAATACTCCAATGGGTGGTGCCAGCATAACATTCTAAAATTAGCAATATTATTATAGTGCCATCAGCCTCACTGTTCAATTAAATGAAATAGAATTCGTTAATTTAGTCACAAATAATTAATTTTATAGAATAACACAAATTATATTAAAAAAGTGTGAAATAACGGCGAAAGTCGCAGGATTAAGTAAGTAAATACATTCCAAATAAAAAAATAGCTACTTCTGTGTGACGTGATGACTGATGAAGTAACTAATGGACAGACAGACATGCAGACTTATAAACTTTTGCATGTATGTATACATAAATAATGTTGTGTGATTATAATCATTGTCATGATGATATCCCTTGAGAAAATAATGACAATAGTATTGTGCTGTGATGTATATTTTAGCATTTTTGCAATTTATTTAAAATATCTGTATAAAAAAATTATAAACATATCTGTTTTGTAAAATATGAGCTATCAAGTTAAATGTTGGACTTATACCAGCATCAATTGATTTTAATGTGACGAGAAAAAATATTTTATTGAGAAAATAGCAGATATTTACAAATGTGTAAATTATGGTTCGGATTTATAATTTGAATAAGCCATGATGGAGGCCTTTCGGTGGCTTAAAGTCCGTCTGGTTGATTAGCTTATCATGATGCCAACAGTTGAAAAACTATAAAATGTCAAAGTATCTTATTAAAATAAGATTTATTACTATGTACTTAGATTGTCCGTCCTGAAGACAAATAACATGAGATTTTAAAGTGTTGTAAAACTATAGCGTGTTTTTTGATTTTGTTATTAAAAATTATAAAAAAAATGTTGTTTTTATTCTAAGGGAGGGCGTCTATAAGATTCTCTTGTAGAAATTGAAGAAACTATAGTAAGAGTATACCTAATATGTTTTATATTAATGAAAATAAAGTAAAAATTCGTATGACACTGAAACTGCGCTCCGCTTCGCTGCTCTTTGATGCTCTTGGTGTTATCAAAATCAATCAAAATCAAAATCAAAATACATTTATTTGCAACTAAAATTAAAACCAAGATTAACATTAACCCAAGACTAACCTAAATATTATTAAAAACAAAACAAACCTATAATGTATATCAAAATTTCAGTTGCAAAAAGGTTCCAACTCAGCGTGTGCAAGTAATTAATACCTGCGCTGGTCTTCCGTTGGTACCTTTTTGGGACCATACAATAAAAAATGTACAAGACCTAATAATGTAAGTGGACGTATAACAACAATTGGTGAACAAAAAGTGTTAGTTGACCATAAACAAAATGGCAATATACTTTTGACTATAATGAAAACTTCACAGTTTTATTAGTTTTTACGTGTTTAGTTGCACGTTCGTTCAGGTGTTAAGGAAATAGTAGTACATAGTACCCAGATACTAAAATAAGAGTACCTACTTACCTACCTTCATTTTAAGTAACTTATTTCAATAACAATAATGTCAATCAATACCTACCAATTACTTAGTATATTCTTTTTATTATCACAAGATAGAAATGTAGGTACTTAAATCCGTAGTTTCTAATCTTTACAAACTAAAATAAAAACAATAGTGTTTTTTGGAAATTGCAGAAGAGATGCAACGTCATCTAACGGTAATTGATTGAAACTTGTAACTTCCGTGGCGTGGCTGGAGAGTAGCTTGACGGTGTTTATTTGAATCATTGAACCTTTAGCCCTCTATTGATGAAAAGTAAAACAAAATAGCAAGATATTCCACGACTGCAACTAGATGGCGCGCTAAATAACGCCCTCTATTGACAAGTAGGAAGAGCTTCTGAAAAAAGTTCTACGTAATAATTTAAATTGCCAATAGATGGCGTTACACTAATTTTGCAAAGAGTTTCTGAATCAAAGATTTATTTACTGCGCAAGTTCCACTGCTCGCAATCTTCTGCGGCTTTGACGTTCCGCAGAACGTCAACTTATTTTCTTAACATAGCCCTAAAAAAGAGTAAGAAATAAATAAAAGTAAGTAAGACTACCTCCAAGTTCGATAAACTAATCCTTAACACTTAACTAGGTAATAGTAAAATGCCTAGGTATGGGTACCTACTTACGCACTACATTTTAGAAGATGTAGGTATTGGTTTCAAAAGGGCTCTTTTGAAACTATAATTAATTTCGTAGAGGTTTTCAAATTTCAGCAAGTGTACAATCGCCTGCAATAATAGGAGTAGATTTAAAAAAATTATGAAATGTACCTACATATTATTGCAGGCGACTGTACCTATAGAACATAGCCCCTTACCCCACAGTCGGCTAAACCACAGCGCAGTATATAAGCACAGAACAATACATAACGCGGTAGGTGCGAATAAAACAATTAGCTGTGAATGCTAGGAAGAGCGTTTTTGTTGAGCGCAAGGTGAAAGCGACCTGCTATCGTGTCACTGTAGGCTGAGAAAATATGATTTAGAAAACACTTTATGCGAAAATCTATAGGATTCAAATTCCAAAACACTGCATTTTCTTAAAATGCGTTTTTTCAACATAATACCGTGTGTACACTTACACACGGTAGCCTGTAGGCTTTTTAAAGTTTTTAATTCGTTTTCATAAAATTTGTATCTCAGTAATTTTTTTCAATAATTTGTAGGTAAGTCTCGGTTATATATTTTGTACATAAAATAAAATAAATAATAAATATCCTTGGACATTCCACACGGCGTCATCTAGTCCCAAGCTAAGCAATTTAATGCTTGTGTTATGGTAACCAGATGACTGATATACCTACTACATAGATACATTCTTTTTTTTTTTTGTAAATACATACATATACATACATTATACATAGAAAACAACCAGACACGAAACAAATATTTGCAGATCATACAAACATTTGTCCCGTAGCGGGGATCGAACCCGCAACCTCTGAGTCTCAGGCGGGCTTTCGCCCACTGTGCCACAGAGGTCGTCAAAACATGTAGTAGGTACCTAGGTGATAAAACGACCCATATAAAAATCAAAATACTGCAAATAGGTACCTAAGTAACTACTTAATATTAAAATAGTGACGAGAATATAATAAATTACTTTAAATAGTTTTTTTATTAGGTTCAGTTAGAATACTTGACACGTGAGCGAGGATAGATTTACTACTTACCTATACTTATACTAGGTCCTAGGTAGGGGCAATTCTGAGTGTCGCAAAAGCTAAACCTAGCTAACTTAAATTATTGCCATCCTTTTTATTTCCATCGCTATGAAAGGGACGGCAACAATTTTAGTTAGCTTAGTTTAGCTTTTGCGACACTCAGAATTGCCACTAAGTTAGTGGCACTTACCTTACTTACTTACCTACTAAAAACCGCCGGTAAACCTACTGTACCTAGTCTGTCTGTAGGTACTACTAATAATATTGATAGGTAGGTAGGTCTAGCTACATAATATGCCCTGTCGGCTGTCATTATGAATGTATTTTTTATTGTTTAGTTTTTGTTTTTAGTACCTAAGTACCTAGGTAATATAAATTATATACAGGCTAATATTTGTCATTTTTACCTAAAATTACCCGCAATCTCCTATGAATTACCCCCGTCCCTGGGGTGGGGGAGGCGGCGCGGGTAATTTGTCGGGTAATAGCTCCCCGGCATATCTTTAATCTGATCGCTAATTGGATGAGGCGCAGGGCCGAACTCGGCACACTATCAGCTAATAATGAAAAGGACATTTCCTTTAAGCTGTAGGTACTTGTTTATTACCTATGTTAATTTATTTTTATTTTTATTTATGGGTCCTATTACGCCTTAGAGGTACATATATAATAGTGGCAATTCGGAGTATCGCAAAAGCTAAACTTAACTAACCAAATATGTTGCCGTCCCTTTCATAGCGATGGGAATAAAAAGGATGGCATTAATTTTAGTTAGTTTTAGCTTTTGCGACACTCCGAATTGCCACTAATATATTACCTAATGATCTGAAAGAAATGTCTACCGCTCCCGGGTTACAGTCGTGATCATTTTTTTTTTCCAAACAAGTACCTAGGTATGGTTCTATTGAATAAATGCGTCTGATATTGATTTTAATTAGGTACTTACTGTTTCAGTCTTTCCCCTTACGCCTAGCGCCACAGCTTATAACTACAGTTCTCTGTAAATATGGCGATGAGAGCAATTTTCACTAATTATCGCAATTAAGAGTCGCGATAGTCTGCAGTAAGGCTGTGTGAGGTTTGTAGAGCAGGAGATGGCCGCATTTTTCTTATAACATAAAGTAAAAGAGGTTCTACAAGAAATCCATATTCGAACTCAAAAAAGGAAGTTAGTTAGTTAGTTCGTATGAGCAAGTGGCCTCTGGTGACGGAGTTTTTAGGCCGCCTTAAGACCTCCGTCGTGTCATCAAAAAAGGAAGTAAATTGTAGAGTCATTCTGATAAAGTTCGAGCTCGAATTCACTCAGTGACCGAAATCACTTTTCCCTTTCCAGCAAGTAGGTAAATTCGAGTTTTCAGTGTTGGAAAGAAAAACAAATTAGGAAGGCTAAACACTCGTTTTGTAGGTAAGTATTTATTTAAATCGCATAATGTACAAAATCAAGAAAAGTCTATTCATTTTTTTTTAATAAACTGTCACCATCATCGTCATCACTAATTATTACCATCAATATGTACGCGGGTAACACTGCGATTAGTTTCTGTAGGTACATACATTCATACATACATCCATCATTATTAATCAAAATAACCAATTGATGTGTAATTCTTGCCTCGAGCTCCTACTCTACTCACCACGGGCATAGAAACGAACAAATTAAAGACGGAGAGAACGAAACGCTTACACTGATCACTGCTCCCGCGGCGTAGTGGTGGTTAACACCTAGATTGGGTTCGATTTACAATAAAATATAACAATTGAAAATCTGATGAACACGAGAGACAACAAACACCGAGATATACTTATATAGAACAGCAGGTTCATTACCTCGAAGGTCGTGGGTTCGAATCCGGCCGTGCCTCAATGGACTTTTCGCATCGAAAAATTTATATGCGCTTTAACACGAGCTTATAACGGTGAAGGAAAACATCGTGAGGAAACAAGTTAGCTCTCTAATAGCGTCGATGGGCTTGCAACCTGTCACGTATGGAAAGTTAATTTCTGCAAAAAGTGGGCATGTACCTACCAAAATATGTATATTTGGACATACCTCTGACTACCCCCTTAGACATCTTCAAAAAGGATCTAAAAATTGCCTAATGATCTGAAAGAAATGTCTACCGCTCCCGGGATACAGTCGTGATCATATTTAATTTTTTTTTATTTCATTTCATTTTATTTCATGTTTTTAGACACACCAACTGTGACCTTGGTGTAGGATAGGAACGCGAGATCTTGTTTGGGGCGAACCTTATACCTACTTGTTTATTTTAATTTATTACAATGTTTTCTGGAGTAAAGCTACAAACAAGCGAGAGGGGTGCATGTGCGAGAGAGAGGGCGCGTGGCCGCGTTAATCAACTTGGCTGTTGTTCCAATGACTGCGCAGGGACGGACTCGGATAAATAGGAATAATTACTGTGGTTGGTATATATTCAAGCTTATTCCATCTCAACAATGTCCCAGGCACTACATTGTCCCGTTAAGGGCGTTAAGTGTAGGCGAAGATTGCCTCCTGACTCTGTATAAATCATCTAGGGTATATATCCAAGTCAGAAGTACCTACCCTAAACCGGAGAGCGTGTATGAAGAATGTAATGAGAGTGAATGAGGCGAAGGAGGTGTGTCAGGATCGTAGCAACTCCGTGCTCTCTGCCTACCCCCATGGGAAAATATTCAAGCTTATTCCATCTCAACAATGTCCCAGGCACTACATTGTCCCGTTAAGGGCGCTAAGTGTAGGCGAAGATTGCCTCCTGACTCTGTATAAATCATCTAGGGTATATATCCAAGTCAGAAGTACCTGCCCTAAACCGGAGAGCGTGTATGAAGAATGTAATGAGAGTGAATGAGGCGAAAGGGTGTGTCAGGATCGTAGCAAATCCGTAGTCTCTGCCTACCCCCATGGGAAAGAGGCCTGATTTTATGTATGTATGTACCTATGTAATTATTGTACGGTAGGTTTACAATTTATTTGAGATCGCTTTTAAAAAAAGCTAGGCCCACACCACCAGGTTCTTGCCTGATTCTTTCCCTGGTGTCGCGCCTAGGGAGTCGCGTTGGAACCTAAATCCTTCATCTATCAAGAACCTCTGCAACCTTCGCTATTGGTGGCTATTCGGGATGTCGCCAAAAATTGACTAAACTAATTTGACAGCACTAAAAATGATGCTATCCTTTTTATTTCGATCGTTATGAAACGGACGGCAACATTTTTAGTGCTGTCAAAATTAGTTTAGTCTTCTTTTATCTGTGGTTTAGTTTAGTTTTGGCGAAATCCCGAATAGCCACCATTATAGATCTAAAAGGGTTGAAAATCGTCTGTTTGTTTATGCATGTTTTATGCCACTTGTTAACCAACATAAGATAAGGAGGGTTTTGTAATCCGGTAGCTAAAACTAAAAGCGATATTATCAATGTTCAACTAATACTCATATCTGGTATAGGGTGTGAAAGGATTACTGCTAAAATGTAGGAGCAATTTGAAGTAACAGGTTTAGGGATTGAGGAGTCCTATATTGAGGAGCATTAATGCCCAAGCTATAAATGAGGCGTGATTTTATGTATGTATGTATGTAGTCTCTTGGTACTTGGTACTACTACTGGTCATAGTGATCTTTGATTAAAAAGTAGCAGTACCTAGTAGTTTTTTATCATGCTGAGTAGTGGCCATTTTTGTAATTTTTCTTGTTTTATCTTTCTCTTTACTTTGTGTTTTCTATAATTGTAATGACAAAATAAAGATTTTTCTTTCTTTTCTTTCTTTCTTTTACACCCATTACATTACCTGCTACTATCTAGTGACTAATTGACAGTAAGTGACTGTAAGAGATGGCAAACAGTAGTTAATGTATTAATATAACTTGTTGTAGTAAAGGAGAATATTATGACAGTTTATATTTAATCTGGGTTCAGATGAAAAAAGCAGTTAAAATAATAAATAAATTAGTTAATGTTTTACAAATCATAAATATATTTAAGAAGAACATAAAATACCTAAAACGTCCATGTAATTAAACAACAGTAGGGTCAAGGAGGCTACAGTGGCTCGGATTTTTTCAAAAGGCGAAAAAACATGAAAATTATCATTGTATTTATCTGAAACGTGGATGCATTGTTAGTAAAGTATTTAAGTTTAATTCTGCATTATTGAAATGACAATAAATATTACTACAATAAGATGACAGGGCAAAAACTAAACATTGGGAATTGAGCCACTGTGTACCCCTGGGTGTACACAATGACTCACCACTGGTGGTACACAGTGACTCAAAGGAAAAACAATAATTATTTCAATTTTTTTTTTTCAAAATAAAAAAACTCACATGAAAATAAAAAAGAAGCACCAATGTTAGTTTTTCACCTACTGAATAAACAATTTAACCATTTAAATTACACTATTTAAGTTGAGCCACTGTGTACGACCATGTCATTTTTAAAAATTTTGATCACAGCATTCGAGTCAAATGATAATTAGCATAAAAAACTACCTAAATGAAAACACTACAGTACCAACTAATTGGCAAATATAATCAGCAGTACAAATTGTCACAACCTGATGTATGAAAACGAAGGAAAATGACATCAAAAAGTAATTTTGGGGGCTCGAAAAAAAAAAAACGCGATAATATCTCTGTGCGGTGTTTGATCTGCCTTCCGATTGATTAGAACGTGTTTGGGGTTTGTGCGCTTCTATTGTGTAACAAAAAGAGCAATATCAAGAGCTTCCTTCGGGTAGAAACTTGAATGAGTCACTGTATACGACTGAGCCACTGTTGCCTACTTGACCCTACATATTAGTATTTATATCAGTAGGTATATGAGAACAAAGAAACACACCAGGAACAAAAAATATCTAGGTAGGTACACTTCTTAACCTAAAAAATAAATGTATCCATTTTAAATTAGTAAATTAAATGTGTGTTCAGTATCAAAAGTAAACTTCTCGCCTGAAACGCAGAGGTTGCGGGTTCGATCCCTGCTGCGAGACAAATATTTGTATAGTTTGCAAATATTTGTCTCGTGTCTGGGTGTTTTTTTATGTAGGTATAGGTAGTATGTATGTAGGTACATATTTACAAAAAACATTGTACGTATGTAGTAAGTATATCAGTCATCTGGTTACCATAACACAAGCATTAAGTTGCTTAGCTTGGGACTAGATGACGCCGTGTGTAAAGTCCAAGGATTAAAAAAAATATTTCCGCGTGGAATGGGATCAAAAAAAAAATTACTATTAGGTACCTACCTATAGGCAAAATTCAAACTTTACTGCAACACAATTCACGAAATAGTTTTTTTATTTCGCAGTACATTTCCCTATCAATATGGACACAAAGTGTATTTGATTGTTTTGTTTAACTTATGATAAGTAGGTACCTAATACAGGTACTTATTGTACTGGTGATAAAGAGGGCTGTTCTAGGGTTCCGTATGTAAATGATGCTAAATGTAGAACGAATTCGTATGAGTTACTGGCTAACTCTGGTAACTAAGTTTTTCAGGCTGCTTGAAGGCTCCGACATGGCTGAACGACATAAATAAATAACTAATATAGAAATATCCTAATATATAAATATCCGGATTACTGAAAATTCAACTGAAATTTTCAAATTCAAGTTAAAGAAATTTTTTTACATAAGGTTTATTATAGTGAGTACCTAACTGAATATCTCTTAGACAAATTTTTGGAATTTCAAATATTTATCAATTTAACATTTAATTATGACATGTCATGTAGGTACCTATTGAGAATTATTATTATCTATTTTTTTTACTGTAATTTTAAATGTGTAAGCAAAGACGATTAATATCTAGAAGACAGACAAAGGCCATACACAAAATCGTAACCCTAAAAAATAGCCTGAAAACTCTAAAACATCAATTTTATCCAAGAAATTTCAATTACTTTCTAGTTAAAAATGTTTAAATATTGAATATTGTTGCTACCTACTACTAAGTATTGAAATTTCTTGGATAAAATTGATGTTTTAAAGTTTTCAGGCTATCTGGTACTGCGGGATCGGGTTACGATTTTGTGTATGGCCTTTGTCCGTCTTCTAGATATTAATCGTCTTTGGTGTAAGTAACAAATTTTTTTATTTTTAAAGATTTAAATACCTACTAAGTAGGTACTTTAAGTTCTATGTTTGCATGATGACAAGCAGATCAAGGCTGTACATACTCTTCTCAATGTCATCTATTTTAATGAACCCTTGTTTCGCAAAATAAATGATTTGATTTGATTTGATTTGAATGGTGTTGGTGGCTCCGGGACGCTTCCCTGTTAAATATTGGAAGGTGGCACGGAACCCGTGACCTACTGGCACTTGGCCGGTTCTATTGTTTATTTTATTTGTGAAATAACACGAAACAGCGGGTGACGACAGTTCGTTAAGCATTAAACATTCGATCGGCGTTCTAGCGGTCACCCTTCAATTTCCTAATCATGCTGAACGTTTTCTTGACGATTTATGAACGATATTACATGAGCGCTTACAACTAGGTATGTCAGTCACATTGACGTTGACGTTCTTGATAGATCATCGAAGTTAAGCAACGTTCTGAGCGGTCACAACTTGGATGGGTGACCGCAAGTGGCATTAATATCTGAGCGCTTCCATGCTTCGGAGGGCACGTTAAATTGTCGGTCCCGGCTTTTAAAGTCGTTAAGCCATGACGGAGGCCTTAAGGCGGCCTAAAAACTCCGTCACCAGAGTTGGCCACTTGCTCATACGAACGAACAAGTCACCTTCATATCGATTTATCGACAAATATTTCACTAAAAACCAAATAATTCATAGTAAAGTGACGTTATCTGACAGGTGTCAACGGTGTGACATGTTGCCGTGACAATAGTTTTGTTAAATTTCGGACAGTTTATGACAAATTTATCTAATCATTTATCAAAACTAAATATTCCATCCAAACAATTGAGTTTACAAAAAAAAACGAAAACCTTGTCCGATCCGAGAGATTTTTTTCAAATAAATAAATAATTAGGTAGGTACCTAATTATTTATTTATTTGAATATCATCTAGCTAGACCCAAGGTAAAAAACTGAATGCTTGTGTAATGGTAACCAGGTGACCGATATACAACCTATACTTCCTATACCCAGTCTCGGGACAAATATTTGCAGGTCATGCATAGGTAGGTAGGTACCTACCTACACCGTCCCGCGGCGGGGATCGAACCCGCAAGCTCTGCGTCTCAGGCGGGCTTTCACTGCGCCACAGAGGTCGTCAATATTTGTACTTATCTCTGACTACCCCCTTAGACATTTTCATGGGATCTGCCTAAAATTCTGAAAGAATATGTCCCTCGCTCTCGGGATAAATACCGTCGTGACTTTTTTATTTTTTAAACTAATTCATGGTCACCCTGCTGTCAATGCCAAATAGCTCAAAAATTACGATGTGATTCTGTCACAAGATGCACTTATCTACCGATTGGTAGGTACTTATCTAGTCTACAATCCGAGAGATAAAATCATTGGCGGATGGTGCTATTATTGTTGTTTTTGTAGCTGTTATGAGTAATATCGTAAATACGTTTTTCTAAAATATTTTCATTCAATTCTTTTTTTTTTATACCTAATGTTGAATGAATGTCACGGTAAGACGCCATTAAACAATGTTTTATAGACCGTTATCAATTAGAAATTCTTGAAGGTAACAAATTTAAAAATCAGCTTAGAAATTGGCTTGTAAACAGTGTAAGTATTTTACAATCTTGATGAGTATTTTAATAGGTGATACTAAGTATAATATCTACCTACATACTTTAGCCTAGGTTATTTTATCACTAGGTAACCAATTATCATAATGTTGCACATCCGAAATGGATAGCTGTAACTTGTACCTACCTACGTATCATTTAAGACCTACCCTTGTACAACAGTTTGGCAATAAAAAAATTCTGATTCTGATAGAACTGTCATTCTGTAAAAACTTGAACTAGAAATCACTCGAATTTCCGATTTCAAAATCGATCCACTATTGACGGAGTAGTAATCGGTGAACATAGGCACAGATAAAATAATACTAACATAGGTACTTATGTAACATAAAATCTCCTTTTTCGAAGTCGGTTATTAAACAATAAAGACTACTACTTATGCGCCCGAAGTTCAAATTGTAAAATCTACCTAAGTAACCTAACCTAACTTTCTCATGATTTTTTTCTACTTTCGAAGTTCAAAAACTTCATATCGTATTTTGACTTCTTTATCAAAATTCACACAAATTACTGATATATAAATAGTTTTTAACATTTTCCCATAACAATTGCGTATCCCACGGCACTATCATCGTAATATGTTTGTGTATGTTTGTTTTGTGTGTTTGCTCGCGATATCGCGGTCGATGGTGTTTCATTCAAACCGCATAGGTATATAATGATCTCTAAACCAATTCGTAGGTAGTTGTATCTATAGGTAGGTACTATCACCAAAAGCGTCGCTTTACCAATTTTGAAACAGTTTAGCTTGCAAGATGTTAGCTAGCTGATCCTGCCCTTTTTATTTTAACCAATCGGAGTCATAAACATCTAAAAGCAATAATTGTTTGATGACTTTTACCATTGTTAAAAACTTACTGTTATTAAGTATTTGTTCTTCAAACTTTATGACAGAGCCCCGAAATGCTTTGTTGCTATTGGTGTTCTAATGTTACAAAGCAGGGTAAACTGCTAGTCGCTTCACAGAAAAAGCACCCTTAAGGTGGTGAAGCGGTGCTTTGGGTGATAGTACCTAAAATAAAAACCAGTAATAGGTAGATAACTACATGTAAAATATTTATTTAAAAATCCTAAAAATCTGCCCATTATTTTTCACGCACGATTTTAAATCATGATTTTTTTTCTCCAAAATATTTTTTGGCATAAGTAATAATAAAAATCTAACCATTAACATGAAGTTGCACCCTTTACTACCCATCTACCCATAAACGTCATAAGTAGGTACCTACATTAAGTATTCAAAGCTCTCAACTTATTCCCCAAATCAAAACATCACCAGCTACTTAACAAACTTTCGTTCTTCGCGACAATTTTCCGAAAATCCGGCAATTTGCGAATTAATCCCGTCTGCAACATCTACTTAAGTGCCTCAATTTGAACGCATAAAAACCACCATCTAATTTCTCATAAGGCATTCGCTATCCCTTTCTCACTAATACATTTTATCTCCCCGCTTTGTCGCACAAAAATTCTATTGGTTCAAAAACTTACCGCCCTTTCGCGAAGAGACAATGGGAAAAGAAAGGAAAAGAATGACTTTTGTCCCGCTTATTCGGGTGCGTTCGGAAAATGAGTTCTAAGTGGGGTGGTAATTAACTTTCGAAAGAGATTTGAATTTGTGTAGCGAATTTGAGTGTTGTTTTTATTTTTAGGGTTTGAAGGCAATTTTAACTGTTTATTGGATTTAAGTATTATTTTTTATTTATTTTAATAAATAAATAAATAAGTTATCGAAACTAGCGGATTGGCCTATACTCATAATAATTAGCTTACTCGCCCGCGGCTTCGCGTAGTATCTACCTTGATAAAATATAGCCTATGTTCATTCGGAAAGTCCATGCTACACATCGGTGAATGAATTTTTGAAATCGGATCAGTAGTTTCGGAGATTACTTACCCCAAACATACAAACAAACAAACCAACTTTACCTACCTTTTTATAATACTACTAAGTTAGTAGGTACCTATCGAAGACTTTTATAATACCTAGGTAGGTACTAGTACCTACCTATCAAAGATTTGTCAATTTGAAATAGATAAGTAGGTACCTATTATAAAGAGTATTTTTTCTTGTTACTCTTATAGCAATGAAAAGGGATAGCAACTGATTTAATATTCGTTATAACTACTTACAATAAGTTTAATAGTCCAAAAAGAATAGGTAGGGGAAAGGTGTACGAGTTGATCCCCTTAAGGGAGAATGCTTCGCATTTGAAGAGCAATCAAGTTATTTCAGATGTTTCAGCATAAGTAGTTAGCAAATTTAACTATCTAACTTTCCTCATACTCAAAATGTTTAATTTGATTTGTTTTGATAGCTAGATTTCACTTTTTTTTAAACCCTACTAAAGGATCAACTTGTACACCCCGGTGCCCAAGATGATCCTTGGGGTATGGACAAGATGATCCGGGGATCGTCTCGACCCTTTTTCAACGAAAATTATAGGTTATGTTATAATTACATTGAAAATAAACTCTGGAGGTGCTTACAAGGTCTTTATTTAAATAATTTAAGTATAAAAATAGTTTTAACAAGGCTATGAGATCATTAACAAAAATTAAAGGATAATTTTCAAAGTTTACTAGGGTAAATCACACTATTTTTTACCTTTTGATTAAACTTTGGTCTTAAAGATCAGGCACTTTAAAAATCACATTTTTCTTAGACATCAGTCATAATTATTAATTATGAGATGAATTAACAAGTTACACAATTAACACTGTTCCATAAACTTAATATAAACACCACCGGATCAACTAGTACACCCACCGACGGATCATCTCACCCCGATCACAAATTTTAGTCTTTGTTATTATAACATAACCTCTAATGCGTCTACCGTTGTGGTGCCATGCAAAAACCGTAATTAAGCATTATACAAAGCTACAAACACAACAATCTTTACAATTGATTGTATACAAAAAAAATACCATAGTCTCAAAGTCAACCTTACCTTAGATCAGAGGCACACGATTTTTATTTTTTACGTTTCACGCGCACTCGCCACTCACACCGCCATTACGATTTGACTGATGCGAAGGGGGGTTGGGGGCGACAATCTACTAAAGAAAATTACTAGATGGCGTTCATAGTTTCGCCACAACGGCCAGGGATCGACATACCCCGTAGGATCAACTCGTACACCTTTCCCCTAACTGGGGAAGACTTTATAGACGTAGGTAATCCTGCGTGGTTTGGTAGGTAGGTAGGTACCTAATTAGTAGGTAGGTGTAGTACCTAGGTATTGTCGGTAGGCAGGTATCGACCGGTCCTGAAAATGCATGAACAGATAGAGCCCATGAGAGAGATCCAACAGCAGATAACTTATCAAAACATTAAAATAAAAATTCACGCCAACCCACCACCTACAATATCAGAGAGCAGCATAAAATCATTCAAGGAAAATGCAGTTTTTTATCTGTTCTTTTTTTCCAGTAGATTCAAAGATAGAGCTCGAAAAATAATAAAAAAGTTAGACCCTACTACCTATACGTCGCTTTCGCTTGCAAGATGTATTTTCTTTTGCCTTTTTATTTTGGCAAATCGGAGTCTTTATAAATAAACATCATTCTTTTTATTTTTCTGAAAGCAATTAAGTACCTAGTTGTAATGACTTTTACCATTGTAAAAAACTTACTGTTAATATTTCGTTCTTTAAACTTTATGACAGAGCCCCGAAATACTTAGTTGCTATTGGTTTGGGTTTGGGTGATAGAAGGTCTAGGAACCTACATGACTTATTTCACCTAAAATAGTGAAAAAGCCAAACAGCACAGCGTTCTAAAAAATATAAAACGTAATCTTTAATACCTACATAAACAAAATAAATTACCAAGAATAATTAGGCAAGAAGACCAAAAATACCTTGTCAAACAAAAATAAAAGCGCAAACATGAAAATCTAGTGCGGTGGTCAAAATGAGCTTACATCTCGAACGATAATTGCTTTAGACAGAGAAACAATGAATTAGAGCGAGACAGCGGATGGGAGGGACGGAAAACCCGCCACTATAACTTGACCTATTCTCTCCTGGTGAATGTTAGTGAGTAGAGCTCAGTGTAAATTGGTTTTGGTAACGCCCATCTGTTTTGTGACATATGGCATGATAATGGCAGATCAGGCAATAAAGTAAGGCAGTTGTGTGTGACGACGGATCGTGGCCGGTTTCCGAACGAAAGCGTTTTTAAATCTTTTTTTATTCGAATTGTGATTGTGATTTTATAGATTTTTTATTGGTTTGAATTTCATTTTATAATGTGTGTTTGTGAAGTGTAAGAATAAGAGTGTTTTTCAATAGTTTTGTACAAGGTGAGGATGATTATATTTAAAAATTATTTAAATATTGGATTGGATATCTACTATTTTTGCAAAAGAATGCTAGTGACATGGCACAAAAATATAAGTTTAACATTCGAAAAAAAAAATAGGTAGGTAGGTATCGATAAAAGTACTACCTAGTAAAAAACAATTAAAAGTAATAACACAATATAAAAAAATATTTTACCTAGGTACTACCATACATACTTTTTAAAGGAAATTACCTATAGTAGGTAGGTACCTACAGCACAGCTACCATTATTTTCTTAAATAAATTTTTAAGTGTTTTTTTCAAATTTAATTAAGTATTTAAATGTCTAATTGATCAAATGATGCCATTAAAATTCAAAACAAATCCTGTTTCATTAATATACCTACTATTTTCATTCATGATGTAAGAAATATTAAAAAGTTAAATTTGAAAACGAAAATATTGAGTTGCGCCTTCAAAAGATCTCAACGCGTTTCTGCTACGTTGCTGACGATTAGGTAAAATATAAAGTTACTAAATGCGCCCCGCGGTGTTACCCGCGGCGAATAGTTCCCGTTCCCGTGGGAATACCGGGATCAAAAGTAGCCTATTTTTTAATCCAGTGTATAAGCAATTCTGGTACCAAATTTCATTAAAATCCGTCCATCCGTTTGAGCGTGAAAGAGTAACAAACAAACTTACACACAAACTTTACTTTTATAATACTACTATAGTACTAAGTACTAGTAATATAGGTAGAGTACCTAGGACTAGGAGGATTAGTAGGATAAGATAGTAGGATAGGAAAAAATATATATAAATGTAAACAAATAATTAACTTACCAGTTCTAAAGGTTGTCTGGAAGAGATCACTTTTAGCGATAAGTCCGCCCATTGTCCTTATGATTTGATTTCTTTTGTGTACCTACTTACAATAAAGCATTTCTATTCTATTATATTTTGGTAGCATAAATCAGATACACATTACACACATTTGTTTATCAATCATTGGTCAGTTTAATTAAATTAACCAAATTGCGGTAGGGGCTTGTAACTTTCACCTTACACGTTGTAAATTAATAGAATGCTTTTTAAACGACTCCAAAAAAAGAGGTTATAATGTGCCTCTCCATTTAGGTACCTACCTACCTATTATTATTTTTATGCTTTTTTTATAACAAAGAAAACAAGACTTATTCCTAAGTGGCGGTAGTCATTCTGTCAGGTCTTTAAGTACTTTTAAAATGTCTAAGGGGTTAGTCAGAGGTATGCTCAAATACAGTTTTGGTAGGTACATTACCCACCTACATGTCATCAAGCGTTTAACAGTGTAATTATATCCAAATCATAGTAAAATACAAGTATAATTAGCAAAATAAAAACTTATAAAAACCGACATCCATTTCGTAAGAAGAGAAAAATCATTATACCTACTTTAGCACACGGGAAATTACTCACGTAAAATTGTCGTCGATTTAGAGTGTGAGACGCGACCGCAAGGAGTGACCACCCTCATACCCAGATGAAGATTCTCCGGAAGAATCGAAACATTGTCGGTATCTAAATTGACGATAATTTTACGTGAGTAATTTCCCGTGTGCTATTATAATGTCTAATACAACTCACGATAGTTTTGAAAGTGAAAGAGAAAAATCCCCTGCACTTTCTTGGTACATATCTGTTCATAACCAAGAAGATCCTTGTCAGATCCTCAATTTTTTATTATTTTATATTTTTTTTATATAAGTACTTAGGTAGGTACTCTTTCAAACAAAAAAAGAATTATCTACTTAAATCAGCTCTGTAAGCCGTGTTGGTCAAGTAGTTAAGTACTTCGACTTTCGATCCGAGGTCGGGGGTTCGAATTCGGCCGAGCATCAATGAACTTTTTGCATGGAAAAATGTATATGCACTTTAACACGAGCTTTAAACGGTAAAGGAAAACATCGTGAGGAAACCCGCGGCTAGTCAGCCCCACACGTATTGACGATTGTCAGTCCTGTGGATATGTCCGGCAGCTGAGAGGATGGATCAGTTCACTTTTGGCAGAATAATCCTACACCAGAGAAAGAATCAGGCAAGAACCTGGTAGTGAGGGCCTAGCTTTTTTAAAAGCGATCCCTTAACAATCTAAAATTCTAAATAGTCAAGCTTCAGTAGGAAGCCAGTCAAACAAAGTACAGGCATGTCAAAGCAAGTAAAAGTACCTAGTTGTAAAATTAACAAGATAATAGTGGCAATTCGGAGTGTCGCAAAAAGCTAAACTACACTAACTAAAATTAATGCCATCCTTTTTATAAATCATCTACATAGTAAATATGTAAAGGCCTGAGTGTTTTAAATATTTATATGTATATAATTCGGTCGATTTCATATTTTTCTAACTCTACCACTTGTAAATTCCTATCACCATTTCATGGTACCTTTCTCGCCATTAATTAATATCACTGTTGTAGGAAATTAAATATATTTATCATCCTGTTATGAAGTGCCTGTCACACGGCATTACGATAACGTGGTTTTAATAAAGCGATAATGAATATTAAGCGTATTTTGAGCTTTTAATATACATAGAACGCTTATCGTTAAATTAGATTATTTTGATGCGTAATAAATTTATAGGTATCACCAAAGACGATTAATATCTAGAAGACAGACAAAGGCCATACACAAAATCGTAACCCTAAAAAATAGCCTGAAAACTCTAAAACATCAATTTTATCCAAGAAATTTCAATTACTTTCTAGTTAAAAATGTTTAAATATTGAATATTGTTGCTACCTACTACTAAGTATTGAAATTTCTTGGATAAAATTGATGTTTTAAAGTTTTCAGGCTATCTGGTACTGCGGGATCGGGTTACGATTTTGTGTATGGCCTTTGTCTGTCTTCTAGATATGAATCGTCTTTGGTATCACATAATAAATGAAATATATAAACCTACCAGAATTTCCTATACCCTGGATTAAAGAATGGGCTACTTTTGATCCCGGTATTCCCACGGGAACGGGAACTATTCACCGCGGGTAACATCGCAAGGCGCAGCTAGTTATATATAAGTAGAGGAAGGCCGAAGAAGTGGATGGATTGTGTGAAAGAGGACATGAATGTAAGAGGAGTGAGTTCAGAGTTGACGAGCGATTGAGGAGAGTGGAAGAGAAAAACATGTTGTGCCGACACCACTTAGCGTGGGATAATGACAGGAGAATGATGATATAAATTCTAATTGCGCTCTTAAAAGTTAACATGAGGTTATGATGATGTTGAAAAACACCCTTTAACTCAGGCCATTGCATTTTTACTAGATGATGATATCAGTAGGGTAACCGGGTATTGTGTAGTATAGTAATCTATCCTCGCTCACGTGTCAAGTATTCTGAATGTATGGAATGTTTAGTTCATGCAAGTTACCGGGGGAGGCGCTGCACTGGATTCTCATACATTTGTGATACTTGACTCGGTATCAAGGACAGTATCCAATACTACGGTAAACTGGTGTTAACCCCCCTGGAGGCAATCTTTTGCCTACGCTTAACGGGACACTGTAGTGCCTGGACATTGTTGAGATGAGAACCTAGTGAGTGTAACTACCTAGTATGTTGTCTCATAAATGTATCTTCCATCCAGTTACCAAACAAGCAATAAATTGCTTAGCTTGGGACTAGATGACGCGTGTGGAATGTCCAAGGATGTTTGTTTATTTAATACTTAAACACTATTGAGGTTTTCGCATGAAACACAACTCATTTTAACACAAATCTTCCTGTAGATATTTTTGATTATAGTGTTAAACCACACTTAGGTATTTCATTTTTAAATCGGTGCTTTAACCGAAATATCATCTTACTGATAGTTTCGTCTTCGGCGTCAAGGACTTCGTGGCCGAGTGGTAAGGCAGCCCGGCTTAAGGGTGATCGCTTGTATTTCGCGGGTTCGAATCCTGCCGAAGTCGTAAAACTTTTAGTAAGATTTTTCATTTAAAAACAAATCTTCCTCCACAGATAATGTGAAAATGTCATCCCAAGTGCAGACAATGTTCCGGCGCGGTTCCTCAGAAAAACCTCTAGAAATCGACCAAGACTCAAACCCTGAACGTTCCACCAGCCCCAAGTATTACGAAGAGAAGACCTGCATTCAAAACAAGAAGTCTTTCTGCATAGACGCCTTACTATCGAAACAATTGGAGCCAGAATCAACTCTACAAGAACGTTTGAACCAGCAGAAATATGTTCTACTCCAAAATAAAAATTACATCCCGCGGTATCAAGAGAACTATGATGCAACGATAGAACAGAACACTATAAACAAGTTTGCGGAAGACCAGGGGAGTAGGTCTGGGAACAGCTCTCCCAGGAGTGGGAGTCCAGGGTCTGATGATGGCAACGGTTCAGGGTACAGTCCACCGATCTCGCCTGGAGTTGAGGGGGGGAATGAGGAGTTTGAGAGTTATAGACCAGGTAAGTTAAACTGTATTGTGTCTTGGATACGCTTCCGTCTGGTTTGGGTCACTTGAGCTACCTGTAGATCGTTTGTAACGGTCCTTAGATGGCTCAACTGGTTCTAATTGTATGTTGTACAGTTATGTAAATATGTAGTTCCTAGTTTAGTTTCTGTAAATAAAACTTCTAACTGTATTTATGTCCTAAGATTGATTTGAAGCGTTCGTGGCGAAGCTTGCTAGGACGTTCTTGATAGATCGTCGAAGTTAAGCAACGATCTGAGCTGTCACAATTTGGGTGACCGCAAGTGGCATTATCAGCTGAGCGCTTCCGTGCTTCCGGTGTGTTAAATTGTCCGCTGCTTTTAAAGTCGTTAAGCCATGACGGAGATCTTTAGGCGGCTTAAAAACTCCGTCACCAGAGTTGACCACTCGCTTATACGAACGAACGAACGCATTAAATTATTGCTCTAGTACGTAAAATGGCGTCATGTAAATGGTACTTCTTAACAATTTTAAAATCATTACTTTACTTACACCGAATATCGCGCTTATTTTGATATCAACCTATTCTAATTTTTATGTATTCTTTCCTCCCCAGGAATAGTTCCAAAACCAGGCTTGCTACCCCAAAACCCAGCCATGGTGGCCGCCCAATCAGCCGCCCTGTTCAACTACCCTCAGATGCAAGGGGTAGGGGGAGGGCCACTACCCTCAGCGTTCCACCACCCCGGGGATAGAGTTCTGCATCATATGCAGCTGGAGTGGCTGGCCAGGACCGGGATGTTTTATCACAGGATACCAGAACTAGGAGGTAGGTGACTAATAAATGTTAGAGCCGATAGATAACAACTGGAAACTGGAACTGGAACTATAATTTTTTCCAGCTTAGATAATAGGCAGGTCGATGGTCAGGTCATGGCCAGGTCATGGCCAGGTCATGGCCAGGTCATGGACAGGTCATGGCCGTGACTATGAAGGATAAAGACAAGTTACAATTTTATTTTTTTATTTTCTACAAAGCCGCGAGTGAAAAGCTAAATGCTAGTTCAAAAATAAAATAATAGGCCTGGTACTTTCGTGCGCGAGTGTACCCATGCGCAAATATCCCCTCCACTTTCTCCCAGCGCTCTTTTTACGTGGCGCGGACTATAATCATATGTCTTTGTATTTTAGAAATACCTACCATGGATACTATATTTTATCGCGTTATTTACTTAGCGTTTTATTGTTTTTGGACTTTGGAGTGAATTGTGAAATATGTTTTTCACATTATCCATCATCCTAAATAACTTATCTCCGCATTAGACCATTCATCATCGATCTATTATCTTATCTTATCTTAGAAGCTGTTAGTCGTACATTTGTGAAGAAACTAGGATGGAATATAATAATCAGTGATATCTGTCACTTCTGACAATCGATTTAGAGTGATCGATTTCGAAAGATCACCAATCAAATGTATGGTCGACCAAAAATGTGGTCTACGGTTAGTTCAAATTAAAATTAAAATTCATTTATTTGCCTTGAACATGGTAAGTTACAAACAGGTTTAATACAATCATCACATTCAGCTATTTGTCTTAACATGCAAATATTATTATAAAACATCGCTCTGGATGTTACTAATACTTTCAATCACTTTTTGTAGAATGTACTCTATGTAGGGATGTAAATTTAGTATAAAATAAAAGAGAAAAGAAAATAAAAATAAAACATAAATAAAAATTAAGTTCAAAAACAGTCACAGGAACAATACAAAATGAAGTCAACGAGTAAGCAAAATACAATAATGATCATTAGAATTAAACAATAATATAATATTAAAATTAAAATTTAGATGACAAGAATTAATTGATTGAGTAGAAACAATTCTCTTTATGCCAATTCTTTAATACTTTATTAAATATATACCCTTCATTTTCTAATATTGCCTTAGGTAAATGATTATACACTATACATGACATGTATACCTACACAATTATGCTTATAAAATTCTAATTTAGGTTTAGGCATCACTAAAGGTTTTCGTGTAGTTACCGGTAGGTTAGGCCTACGTATGGTTCAGTTTCATTTGAACGTTATGAAACAACAAGGTCGTTTTCCACTTGCAACAACTTTATGAAGTGTCAATTTACTTACGACTTGCCATGTCTAAGATAGAGGATGGTTTAGGTGCTACAAGCCTATTCCATCTCAACAATGTCCCAGGCATTACAGTGTCCCGTTAAGTAGGCAAAGATTGCCTCCTGACTCTGTATAAATCATCTAGTAAAGATGTAAAGGCCTGAGTTTTTTGCCATGTCTCAAGTTCAAATGATCCTTTATCTAATCCTAAGCTATCTCCTCTTTATTCGATCATTAGATCTCGCAGAAACTTTTGTCAAATGGGTGCTCTACCATCGGTTGAATTTTATTTGAACGACATGAAACAACAAGGTTTAGATATACGAGTAGATATCAGTGTGAGACGCGACCGCGAGGAGTGACCACACTCATACCCAGATGAAGATTCTCCGGAAGAATCGAAACATTGTCGGTATCTAAATCGACGATAATTTTACGTGAGTAATTTCCCGTATGCTATTATAATGTCTAATACAACTCACGATAGTTTTGAAAGTGAAACAAGGTCGTATTCCACTTGCAATAGCTTTATGAAGTGACATTTGCGCTATTTAATACTTCTTGCAAGTGTCAAGGTTCGAATTATATCAAGGGCTGTTTGACGGGAATTTGAGATGTCAAGTTGTCTTTTTCTTTTATTTTCCAAAACTTGTGTTTTAGCGAATGTTAATGTGTAATAATGGTGGATTATTAACTGTTAAGTGTTCGTGAACGTACATAAGTGTGAGCAAATGAAACAAAACTGGATATCATTGCATTTCAAGTTCTCTCAAAAGTCCATTTAATGCTTCAGTAAAGACCCACATCTTTACTGACGCTGACTCTGACTCTGACTCTGACTTTCACTTGACTTGACTAACTTGAATTTTAATCACATGGTAGTGGCTAAATGCGTGAACTAAACTAAAAAAATATATAGAAATTGACATTCGATGACGAAAACTCGAGCGATCAGAACTGCCAAATCAAAGGTGATAGCGATGATAGAAAGAGAATAGATACCTACGAAACATTTGTCACTTGTCTACGCGCCGATAATTAAGTAATAATAGGAGGACATAATTGCCGTTAATTGAAATAATGCTAATAGCCCTATAAATCATCCCCTCGGATTAAAAAACCGTGAAAACACCCTACTTAACACTATCGACTAATTTTATTTGCCCCACATTGCACCCCAATAAATTATTTTGCTTTATTAGGGTGCTGTAAATGTAATCACGTTTGGCGCATATGTCACTATTTTGCAAATCGATACAGATTAGTCTAATGCATTTTACGCAAATAAACTGTGGAATTGATCAAAGAATAAATTTGACAATAGTGGCAATTCGGAGTATAAACTTAACTGCATTCAAATCAGTCCACTCGTAAGAGCTACAGACATAACGATCAACTTATACACCCATTTTGCGTCGTGGGTTAAAAATGACCAAAAACATTCCAATTAAATGAAGAACTCCCGATATCAACAAGAAAAGTTGATATCTAACGGCTGAGTAGATTTTCTTAAAACATAGTAACACAGCGTCATCTAGTCCCAACTTTATGGTAACCAGATGACTGATACACTACATAGATTATTTTCTTTAAATAAATAAATAAATAAATATCCCTGGACATTCCACATAGCGTCATCTAGTCCCAAGCTAAGCATTTTTAATGCTTGTGTTATGGTAACCAGATGACTGATACACTACATAGATTATTTTCTTTAAATAAATAAATAAATAAATAAATATCCCTGGACATTCCACATAGCGTCATCTAGTCCCAAGCTAAGCATTTTTAATGCTTGTGTTATGGTAACCAGATGACTGATATACTACATAGATACATTTTTTTTGTAAATACATACATAATATACATAGAAAACAACCAGACACGAAACAAATATTTGCAGATCATACAAACATTTGTCCCGTAGCGGGGATCGAACCCGCAACCTCTGCGTCTCAGGCGGGCTTTCCCACTGCGCCACAGAAATACATACATATTATAGGTAAATGCTTTGATATTCTTGATTGAACTCACCCCATAGATAGGGTAGGTGTTATAGAACTGGTGGCAGGGGTTGATTGTACAAACAGTAACTGGTACAGCGTGTACTAATGCACTGTGTGTAGGGTTGCGTGATTTTTTTGCACTTTTCGACTTAGCTGTCACTTTTGGTATTTTATATGAACATTATGAACACACTACTTATTATTGATAAAAGCTTAATAAATATTTGGTCATTTTACACGGCCTCATCTAGTCCCAAGCTAAGCAACTTAAGGTGGCCCTTCCCGGTGCGTCTATCATCGACGCGGGCATATCTGAAAAGCTTGTTGTTTCATCCAGCGCAATGCTAGAAAAAGAAGCAAAGCGAAAAGAGAGAGATAGCGCCTCAGCGCTCGGCATTCAGTAGGTACTTTCGCCGCTCATTCGCTCACTCGAAAAATAGTGTGCGGAAATTTCATAAAAAGTGTTCCAGGAAATACGTGTTTTTCAGTAAGCCTTACAAGTTTGTAAAATAAATATTTGTCATTTAGAATCTCCATAACATTTGCAAGGTTTCTATCACAATATTTTCTTTACTTTTACAATTTATGAGTAGGTACATTATGAACGGCCAAAGTTCAGGTAAAATTTATGCTAAAAGCAGGTTTTTGGAAGCTTATACTGAATTTGTTTCTCAAAATTTTGATTTTTAGTTTTGATAGAAACCTAGATATAGTGCACAAGATACCTATTAGTCCAAAAGTTTAAAAGAAAGATCTGTTACAACGGCATAATCACGTACGAGCGTTTGTATGAAAAGTGAGCCGGGTTGGCCGCTCTTAATGCTTGTGTGTAACCAGATGACTGATATACTACATGATGTTTTTTTTAATATTTATTAAATACCTACATATAAATATATATTAAAGATATACTATTAAAGATAGAAGGTTTGTTTGTTTGGGGATAATCTTCGAAACTACTCATCCGATTTCAAAAATTCTTTCACCGATGTGTAGCATGGACTTTCAGAATGAACATAAGCTATATTTCATCAAGGTAGGACGCGAGCGAAGCCGCGGGCGAGTAAGCTAGTTTTATATACGTTTATAGGTATTAGACAAGTTTTTAGCACATTTCGGGACCCCCAAAACCTACCCTTTTCCATACCAGTGAGGTCCAATCATTAAATGCAACCCCATTGAACTAATTTGCACACAATTACTTTATTATAGAAACATATGGACTTACACCCATATTCTTAGTCGTAACCTTACCTCCAACTCCACTCGACCTTCACTCAAACTCATTCAAGGTCCCTCGAAAGTGCCTCAGAAACTACCTTAAATTTGGTATTTTTAGACGTTATTTTAGAGTTAAATCAATCTACCTCATGTAAGGAGAAATCAGATCAGTCAAAGGTAAATTTGATCAAACTTTCTTCAAGCCTAAGGAAATGTGTAATCTGTGGTGATTAAAAACGTCAAAATCAGTCGAATTTCGTAAACACAAAATGTAAACAAAGAAAACTTTAGTAAAGATTTTATAGTTTATCGTGCTAGGACAATTTTAATACGCGCTTGAAATATACTTAAGTTTACAAAGGATGAAGACTTGTGGTGATCCTTTGAACAACAAGAGCTTGGTTGCAACGCTATATTAGCAAAGGCGTTGACAAACAGCAGGCAAGAAACACATGGAGCTCTTTCCTACTAAAACACAATACAGGAAGAAAGGCTTCATAGCTTCAGAGAAGGGAAAGGGGATGCATGATGATTGCATCAGAAGATTCTAAAAAAAAGGGAAAATAGAAAAAGAGGTTGCTGAGGAACTTTTGTGCAACCCAGCTAAGCGGACAGTAACAGAAATAGAGCTATTATGTAGTAGTTAGTTTAGTTTTTGTAAATAAATGGATACTGGTGTGTTCATTATAAACATAAGTAATTTTAGTTTTTTAATTAAACCATCCCTGTACCTACCTGATCCTTGCAAACTGAGCTATATTTATTGGATAATAATATTGATGCCAGAGTACCTACAAGAAATGATTTTTCTTATAGAAAAAGACAAAAAATCTATTAAATTGTTTATTTTAAAAAGTCAGGTCACATTATAATAGGTTTAGGGCCATATAGCCACTACATACGAACGAATTAGCCACGGACTACAGTACAGTAGGTAGGGTATCCTTGATAAGCCGATATTTGGAAAATTCGACCTCGTCAAATAGTTCCAATGGGTTTTCTGCATCCCAATATCCCGTGATGCGTTGTCGTCGTATAAAAATTTAGTAAATTCCTTTGCACATTCACGTTTTACACTCAATTATTCACACTAATGTCCTAAGGAAAACTCAAGGTAGCTCGCGACCTACCTTACGTTGACAGCTATTTGACAAAACCTCGAGCGAGGATTTCCTTGAGGTATTCTCAACTATTCTCAAGTGAAGGATGAGTGGAGTGAATTTCGATGTCTATAGATACCAAATCACGATTTCAAGGCTGAGTCGAGTGGAGGTGGAGTTAAGGTTACGACTAAGAATATGGGGGTAAGTATCAATACACCTTGACAACCTACTTATGGTAGGTAATAAAACTAATTATTTAGTTATTGTTTTTTAATTTTTTTAACCCCGACACATAAGGCGTGTGATAAGTTTAATCGAAGTCTGTAGCGTTTAAACGAGTGGAATGATTTGAAAGCAGTTTTTTTTGGATAGTGACCCATTCATGGCAGCTAAGAGCGTATTTGCGTCATGGGCAGTGAACGCGTTCAAATCAAGTTTTCTAATGTTTTATAAACTTGTTTCTTTATGTCCTAATTGAATATTTGTATGAGCTAGTGATTAACTCTAGTGACTGAGTTATTAAGCCGCCTGGAGACCTCCGTCATGGCTTAGCGACTAAAAGCCGGGACCGACATTATAACGTGCCCTCCGAAGCACGGAAGCGCTCAGCTGTTAATGCCACTTACGTTGCTTAACTTCAACGATCTATTAGAAGCATCTTAGCAAGCTACGCCATGAGCGCTTAAAGCTAAGCTAAGCTATCTAAAATTTTACTGAATTTTATGGCCTGGCAATTTAACGTGTTCTCTAAAGCACAACAGCAGATAGCGCTAGCGGCCACCCATCCATTTCTGTAATACGCTTACCTACTTACTTCAATCTATAAGAATGACATTTACACCATCAAGTTGGATTTGAACCTACGACCTAATGTTTTTGGTTACGACCATTTGGCTAACACTGCTGATTCTCTTAATTAAATAATTAGTAAGTAAATCTAACGTTTTCGTTTAAACTTGATTTAAAAATCAACTGTGTTTGGGACTTAACTGGATAAGGGCGTGGCCTGATTGCGAGAGGATTGTAATTTAATTTAACATATATTTTTTCAAGGAAAATCTCGTGCAATCGTATTTCCTAGTGTAATTGAGTGAAGAACTCGAATGACATGGAATCCTCTTTGGATATTATATGTAAACTAAGTTTATATTATTATAATGAAAACTTGTTATGTTTATCAGTTTATTATAGAATTTTGATGTTAATCATCATTATCTGAGGTAGGTGCAACAGGCTTTGTTCATCCACTCTATGTCATCCGTCATCGCAACATTTCAACCTTTTTTAACCGACTAAAAAAAAGGAGATTCTATGTTTCTTATTTTATGTGTGAAATGTGTGTTTGGTTACTCTTTCACGCTCAAATGGCTGGACGGATTTGACTAAAATTTGGTGCCAGCATTGCTTATACCCTGGATTAAAGAATAGGCTACTTTGATCCCGGTATTACCATGGGAACGAGAACTATTCGCCGGGCCGCCTAGTAACAAATATAAATTTTTGGTCTCTGCCTTTTCCTACGAAAAAAAGGCGTAAAATAATGTATATCATGAAGATTTCGTTATAAGAAATGACTATGATACTCTGACGAATGAGCGCCCGCTCGCAGCGCGGCGCGGCCTAATCCCAGCGGGCTTTAAGCCAATTATCAGGGAGCAATTTGTTCGCACAAACAAAGGGCCAGGCCTTAACAAATTAGATCCCCGTGCTAGGGATGGGACGGGTATCGATATCGATGTTATGTCGATTATAAAACATATGCAAACGGGTTTTTATCACGAACTTTACCTTTAATATTTTGACGATCTTTGTGGCGCAGTGGGCGAAGGCCTGAGACGCGGAGGTTGCGGGTTCGATCCCCGCCACGGCACAAATGTTTGTATCTTCTGCAGATATTTGTTCCGGGTCTGGATGTTTTTCTATCTAAGTAGGTATAGTAGGTATGTATGTATTTACAAAAAATAATGTAAGTATCTATGTAGTATATCAGTCATCTGGTTACCATAACACAAGCATTAAGTTGCTTAGCTTGGGACTAGATAACGCCGTGTGGAATGTCGAAGGATATTTATTTATTTATTAATATTCATCCGACGTTTCGACGTCGACGAATGTCATAAGAGAGAAAAGGTTAGAATATTTTCTCTCTCTTTCGCTCTGTAATCGCCGTCTAAGGTAGTGTAATTGGTATCTCTTTTCGGATCTTTAGGCAATTTTCTAGATGCATTTGAATATTTCTAAAGTCGCAGTCAGAGGTATGTCCAAATACATATTCATGGTAAATACATGCCCACATTTAGCAGAAATTAACTTTCCACACGTGATAGGTTGCATGCCCAGATGCCCAGCGACGCTGTTAGAAAGCTAACTGGTTTCCTCACGATGTTTTCCTTCACTATACTTAAGTAAGTATCCTTATTCTAGCGCGATGCTGCCAGTATCTTGGGCACGCTTCCGTCTGGCAGTGGTTTGGATCAGTTGAGCTATAGATAGAGCTATAGACAGAACCTATAGATCGTTTGTAACGATCCTTAGATGCCTCAACTGGTTCTAATTGTTACAAAATACAATTAGAACCAGTTGAGCTATCTTAGGACCGTTACAAACATATATTTACATCAGTTATGTAAACATGTACTTAGTTACGTTTCTGTAAATAAATTGTTAAGTTTTAGAAAATGAAAAAAAAAACCTAAGTGTGGTTTAACACTATAATACAAAAATATATAAAAACTTTAAATTGTTATCTTTAAGGCTTCGGCGCTGTACGAGTTCCCCATACAAATGTAATACCATAACCATTTGAAATTTGAGCATAACCTTAGCATAGTATGCTGTTATTCGTATTAGGATAGCATTTATCTAGGTTTCTGTCAGAAGCTTTTTTCAAAATACTTAGCTAAAGTGAAATTAAACCGAATCGCATTTTGCATATTTTAACATCATAGAAGACATGTTTTCTTAATATTTATTTAGTATTAAACACTAGAATATTTTATGTTTCCTTCTGTTAGAAACATAGGTTATATGGTCTAGTAACAGAAAAACAACACTGTGTGAAGAATAAAAACAATTTTCAGTCATCATTTTTGGGACTACGGGAGACAAGCAAATTTCTTGCAAAATAGCCATGCATTTACATTTCATACATTTTTTACCTTTTCTAACAGTGCGTCTGTGTGCGTGTGTCACGCACGCTCACGCACACAGATGCAAAATGACAAGCAAACCAAGACTTTATCGTATGTCGATGTTTGAACGCGCGGGGAATTGAATTTTGCCGAGCCACGTCGCCGGACCCTTAACGTTATTTCATCGATATTAATAACTTTTTTCAAGAACATCACTATGCGGTAAAAACAAGTGGGCAGAAAAGGACGGCTGTGGGTTCCACAGTCAAGAATCTATTTGTACGGAAAATTCATCGCAATCCAGAGGTCAATGACCAGGGTGGTGGAAAAGAAACCAGTGACAATGAGCGATCTCTAGTTTTATATTTACCTACCTAAGTAGTAGATATATCAGTTATCTGGTTACTATTACACAAGCATTAAGTTGCTAAGCTTGGTGTTGAATTTATATCAGATTGTATTCTATGTCATGTAAGTGTCAGACAGAAAATAAACGTCAGTTGTTCTCGTGCTCTTGCAATGGTCGTTTTATTATAGGTTATGAGCTCAGTCATTTTTTTTCGCCAAGCAAATTTTCGCAAAAAACTTGCAACGGTGCTGAATAAGTTTTATGCAGATTGAGAATTCGCTGTGTTGGTGAAAATGTCTACAAATTACGCTGTAAGTGTGCCTAAGCTGAAAGGTCGCGAGAACTACTCGGAGTGGGCTTTCGCCGCGGAGAATTTTCTAATCCTGGAGGGAACATCTCAATATATTCTCGAAACGAAACCAGAAGAAGCCGCAGTTGACGCGAAGACTAAAGCCAAACTGATATTGACGATCGACTCATCGCGTACACATAAAAGAAGTGAAGAGTACTAAAGAACTGTGGAGTAAGCTAAAACAGTTATTTGATGACTCTGGATTTTCTAGAAGAATCAGTTTGCTAAGAAATTTGATATCGATTCGTCTAGATAATTGTTCTTCTATGACATCCTATGTGACGCAAATTATAGATACGAGTCAAAAATTGAGTGGATCAGGCTTCAATATCGATGATGAGTGGGTTGGATCGCTGCTTTTGGCTGGATTGCCGGAAAAATATTCGCCGATGATAATGGCGATTGAACACTCAGGCATACCAATAACTGCAGATGTCATTAAAACAACATTGATGGACAGAGAGGAGTCCGGAGATGACGTCAGTGGTGCACTTGGGAGTTTCCGGCGATTTAAAACTGGTCACTATGGTGGCGGAACCAGAGATAATGTCAAGCAAACGTCAACCTCAAAACAAAAGTTGATCAAATGCTATAAATGTAAACAAACGGGACATTATCGAAACCAATGTACGTCTAATGAAAAAGATTCATCAACTATGAAGTCCATTGAATGCAAATATACAAACGCATTCAGTGCCATATTCTTGAATGGTAATTTTAGCCAGAACGATTGGTATATCGACTCGGGAGCAAGTGCACATCTAACCGCGAATGAACATTGGATCTCGAATGCTTCGCGAGATCATCGTATCAAAGAAATTGTGGTTGCAAATAAAGAAAAAGTGCCTGTGAAATGCTCCGGCGATGTGAAGATTACCACTTTGACAGATAGCTGTGAATATGAAATTGTTGTTGAAGGCGCTTTATGTGTTCCAAAGCTAACAACGAATCTCTTATCAGTAAGTCAATTGATTGAAAAAGGCAATAGAGTACAATTTGCAAGTGATGGCTGTGAGATCTTTAATAAGACTGGTGATCTAGTAGCCACAGCATACTTGATGAATGGAGTTTATAAGTTGAGAATGCCTGAAATGCTGGCTGCTATGTCTGCATCAGGTGATATTTGGCATCGCAGGCTTGGTCATGTCAATAGCAACTATTTGAACAAAATGCAGGCTGCCGTGGAAGGTTTTACACTTGACAGAAAGACAGATATTTCAAAGTCGTCATGTATAGTGTGTTGCGAAGGCAAACAGAACCGTCTGCCTTTTCCACAGAATGGCAACCGAAGTAGTGAAGTACTACACACAGTTCATACAGACATTTGTGGGCCGTTCAGTCAAGTGTCACTTGGAGGTTCCAGGTACTACTTAATATTTGTGGATGATTACAGTCGAATGATACATATTTATTTTTTAAAGAACAAAAGTGAAGCATTTGTCTGTTTCCAGCAATATAAAGCAGCTGTAGAAAACCAATCCAATAAAAAGATAAAGATACTGCGAAGTGACAACGGGAGAGAATTCTGCAATAAAGAATTTGATAGTTATCTATGCAAAGCAGGTATCATTCATCAGAAAAGCAATCCATACACACCTGAACAGAATGGATTGGCAGAGCGCTTCAACAGAACTTTAGTTGAAAAAGCAAGATGTCTTTTATTTGATGCTGAATTGGAAGATGTTTTTTGGGCTGAGGCAACCAGTACGGCTGTATATTTACAAAATAGGACTGTAGCATCGTCTCTCAATGGAAAAACACCCTTTGAAATGTGGACTGGTACTAAACCAGACATAAGCCATTTGAGAATATTTGGCAGTGAAGTCATGGTGCATATACCAAAAGAAAAAAGGTTGAAGTGGCACAAAAAGGCTGAGAAAGGTGTACTTGTTGGATATCCAATTGATATAAAAGGATATCGTGTTTACATTCCACAAACTAAAGAAATAAAAACTAGTCGTGATGTGGTGATAATGGAAAAGCCAACAGAATCAACAGTTCCGATCAATGTAACACAGGAAACACACTCACTGAAGAAGACTGCTGAGGAACATGAAGATTCAGTGGGGGACATACCAAATGATTCAGGTAGTGAAGAATATTATGATGGTGATGATACATTTGTTCCAGATGATGATGAATCTTCAGTTAGCAGCGTCGAAAGCGTGGTGAATGTTCGAACAAGGAGCGCATCGCAAAGGCTCAGACGTCAGCCGGACAGGTATGGGGTTTCCAATGCTTGTGTTGAGAGCAGTAGTGTAGAAGATGCTAGTGAACTTACACTTGATGAAGCTCTTAATGGACCAGAGAGAGAGCAGTGGTTAGAAGCAGTGCGTGATGAGTTAGAGTGTTTTGATAAAAATGAG
This sequence comes from Xanthorhoe designata, assembly GCA_963582015.1. Lineage (NCBI taxonomy): Eukaryota > Metazoa > Arthropoda > Insecta > Lepidoptera > Geometridae > Xanthorhoe > Xanthorhoe designata. The sequence continues at coordinate 4,718,333 of OY757056.1, read as the reverse complement.
GCGTGGGAACTTGTGGAGGCACCCAAAAACAGTACTATTGTGAGGTGTAAATGGGTATTACGTAAAAAGTATGACAGTGAAAATAAAGTTAGATATCGAGTCAGATTAGTTGCCAAAGGTTTTACGCAAAGGTATGGGTTAGATTACGAAGATACTTTTTCACCTGTAGTTAGACATACTACTTTACGGCTATTGTTCTCATTAGCAGTACAATTAGATTTAAATGTTACTCATCTAGATGTTAAGACTGCATTCTTAAATGGTGATCTAGATGAAACCATTTATATGCAGAAACCTGATTGTTATGCATTTTCTAGTAGCTCTACTGAAGTGTTCAAACTTAAAAAGGCTATTTATGGTTTGAAGCAGGCCTCAAGAGCCTGGAATAAGAAGGTAGATAGCTGTTTAATTGAAAATGGTTATGAAAAATCGAAGTTAGAACCTTGCATGTATATTAAAAATATTGATAATTTTAAAACAATTGTAACAGTTTATGTTGATGATTTCTTCATTTTTTCTAATGATGAAAAGGAAACTCAATGTATTAAAGATGTATTGTCAAGTCAATTTGTCATTAAAGATTTAGGACAAGTGAAACAATGTTTAGGAGTAAATGTTAAATTTAATAAATTAGAAAGGTCAGTAACCTTAAGTCAAGAAAGTTATATTGAAACATTGTTAAAAAAATTTAATATGACAGAAAGTAAAACTATTGACACTCCAATGGAGACCAGATTAAATATAACTAAAGGTCAACCTGTAAACAGTCAAGTACCTTATCAAAAGCTCATAGGTAGCCTTATGTACTTATCTGTACTAACTAGACCTGATATTACATACTCTGTGTATTACCTAAGTCAATTCAATAATTGTCATTCAGATGAACATTGGGGATATGCAAAGAGAATATTAAAATACTTAAAAAAAACTAAAAGTTTTGGGATAAAATATGTAAAAGATGGGAATTTAGAAATAAAAGGCTTTGTTGATGCTGATTGGGCCAGTAATTCTTTGGATAGACGGTCTTACACTGGATTTTGTTTTTTATTGTCTAATGGTGTAATTTCTTGGGAATGTAAAAAACAAAAAACAGTGGCATTGTCGAGCACTGAAGCAGAATATATGGGTATTTCAGAAGCCTGTAAAGAAGCTAAGTATTTGAGGTCTTTACAATTTGAAATTACAAACAATTATGTATACTTTAAGATTGTTTAATGATAATCAGAGTGCACAAAAGCTGTCAGCAAATCCAATATTTCATAAGAGGTCTAAGCACATAGATGTGAAATATCATTTTAACAGAGAATGTGTTACAAATAAAATTGTAAAATTGTTGTATCTGCCAACAGCTGATATGCCCGCTGATTTGCTCACTAAAGGTCTATGTGCAAAGAAGCATTATGCCTTCATGGACTTATTAGGATTAGGTATTGTGTAAAATTATTCTCTAGAGATGTTTATATTTTATATTTTTATCTGATATAGTGGGGGTGTTGAATTTATATCAGATTGTATTCTATGTCATGTAAGTGTCAGACAGAAAATAAACGTCAGTTGTTCTCGTGCTCTTGCAATGGTCGTTTTATTATACTTGGGACTAGATGACGCCATGTGAAATAAAAACTAACATTGGTACAGGCATGGTTGTAAGACTGAGAAATGCAGAAAAATTGGTGAGATTATCATAAGAACAATTTTTTGCCCAAAAAGCGAGTTTAATGACTATTCGCTCTACGGCGACGATATAATATACTTAGGCCTTTACATCTTTACTAGATGATTTATACAGAGTCAGGAGGTAAGCTTTGCCTATACTTAACGGGACACTGTAGTGCCTGGGACATTGTTGAGATGGAATAGGCTTCCCAGCACCTAAACCATCCTCTCAGCTTAGAGAGCTCTCCTTTTATACATATAAGAACTTGTAAAATAATCTAAATCACTCAGTATAAAACTACCCTCAATTTAAATGGTAACAGGGGAATCATGTGTCACCACTTAGAATTTATCCCATAAAAGTTCCCCTTGATTAGGGCGCAGTTTGCGAGCATTTTAGAATTCATTATTATACAAACGAAGTTGATTTTAAACTAGTATTTGACTTCGATTCCTTGAATAAAAATACTTTGTATAATATAGGTAATCGTAATAATAAAAATGAATTTAAAAAAACTTACTTTGGGTTGTTAAACATTTTGTTAACATAGGAATTTTATTATTTTAGTTATATGATGTTATATAGATATGTAGTTACGGTCACCCAACTACTATTTGATTAGTTATCCATTTATGATTGTTTTAGCGCTATATGTGCCTCTACCAAAGACATTGTACTTAGGCCGCTACTCATCGACAAAGGCACTGTAATTTCTTCGTTAAGTCATGACAGAGGCCTTGTTTCATGACAATGAATATCACTAAATGGTCACCCATCCGTTATAACCTCGCTGAACGTTACAACCTCCCTAACTTTCGCTTCATTGCCTCCCCTTAACTTAAGGGTAGTTTAATATTTATAAGGATGATTAGCTCGGTTCGCAATAAATGGGGGTGGATTTATTTATTGTTAATTTGTTTGTTTATAAGTTCGTGGGGCGTAAAATTAATGTGGTTGACATTTGTCACGGTTGTAGGCCATAAAAGGATAAGTGGGGTTTAATTTTTGATTGAATTTTTGTTAATGATAGGCCAAATAATATTGACACAAACAAATATTATTAGATATATTATACCTACATACCTAAACCAATTAAAAAAATATTTTTGCCATTTGCTAACTTAGTTTTTTACAATGTCCTACTTTTTAGTTAAAAATGTAGCATAATAATAGAGTAGGTACCTATCAATCTAAATTTGTTTGTGTCAATATTATTTGGCCTATCATTAACAAAAATTCAATCAAAAATTAAACCCCACTTGTCCTTATATCACCCAAAGCACCGCTTCACCACCATAAGGGTGCTTTTTCTGTGACGCAACTAGCAGTTTACACCGCTGTGCAACATTCGAACACCAATAGCAACAAAGTATTTCGGTGCTTTGTTATAAAGTTTGAAGAACAAAATAATAACAGTAAGTTTTTAACAATGGTAAAAGTCATCAAACAATTATTGCTTTTAGATGATTATGACTCCGATTGGTCAAAATAAAAAGGGCAGGATCAGCTAGCTACTTAACATCTTGCAAGCTAAACTGTTTCAAAATTGGTAAAGCGACGCTTTTGGTGATAATACCTACCTACTATTAACGGAAAAATAAATTCCATTTCTGTTCTTAACCTTGAATATCCTCATCAGATCCTTATTTATGGGACTACCTTAGCCTCCACCTTAGCCACCTTACCTCTCTATCAAACAAATCTTTTGAACAAAAAAAAATAATTTGGTCCACTAGCTATTATGACCATAATCGGTGAACATACGAGTAGGAGTACTTACGTAAAAAAAAACATAGAATCTTCTTTGAAGTCAGTAAAAAACAACATTATAATCTTTCAAATAATACCTAAGAAAAAATACAGACAAATACATACCAGTATCTCCCTGGGGGAGAGAATTGAATTACATTGATTGCCGAGCTGTGCTAAGCGAGCCGGCTAATTTTATTGTCTGTGGACAAGATCGCTTTAGCCGCCATTTTGGATTCGGATGAGAAATTCCTTTAACAATATTTAGATACGTCTAGGTATGTAGTCGTCAATATTTGTGACGAAAAAATTAAACTGACTTTAATTTCGTAAGCAATTTTCTAAAAAATTTTGAGGGTCTGATGAGGATCGAGAGATCGCCGAGGTCATCAAATAGTAATACTTAATAATAATATACTGAAAACTTGAAATGCGCATTCTTCCTCTGTTTTTATGTTGGTACTACCTACTGACCGGGCGAATATTGTCCCATTTCATTAATGGTCCCAAGTAGGCCCGTGCCATTTGTAATGACTGTGTGTTAAGTACCCTAATTTGTACCCATGCTGGTACTTTAATGTTCACCCTCTGTTTGTAAAGTGGATCATGATTTTCTAAAACTAGATTTTGATGTCTTTAATAGATTTTTCGCGATTTTTTTATGGAAATTTTAAAAATTATCTTTGGTAAGTATGACATTTTAACCTTCCATAACAGTACCTAAGTAGGTATCTTTTCATAACATATTTAATAGGTATAAAAGTCTAAGAACTTTAGCTTTGCACAGCTCAAAAAAATACATCTGCATTAAATAAACAAATCACAAATTCCCGATAACAAACGATAAAATATTAATAAAATAAAAACATGGCGTCACTTAACGAAATTACCGCAATAATAATTTATCAAAGCGCCGCTGAGCCAATAAAAATGATAATTATCAATTAGGATAACTAACGCGATTGCGACATTTGGTCGTGTTTGTGTTGGCGATAACGCGTGGAACGGAGCGCATCTGTCAGTTTTTGGTAGGGGACCTGTCAGTTTTGGCGGGACAAATTTTTTAGGCAAGTGCACTGCACTAAGTGCAGCAATGTAAGGGAGATTTTTTTTTTAAATAGCTAGGTACCTACATAATGTAGTAAGTAGGTACCTACCTAGTCAAAACATTTTTTTATCATTGCGCGGCATTGCTTCAAGCTTCCGTAAATATTATCAGGTTTTAAAACAGGTTAGTCCAAGATTCCCATTGATTTTGACCTACCGCGTCGCAACAACCTTAATGCAGCCGTTTTAAAAATTAAAAATAAATTATTCTCCGCTTTTACCTCAACAAACATAACATCCGTGCTTAAGGGTCAATCGACTTAAAAATACAGGCAGAATGCACAAACTGTGCGTTGTCATTAAAAAAAAACTGTGTACCGTACGTGACTTTTCTCGGGCTCTGCAAGTAAATATATCGATAATAACGTTTTGACGATGTTTATTTTAAAATACTTAGAAATTGATGATGGATTCTTGGAAACTGAGAGATTCATTCATTAGGAAAGTCATTTTGGTAGCTTTATGTGAACCTATTCATCTAGCTACATTTTACAACTACAAAAAAACAAACCAAATTTAACTCGCCCGACGGACGCGACGAAACTACACAGACTGGATGTTTTACTATCTATAATATTCAAATTCAAATTGTTTATTTAATTCTCTCACAACACATAAATATAAAAATATAAAGCAATATTTTTTTTTAACTACCTACTACTATTTAATATCTATAACAAGTATGTACTTAGGTATTTACAAAAAAAATGTATCTAAGTATTATGTCAGTCATCTGGTTACCATAATACAAGCAAGTTGCTTAGCTTGGGACTAGATGACGCCGTGTAAAAAAAAAATGTCCAAGAATATTTATTATTTATTTTATGAATCAATTCGTTCCAAAAATACAGTGAATAGACATTATTCATAGGAATCAAACAAAGAAAACTGCTTAGCCCCACATTTTCTCAGTACGTGATTCGGATCGATACGAAGCGGGTAAGAGATTAAAGAATGCTAATACGTTGTTCCCCCGCGACTCAAATAAATCTTTACCCTACTCGCCCCGATTGGATGTTGCTCTACTTCGGGGTATTGCATTGATTTAAAAATACTTCGAGTTCTGGAATTTCTTACATTTAACAAATGTTAACTAAATTGTACCTGAGGTATATATAAAATGTACCATATAAGGAAATCAAATAACCGTAGTTTTTATTATCTTAGGTCTCTGTAAGCAATCATTGGTGTCAATTCAGATGTTGCCTAAACTAAACAAATGACAGCACTAAAATAAATGCCATCCTTATTTCAATCGTTATGAAATAACGGCAACGTTTTCAGAATTGGCATTAGCAATCACCTAGCATGTAAGACGAAACTGAACTGATCCTTGAGCTCCTACCAAAATATATTTCTTTCTTTAGTGCTGTCAAATTAGTGTAGTTCAGTTTTTGCGACATGAATTGACACCATTGCTGAAATCTGAATGCTGAAGCGCTCGTGGCGAAGCTTGCTGAGACGTTCTTGATAGATCGTCGAAGTAAAGCAACGTTCTAAACGGTCACTACTTGGATGGGTAACCGCAAGTGGCATTATCATCTGAGCACTTCCGTGCTTCGGAGGGCACGTTAAATTGTCGGTCCCGGCTTTTAAAGTCGTTAAGCCATGACGAAAGGCTTGCGGCCTATAAACTCCGTCACCAGAGTTGGCCACTTGCTCATACGAACGAACGAACGAACTAACCATTTCTGAAGTAGAGAAACTTCCTATCCTCGCACCAGCAATCTGTTAGCAAGTTGCCGTATAAATAATCGTACGACGTTTACGACTGCTCTGGAAATGGAATCAGGCTTTACTTAGGAGTGGTCGAGTGGCTCCCACTGGGGATAGCGCCTTGGCTTCTGATATTTTAAACTGTAGTACCTATATAATGCATGCCACAAATTTAGATGCTAAAAAATAACCACCATGCTGAGTTATATTTACAGTGGCTTACATAGAAGATAACTAGTGGCTGAAATACTACTTATTATTCAGACGCGCGTTGGTTACAAAATAAAAATAAACATAAGCAATTTAAATAGGTATTTGTGCTCTACATTAGCACGCACTTTAACATGAGCTATTAACGGTGAAGGAAAACATCGTGAGGAAACCCGTGTCTATATAAAAGAGCGCTGAGGTGAAGTAGCGGGGGTATGTTTGCGCCTGTGTTCACTCGCTGACGAACCAATAGCACTCGCTAAATCAATGGTATGAAGTGCGCCGCAACACCTCTCCACCAATCATCGACCACGGAGCAGTTTGACAGCAAGCGCTTTTTAAGTGGCCACAATCAGACAAATAAAATGTCCGAGCCAAAACTCGGCGCACGCTACGTAGTGCGCCGACATTGCGTACAAGCGACATTGAACATTAAAACAAACGTCATAACGTCTACATTCGAGCAAATGTAATTGTATAGGTATGTAGAACGTTGCTCGGACATTTTTTTAGTGTTGTCAGCCATCGTTCGTTCGTTCGTATGAGCAAGTGACCAACTCTTGTCAGCTATAAGATTGTGACTCTTTAGTATCAACTAGCTAATTTGCCCGTGGCTTTGATCACGTGGTACCTACCTTGATAAAATATATAGCCTATGTTCATTCGGAAAGTCTAAGCTACAAATTGGTGAAAGAATTTTTGAAATCGGATGAGTAGTTTCGGAGTTTACCCCAAACATACAAACAAACAAACCAACTTTTCCTTTTTATAATATACTTAATAATAGTGGCAATTCTGAGTGTCGCAAAAGCTAAACTAAGCTAACTAAAATTGTTGCCTTCATAGCGATGGGAATAAAAAGGATGGCAATAATTTTAGTTAGTTTAGTTTAGCTTTTGCGACACTCCGAATTGCCCCCAATATATATATATAGTATAGATAGTATAGATGGGCGCGACCTATAATAATCTTGTATTTCCTTGTCCCCAGGCGCCCCCCACGCGCTCCTCGGCAAGACCCGCCGGCCGCGCACCGCCTTCACCTCGCAGCAGCTGCTGGAGCTGGAGAAGCAGTTCCGCATGAACAAGTACCTGTCGCGCCCGAAGCGGTTCGAGGTCGCCACCAGCCTCATGCTCACTGAGACACAGGTGAGGGTCACTAATGCCGGTTCCTATATCCAACGTACGGATATTTAAAGAAAGAAAGAAAGAAAAACGTTTATTTGACACACAATACACAGAGAACACGAAGCAAATAACATAATAGTGGCGATTCTGAGTGTCGCAAAAGCTAAACTAAGCTAACTAAAATTGTTGCCGTCCCTTTCATAGCGATGGGAATAAAAAGGATGGCAATAGTTTTAGTTAGGTTAGTTTAGCTTTTGTGGACTACTTAGCAAGGACCTACTTAGCAAGACAGATTTGTGGTGAACATAAATTAAACTTAGAATAAAAACAGATTTCACATTTGGTACCAGAATTGCTTATACCCTGGATTAAAAAATAGGCTACTTTTGATCCCGGTATTCCCACGGGAACGGGAAATATTCGCGCGGTAACACCGCGGGGCGCAGCTTGTAATAAAATAAAATAATAAATATCTTTGGACATTTTACACGGCGTCATCTAGTCCCAAGCTAAAGCATCTTAAACTTAATGCTTGAAAGAAAGAAAGAAAGAAAAATCATTTATTCTTGTAGGACCTCAAGGATCACTTAAGTATCGTTTTACATGCTAGGTGATTCTAATGCCTGTTCCAACGCGACTCCCTACACCAGGGAAAGAATCAGGCAAGAACCTGGTGGTGTGGGCCTAGCTTTTTTTTAAAAGCGATCCCTTAACAATCTAAAATACTTAATCTAAATAGTCAAGCTTCAGTGGGAAGCCAGTCGAACAAAGTAAGGCATGTCAAAGAAAGTAAAAGTAATTGTGTTTTGGTAACCAGATACCTACCTACTGATAAACTACTTAGATACATTTTGTTTGTAAATACATACATAATTATAGATAGATACCCATCCAGACCTGGAAGAAATAACTGCAGAACATGCAAACATTTGTCCCGTGGCGGGGATCAAACCCGCAACCTCCGCGTCTCAGGCGGGCCTTCACCCACAGTGTATAGTGCTAGTAGTGCTAGTAGGTACCTATAGGTACCAGCACTAGTAGAATTACTAGCACTACTAATACTGATAGGTATTAAATTTTTGTTTATAATAAAAAAATTATATCAGTAGGTACGTAACATCGTAGATATTTTTTTTATTATAGTGTTAAACCACACTTAGGTATTTCATTTTAAATGAAAAATCTTACTAAAAATTTTCTTACCTACTAAATTTTTTTTCGAATCCCGTCGAAGCCGTAAAACTTTTAGTAAGATTTTTCAGTAACATCGTGTTAAAACAAACCTCACTATTTCCCAGATTTATAACATGCCTTCACATTTACAAAAAGGTTTACACAATAAATAGCCCAGCCCCTCAAACATACCATTTGACAGTTGCGAAATGGCGGGAAAGCGACCTGTCATGTTGAAGGATCCTCGGATTTGAGTGTTAGAGATTATATGGGGCCATAAATGTTATTACTTGGGGGAAACCTTTGGGTTATATCTTGGGTTTTTCAGAGATTTTACACGTTTTAAAGTATGCACAAGCTGTGTATTATGCAGCGGGACAAAATGTTTGTATGATCTGCAATATCTGTCTCGAGTCTGGGTGTTTTCTATGTAGGTACTTATAATATGTATGTATTTACAAAAAAAAATTATCTATGTAGTAGGTATATCAGTCATTTGGTTACCATAACACAAGCATTAAGTTGCTTAGCTTGGGACTAGATGACGCTTTGTGGAATGTCCAAGGATATTTATATTATATTTGAAAGAATTATTAGCACTATCTTAAGTGAGATCTTCATAGCCTAGGTTTTTTAGGAATTACCTAGAGTCTAGGTCCTAGACCTATACTTATTGAGATGTAGGTAAACAAAATGTAATGCCTTTTGAGTTAAGGTATCTTCATATTGATTTTAAGTGTAGGTAAGAAGGTGTAAGGAAAACAAAACATTTTGGAGAAATCCTAATGAAACGATTATTAAGTAGGTACTTATACATATCTAAATAAATGGAAATTGGTAGGTACCTACCTCATGATTTAGGCTTTTCAAATAACCTTTTTTTTGTGCTCATCTAAGGCAAGATCGCGGTGGGTTTACTAATTTTTAAGACCTTATGTACCAACTTGAAGCAATGAATAAATGAATGAATGAATAATTAGCAGATTTTTTTACGTTTCTGATTAAGTAGGTAGGTACCTTAATAATTGATCTTCGTGGTATTTGATACTTTTAGTATGGGATCCTAAAATCATTTTCTGATGTCTTTCCTTTGTCTCCAGGTAAAAATCTGGTTCCAGAATCGAAGAATGAAATGGAAGCGTTCGAAAAAAGCACAACAGGATTCTAAAAAGGAGCCGTCACATTCCGAAGAGAAAAAACCAAAAGAACAACCCGAGGAGAAGCAATTGGCGGGAGAGTTGACAGCTGTCAAACCGCCGCCATTGTTAGATCGAGAGAGAATTATCGCGTTAGAGCGAGAGCGGGCGATGGCGGCGGCGAACTTTAATTCGAATTTGGAAAATAGAAGGTTGTTGACGCAAGATGGCGGCCGGCCTATGGATATGTTCAGGCCGTATGTTGTATGAGAGTGAATTGTTTTTTGTTTTATCAAATCATTGCATTTAAGCTGTATTACAATAGTTGAAAAGGTTAACCCCATAGCCATAATACATACCTACCATCGCTTTTGCTATAGAATCAGAAAAATCAAGCAGTAAAACTACTATAAAACAAAAATCTGACTTCAATCTCGTAAGAGTGCAATTTTCGCCACTTGGTGCATTTCTGTTCACATCTACGAAGATCCTTGAAAATAATGTGTAATTATTCTGTTAATCCTACAAATATAAGTTTATTTTTGATTTTTTGTTTATACTGTTTTTTTGTAGATCTATGTACTTAAATAGTTAGTGACACTGATTCTGTTGTAACACTGAGTAGGTAGTTAAAATTATTGCTAAATCCGAAAGTTCCTATTTTCTTTACGTTAAAATAAAAAAAACGACAGCTCCAGTGACATCTTTAAAAAACACTATAAGTATTTTAATAGGTAGGTACTATAATTGATGTGTTTCGTTCGACAAATTGGACCAGACTATTTTTGCTTCTTTCTGACTATAAAGGCGAAAAACAAGGTTAAAAGTACCTAGGTACCACGTTTTTGAAATATTATTTTTAGTTCTATTCTATATTGGTCTTTAGCGTGAACGTACTAAGAGCTTTCGATTTAAGTTATAATTTAGCTAGTCAGTGTTACAACAGAATCAGCACCAGAGTGTACCTAACTAAGATTTCTAAAAATGTAATGCAATATTATTTAATCATACCGGATAGTAAGTATCTGAACTATAAATTCCGAATATAAAAACAAATAATGAATAAATGTAAATAAAAATTAGTTTGTGTAATTAGACTAATTAGGTAAAAATCTAGTCAAGAATTGTAGATACTAAGGCCGGCCATTGATGTAAGATTAAGATAAGTAATAGACTTTAACATGCCAAATATATTTAAATATTAAGAGTTCGGTGACGTGGCTCGGCAAAGTCAATGTGACGCGCGTTCTAAAGAGCGTGTAATAGTAAGAGACGGAACTGCCATATAAAAAAAAGATCTATGAAAAAAAGGAATTTGCTTTCAACGTTACAAAACCAAACTACGCCATACTGCCAACATAGTAAAAACAAAGCATTATAACTAGAGATGTACCTTAGTGACTATCGATAATTTATCGATATCGGCTCTAGGTGGGATTTCTGGATTCCATAATTCTTATTCATGATTTTTTGTATTTCTTACAAATAAAATAATGAAATTTATCTATTAATTTATTTGAACATAAGTTATTTCGGTGGCGATAAATCGATCTAGCTAGGATTCATTTTTAGAAAACGACGTTTTATCCATGTTTTCAGGCAATGATTGTCATCCAGGTACTTTCATTATAGTGACGATGATCATCAAGCTTTTGTTTATGCTTCGCCATGCTGCTTCGATTTTTTTGTAGGTATAGGTTTATAGGTTATCTGCAACAAAATTTGTTGTATTAATATATTAAAAAGCATCAAAGATAAAGATAATATTTCAATGATAAAACACTTAGGCTCAACTCACACCAAAAGAGCGGCGAAGCGCAGCGAAGCGGAGCGTGGTTTCAGTGTCATATGAATTTTAACTTTATTTTCATTACTATAATTACTATAATTATATCATTCTAGTCTTCATCGTTCTAGCATCACGTGAATACTGGTTAGGACACCTATTCCATATCAGAATGTTTTGATAAAAAATTAACATGATGTAATGCAAAACCTACTAGGTACCTATAAAATAATGTCTAAGTTGCGTAAATTATGGTTTATGTAGGTATCTAAACAAAAAAAAACTTTACAAAACATAGCAATCAAACAAATTAATTAGAACGAATCATTTCAGTTTCGTAAAACCAAATATCGATATCGATTAATCTAGGTTGATGTGTGTCAAGCACTATGTATTGTTTACATGCGTTATGAGAATAATTTTCTTGCAAAAAACACTGAAACCTTTACGAATTGTATCATAAGTTTACTTAATTTTGATATTAAATGACATAAAATTGCTTACCAATCTATATCTAATGGAAATTTAGACATAAAATAAGTTTATTGTCATTCAGACGGCATGTTCTTATTACACCACACATTTCACATGTTATTTTAGTCATTTTACTTCCACGATCAAACACTATAACAGCCTACAAGATAAATTAAAGTTTTAGACAGTATTTAGTGAACTATAAGTGGCAATTCTGAGTGTCGCAAAAGCTAAACTAAGCTAACTAAAATTGTTGCCGTCCCTTTCATAGCGATGGGAATAAAAAGGATGGCAATAATTTTAGTTAGTTTAGTTTAGCTTTTGCGACACTCCGAATTGCCCTCATTAGCGATTTTATAACAAAAATGTATGTACGAAACAAACAAGACCTTGTGAAGTTTTTGAATTGACACAGATTAAAATGATTGATGACGGTGTACTTCTTCGTTCTTATGTTCGTTCATTCGTTCTTACTATATTCCGTCTATGTCGGAGTGTCCTACTTTAGTATAGCTCTATAGAGTTTCCAGTGCTCTTCATTATTTGAACGGGTTACGGAACGGCCATAAAAAAGAAAGCAAATTCCTTACAATCGTGTTTTCGTTCAAAGTTGGCACTAGTATAGTTGTCATAGCTATTTTGCAAGAAATTTGCTTGTCTCCCGTAGTCCCAAAAATTATGACTGAAAATTGTTTTTATTCTTCACACAGTGTTGTTTTTCTGTTACTAGACCATATAAGCTATGTTTCTAACAGAAGGAAACTTAAAATATTCTAGTGTTTAATACTAAATAAATATAAAGAAAACATGTCTTCTATGATGTAAAAATATGCAAAATGCGATTCGGTTTAATTTCACTTTAGCTAAGTATTTTGAAAAAAGCTTCTGGCAGAGACCTAGATAAATGCTATCCTAATACGAATAATACCATACTATGCTGAAGATATGCGCAAATTTCAAATGGTTATGGTATTACGTTTGTATGGGTAACTCGTACAGCTCAGAAGCCTTAAGTAAAATAATTTCTATGACAAAAAAAAATAATACATCGATAAATTTTGAGATTCCATTTTTGAAAAAATGGCGCCAATTCATCTACTCACATCACATAAAGTCAGAGGACGTAGGGACGTATTACAACAGTAAATCGATTGAAAAATAGTAATTTACTAAAAAATCATTTACTTATAACAAAAATCATTCAATTAATCAAGTGACATTGAATTTAATTACAAACTTTCCACTTAGACTGTACTGTAAATAATAAAATAAAATAATTTAACATGTTAATTGGGTACTTTATTGTTTTAGTAAAGTTAATATAAAATGTTCCTGTAAAATAAGTAATAATATAAAATACTTATTGTAAATCGCGGGAAGACATCTTTTAAAACAGTATTATTTTTATGCATTTGTACGTAAGTTACTAAAATATAAGAGTCATACATAAGTTAGATTATAATTGAAAATAAGTTTTTTAAAATATAATTACTTATAACAATTGCAGACACGTTGAAAAACCAAACTTTTTTAAAATGTTTTAATTGTAAACTGAATTTTATCACTACTACCTACTACATGTCAGAGTAGTTTTGACTATTACCACAGATAAAAGAATACTAAGTACTATTACTCATTAATTTAAATAGATTTTTTTGCGAAATTGTATTAGAATTATTCATATTATTATCAGCAGCCCTCAATGTCCCACTGCTGGACAAAGGCCTCCCCCCACTTTCTCCATTCGTCTCTATCCTGTATTAGAATTAAAATCGCAAAAAAACGATTTAAATTATCTATCGGATTGAATATTAATTTTGGCCGTATAAGTTTTCACGCAATTCTTTTTTGTAAATGTTCAAGTATACTATTAGCGTTAAATAGTTAAGTTTTATAATAAACTAATGATAAATGTGCAAATATTAAAATGTAATAAAAATATAGTTGATTAAAATGAGTTTTAATGTTATCATACCCTTTTAGAAAAAAATTTTAATACTTACTAAAATTATAATATAACAACTAGTTTGCGTGGTGCGCGTGCTGCAAGCAGCACGCGGTTTTCTTTTTCCATGTTTCTGACAGGTGGTAGCTACCCTTTAAAAATTTTGAGAATCCATAGGAGATATAAAATATTTAATAAACCGCTATTGGAAGCCCTAAATCAGTATGAAAACCCTTTAGGAGCCCTTAGCCATTAAGAAAAAAAAAAAAAGAAAAAAATTTACCAAGTCGTCGGCCCTGAGTTACGCTCACCCACTCGACCTTCGTTACGCTACGGGGGTCGGCGGCTCGCTTCGCTCGCCTCCTCCCCCCTCCGCTCCACTCAGGTCTCGTAGGTTCGCTCCACTCAGGACCTCCGACGCCTACCCACTATAATATTTGTTCAAACACCTAATGGATATCTCCAACCGTTGTGAAGTTACAGCTCTTTCAATTTTAGGGGAGGTTGGGGAGGGGGGGAGGGTGAGTTTTGAAAAAATATTCTGACTAATTAAGTTCCCCTTTACAAGAATCTGAAAAAAATTTTTTTCCAAGTCTTAAGGCTTTCGAGAACCGCAAAAGGGGGGAGAGGGGGGGCAAAGGGGGCAACACTGAAAAAAAATTTTTACTTCCCCGAGCCTCCTCTATCCGATTCCGCAAAAAAAATTGTTCCAAGTCTCTTAGTTTCCGAGATCCTCAAAAAAGGGGGGGGAAGGGGGGCAAAAAGGGGGGGTTTGCGATTTTTCCCCAACTCACCAGACCTACCTCTATACGAATCCGTCAAAATATACATACCTCCCCATCCACCAACAGGGAGAACAATTATGTCAATGAGTGAGTGAGTCAGTGGTAGTCTAAGTTTATATATTATAACTAGTTTGCGTGGTGCGCGTGCTGCAAGCAGCACGCGGTTTTCTTTATCCATGTGTTTGACAGGTTGAGAGTACCCTTGTAAAATTTTGAGAATCCATAGGAGATTAAAAATATTTAATAAACCGCTATGGGAAGCCCTAAATCAGTATGAAAACCCTTTAGGAGCCCTAAACCATTAAGAAAAAAAAAAAAAGAAAAAAATTAACCAAGTCGTCGGCCCTGAGTTACGCTCACCCACTCGACCTTCGTTACGCTACGGGGGTCGGTGGCTCGCTTCGCTCGCCACCTCCCTCCTCCGCTCCACTCAGGTCTCGTAGGTTCGCTCCACTCAGGACCTCCGACCTGTTTGATGTTTGCGTGGTGCGCGAGCTGCAAGCAGCTCGCGGTATTTTTTTCCTATTTTTGACAGAAAGAGACCCTTATAAAATTTTGAAAAAAAAAAAAAAAAAAAATTAAAGAAAAAAAAAATTTAGGAAAAAAAAATTTATGAAAAAAAAAAAAAAAAAAAAAATTAAAAAAAAAAAATTTAAGAAAAAAAAAAATTATTAAAAAAAAAGTTACCCTCAAGTTTCCAAGTCGTCGGCCCTGAGTTACGCTCACCCACTCGACCCTCGTTACGCTACGGGAGTCGGCGGCTCGCTTCGCTCGCCACCTCCCCCCTCCGCTCCACTCAGGTCTCGTAGGTTCGCTCCACTCAGGACCTCCGACGCCTACCTACTATAATATTTGTTCAAAAACCTAATGGATATCTCTAACCGTTGTGAAGTTACAGCCCTTTCAATTTTAGGGGAGGTTGGGGAGGGGGGGGGTGAGTTTTGAAAAAATATTTTGTCTAACCAAGTTCCCCTTTATAAGAATCTGAAAAAAAATTTGTTCCAAGTCTTAAGGCTTTCGAGATCCGCAAAAGGGGGGGAGAGGGGGGGCAAAGGGGGCAACACTGAAAAAAAATTTTTACTTCCCCGAGCCTCCTCTATCCGATTCCGCAAAAAAAATTGTTCCAAGTCTCTTAGTTTTCGAGATCCTCAAAAGGGGGGGGGGAAGGGGGGCAAAAAGGGGGGGTTTGCGATTTTTCCCAAAGTCACCAGACCTACCTCTATACGAATCCGTCAAAATATACCTACCTCCCCATCCACCAACAGGGAGAACAATTCTGTCAGTCAGTCAGTGAGTGGTAGTCTAAGTTTATATATTATAACTAGTTTGCGTGGTGCGCGTGCTGCAAGCAGCACGCGGTTTTCTTTTTCCATGTTTCTGACAGGTAGAGAGACCCTTATAAAATTTTGAGAATCCATAGGAGATTTAAAATATTTTATAAACCGCTATGGGAAGCCCTAAATCAGTATGAAAACCCTTTAGGAGCCCTAAAACATTCATCCAAGTCGTCGGCCCTGAGTTACGCTCACCCACTCGACCTTCGTTACGCTACGGGGGTCGGCGGCTCGCTTCGCTCGCCACCTCCCCCCTCCGCTCCACTCAGGTCTCGTAGGTTCGCTCCACTCAGGACCTCCGACGCCTACCTACTATAACATTAGTCCAAACACCTAATGGATATCTCTAACCGTTGTGAAGTTACAGCCCTTTCAATTTTAGGGGAGGTTGGGGAGGGAGGGGGGGGGGTGTTTTGAAAATTATTTTGACTAATTAAGTTCCCCTTAACAAGAATCTGAAAAAAAAAATGATCCAAGTCTCTTAACTTTCGAGATTCGCAAAAGGGGGGGAGAGTGGGGGCAAAGGGGGCAACACTGAAAAAAAATTTTTACTTTCCCGAGCCTCCTCTATTCGAATCTGTAAAAAAAATTGTTCCAAGTCTCTTAGTTTCCAAGATCCTCAAAAGGGGGGGGGAAGGGGGGCAAAAAGGGGGGGTTTGCGATTTTTCCCAAAGTCACCAGACCTACCTCTATACGAATCCGTCAAAATATACATACCTCCCCATCCACCAACAGGGAGAACAATTCTGTCAGTCAGTGAGTCAGTGAGTGGTAGTCTAAGTTTATATATTATAATAACTAGTTTGCGTGGTGCGCGTGCTGCAAGCAGCACGCGGTTTTCTTTTTCCATGTGTCTGACAGGTAGTGTTGCCCTTTTAAAATTTTGAGAATCCATAGGAGATTTAAAATATTTAATAAACCGCTATGGGAACCCCTAAATCAGTATGAAAACCCTTTAGGAGCCCTTAGCCATTAAGAAAAAAAAAAAAAGAAAAAAATTTACCAAGTCGTCGGCCCTGAGTTACGCTCACCCACTCGACCTTCGTTACGCTACGGGGGTCGGCGGCTCGCTTCGCTCGCCTCCTCCCCCCTCCGCTCCACTCAGGTCTCGTAGGTTCGCTCCACTCAGGACCTCCGACGCCTACCCACTATAATATTTGTTCAAACACCTAATGGATATCTCTAACCGTTGTGAAGTTACAGCCCTTTCAATTTTAGGGGAGGTTGGGGAGGGGGGGGGGAGTTTTGAAAAAATATTTCGACTATCTAAATGCCCCTTGTTAAGAATCTGAAAAAAAAAATGATCCAAGTCTCTTAACTTCCGAGATTCGAAAAAGGGGGGGAGAGGGGGGGCAAAAGGGGCAACACTGAAAAAAAATTTTTACTTCCCCGAGCCTCCTCTATCCGATTCCGCAAAAAAAATTGTTCCAAGTCTCTTAGTTTCCGAGATCCTCAATAAGGGGGGGGGAAGGTGGGCAAAAAGGGGGGGTTTGCGATTTTTCCCCAACTCACCAGACCTACCTCTATACGAATCCGTCAAAATATACCTACCTCCCCATCCACCATCATGGAGAACAATGATGTCAATGAGTCAGTCAGTCAGTCAGTGAGTGGTAGTCTAAGTTTATATATTATAATAACTAGTTTGCGTGGTGCGCGTGCTGCAAGCAGCACGCGGTTTTCTTTATCCATGTGTTTGACAGGTTGAGAGTACCCTTGTAAAATTTTGAGAATCCATAGGAGATATAAAATATTTAATAAACCGCTATGGGAAGCCCTAAATCAGTATGAAAACCCTTTAGGAGCCCTAAACCATTAAAAAAAAAAACGAAAAAAATTAACCAAGTCGTCGGCCCTGAGTTACGCTTCACCCACTCGACCTTCGTTACGCTACGGAGGTCGGCGGCTCGCTTCGCTCGCCACCTCCCCCCTCCGCTCCACTCAGGTCTCGTAGGTTCGCTCCACTCAGGACCTCCGACCTGTTTGATGTTTGCGTGGTGCGCGAGCTGCAAGCAGCTCGCGGTATTTTTTTCCTATTTTTGACAGGAAGAGACCCTTATAAAATTTAGAAAAAAAAAAAAATTAAGAAAAAAAAAATTTATGAAAAAAAAAAAAAAAAAATTTAAAAAAAAAAAATTAAGAAAAAAAAATTTTATGAAAAAAAAAAAAAAAAAAAAAAAATTAAAAAAAAAAAAATTATAAAAAAAAAAATTTGTAAAAAAAAAAATTCCCCTCAAGTTTCCAAGTCGTCGGCCCTGAGTTACGCTCACCCACTCGACCTTCGTTCCGCTACGGGGGTCGGCGGCTCGCTTCGCTCGCCACCTCCCCCCTCCGCTCCACTCAGGTCTCGTAGGTTCGCTCCACTCAGGACCTCCGACGCCTACCCACTATAATATTAGTTCAAACACCTAATGGATATCTCTAACCGTTGTGAAGTTACAGCCCTTTCAATTTTAGGGGAGGTTGGGGAGTGGGGGGAGGAGTTTTGAAAAAATATTTTGTCTAACCAAGTTCCCCTTAATACAAATCTGAAAAAAAAATTGTTCCAAGTCTTAAGGTTTTCGAGATTCGAAAAAGGGGGGGAGAGTGGGGGCAAAGGGGGCAACACTGAAAAAAAATTTTTACTTCCCCGAGCCTCCTCTATACGAATCTGTAAAAAAAAAAGTTCCAAGTCTTAAGGTTCTCGAGATTCCAAAAAGGGGGGGGGCAAGGGGGGCAAAAAGGGGGGGTTTGGGATTTTTCCCCAACTCACTCGAGTTACTTGTTTATGAATCTGTCAAAATATACCCACCTCCCCATACACCATCATGGAGAACAATTATGTCAATGAGTGAGTCAGTCAGTGAATCAGTGGTAGTTTAAGTTTATATATTATAACTAGTTTGCGTGGTGCGCGTGCTGCAAGCAGCACGCGGTTTTCTTTTTCCATGTTTCTGACAGATGGTAATACCCTTTAAAAATTTTGAGAATCCATAGGAGATTAAAAATATTTAATAAACCGCTATGGGAACCCCTAAATCAGTATGAAAACCCTTTAGGAGCCCTTAGCCATTAAGAAAAAAAAAAAAAAAAAAAAATTTACCAAGTCGTCGGCCCTGAGTTACGCTCACCCACTCGACCTTCGTTACGCTACGGGGGTCGGCGGCTCGCTTCGCTCGCCTCCTCCCCCCTCCGCTCCACTCAGGTCTCGTAGGTTCGCTCCACTCAGGACCTCCGACCTGTTTGATGTTTGCGTGGTGCGCGAGCTGCAAGCAGCTCGCGGTATTTTTTTCCTATTTTTGACAGGTAGAAAGACCCCTATAAAATTTTGAAAAAAAAAAAATTAAGGAAAAAAAAATTTTAGAAAAAAAAATTTTTTGAAAAAAAAAAAAAAAATTAAAAAAAAAAAATTAAGAAAAAAAAAATTTATAAAAAAAAAATATTACCCTCAAGTTTCCAAGTCGTCGGCCCTGAGTTACGCTCACCCACTCGACCTTCGTTACGCTACGGGAGTCGGCGGCTCGCTTCGCTCGCCACCTCCCCCCTCCGCTCCACTCAGGTCTCGTAGGTTCGCTCCACTCAGGACCTCCGACGCCTACCCACTATAATATTTGTTCAAACACCTAATGGATATCTCTAACCGTTGTGAAGTTACAGCCCTTTCAATTTTAGGGGAGGTTGGGGAGGGGGGGGGTGAGTTTTGAAAAAATATTCTGACTAATTAAGTTCCCCTTTACAAGAATCTGAAAAAAAATTTGTTCCAAGTCTTAAGGCTTTCGAGATCCGCAAAAGGGGGGGAGAGGGGGGGCAAAAGGGGCAACACTGAAAAAAAATTTTTACTTCCCCGAGCCTCCTCTATCCGATTCCGCAAAAAAAATTGTTCCAAGTCTCTTAGTTTCCGAGATCCTCAAAAGAGGGGGGGGAAGGGGGGCAAAAAGGGGGGGTTTGCGATTTTTCCCGAAGTCACCAGACCTACCTCTATACGAATCAAGTAATAATATAAAATACTTATTGTAAATCGCGGGAAGACATCTTTTAAAACAGTATTATTTTTATGCATTTGTACGTAAGTTACTAAAATATAAGAGTCATACATAAGTTAGATTATAATTGAAAATAAGTTTTTTAAAATATAATTACTTATAACAATTGCAGACACGTTGAAAAACCAAACTTTTTTAAAATGTTTTAATTGTAAACTGAATTTTATCACTACTACCTACTACATGTCAGAGTAGTTTTGACTATTACCACAGATAAAAGAATACTAAGTACTATTACTCATTAATTTAAATAGATTTTTTTGCGAAATTGTATTAGAATTATTCATATTATTATCAGCAGCCCTCAATGTCCCACTGCTGGACAAAGGCCTCCCCCCACTTTCTCCATTCGTCTCTATCCTGTATTAGAATTAAAATCGCAAAAAAACGATTTAAATTATCTATCGGATTGAATATTAATTTTGGCCGTATAAGTTTTCACGCAATTCTTTTTTGTAAATGTTCAAGTATACTATTAGCGTTAAATAGTTAAGTTTTATAATAAACTAATGATAAATGTGCAAATATTAAAATGTAATAAAAATATAGTTGATTAAAATGAGTTTTAATGTTATCATACCCTTTTAGAAAAAAATTTTAATACTTACTAAAATTATAATATAACAACTAGTTTGCGTGGTGCGCGTGCTGCAAGCAGCACGCGGTTTTCTTTTTCCATGTTTCTGACAGGTGGTAGCTACCCTTTAAAAATTTTGAGAATCCATAGGAGATATAAAATATTTAATAAACCGCTATTGGAAGCCCTAAATCAGTATGAAAACCCTTTAGGAGCCCTTAGCCATTAAGAAAAAAAAAAAAAGAAAAAAATTTACCAAGTCGTCGGCCCTGAGTTACGCTCACCCACTAGGGCGTGTAAAAACCGGGTTGTTTATAAAAACCGGTTTTTCGATTTTTATTTTTTAATAACCGGCTAAAAACCGGTTTTTCGGTTATTTTGATTTTTTTAAATGGGTGGCTTAGAACAAAATAAAACCATACATTTTAATAAAAATAACTTAATATTTTAATTAGGAAGCACCGCTTAAATTAAATTATTGAAGTTTAAATATTTTAATGACTCACTTTGACTCGAATAAAGTAATAAAATACAACATGATGAGTTCTAATAGTTACCAAGATTCATTCCATTACTAGTTTTTATTAAAAAAGCCGTGTTGCCCAAGTGGATAAATACTTCGACTTTTGATCCGAAGGTCGTGAGTTCGAATCCGGCATCAATGGACTTTTCATGTCGAAAATATTATTATGCACTTCAAGCTTTAAATGGTGAAGAAAAACATCGTGACGAAACCCGCGGCTAGTCAGCCCTACACCATTGTCATGCCTGTGGATATGGCTAAGCTGAGAGGATGGTTTAGGTGCTGGGCAAGCCTATTTCATCTCAACAATGTCCCAGGCACTAAAGTATTTCGTTAAGTGTAGGCAAAGCTTGCCTACACTTAACGAGAGAGTCAGGCTCTGTATAAATCATCAGACGACCTTTGTGGCGCAGTCGGTGAAAGCCCGTCTGAGACGCGGAAGTTGCGGGCTTGATCCCGCTACGGGACAAATGTTTGTATGATCTGCAAATATTTGTCTCCAGTCTGGGTGATTTATATGAACCTTATATCTACCTATTTATTGATATTACCTATTTACAAAAAAATGTATCGAAGTTGTATAATTATCAGTCATCTAAATTGCTTAGCTTGGGACTAGATGACGCTGTGTGGAATTTCCATCCAAGGATATTTATTATTATTTATTATAATCTCAAACCGTGTGAAATCAGAAACCGTGTTGGCCAAGTGGATAAGTACTTCGACTTTCGATCCGAAGGTCGTGGGTTCGAATCCGGCCGTACATCAATGGACTTTTCGTGTCGAAAAATGTATATGCACTTTAACACGAGCTTTAAACGGTGAAGGAAAACATCGTGAGGAAACCCGCGGCTAGTCAGCCCCACACGTATTGACCATTGTCTTTCCTGTGGATATGGCCGACAGCTGAGAGGATGGTTTAGGTGCTGGGCAAGCCTATTCTATGTAAATTCTATGTTGAATTTGAAAGATTGCCGCCTGACTCTGTATAAATCATCTAGTAAAGATGTAAAAGGCCTAAGTTATTATTATTATTATAATCTAGTAAAGATGTAAAGGCCTAAGTTTTTATG
Organism: Xanthorhoe designata; assembly: GCA_963582015.1. Classification (NCBI taxonomy): domain Eukaryota; kingdom Metazoa; phylum Arthropoda; class Insecta; order Lepidoptera; family Geometridae; genus Xanthorhoe; species Xanthorhoe designata. Next base: position 4,695,939 of record OY757056.1, on the reverse strand, counting down.
CACTTTTATTTGTTATAGTATTAAAACTCTCTCTTTTTCTTACTTAAGTAAAGTAGTATTCGACTCTCTTTTACTCAAATAAGGTTGAAAACAGTAGGTACAGTAACAGTTTTTTATTTAAGTATGATGCTGATTATTTCAGATCAAACTCCGTCGCCGTCAAGAGCTAGCTTTGACATTTATTAATACTCATAAAAAAATCGAAAACCCGGTTATTTTGCCATAAAAAAACCGGTGAAAAACCGACGTAAATTCAGTCGGTTAATCGGTTTTTCGGTTAATCGATTAATCGGTTTACATGCCCTATCACCCACTCGACCTTCGTTACGCTACGGGGGTCGGCGGCTCGCTTCGCTCGCCTCCTCCCCCCTCCGCTCCACTCAGGTCTCGTAGGTTCGCTCCACTCAGGACCTCCGACGCCTACCCACTATAATATTTGTTCAAACACCTAATGGATATCTCCAACCGTTGTGAAGTTACAGCTCTTTCAATTTTAGGGGAGGTTGGGGAGGGGGGGAGGGTGAGTTTTGAAAAAATATTCTGACTAATTAAGTTCCCCTTTACAAGAATCTGAAAAAATTTTTTTTCCAAGTCTTAAGGCTTTCGAGAACCGCAAAAGGGGGGAGAGGGGGGGCAAAGGGGGCAACACTGAAAAAAAATTTTTACTTCCCCGAGCCTCCTCTATCCGATTCCGCAAAAAAAATTGTTCCAAGTCTCTTAGTTTCCGAGATCCTCAAAAAAGGGGGGGGAAGGGGGGCAAAAAGGGGGGGTTTGCGATTTTTCCCCAACTCACCAGACCTACCTCTATACGAATCCGTCAAAATATACATACCTCCCCATCCACCAACAGGGAGAACAATTATGTCAATGAGTGAGTGAGTCAGTGGTAGTCTAAGTTTATATATTATAACTAGTTTGCGTGGTGCGCGTGCTGCAAGCAGCACGCGGTTTTCTTTATCCATGTGTTTGACAGGTTGAGAGTACCCTTGTAAAATTTTGAGAATCCATAGGAGATATAAAATATTTAATAAACCGCTATGGGAAGCCCTAAATCAGTATGAAAACCCTTTAGGAGCCCTAAACCATTAAAAAAAAAAACGAAAAAAATTAACCAAGTCGTCGGCCCTGAGTTACGCTTCACCCACTCGACCTTCGTTACGCTACGGAGGTCGGCGGCTCGCTTCGCTCGCCACCTCCCCCCTCCGCTCCACTCAGGTCTCGTAGGTTCGCTCCACTCAGGACCTCCGACCTGTTTGATGTTTGCGTGGTGCGCGAGCTGCAAGCAGCTCGCGGTATTTTTTTCCTATTTTTGACAGGAAGAGACCCTTATAAAATTTAGAAAAAAAAAAAAATTAAGAAAAAAAAAATTTATGAAAAAAAAAAAAAAAAAATTAAAAAAAAAAAATTAAGAAAAAAAAATTTTATGAAAAAAAAAAAAAAAAAAAAAAAATTAAAAAAAAAAAAATTATAAAAAAAAAAATTTGTAAAAAAAAAAATTCCCCTCAAGTTTCCAAGTCGTCGGCCCTGAGTTACGCTCACCCACTCGACCTTCGTTCCGCTACGGGGGTCGGCGGCTCGCTTCGCTCGCCACCTCCCCCCTCCGCTCCACTCAGGTCTCGTAGGTTCGCTCCACTCAGGACCTCCGACGCCTACCCACTATAATATTAGTTCAAACACCTAATGGATATCTCTAACCGTTGTGAAGTTACAGCCCTTTCAATTTTAGGGGAGGTTGGGGAGTGGGGGGAGGAGTTTTGAAAAAATATTTTGTCTAACCAAGTTCCCCTTAATACAAATCTGAAAAAAAAATTGTTCCAAGTCTTAAGGTTTTCGAGATTCGAAAAAGGGGGGGAGAGTGGGGGCAAAGGGGGCAACACTGAAAAAAAATTTTTACTTCCCCGAGCCTCCTCTATACGAATCTGTAAAAAAAAAAGTTCCAAGTCTTAAGGTTCTCGAGATTCCAAAAAGGGGGGGGGCAAGGGGGGCAAAAAGGGGGGGTTTGGGATTTTTCCCCAACTCACTCGAGTTACTTGTTTATGAATCTGTCAAAATATACCCACCTCCCCATACACCATCATGGAGAACAATTATGTCAATGAGTGAGTCAGTCAGTGAATCAGTGGTAGTTTAAGTTTATATATTATAATAACTAGTTTGCGTGGTGCGCGTGCTGCAAGCAGCACGCGGTTTTCTTTTTCCATGTGTCTGACAGGTAGTGTTGCCCTTTTAAAATTTTGAGAATCCATAGGAGATTTAAAATATTTAATAAACCGCTATGGGAAGCCCTAAATCAGTATGAAAACCCTTTAGGAGCCCTAAAACATTCATCCAAGTCGTCGGCCCTGAGTTACGCTCACCCACTCGACCTTCGTTACGCTACGGGGGTCGGCGGCTCGCTTCGCTCGCCTCCTCCCCCCTCCGCTCCACTCAGGTCTCGTAGGTTCGCTCCACTCAGGACCTCCGACGCCTACCTACTATAATATTTGTCCAAACACCTAATGGATATCTCTAACCGTTGTGAAGTTACAGCCCTTTCAATTTTAGGGGAGGTTGGGGAGGGGGGGGGTAAGTTTTGAAAAAATATTTTGTCTAACCAAGTTCCCCTTTACAAGAATCTGAAAAAAAATTTGTTCCAAGTCTTAAGGCTTTCTAGATCCGCAAAAGGGGGGGAGAGGGGGGGCAAAGGGGGCAACACTGAAAAAAAATTTTTACTTCCCCGAGCCTCCTCTATCCGATTCCGCAAAAAACAAAAATTACGGGTCTCGTAGTTTCCGAGATCCTCAATAGGGGGGGGGGAAGGGGGGCAAAAAGGGGGGGTTTGGGATTTTTCCCCAACTCACCCGAGTTACTTGTTTATGAATCTGTCAAAATATACCCACCTCCCCATCCACCATCAGGGAGAACAATGATGTCAATGAGTGAGTCAGTCAGTGAGTGGTAGTCTAAGTTTATATATTATACTAGTTTGCGTGGTGCGCGTGCTGCAAGCAGCACGCGGTTTTCTTTTTCCATGTTTCTGACAGGTAGAGAGACCCTTATAAAATTTTGAGAATCCATAGGAGATATAAAATATTTAATAAACCGCTATGGGAAGCCCTAAATCAGTATGAAAACCCTTTAGGAGCCCTAAAGCATTAAGAAAAAAAAAAAAAGAAAAAAAAAATCCAAGTCGTCGGCCCTGAGTTACGCTTCACCCACTCGACCTTCGTTACGCTACGGAGGTCGGCGGCTCGCTTCGCTCGCCACCTCCCCCCTCCGCTCCACTCAGGTCTCGTAGGTTCGCTCCACTCAGGACCTCCGACCTGTTTGATGTTTGCGTGGTGCGCGAGCTGCAAGCAGCTCGCGGTATTTTTTACCTATTTTTGACAAGTAGAGACCCTTAAAAAATTTTGAAAAAAAAAAATTTAAGAAAAAAAATATTAAGAAAAAAAAAAAATTATGAAAAAAAAAAAAAAAAAAATTAAAAAAAAAAAATTAAAAAAAAAAAATTATTAAAAAAAAATTTTACCCTCAAGTTTCCAAGTCGTCGGCCCTGAGTTACGCTCACCCACTCGACCTTCGTTACGCTACGGGGGTCGGCGGCTCGCTTCGCTCGCCACCTCCCCCCTCCGCTCCACTCAGGTCTCGTAGGTTCGCTCCACTCAGGACCTCCGACGCCTACCCACTATAATATTTGTTCAAACACCTCATGGATATCTCTAACCGTTGTGAAGTTACAGCTCTTTGAATTTTAGGGGAGGTTGGGGAGGGGGGGGGTAAGTTTAAAAAAAAAAATTGTCTAACCAAGTTCCCCTTAATACAAATCTGAAAAAAAATTGGTTCCAAGTCTTAAGGCTTTCGAGATTCGAAAAAGGGGGGGAGAGGGGGGGCAAAGGGGGCAACACTGAAAAAATATTTTTACTTCCCCGAGCCTCCTCTATCCGATTCCGCAAAAAACAAAAATTACGGGTCTCGTAGTTTCCGAGATCCTCAAAAGGGGGTGGCAAGGGGGGCAAAAAGGGGGGGTTTGGGATTTTTCCCCAACTCACTCGAGTTACTTGTTTATGAATCTGTCAAAATATACCCACCTCCCCATACACCATCATGGAGAACAATTATGTCAATGAGTGAGTCAGTCAGTGAATCAGTGAGTGGTAGTTTAAGTTTATATATTATAACTAGTTTGCGTGGTGCGCGTGCTGCAAGCAGCACGCGGTTTTCTTTTTCCATGTTTCTGACAGGTAGAGAGACCCTTATAAAATTTTGAGAATCCATAGGAGATTAAAAATATTTAATAAACCGCTATGGGAACCCCTAAATCAGTATGAAAACCCTTTAGGAGCCCTTAGCCATTAAGAAAAAAAAAAAAAAAGAAAAAAATTTACCAAGTCGTCGGCCCTGAGTTACGCTCACCCACTCGACCTTCGTTACGCTACGGGGGTCGGCGGCTCGCTTCGCTCGCCTCCTCCCCCCTCCGCTCCACTCAGGTCTCGTAGGTTCGCTCCACTCAGGACCTCCGACGCCTACCTACTAAAATATTTGTTCAAAAACCTAATGGATATCTCTAACCGTTGTGAAGTTACAGCTCTTTCAATTTTAGGGGAGGTTGGGGAGGGGGGGGTGAGTTTTGAAAAAATATTCTGACTAATTAAGTTCCCCTTTACAAAAATCTGAAAAAAAAATTGTTCCAAGTCTTAAGGCTTTCGAGATCCGCAAAAGAGGGGGAGAGGGGGGGCAAAGGGGGCAACACTGAAAAAAAATTTTTACTTCCCCGAGCCTCCTCTATCCGATTCCGCAAAAAAAATTGTTCCAAGTCTCTTCGTTTCCGAGATCCTCAAAAGGGGGGGGAGAAGGGGGGCAAAAAGGGGGGGTTTGCGATTTTTCCCGAAGTTTCCAGACGTACCTCTATACGAATCCGTAAAAATATACCTACCTCCCCATCCACCAACAGGGAGAACAATTATGTCAGTCAGTGAGTGAATGAGTCAGTGGTAGTCTAAGTTTATATATTATAACTAGTTTGCGTGGTGCGCGTGCTGCAAGCAGCACGCGGTTTTCTTTATCCATGTTATTGACAGGTGGTGCTACCCTTTAAAAATTTTGAGAATCCATAGGAGATGTAAAATATTTAATAAACCGCTATGGGAAGCCCTAAATCAGTATGAAAACCCTTTAGGAGCCCTAAAGCATTAAGAAAAAAAAAAAAAGAAAAAAAAACCCATGTCGTCGGCCCTGAGTTACGCTTCACCCACTCGACCTTCGTTACGCTACGGAGGTCGGCGGCTCGCTTCGCTCGCCACCTCCCCCCTCCGCTCCACTCAGGTCTCGTAGGTTCGCTCCACTCAGGACCTCCGACCTGTTTGATGTTTGCGTGGTGCGCGAGCTGCAAGCAGCTCGCGGTATTTTTTTCCTATTTTTGACAAGTAGAGACCCTTAAAAAATTTTGAAAAAAAAAAAAATTTAAGAAAAAAAAAATTAAGAAAAAAAAAATTAAAAAAAAAAAAATATTACCCTCAATTTTCCAAGTCGTCGGCCCTGAGTTACGCTCACCCACTCGACCTTCGTTACGCTACGGGGGTCGGCGGCTCGCTTCGCTCGCCACCTCCCCCCTCCGCTCCACTCAGGTCTCGTAGGTTCGCTCCACTCAGGACCTCCGACGCCTACCCACTATAATATTTGTTCAAACACCTAATGGATATCTCTAACCGTTGTGAAGTTACAGCCCTTTCAATTTTAGGGGAGGTTGGGGAGGGGGGGGGGGAATTTTGAAAAAATATTTTGTCTAACCAAGTTACCCTTAATACAAATCTGAAAAAAAATTTGTTCCAAGTCTTAAGGTTTTCGAGATTCGAAAAAGTGGGGGAGAGTGGGGGCAAAGGGGGCAACACTGAAAAAAATTTTTTACTTCCCCGAGCCTCCTCTATCCGATTCCGCAAAAAACAAAAATTACGGGTCTCGTAGTTTCCGAGATCCTCAAAAGGGGGGGGGCAAGGGGGGCAAAAAGGGGGGGTTTGGGATTTTTCCCCAACTCACTCGAGTTACTTGTTTATGAATCTGTCAAAATATAGCCACCTCCCCATCCACCATCATGGAGAACAATTATGTCAATGAGTGAGTCAGTCAGTGAATCAGTGGTAGTTTAAGTTTATATATTATAACTAGTTTGCGTGGTGCGCGTGCTGCAAGCAGCACGCGGTTTTCTTTTCCATGTTTCTGACAGGTAGAGAGACCCTTATAAAATTTTGAGAATCCATAGGAGATTTAAAATATTTAATAAACCGCTATGGGAACCCCTAAATCAGTATGAAAACCCTTTAGGAGCCCTAAAACATTCATCCAAGTCGTCGGCCCTGAGTTACGCTCACCCACTCGACCTTCGTTACGCTACGGGGGTCGGCGGCTCGCTTCGCTCGCCTCCTCCCCCCTCCGCTCCACTCAGGTCTCGTAGGTTCGCTCCACTCAGGACCTCCGACGCCTACCCACAATAATATTTGTTCAAACACCTAATGGATATCTCCAACCGTTGTGAAGTTACAGCTCTTTCAATTTTAGGGGAGGTTGGGGAGGGGGGGGGGGGTGAGTTTTGAAAAAATATTCTGACTAATTAAGTTCCCCTTTACAAGAATCTGAAAAAAAAATTGTTCCAAGTCTTAAGGCTTTCGAGATCCGCAAAAGGGGGGGAGAGGGGGGGCAAAGGGGGCAACACTGAAAAAAAATTTTTACCTCCCCGAGCCTCCTCTATCCGATTCCGCAAAAAAAATTGTTCCAAGTCTCTTAGTTTCCGAGATCCTCAAAAGGGGGGGGGCAAGGGGGGCAAAAAGGGGGGGTTTGGGATTTTTCCCGAAGTCACCAGACCTACCTCTATACGAATCCGTCAAAATATACCTACCTCCCCATCCACCAACAGGGAGAACAATTCTGTCAGTCAGTGAGTCAGTGGTAGTTTAAGTTTATATATTATAATGAGTCATTAGTGGCAATTCTGAGTGTCGCAAAAGCTAAACTAAGCTAACTAAAATTGTTGCCGTCCCTTTCATAGCGATGGGAATAAAAAGGATGGCAATAATTTTAGTTAGCTTAGTTTAGCTTTTGCGACACTCAGAATCGCCCCCAGTGGTAGTCTAAGTTTATATATTATAACTAGTTTGCGTGGTGCGCGAGCTGCGAGCAGCTCGCGGTTTTCTTTATCCATGTGTCTGACAGGTAGTGTTGCCCTTTTAAAATTTTGAGAATCCATAGGAGATTTAAAATATTTAATAAACCGCTATGGGAAGCCCTAAATCAGTATGAAAACCCTTTAGGAGCCCTAAAACATTCATCCAAGTCGTCGGCCCTGAGTTACGCTCACCCACTCGACCTTCGTTACGCTACGGGGGTCGGCGGCTCGCTTCGCTCGCCTCCTCCCCCCTCCGCTCCACTCAGGTCTCGTAGGTTCGCTCCACTCAGGACCTCCGACGCCTACCCACTATAATATTTGTTCAAACACCTAATGGATATCTCTAACCGTTGTGAAGTTACAGCCCTTTCAATTTTAGGGGAGGTTGGGGAGGGGGGGGGTGAGTTTTGAAAAAATATTTTGTCTAACCAAGTTCCCCTTAGTACAAATCTGAAAAAAAATTTGTTCCAAGTCTTAAGGTTTTCGAGATTCGAAAAAGGGGGGGAGAGGGGGGGCAAAGGGGGCAACACTGAAAAAAAATTTTTACTTTCCCGAGCCTCCTCTATCCGATTCCGCAAAAAACAAAAATTACGGGTCTCCTAGTTTCCGAGATCCTCAAAAGGGGGGGGGCAAGGGGGGCAAAAAGGGGGGGTTTGGGATTTTTCCCCAACTCACCCGAGTTACTTGTTTACGAATCTGTCAAAATATACCCACCTCCCCATCCACCATCAGGGAGAACAATTATGTCAATGAGTCAGTGAGTGAATGAGTCAGTCAGTGGTAGTTTAGGTTTATATATTATAATAAAGTAAAAATATACCTATGTAAAAATTACAAAATTGTGTCGATTTAGATGTCGCCAAAACTAAACTAAACTAGTTTAACAGCACTAAATATGTTGCCGCTTTCATAACAATCAGAATAAAAAGGTGGTATCAATTTTAGTGCTCGTAAATGTAAGGTGTAGGTATTATTAAATTGACTAAAGTTATTTACAGAAACTAAACTACTACATATTTACATAACTGTACAAAATACAATTCGAAGTATTAGAACCAGTTGAGCCACCTAAGGATCGTTACAAACGATCTATAGGTAGCTCAACTGATTCAAACCACTGCCAGACGGAAGCGTGCCCAAGACACTGGCAGCATTGCCGCGCTGACTCGTAAATTAGTTTAGTTTAGTTCTTGTGACAACTGAATTGACACCAATAATGGATGAATTGTGTGATAGATGATGAGTGCTGAGATGACGATTGAAAAAAATTTAAGAAGAATAGATTAGGTACCTACCTTTACGACCTCTGTGGCACAGTGGGCGAAGGCCCGCCTGAGACGCGGAGGTTGCCGGGTTCGATTCCCGCCACGTGACAAATGTTTGCATTATCTGCAAATATTTGTCTCGAGTCTGGGTGTTTTCTATGTATAATATGTATGTATTTACAAAAAGATTATATAAGTAGTTTATCAGTCATCTGGTTACCATAACACAAGCATTAAATTGCTTAGCTTGGGACTAGATGACGCCGTGTGGAATGTCCAAGGATATTTATTTATAGTTGTACCTGTACTGTAATGTGTGTGAGTGATGTAAGTAAATGTTTTTCTATTTCTATTTCTATTCTACATTGTTTAGATTGAAATCACCCAGACTCGGGATTAAATATCTACATTTACTCTACTATTCTACACTGACTACACTGTTTAGATTAAAATCACCCAGACTCGGGATTAAATATCTACAGAACACACATACATTTGTCCAGCGAATGATGATGTATAGAATAGAATAGAATAAAACAAAAAAAAAATTCCATCAACTTAAACACCGGTAACAGAAATGAAATGGAAAAAAAAAAGAAAAATGATCACGACTGTATCCCGGGAGCGGATAGACATTTCTTTCAGATCATTAGGCAATTTTTGATCTTTTTGAAGATGTCTAAGGTCAGAAATGAGAAATATTAACAATCGAGTGACAAGAAAATAAGGATACCCCTCAGCATTTACTCCAGCAGCATCATGACTTGGAGCGCTAGGGGGTAGTCAGAAATGAGAAATATTAACAATCGAGTGACAAGAAAATAAGGATACCCTCAGCATTTGCTCCAGCATCATGACTGTTGCAGCGCTGGTTTTCAGTGGCGCCAAAAGAATAAGGTAGGTATGGATGATGATGAGATATCATGGTAAAAAGTAACGTAAGTACATAATATAAGTAATTGTAGGCCGCAGTAACATTATACAGGGCGTCCGAAACTTGTTCGTAACGTATCGGAACACCCGTAAATTAGGGGGAGGGGAGGGTGACCATGATATAATAAATAAATATTATTATATTATTACTAAATATCTTTGGACATTCCACACAGCGTCATCTAGTCCCCAAGCTTAGCGATTGGATGCTTGTGTTACGGTAACCAGATGACTGATATACCTACTACATAGATAATTTTTTTTTGTAAATACAACATACTTATTATACATAGAAAACACCCAGATATTAATCACACTATAACTCTTATATTATAAAGGCGAAAGTTTGTGTGTGTGTAAGTGTGTCTGTTACTCTTTCACGCTCAAACGGTTGGACGGAATTGAATGAAATTAGTACCAGGATTGCTTATACCCTGGATTAAAAAATAGGCTACTTTTGATCCCGGGGCGCACCTAGTAAATAAATAAGTTAGGCCGCCTGAAGGCCATTACGACTTAAAATTCGAGACCGACAATTTATAGCACCCTATGTTAAACAAATGGGTTGGGCATGTACCAAATATGTATTTGGACATACCTCTGACTACCCCCTTAGACATCTTCAAAAGGATCTAAAAATTGCATTAAGATCTGTAAGAAATGTCTACCGCTCCCTGGGATACAGTCGTGATCATATTTCATTTATTTCATTTCAAACAAATGCGCTCAGTTTTTGGCACCCTTCTTAATTGTGACCGCTCAGAACGTCATTTTAATTCAACGATCTATCAATAACTTCTAACCAAAGTTTCTAATTTCCATCTTCAGACCACTCTGTCTCAGGCGGGCGAAAGCCCGCCTGAGACGCGGAGGTTGCGGGTTCGATCCCCGCTGCGGGACAAATGTTTGCATGATCTGCAAATATTTGTTTCGTGTCTGGGTGTTTTCTATGTATAAATGTATGTATTTACAAAAAAAAAAAAATGTATCTATGTAGTTTATCAGTCATCTGGTTACCATAACACAAGCATTAAATTGCTTAGCTTGGGACTCGATGACGCCGTGTGGAATGTCCAAGGATATTTATTTATTTATTATTATTATTTACTCAAACAAACCTACAAACATTAGTAAAAATCCACATATTCTTCGAAGCCTGGTCACCCTACATCTCAAGTCATAGATTGTTGTGGGAAACACTCATTCCATATTCCGAGCCCGTCTGTTAGAGGGAGATGGGTGTATATCTCCATCCTTGTCCGCGACTTCTGATTCTGCACTATCTATAGGCGGGAATTTGTTGAGATGTTCTTATTGTACTTGTAAATTGATATCTTTACAGGAACAAAATTGAGTACATTATTTATCTAAAAAAAATGCGAAAGTTTGGATCTTCGTTACTGAATAGTTAATAGTACTAAAGAAAGAGAGAAAGAAAGAAAAAATCATTTATTCTTGTAGGACCTCAAGGATCACTTAAGTTTCGTTTTACATGCTAGGTGATTCTAATGCCTGTTCCAACGCGACTCCCTACACCAGGGAAAGAATCAGGCAAGAACCTAGTGGTGTGGGCCTAGCTTTTTTTTAAAAGCGATCCCTTAACAATCTAAAATAATCTAAATAGTCAAGCTTCAGTGGGAAGCCAGTCGAACAAAGTAAGGCATGTCAAAAAAAAGTAAAAGTAATTGTAAAGTTAACAAGATAACACCTCAACAAAATGTTGTCTGGCATCACACGCTACACTTGGCCGACTTGTAAAGTATACCGTGTTATCCCAGGTCAGAAACTACTCGTTCGTTCGTTCGTATGAGCAAGTGGCCAACTCTGGTGACGGAGTTTTTAGGCCGCTTAAAGGCCTCCGTCATGGCTTAACGACTTTAAAAGCCGGGACCGACAATTTAACGTGCCCTCCGAAGCACGGAAGCGCTCAGATGAAAATGCCACTTGCGGTCACCCATCCAAGTAGTGACCGCTCTAAACGTTTCTTAACTTCGACGATCTATCAAGAACGTCTTAGCATTCTTTGCCAAGAGCGCTTCCACTGAATTCCAATTTTCAGGCAAATCTGTTCATTGTGCCAAATGTGTATTCACACGAAAACTACTGAACGGATTTGGGCGAAATTTGGAATATGCATAGTTTATGACCTGGAATAACACAGTATACTTTTTATATGAGTGAAGCAGCGGGCGGATAGATACTAGTAAATATTTAATACAGCTACCGTTACCACTAAAGAAGCTTAGCTGCTACGGTTCTACGGCGTAGCACGTGACTACGGCGTAGCACGTAACTACGGCGTAGCGGGGTGATTTAATAAGTGTAATCAAAATGGCTAAATTAGAATTGAAATTAATAAATGATTTCATTTGATTTATTTTTTATTTATTTTTTATTTGATTAATAAATGGTTTGTATTTATAAGTATATTAAGTATTTTTGATTTACCATCTTAAATTTTTTTTCCTTCTAAAACTTTTAGTTTTTATCTTAGTCTTAGTTTAATTTTATTATTATTACTATAGTTTAAACTCTATTGCATTGAATATAATGAAAATTATTACGAAATAGCCATCGCTGCTAAGAATTCCTTACAAATTTTAGTGTGTAGAGATAAAGACTATAGATTTGTCTAGGGGCGGGAACTTAAGTGATTGATATCTTTTGTTTAAACAACTTTAGCGGAGCGAGAGTTGTCCTTAACGAGGCATTATATCGACATTGTCGATGCTAGTGTTGCGCTCCGTAATCGATACTTTTAACGTTAGTGATGTTTTTAATACCTATGTCACTCGCGTTTAATTAAAGTAAGTAAGTAAGTTCGTATGAGCAAGTGGCCAGCTCTGGTGACGGAATTTTTAGGCCGCCTAAAGTTTAATTAATTATTTTGATTTGTATTAAACTTTCAAGATGACTACTGAAGCTAAATAAATAAATAAATATCCTTGGACATTCCACACAGCGTCATCTAATCCGAAGCTAAGCAATTTAATGCTTGTGTTATGGTAACCCAGATGAGATGACTGATAAACTACATAGATATATTTTTTTTTCGTAAATACATACGTATTTAGATAGATAGATAGATAGATATACATTTATTCAGCACACACACATACAATAGAAAAAAACAATAATAGCAGAGAAGGACACAAGACAGGTAGGTAGGTAGGTACAGATAGAAAAACAATTACATTCTGTTAACGCTATAACAACAAATACCTACTAAAAACAGAATAAAATGAATAGGTAGGTACTTAAGAGGGGGCTCTCATACAACGTGATTTTAATAAAATCTCGATGTTTGAGAGCATTTTATTGTCATTTTATTATTGTCATTTTTATTGTCGTATTTTGCTCGATATTACCTACCTAATAGCGACAACATGATTGTACATAAACGCTTGAAATATTCACAGAATGGTACAGAACCCTACATGCGCGAGCCCGACTCGCACTTGGCTGATTTTATTATAACACCTTCCTTACCTATCTATCTGTTTGCTTAAATCAATCTATCAACGTCGACAGAACATTATTATAATCTTGTGAAAATACCCTTCGGTTACAAAGTACCAACAGACTGAAAACTGAAGCTTCGCAAATAGTATCTCTCTCGGAATACAAATCCAGGGAATATCAATATTTGATATTTGGTTTTGTAACGAAAACCCGGCGGCCATGTTGGCACTTCCCGCGCTTTTCGGTGATTGACATTTTGCTGACATTTTATTTTCTTTTTTGACGTGGGAAAGGTACCTACTTATTCTGCCAGAATTAAGTAACTACATACTTACTTACTTATATTTTTAGTTTCATTATAGGTAAGTACATATGGAGCTTGATATCCTTATAGGTAGATGTAGGTAAAAACTTAAGTGTAAAATGAAAAATATAAATCTAAGTAAAAAAATATTGTAAGTATACCTACCTACCTAACTGTTACATCCTTTATGTCTTTTTTCTATTGCATTGTTTTAGAGCACGCGGCTGTGCCAAATGTAGCCCAGTCCTTTCCCAGGGTCTTGTTTATATTTGTAGCAAATTTTATCAAAATTATATCAGGTTTTTAGCGTAACAGACTGACAGATAGAGGGACAGAACATACAGACAGAGTTCTTTCGCATTAATAATGTTAGTTCTTATTTAGTTAAAGGGATTAAACCAAAAGTTATAATAATGTAGACAGAAAAGAGCTTTAGAAGTACCTACCTACCAACTTAATAACTTAGCCTAACATATGGTACACAGGTAGGTATACCTGAAAATCAACCATTCTCTTAACAAAAAAGGTTTTAATTCTCCCTCCATTTCCTAACTAATTCACGAAAATTCGAAAATAGAACAATAATGAAAATGGGCCAATCACACGAGATACCGAAACAAGCAAACATTCCATTTTTAAATTCGCTTGTCACGTCCGAGCGGAAGGCGGGAAGACGCCGCCGTTGATTGGTGCAAATCGAGTTTGGAATCAAGAACGCGGGGCGGGGGGTGTCGCGATCGCTCGCTGATTGCCAGTTTGCGGTGCGACAGTGTAGTGTGGATAATCCATTGTTCTAAGGTTTAAGGAATTGCTGCAGGCTACTACATGACCGTTTCAGGCATGTAAATATTAAATCACATGCTTTTGCAGCTTCACCAGCGTGGTAGGTACTAAACCGTGGTAATAAAGTAGCCTATGTGTTATTCCAGACCATAAACTATGTAGTTCCAAGTTTCAGCCAAATCTGCTCAGTAGTTGTAGCGTGAAAGAGTAGGTAGGTACTTACCTAACTAACATCCATAGGTAGGTATTATGATAAGTAGGTAAATCCATACAAATTTTCGTGTTTACAATATTACTACCTAATGCCTAGGTAGGTATGTCTTATTGTCTATCTATAGCTATTCTTCATCAAATTTTCTTTATCAGCCATCATCTCTAAGTACCTACACTCATCCCTTTGTTACTCATAGGTCCATCGCTTCATTGGTCTACCTCCGTTTAGATGTACCTAGGTATCATCCATCCTCAGGCATAATTATCAGGTACAAAAAAAAAGACGTGTGGCACTCGGAGACTGCCGCGGTAAAACTATTGCATAGCATTTTTTCGGAGTGTTAGGTTATTTTCGTTACGGAATTTCTGGATTCGGTCTCCACGCTCAAGGCCCGCGATAGAAGCTATGCAATAGCTTAATAAAAGCAAAAACGTTTTCCCATACAAAATTTTCATACAATCTCCTTGACATCAACTGTCAAATCGGTTGGTTTCAATCATTTCAGATTTTGGTGTTTACGAAGTTTGCCGGGACATCTTGTGAAGGATAAAAGATAATAATAGTCTTATCCACAAGCTACTAGCTACCCAGTGGATACCGCTGACGAGGGAGGACACCGCATTGTGTCACTCTCCCAACAATTTGCTCGCGCCAGTAGCTTGCATCAGGCGAGAGCTACCTATGTAAATTGATTGTTGTACGATATTTTAAGGATGAGTTTTCGTAGTAAATTTTGTTTCGAAATATCAAAGAAATATCATAAATTGGTACTTACTTACTAGCTAGTAGCTACCAGTAGCTAGTAGCTACCACTACATTAGACTCCACTTTAGTAAATAAAAACCTTTACACACAATTTAGTGTTAAACTACATAAATATTAAACAGAATCCAACTTAGAGCAACAAAACCAACCGCACATTAATTCAAAAGGTCGTTTGACCGTAAAAAGGGAATCATCGAATTAAATCACTACTAGCGCCATCTCTCGGAAGTCATGAATACAACATGATCGTGCGACGGATAGATGGCGCTACTGATTTACCGCCATTTTCAGGGACGTCCGGGAGGGCCGTCCGGACGGTATAAATTTATTGTTTTGAAAAAGGTCGGACACTGATAATGATAACATATTGTTACAGTTAGGGTAGTGTAGTTTAATAGTCCGTGCAGAATTTTTTTTTAAACGTCAATAGAACTTAGTCATATCGCTTAGGTATTGGGATTTATAGACACTAATAGACACACACTATGTTTTATAGAAAAATAATAGGTAGAAATAATTATTTCTCATTCATGACCATCACATAACTGAAACTTTTTACATTGTAGGTAGGTAGGTACTTAGTATTACAGAGAAGGAAAACTACTACTTACTTCTAAAAAAACTACTATTAAAACTATCTACATAAATTGTTTTAGCTTACACATACCTAATAATTTAATAACTTAAAACTAACATAAAAAATTGCAAAGTCCTAAGAAGTTGGGTGGATAATTCAAATAAGTTACCTAAGTCAAAAGCCGGACACAATTCTACAAAGGCGGAAGGTTCCTCACTGGCCACATTTATTCTTACGACCTCTTCGCAAAAGCCGGGCTTTTAGCAAAATTAGAATCAATTACTTACTTAGCGATAACTTATGGCTGTTTGTAGTGCCCTAGCCGTAGGGGATGCACTTACAGTTTTATAAATTATAACGTTTTATGTAACACTACACTGTTGTCTTACCTAGATGTATTACCGATGTCAAATAATTTGTTTTCATACCAACTGTAGAAGGGTAGGTACCTCTCTAGATCATGGTACCTACAAAAGATCCTAGGTATAGGTAATGTACCTACCTACTTAAGTAGGTACCTAAAAAGGTTTCATTATGTTTCCGTATCATAGTTTAGCATGTAGGTACCATATAATATACCTAATAGAATAGAAAAAAGTTTATTTTGTGACAAAATAGAACAAAACATAAGATAACTAAATTTACACAAAATTTAAACTGCTCAGCTGTGCGCTGGTATTCTGTGACTCCGCCGGTATTATGTAAGTACCTACCTAGCTACCTACCTAATTTATTTTAACCTAGTAGGTAGGTAGGTACATTTATCACATCTCAACATTATTGTCTAAAGATTGTAAAGTCAAGAGAAAATCGCAAAAATAATAATAAAATCATGAGAGCTAGTTATATAGACTTTCGCAGAGAAGACGATTTAATTAATAACCCATAGCCGAGTATCATCCTACGACAATCACTATAAAATTTGGCCGTTAAATGAGTGATATAAAGAAGGCTATAATAATTTAATGGAGCTATCAAACATCCTATCTTATTTATTGATGTTTCTTTAAAGATATCGTGCGTAAATAGGTATTTAGATTTGAATAGGTAGGTACAAGGATTATAACTTGAGCTTACAAAAATGATAGTTGTTGATAACTTAGATCAATTTACTCTGTAATAAGAGGTACCAAATAACCGATTTCAAATTCAAATTCTTTATAAACAAAAATTAACTACAGCATCAACACAGCACAATTCCAAAAATATTATACTTTTTCAAAATCTGTTTTGAGACATCTATTGGCAGGGAGAACAACAAAAAGTTTTTACAGCGACATCTATCGTCGAGTAGCATTACTGAAAGAAATGTGTAAATGTTGATAGCTGTCAAAGACAGGTGTCACTGCAAGTAACAAAATATTAACCGACTAAATAGGAATGCCTATCAAATCATGAAAAATAGTGTCTTATTCAAAAAGAATGCATTTTTTTATTTGTCCGCGTAAGTTCAGTATTGTTTCATTTGTATTGGAGTGTGTAGCGTTAGCGCAATTTTTACATATTTTAATAAATAGAAAGCTTTTTATTTATAAAAAACCATGTAAAAAGTTATTAAACTAGTTTGTGCGCTTTCAGATAGTTTAAAATGAAAGTTATCGAGGCCAAAATTGTTGTGTTGGGTTCGCAAGGTAAGAAATAACTTTACAATGATTTCAAACTCGTTTCAAATCGGTTTCAATTACATAAACTAAGACTCTATGAGGAAACAGGTTGCTTATATACCGGTTAGTTATAGAATGACTGACTCATACAAATATTTTCATTGTGTTTAATTTACTATGTAGGTATTTTATCTTAGATGAAATCTAGACTTTAGAGAGTCACTTGATAATATTTATCTAGAATTGTCTGTAACATAAACATTGTGAACAATATTTACTTCTTGTTACTTATCAACTTTTTTCCGATATTATATATTTTGATCAAAAAAAGTAGGTACCCACAGATAAAATTACTATCAACTAACTACGGTACCTTTTAAACTTATCTAGAGATAGATTTTGATTATGTTTACAGGAGTAATACCTCATATTTTTGCAAAGATAATCAAATAGTCATTAAGTACCTACAAATAAAAAAAAATTTAGGTAGGTACCTAACTAGTGCTGCTGCAGTAAGCCAGTTTGAAAAATAAATTGTCTAGACATAATTAGGTGTCAATACCAATTCGGATTAAAATGGCTTGAATGATGATTAAATTAAGTAATTATTAATTTAATTAATAATTAACTTTTAAAGTTACTGCCAAATAGCATTGTATATTTTTTTGTCAGTACAGAGACCAAATTGGTGTCTACAGTCGATTGATGGATTTATTTTGAACGTCAATATGCAAAATATATTTATCTACAACTCACAATAGTTTTGAGCTAAATAAGCCAAAAATAAAAGAAGTAAAAGAGATCACATTGGAAAGAAGCATAAGGAGGAAAATGCATCATTACACCGACAAGAGCTGAGCTCTTAAGTTTTATAATAATAAGCCAAAAATAAATAACTAATATTATTAATTATTGATTGCTTTGTTATAAGTATCTAATAAAACTCATAGGTTTGAAAGTACAGCAAGTTCGTATGAGCTGTGGCTAACTCTGGTGACGGAGTTTTTAGGCCATTTTGAAAGTTCCGTGCCGTGTTTATAGTATTTTCCATCAACATAAATCTTATGATGTTTTTGATTTATTAGGTAATATTTATAATTAATATGAATTGTTTCTTTTTAATTTAAAACAACTCAATAGTGTTGAAAGTGAAATAATCTTCACCCAGGCCCAGTCTGAAAATCAGTGTTGTTCTGCGTCAAGGCGCAGAGTAACAAAAAGCTGAGACTGGTCCCTTTTGACTCACCCACTTCAGCACAGGCCTATTGCATTACCTACCTATAAATACCTCCTGTTTACTTTTTTTTTTATATTATTTTCCTTTTTGTACTATTCAGTGTTTAGTTAAGTTCTTCTACTTTGTAAACCTTTCCATCTGTGCTGTAATGTGTGTGTGTCAATAAAGTCTTTATCTATCTATCTATCTATCATGTTTTTGATTCCCAGGCGTGGGCAAGACGAGCCTGGTGGTGCGGTACATCGGCAAGATGTTCTCCAAACACATCTCGCCCACTATTGGTGCTTCCTTCTTCACTTGCAACATCAATGTGGATGATGCCAGAGTTAAACTACAGGTACCTAAAAAAAAACAAAATCAAAATGTCATTTATTCAGTACGATCGTTTATAGACCACTTTGACATGTCACGTTCTTAAAACTAGGTGATTCTACTGCCTGTTCCAATGCGACTCCCTACACCAGGGAAGAATCAGGCAAGAACCTGGTGGTGTGGGCCTAGCTTTTTTTCATAACTATTACGTTAGAATAGAATAGAAAAAGTTTTTATTTTCCATCAACATAAACATGGGTAACATACAAATGAAAAATACCTTTTGACAATCGAGTGACAAGAAAATAAGGCTACCCCTCAGCATTTGCTCCAAGCAGCATCATGACTGTTGGAGGGTTACGTCCGAATAAAGATATATTCTACTAGCTAACTTGCCCGTGGCTTCGCTCACGTGGTACCTACCTACCTTGATAAAAAAGTCCATGCTACACATCGGTGAAATTTTTTTTGAAATCGGATGAGTAGTTTCGGAGATTACCCCAAACATACAAACAAACATACCAACATTACCTCTTTATAATATTAAGTATAGATATTCATATTCTTTATTCCGTTACGTCCCAGGTGTGGGACACGGCTGGCCAGGAGAGATTTCGTTCGATGGCGCCGATGTATTACCGCAACGCTAACGCCGCGCTTCTCGTCTTCGACATCACCAGCTTGTCCAGCTTCCACGCTATCAAGAGCTGGATCAAAGAGCTGCAGAGGTATAGAAATGACGATATTTACAAATGTCAATGTGTAAAAATGTCTATAACCCAGAAAGTATAAGTATAGAAATACCACCGTCCGACCCACCTTCACACTGAGCCTTCACACCAGTGTTAAGGCTGGGAAATTACTTTCCCAGCCTTAACACTAACCTGTAATCAATCCACCCAGATCGAAATCTGTTGGTTAGGTTATGTTTGAACAGTGACCAGTAACGCGCGAGGCGAGCGAGCGTGCCGCGGCAGCGGCCGCCGAAGCGCCAGAAATACTTACGTTAAGCCCTGAAATTATATTAGTGTTAAGGCTGGGAAAGTAATTTCCCTACCTTAACACTGGTGTGAAGGCTCGTGTGAAGGTGGGTCGGACGTCGTAATGCCTTAACTGAATGGTGGCCCCGGGGATTCCCTAGACCTCTTGGCAGACCACCTGCTAGATGGATGGACGACATAGTCGCCGTACAGGGTAAGACCTGGATGCAAAAGGCCCAAAGTAGAGCTGATTGGCGGTTATGGAAGGAGGCTTATGCCCAGCAGTGGGTCATTAAAAGCTGAATATGATGATGATGATGATCCAGAACGTCTAAGTAAACTGTTATGTCGGATGCTAATTGGCGGGAAACTTTACCACGTGCTATCTATTGACTCCATTTATTTGACTTGCCACAAGTTTGGAGGGCGCAGCCTCACTCATTAGCATAGATAATAAATCTAAGGGTGTCCACACACAACATAAACCTTGTTACTTCCCAGCAACGTCCCCGAAGCAATGATATTATCGCTGGTAGGCAACAAGAGCGACCTCTCCTTGCACCGCGCCGTGTCGCTGAGCGAGGCGGCGCAGTATGCACGGGACATAGGAGCCGCCTACACCGAGACCTCCGCTCTGCACGACCAGGTATTAAGTTTAGGGGACAACGACACGTGAAATGTTTACTTCCCGTTGTCCCCATTAGCTGAATCTACGTTATGGGGACAACGGGAAAGAAAAATTATGACTTCCCGCTGTCCCCGTCACGGGGACACGGACTACGGGGACAACGGGAATAGACGTAATAATTTATTCATAACATTCATTACACTAGAAGTTTACATGTTTATAGTCTTATTTAAGGGTAAACGTAAAAATATTACAAGAGCCTACTAGGTAATCCTGTGTTTCAGGCAAGAAGAACGCCAATAATTTTTTTTTTAATAACCTATAATGTGTCCTACTGCTGGGCAAAGGTCTCCCCCATCTCTTTCCACTTCTTTCGATCACCGGCCGCTTCCCACCACTCCTCCTGGAAGGCATCTATGTCGTCACGCCAGCGTCTTTTAGGCCTGCCTCGGCGTCGCCGTCCGTCTTCAGGCCCCACTTGGTGACGGCCGATGCCCACCTGTCGGGGTGCATTCTCCTGACGTGGCCTGCCCAATCCCACTTTAGCCTGGCTGACTTCCTGCCTACATCGGCAATAATTATTACAAAAAATTAAATAATCACCAACTGAATTACAATACATCTAGATTCGGTATAGGTAATTTGTATAATCTAAATTAATATTTTATAGAAGTATTGTAGAAGAAGAAGAAGACTCACTTTATTGTACACAAAAGAAAACAAATAAAGGACATAATTTACATTACAATAAAAAGCACAATACGATACTATAATATAATAATAATAATCTATACTAATATTATAAAGAAGGTCGCGCCACGTAAAAAGAGCGAGAGCTGAAGTAGCGGGGGTATGTTTGCGCCTGTTCACTCGCTGACGAACCAATAGCCACTTTTTATTAATTTATGGTTAATAAAAAGTACTGACTTAAATAATAATAATAAAATAAAATAAAATAGGTGCTGGCGCAAATTTCCCGCATACAACCGCCTAAATTCGAGTTCCTCCTGACTTCCAGGGTATAGAGCAGGTGTTCCTCAGCACAGCCTCAGCTCTCCTCCAACTCTCCACCTCGGACCTGGTCTCCTCACTCAGGTCCTACGACTCCAACGATGACACGGACGGGATACCCACAGGTAACGACCAAGCACTTACGCGGATAGTAAATAAATAAATATCCTTGGACATTCCACACGGCGTCATCTAGTCCCAAGCTAAGCAATTAAATGCTTGTGTTATGGTAACCAGATGACTGATACACTACATATGTACATTTTTTTTTGTAAATACCTACATACATATAATACATAGAAAACACCCAGACACGAAACAAATATTTGCAGATCATGCAAACATTTGTCCCGCAGCGGGGATCGAACCCGCAACCTCTGCGTCTCAGGCGGGCTTTCGCCCACTGCGCCACAGAGGTCGTCTAGACTAGAGGAGTAAGTATCCAGGTCATAAACTATGTAGGTACATGCCAAGTTTTAGACAAATCTATGGGCAACTTGTTTCCAACTTAGAATGGACAATGAAAATGCTCCGTTTACGATTATTCAACACAAACGGAGCATTGCCATTGGCCATTTTAATGTTGGAACCAAGTTGAGCTTTCGCATGCGTGCTACTTACCCGGATAATAAGTAGCCTATGTGTTAATCCAGGTCATAAAGTATGTACGTTCCAAGTTTTAGATAAAAACGTTCAGTAGTTTTTGCGTGAAAGAGTTACAAACATATATCCATTCATACACGTACATTATAGTACATTATAGGTGAATAATCCCGTTTCCGTGAGAATACCGGGATCTAAAGTAGCCTATTCTTTAATCCAGGGTATAAGCAATTCTGGTACCAAATTTCATTCAAATCCGTCCAGACGTTTGTGCGTGAAAGAGTAACAAACACACTTACACACACACAAACCGTAAATTTAACCAAAATGTTCATTTTTATTTATTTTTCTAAGTTTCTTCTTCTTTATTTTGGCTTCGCCGGCTTTTGCCACGCATTTAGCCACTACCATATACATACCAGCGTCAGTCAAGATGTGGGTTCTTTACTGAAGTATTACATGTACTTTTTGTGAGAACTCGAAATGCGATGATATCCAGTTTTGTTTCATTTGCTCACACTTATGTACGTTCACGAACACTCAACAGTTAATAATCCACCATTATTACACATTAACATTCGCTAAAACACAAGTTTTGGAAAATAAAACAAAAAAGACATCTCAAAACAAAAAAGACAACATGACATCTCAAGTTACTGTCAAAAAGTCCTTTCTAAGTTTCAAACCATAAATTTAACCAAAATATTGAGTGTCAGTATTCACAGGCACGCCTACAGACGCGGCGGCCACGCACACGGGGAATGTGGAACTACCCGCATGGAGCATACATAATGTGGCGCACGGAGAGACGCAGAGAAACATGTGCTGCTGACTGGACTTGCCTCTACCTACCCTCCGAGGGTCAGGCCTGCATAGTAGAAAATATATGTGGACAATTAGACTTGTAACTACCCTCACAATGTTATTGAATTTGCTCGCACATTTTTTGAGTGTTGTCAGCTATTAGATTGTGACTCTTTAATACATCTCAATGAGTTATAGTTAAAAAATATATTCCATATATTCTTGTTGGCTTTACAATATGGACCAATTATTAATTAAATACATAAGATATTTTAGTATCTAGTAATAATTTCGTATAAATGAATATCGAGTATTATGATACTGCCGCCAGTGTTAACGAATTTAAATATATTTTATAAACTGTTTTTGTTTGTCTTAGGCTCAACTCACACCAAAAGCGAAGCGCAGTTTCAGTGTCATACGAATTTCAACTTTATTTTCATTACCAAAGTTGAAATTCATATGACACTGAAACTGCGCTCCGCTTCGCTGCTCTTCGATGCTCTTTTGGTGTGAGTTGAGCCTATAAGCCAGTTTTTTGAACGCAGACCATCTCCAAAATTAATAAATCAACTTCCAATCACGTGAGAGTCGAATGTGACGAGTTACGTCACTTGTCACGTGATTTGACCATTGATTAGTTTATTTTGGAAATGATCTGCGTTCGAACCGGCTGTAATTGTGTCTTTGTATAGTAAATTGTTTTATTTTAATTGTTAATTAAGTTTTGAGAATTTACTTACCATCATAAAAAATAAGTAGAAATATGACCTTTGTTATGAATGTGTTACCAAACTGACATCAGAGGTGGTATGTTTACAACCTTTTTTATTATTATTTTGGTGACTACTATTAAATAACACAATTTCATGATTAAAAAAAAACAAATTCAATGGTTAGTTTCAAAATAGAAATAATTTATTTTTCAAAAATGTATTGTAATATAAATTGTTTTGTAAATTTGATATACTTATAATAACCAATATCTTGCCTTACTATGTGATACTTTTTGACTTATGTATACGTATAGTAAAATTATTTAGTTACCTATTTGCAGTTTTATTTTTAACCACTGTCAATTGATAACCTCCATTGTACGATTTCTGTTGTCGAATGAGGGTAGTTTTAAAAGTCACCACAGATCCTGCCAATTCACGGAAGAGACAGAACTTCGTGATGCGTTGAGTTGGATGGACGTTCCCATTTGCTCAAAAAAATGCATTTATCAGGTTCTTATAATCGGAAATATTCTTTATATTCTACTTCTATTTGATATACCTACGGCTATTCGGGATGCCGCCAAAGCTAAACTAATTTGACAGAACTAAAATTGATGCCATTCTTTTTATTTCAATCGTTATGAACGGGACGGCAACATTTTTAGTGCTGACAAATTAGCGTAGTTTAGTTTTGGCGACATGAAGCCACCAGTGTCTGTAGTGAGTGGACTCTTAACTCTTGATTAGTTGTTCTTCACGTGGAATTGTCTTTTCCGAGCTGTGCATCATCTTAAACGGGATTTGGAAGGTTAGGTGCTCAGTAGTGGCAATTCTGAGTGTCGCAAAAGCTAAACTAAGCTAACTAAAATTGTTGCCGTCCCTTTCATAGCGATGGGAATAAAAAGGATGGCAATAATTTTAGTTAGCTTAGTTTAGCTTTTGCGACACTCAGAATCGCCCCCATTATCTTTCTTGAAGATTCGGGCCACGGTCATCTTTGAAGGCGACTGTGGTAGCTGATTCAGAAATTGGTTTTTACTGAATGTTTTTCGTTTTATTTGTGTCGGGAGCTTCTTTTAATTATTTATTTATCTTCGGAAAACCAACAGCTTTTACAAGGTGTCCTTAAAAAAACAAGATAGAAACAGTGAGCCAATTAAAGATATTCTCTAATAAACTTAATTATAATTCTTTGCTTGGGAGTATTAAGTATAACTTTTTGTATTATTTTTCTCTTTAACATCGAACTTATCGTATTATTATTTTATTTTTTTCATAGATAATTAATTCCAACCATAACGCAGTGGGTACACGGGTAAGAGGAATTACCCCTACACCCACCGGTGGGTTAAGCCAGTGGGTGCACGAGTCGCGGGTCATTAAAACATCATTGTATAGGCTAAAATCTTTAATACATATTAACAATGATATACTCTACGTTACATTAATATAATTTTAACATAAATTAAACACGCTACTTACAATTACATCTGACACGTACTTAAGTGTAATTTTGGTATTTCATTCAGACCAAGCCGCTAATTATTTACGGGAAAATCAATCTTATTCAAATAAAATAGAGTTGAAATTAACTATTCAAAATTATGTGTTTAATTTTCATAGGCGCGAAATAATCCTAGCCAATCATAACGCCTATGCGCGCGAAACGTGTTTGTTTGCTATTGGCTGATGTCTGCGCGCCGTTCTTTCAGTGATATACCATATAAGCGAGATAGCATGAGCTTCTGTTTTTGTTGACTAAACCTAACCTGTTAAAGCTTAACTCAACACATTAAAGTCTATAATTCAACGGCATTGGCATTCGGTATGAACTATTGTTCTCTTCTGCGCAGACGAATTCTGCCGATGCGCTTATAAAAGTAGTACAACTGTATTTAGCGCTCATCTACCATTATTGAGGTTCGAGCCACGGATTTGTTAAAAAATGCTGGGCAAGCCTATTCCATCTCAACAACGTCCCAGGCACTACAGTGTCCCGTTAAGTGTAGGCAAAGATAACCTCCTGAGATATAAATCATCTAGTAAAGATTTAAAGGCTTAAATTTTTATTGGAAACATTAATTTCCAATTTAACTTACCCCCTTGACACTTCCAATGATCTTAAATGAACAAGATTAGAATAATGTCATGGTAATTTCAACTCTATTGCAATAGAATTAGATATTTGATAAAACTTTGATGGTCTCTTGACGTAGCACGGATTAGTTACAGAAAGTTTGTGCAACTTATTTTAATTATTATTGTAATAAATAAAAAAGTTTAAAAAGTCCCGCTACGATGGTCTCAATATCTATCAAAGAAAACACATACCTACATCTTAATGATTTGTCAATTTACCAGCCGGTTTTTTCGAACGCAGATTATCTTCAAAATTAACTAAAATAATTGTAGGATTGACAAGATTTTTACATGCATTTTTACATACTTTTACATCAGGTAATTAATTTGACAAAGTTTGATAATTAATTTAGCAGACATTTTGAAAACATCGTGACGGTATAGGTCGCGCCACGTAAAAAGAGCTTGGTCAGGGAAGTAGCGGGGGGTATGTTTGCGCCTGTGTTCACTCGCTGACGAACCAATAGCACTCGCTAAATCAATGGTATGAAGTGCGCCGCAACACCTCTCCACCAATCATCGACCACGGAGCAGTTTGACAGCCAGCGCTCTTTTTACGTGGCGCGACCTATACCTGTTATAATAAGCGACGATGGACTTGCGATATATCGTTCTGAGCGGTCACAACTTGGATGGGTGACCGCAAGTGGCATTATCAGCTGAGCGCTTCCTTTCGGAGGGCACGTTAAATTGTCGGTCCCGGCTTTTAAAGTCGTTAAGCCATGACGGAGGCCTTTAGGCGGCCTAAAAACTCCGTCACCAGAGTTGGCCACTTGCTTGTTACATTTGTATTTTATTGAATTCGTTTTTCAGTTGACATTTTTTCGTGTCATAAATAAACCAAATTATAGACTTCTTAACTCAAGAGACTTTGATCGCTTAAGAGGAATTAAACAAGGTATGGAAATCATCTTACTGATAGTTTCATTCTGGCGATTAGGGGTTCAATGGCCGAGCGGTAAGGCAGTCCGGCTTATAGATCGCGGGGAATCGAAACTTTTAGTAAGAATTTTCATTTATAACTTATTTTATTACACACATTTTCAATGGTATTATTTGAAATCATAGGATTTTAGTTAGTCTATATAACTTAACAAAATCTTAAACTAACCCTATTCGTCTTCTCTGTCACTCTTATACCAATGAAAAGAGATGGCGATAGATTTACAGTTGAACTAAAAAGGCTAAAAGTCTGATAAGAACAATAGGGTCAAACTTAATCGTTACAGAGGATCCAGGAACAGAATTCAACTTAAAGTTTAACGCTAAGCTAAGACCGTTTTAACGTTTAAAAAATGACTAGTTTTTTTTGAGATCTCAATTCTGTACAGTGTGCATTTTACATTGACGTATGACATGTGATATTTATTAATATAAGTTAAGTTGACAGCATTTTTTTTTTATGTTTTTATTATAAGTTATGTTCTTTATTACTATTAAGAATATAATATTATGTCTTAAGTAGGTAGGTCTCAATGACTGAATTATTTGAATGAAATGAATGTGTTTTAAAAACATAATATTCTAGACTCTTTCTTATGGAGGTTGGCAGAATTCACCGATTTCCACTTGCAACGATCCTGACCTATCTCTTAAATGTGTTTTAATATTGTTATTTTAATTAAAACATTTTACATGAAAATGTGTTCAAACAACAACAAAATGATTAGCTTTTACTTGATATTTAAAAAAATATTTAATTGTCTTTTTAAAAATGTCAAGCGTCAACATAAAATGAACAAGTGCTTGATACAAAAGTGTGTGCGATTATACTTAAATCTATATAAATAAAGTCGGGTTTGTTACACTATTTATAACTCAAGAACGGCTTGACAGATTTTGATGAAACTTGGTACGGAGGTAGCTGATACCCTGGATTAATTATAAGCTACTTTTTACCCGACTAAAAGGAGGGTAATGTTTTTAATCTAATAAACTGCTTATTGTTCGAAAGAGATACTCCTGAGGTGGTCCTATCTATTTATTGAGGATCTGATGAAGATCTTCGTACTTATGATAGGATCTGATGAGGCTCTTCGGAGCTATGAACAGAAATGCACCTCATGAGGAAATTGCTCTCTCCTCACAAAATACAAGTCGGTATAATGGTGGCTATTCTCGATGTCGCCAAAACTAAACTAAACTAATTTGACAGCATTAAAAATGTT
This sequence comes from Xanthorhoe designata, assembly GCA_963582015.1. Taxonomy (NCBI): domain Eukaryota; kingdom Metazoa; phylum Arthropoda; class Insecta; order Lepidoptera; family Geometridae; genus Xanthorhoe; species Xanthorhoe designata. The sequence continues at coordinate 4,668,296 of OY757056.1, read as the reverse complement.
GCCGTCCCTTTCATAACGATCGAAATATAAAGGATGGCATCAATTTTAGTGCTGTCAAATTAGTTTAGTTTAGCTTTGACACCCTGAATAGCCGCTATTATGTTTTTTAATTTTGGCGCTTTTTTTCAATCTTTATAGTATAAGTAGGTATAGTAAGTGTAGTCGCACCAATCTTTATAGTATAAGTAAGTGTAGTCGCACACACAATCAGAGTCCTGGTCGCCTGTCATGTTTGTTTGTTTGTTTGTTAGTAGCGACGCCCGTTGCGATTGTCTGGGTGAGGTCGCCTTGGATGATTTATACCTGAAATTAAGTTAATATATTAAAAAAAATCGATGGGCTTGCTTAAAATTTCAATGAACTTAAATAGATAAATATCTCTGGACATTCCACACAGCGTCATCTAGTCCCAAGCTAAGCAACTTAATGATTGTGTCATGTAACCAGATGACTGATATACTACTAATCCTATTTCAAAAATTCTTTCACCGATGTGTAGCATGGACTTTCCGAATGAACATAGGCTATATTTTATCAAGGTGCCACGTGAGCGAAGCCGCGGGCGAGTATATAAGCTAGTATTTTATTAAAATGATGAGTTACCTGGATGTACCGGCGCTGGAGATCGTCTGCACCACGTCGCTGGCGCCATCTGTTGACAAAAATATGTATTATCATAGAGATGTATTATTAAAAAGTCACAATATAATAGCTGACAACACTCAAAAAATGTCCGAGCAAATTCAATGTCATTTGACATTTGAATGTAGACGTTATGTCGTTTAGTTCATTATAAATGAAAAATCTTACTAAAAGTTAACGGATCCTGCCGGAAGATTTTTCATTTATAATGAACTATCCAATACCTAAGTGTGGTTTAACACTGTAAAAATAATAAAAAACTATAGTTATGTCGTTTGTTTTAATTTTCAATGCCGCTTGTACGCAAATAGAATAGAGATTTTGCGTTTACATTTTATTTGTCTAATTGTGGCTCAATGATTATTATATTTAATAATCACTAGTTTGGGTAGCAATGGCATTTCTGCTTTTTTGTTAACGTCTAGGTAAATATGTTCAGGTAGTTATGACTGTCGAGGTTTTTACGATTGCTATTACAATTACTATTCAGGTACTTGTGACTGTTCAGCTACTAACGACTCATTAGGTATTTACGGCTGTTCATGCAATTATGACTGTTCAGGTACTTATGACTGTTCAGGTACATACGGCTGTTCAGGTAATTATAACTATCGTCACCTGTCTATACAGATATGGCGCGCGGTACTGGCACGGCCCCGGGCTGGTCCCCTGGCCTCTCGCTGTGAACTTCCTCTCCTGGTAACTTCTGTCCTGGTAGTTACGGTTGTCGTGGTAGTTACGGCTGTCATGGTAGTTACGCACGTCTTGGTAACTACGGGGGTCTTGCCCGTTGTTTCTGGAATATTATAATCATGAAAAATCTTAATAAGGTCTCTCAGTAGGTTCCCGTTTTTGCAACTTCATTAGTGTTATTATTATTATTTTTAGCCGTTAGTGTCCCACTGCTGGGCAAAGGCCTCCCCCCATTAAGAATGTTATGTTCATTATTGTTATTTTTATAAAATTCATACATTATTGGTCTTATTCATAAAGATTTGTGTCAATTCAAGTGACAATTCAATATACCTACATTAAAATATTATGTTTTTAAAATTGTAGATTTAAAATGTTTTTTCTTGTATATGTCAATGACAAGAGATAGCAACAGATTTAATATCCGTTTTAGCTAAAGTAGGTTTCCAAAACCATTATGCATAAGGGGATTAAAATATAAAGATAAAGATCATTTAATTTTATTTGCATAAACATGTGTAAATCCTACTAATATTATAAAGGTGAAAGTTTGTGTGTGTGTAAGTATGTAAGTGTGTTTGTTACTCTTTCACGCTAAAACTGATTTGGCTGAAACTTGGAATATACATAGTTTATGACCGGGAATAACACATAGGCTACTTTTAATTCCGATATTCTCACGGAAACGGAAACTACCGCGGGTAACACCGCGAGGCGCAGCTAGTATGATGATAAAACTGGGTATAGCCGCAACATGTTTTACCGATTTCGATGAGCAAAGCGAGAGAAATGGCATGCTTTTAGTATACACAATTTAAATATTACAATAATGAGGGCGATTCTGAGTGTCGCAAAAGCTAAACTAAGCTAACTAAAATTATTGCCATCCTTTTTATTCCCATCGGTATGAAAGGGACGGCAACAATTTTAGTTAGCTTAGTTTAGCTTTTGCGACACTCAGAATTGCCACTAATGTCAAATCAAATACAATAAAACATGATAATTAATTACAACATTCAATTTATGAAAAATATAAAAAAACTCACCTGTCGTGATAATTATTTCTTTCTTGCGTCCTCTCTTGAAAGTGCGAATTCTGTACACCTCTTTCCGGAACATTTTGCATACTTTGAACATTCCTATCAATAGCGTTACTTTGAACATTCCTATCAATAGCGTTACTTTGAACATTCCTATCAATAGCGTTACTTTGAACATTCCTATCAATAACGCTACTTTGAACATTCCTATCAATAGCGTTACTCTGAACATTCCTCTCAACTACGCTACTAGTAACATTTCTATCGTTAACGCTACTGACATTCCTATCAATAGCGTTACTCTGGACATTTATATCAACGGCGTTACTAACATTCCGAGCGTTACTTTGAACATGTCTATCGTTAAGAACATTCTCACTAACGTTACTTTGGAAATTCCTATCGTTACTTTGGACATTCCTATCGTTACTTTGAACATTCTTCACGATAACATCTTGTGCGTTAACTTGCACATCCTGTATTTGTGCTTGTAAATTCTGTTTCTCTTGAATATCTGGTTTGTTAACTTGGACATTTTCTTGGTAAACCTTGTTTTTTTCTTGATATTTGTATACGTTCCGAGCTTGGTTGCATTTTCTATCTGGAATGTCGTTTTGGTTATCAGCTTTTCTGTCGTTCATTCTACCTTGATTGATTTCGTTCTTATTTCTGTCCTGATAACTTTTAGCTTGTGTTCTATCGTTAGTTTTCTCCTGACAGTCTTTGTGTGTACCGTCCCCTTTGCCGTTGACTTCGGGACAGTCGTGACGGCGGCGTTCGGGACGGTCGTAGTGACGCTGGTAGTTGTAATCTCGTCTTTCGTGATGATCTAAGAAAGAGTAAAAATGTCAGAAATATTCATAAGGTGTATTACTTAACAAAAAAAGTAAGTAAACATCGAAGCGCTCGTGGCGAAGCTTGCTAAGACGTTCTTGATAGATTGTCAAAGTTAAGCAACGTTCTGAGCGGTCACTACTTGGATGGGTCGCGTGAGCAAGTGGCCAACTCTGGTGACGGAGATTTTAGGCCGCCTAAAGGCCTCTGTCATGGCTTAACGACTTTAAAAGCCGGGACCGACAATTTAACGTGCCCTCAGAAGCACGGAAGCTTTCCGAATGAACATAGGCTATATTTTATCAAGGTACCACGCGAGCGAAGCCGCGGGCGAGTAAATAAATAAATAAAATATCCCTGGACATTCCACACAGCGTCATCTAGTCCCAAGCTAAGCATTTGAATGCTTGTGTTATGGTAACCAGATGACTGATATACTACATATATACATTTTTTTTGTTAATACATACATAATAGTGGCAATTCTGAGTGTCGCAAAAGCTAAACTAAGCTAACTAAAATTGTTGCCGTCCCTTTCATAGCGATGGAAATGAAAAGGATGGCAATAATTTTAGTTAGTTTAGTTTAGCTTTTGCGACACTCAGAATTGCCCCCATTATACATAGAAAACAACCAGACACGAAACAAATATTTGCAGATCATACAAACATTTGTTCAGTAGCGGGGATCGAACCCGCAACCTCTGCGTCTCAGGCGAGCTTTCGCCCACTGTGCCACAGAGGTCGTCTAAAGTTAGTGGTATATAAACGTTGGTAACACTCACATGTATTTTTCGACTGCAAATGTCTGATAGAATTGACGATGGCGCGCGCAGCCGATGTCAATTGTACATTTTCTGCGTTTCTGTAAAAAAAAACCTTAACTCATCCCTATATCCTCCCATTGAAGTTATTGATGAAATAAATAATATCCTTGGACATTCCACACGGCGTCATCTAGTCCCAAGCTAAGCAACTTAATGCTTGTGTTATGGTAACCAGATGACTGATATACTACTTAGATACATTTTTTTTGTAAATACATACATATTATAGATAGAAAAACATCCAGACCTGAAACAAATATTTGCAGAACACGCAAATATTTGTCCCGTGGCGGGATTCGAACCCGCATCCTTCGCGTCTCAGGCGGGCCTTCGCCCACTGCGCCACAGAGGTCGTCATGAAAGGGACGGCAACATTCTTAGTGCTCTCAAATTAGTGTAGTTTAGTTTTAGCGACATCTGAATTGACTCCAATATCCCATTAAATCCTTGTTCTGACCCATGCCCTCCTGATATACTCACGATATCCTCCCATTGAAGTTGATAGGATAGCTCCCCAGTATCCCGCTGCCGCTGTTTCTCTTCCACTCCTCCCTCCTGCGGTCAATGCCCTCTCGCTGCACCATGCCCTCATGATATACTCACGATATCCTCCCATTGAAGTTGATAGGATAGCTCCCCAGTATCCCGCTGCCACAGTTTCTCTTCCACTCCTCTCTTCTACGGTCCATGCCCTCTCGCTGCATCATGCCCTCCTTGATCTGATTGATCTTCGCCACGATGTCTGAGTTCTGACGGTCGAACTTCTCGTAGGACTTATCTTCGGGGGTTATGATCGGCGTTTGGCTACTGAAATATAAAAAAATTGGTTGTTAAGAGAGCGCCATATGCAAATTAGTCGTCAAAATCCTTATTTATCTCAGTATTATGTGAAAGCTACGTCCTTCATATTTAGGGAAATTATACTTTGAACTTTTATCTTGCGTTATGGTTTTTTAGAAACACGATTGGTAAAAGTTTTCTCGATCATATATTTTTTTGAAAAATACATGTTTTTCACACAGTTTGCTATTTATCTCAGGAACAGAAAGCTATTTTTGTTGGTTTTATGTTTTGACAAATAACCTAGAAGTATTTATTTAGTTCTGGTTTTTTAATTTTTCGATTGCTTGTTTAATTAACTTGTAATTAAATAAAAACTGTTTTTTCGCTATAAATTATGTTGCGTGTCTATCGTTCTGCGCTTCTCACTCACGAGTAAAAACATTATTCGCTCTCCCGCTCATTCCTCGGCGTTATGGCAGACTCTTAAGGTGCCTGTATGGGTGAAACTAGCGTCGCCGCACATTTTATTTGTATACAAACAAAACAAAAACAACAAAGGAATTTTAAGAAACTGAATGTACAGTTTGTGAAACCTATGTAATAGTTTTATTTTGTAAAGTTTAGGAGTAGCGAAAACAGAGTTTTGCGGCCACCAAGTGCAACTTCGCTACTCCTAAACTATACAAAATGAAACTATTACAGAGGTATATAGAACGTCTGAAACTGAGTGATAAATCACCGCTCGAGAGACTATTCCCGCTTAAGTATAGACTTTGAATACGAGCCTAAAGTAACAAAAAAACTGCATTTACCTTGATGGTAAAGAGTTCCGTTTTCTCCGCGTGTCCATCACTGGGTACATAGGCTGGCACACCGGGTATGCTTGGGGCATCACCTGTAAATAATACAATATTGTAAAAAGCCGTGTTGGCCGAGTGGCAGTGCCTCGACTTTCGATCCAGAGGTCGTAGGTTTTAAACCTTTTTTTTTATTTTTTTTTATAATTCGTAACTTGTACATATATAACTAATATGTACTATCTTCTATACTATCTATACTTATATTACTTATTATTATTACTTGTAATATTATAAAGAGGTAAAGTTGGTTTGTTTGGGGTAATCTCCGAAACTGCTCATCCGATATCAAAAATTCTTTCACCGATGCGTAGCGTGGTCTTTCCGAATGAACATAGGCTATATTTTAACTAGGTATTGGAGTGTGTGCGTGAGTGGGTCACTCTGAGGCTCAATTCACATCAAAAGAGCGGCGAAGAGCAGCGAAGCGGAGCGCAGTTTCAGTGTCATACGCCATAGCCTAATTCTCTGTCTCATAAGGACTTTACAGGACTGGGAGTCAAGACATGCCATTTTGGCAACCTACACTTGTCGATGACTGTTCGGCTATACCTACCTACCCACCTACCTACATATATACCTACTTTAATGCATACACTTAATACTAACATAGTTCAATACTAAGTACTAACAACCTATGGATGTAAAAGTCTGAAATAAAGAAATTTTATTTTATTTTATTTTTTATTTATAAGTAAAAAAAACAACAGCACCTGTGGGTATACAATGTTGTAGTGTGTATAAGGCTGTTGGTAGACGACTGGACACATCGCTTGTGATTGCATCGGCGCCCATTGTACTGTTTCTGGATACTGCATCTACAAAAAAAACTTAGGCCCTTACATCTTTACTAGATGATTTATACAGAGTCAGGAGGCAAGCTTTGCCTACACTTAACGGGACACTGTAGTGCCTGGGACATTGTTGAGATGGAGGCTTGTAGCACCTAAACCATCCTCTCAGCTGTCGGACATATCCACAGGAGAGACATTAGTGGCAATTCTGAGTGTCGCAAAAGCTAAACTAAGCTAACTAAAATTGTTGCCGTCCCTTTCATAGCGATGGGAATAAAAAGGATGGCAATAATTTTAGTAAGTTTAGTTTAGCTTTTGCGACACTCCGAATTGCCCCCAATGGTCAATACGTGTGGGGCTGACTAGCCGCGGGTTTCCTCACGATGTTTTCCTTCACCGTTTAAAGCTCGTGTTAGTGCATATACATTTTTCGACACGAAAAGTCCATTGATGCACGGCCGGATTCGAACCCACAACCTTCGGATAGAAAGTCGAAGTACTTATATTGCATCTAAAAATACATCTAATATTAGTGCCTATTCAGGACGTCGCCAAAACTAAACTAAACTAATTTTACAGCACTAAAAATATTGCAATCTCTTTCATAGCAATCGAAATAAAAAAGGATGACATTTTCATTGATAGGCACCTCGACGCGTTCAGTGCCCATGACACACATGTGAATGTTGCTTCGAAGGGTCAGATTTAATAAAAAATTTGTACACTTATCAAGGATCGATGAAAATACAAACAGTTTTAAATGAAAATTTGATTTAAACGGTGAAGGAAAACACCGTGGATGGTCTTGCAACCTAATGCTTGTAATTACCGGGTATTGTAGTAGAGGAGGCAGCACGCCCTGCAGGGGGTAGGCAGGGGCCACGGCCGCGCTCAGCTCCGGGTTGTAAGGCACGCTGTAACTGTAACAACAATTATATACAGGGTGTTACCAGACCACTACCGAAAACTTTAGGGGGTGAAAGTACCCATCAATATGAACAACTTTTTCTAAGAAACCAACACTGTGAACGCGAAAAAAAAACAGCAGTTCCATACATAAGTTCAATACCTACTTGGCTAAAGTGTATGAAACAGCTGGTTTTTTTTTCGCGTTCACAGTGTTGGTTTCTTAGAAAAAGTTGTTCATATTGATGGGTACTTTCATCCCCTTAAGTTTTCGGTAGTGGTCTGGTAACACCCTGTATTATAATAATATATCTTAAAACATACATATACATACATAAAATCATGCCTCTTTCCCATGGGGGTAGGCAGAGACCACGGATCTCCACTTGCTCTAATATATATTATCCTTGGACATTTCACACAGCGTCAGCTAGTCCTAAGCTAAGCAACTTAGTAGTGGCGATTCTGAGTGTCGTTTAAACTAAGCTAACTAAAATTGTTGCCGTCCCTTTCATAGCGATGGGAATAAAAAGGATGGCAATAGTTTTAGTTAGGTTAGTTAAGCTTTTGCGACACTCCGAATTGCCCCCAATAAATAAATAAATAATATCTGCAGAACATGTAAACATTTGTCCCGTGGCGGGGATCGAACCCGCAACCTCCGCGTCTCAGGCGGGCTTTCGCCCACTGCGCCACAGAGGTCGTCAATGTAAACAATATCACACTAATATAATAAAGGTGAAAATTAGTGTATGTGTAAGTATGTAAGTGTGAAAGTGTGTAAATGTGTTTGTTGCTCTTTCACGCTCAAACGGCTGGACGGATTTGAATGAAATTTGGTACCAGAATTGCTTATACCCTGGATTCTTTAATAGCTACATTAGATCCCGGTATTCCCACGGGAACGGGAACTACCGCGGGTAACACCGCGGGGCATAGCTAGTAAACTTATAATACCTCCTCTGTGGCTGCGGTTGGTTTTGTAGGGTAGTATCAACACAACCTCCATACGCTGTATAGTCCACGGGCGCGTACGGATAACTCGGGTCTGAAACAATTTGTATATTATACTTGAGAACTCTACACTTTAGCCAAATTCGACTGCCATGTTTGTAAAAAAAACTGTCGGTACTTAACCTAAAAATATAAGTCGTAGCAAGTCATAGTCACGAAGTTTTCAGCTATTTTCATATTAACAGGCATTTTTCATGTCATAACTTGAAAAATAGATAGAAATATAATATAATATAATATACGTTGCATGTTATGTAAATTTAAGTTTTAACCTTTATAATTATTATTATATTTTTTTTTTAATTATGTTCACACTGTTATTGTAAATTTTTTAATTGTATAATGACCTGTACTCGCTCGATGTTACATTAATAGCTTGCTGTCTGTCACCTATAATTATAATAACATTTAACTCGTTTCTCTTTTGCATGTTATGTTCTTTTCATTTTGCACGCTTTGATGTATATTGTGTTGGTGGCTCTAATAAAATAAATAAATAAATAAATAAATTTTATCGAAAAAAAAACATATTGGCTCAAAATTGAGTTTTTAAGACACTGTGCTTGACGCAAAAAAGCTCGCAAGTGTCATTTCGCCATTTTACTTAGGTGTGACGTCATGCCAAGGTAACTTAGGTGCGAAGTCACGCTAAGGTAGGAAGTTCAAAATTTTCAAACGAAACTAAATGACAAGAAAGTGATTTTACTTAGACGTGACGTCATGCGCTCCGTTTACTGTTTCACAAAACATGGAATGGTTGTTTGTTTTGCCAAATAATCTAGAAGTATTTATTTATTTCTATCTTTTACTTTTTCGATTAGTTGTATAACTAACTTGTAATTAAATAAAAACAGTTTTTTCGCTATAAATTATGTTGCGTGTCTTCGTTTTGCACTTCTCACTCAAGAGTAAAAACGTTATTCGCTATCCCGCTCGCTCTTCAAATTATTTCTTTATGGCACACTGTTAAATTCTTGTTTATTCCATCCAAAGGTTGTCTGGAAGAGATCGCTTCTTAGCGATAAGACCGCCCATTGTACAATTATTCTTAAGGTTTACTAGTTCTTAAGTTTCTTTTGTAAATGTACAATAAAGTATTTTCATTCATTCATTCATTAAATAACAGTTTTTGTGTAGTATTTTTACAGAAAATGTGAACTGTTAATAAACATTTACGAACAATGTCTGCGTGACAAGAAATGAGTAGTTCCTCACCAATTCTGAAGGTGTTTTCTGCGGCCTGGTGAGGAGGAGAGGGCACCTTCTGCTCCTCCATCTGCTGCTGGAGCAGAGGCGGGTAGCGGACCAACTGTTGCTGCAACTGGTCCTGAAACGTACGCACAAATAATAAATAAATAAATAGTTTATTTATTATTTTACAGTGTTAAACCACACTTAGGTATTGGATATTTCATTATAAATGAAAAATCTTACTAATTTATAATTTATAGTTTCGGGCCTCGGCTTAGAGGGTCCGTAGCCTAGTTGGTCAGGCAAGCTCGGCTTAAGAGCGATCGCTTGTATCTACGCAGGTTCGAATCCTGCCGGAGCCTTTAACTTTTAGTAAGATTTTTCATTTATAATGAAATAAATAAATAAATGTAAAGAAAACCTCTATCTATGTATTACGAGCTCTTTCCTTAGATTGTTCTTGACACCGGTTGGTATGACGACGGGCGCTTGTCAGCTTGTGTCATAGAAATTTTATACGTAAATAATCGATTGTTATTTTATATTGAATTACATTTTATTTGTGAAGATACAGAAAGTAAAGGCTTTTAATATTGTTTCTGTACTTTCAGAGAAACATTTATGGCTTTTATTTTGCTGGATATGATATCATTATATAAATATCCCTGGACATTCCACACAGCGTCATCTAGTCCCAAGCTAAGCAATTAAATGCTTGTGTTATGGTCACCAGATGACTGATACACTACATAACACAATATACCCCCTTATGTAATTTCCCCAACAAAAGTGGAACCTGTCTCTAATCTCTATGGTAAATTGGTAACCTTTATATTACTCTGTGGCGCAGTGGCCGAAAGCCCGCCTGAGACGCAGAGGTTGCGGGTTCGATCCCCGCCGCGGGACAAATGTTTGCATGTTTTGTAGATATTTGTTCCGGGTCTGGTTGTTTTTCTTGAGGTCCTACAAGAATAAATGATTTTTCTTTCTTTCTTTCTTTCACTTACCACTCGCAAGGATGGGTTCTGTATATATTGGTAGCCTGGCGCCATGGCTTGTGTATAAGCTACGTTTGTCAACATCGGACCTGGAATAACACATAAAAAGCAGGCCTTTACATCTTTACTAGATGATCTATACAGAGTCAGGAGGCAAGCTTTGCCTAACACACGGACACTGTAGTGCCTGGGACATTGTTGAGATGGAGGCTTGTAGCACCTAAACCATCCTCTCAGCTGCCGGACATATCCACAGGAAATACAAAGGGGACGATTCTGAGTGTCGCAAAAGCTAAACTAAGCTAACTAAAATTATTGCCATCCTTTTTATTCCCATCGCTATGAAAGGGACGGCAACAATTTTAGTTAGCTTAGTTTAGCTTTTGCGACACTCAGAATTGCCACTAATGGGTGGTTACGAAGAGAAAAAAAAATGATTAAGAAGAACAGAAGATACTCCATGTCTTGGGTTTTAGAATAAAAACGCGTGGTGAACAAAATGCAGTCGGCAAGCTGTGCACACTGTTTTCGCTTATATTTTTTTAATAACCTATGTCCCACTGCTGGGCAAAGGTCTGCTTCAAAATCCTCCAATGACCCTTGTCTTTGGCGATCTCCCACCACATAGCGAAAACAGAGTTTGGTGGCCACCAAGTGCAACTTTGCTACTCCTAAACTATACAAAATGAAACTATTACAGAGGTATTAAAACAAAGCTTATGATAGGTTTCATTTCACAAACTGTACATAGTAATTTAAGTGTTTTATTGTTTATGATGACTGACAGAAGCCCTACACCGAGGCGAATGGAAAAAGGGAGGGGAGGCCTTTGCCCAGCAGTGGGATCCAGTGGGCTATTTAGATTAGATAGATAGATAGATTGTTTATGATGTTTTTTTATCTGTTAATGGTGTGCAATAAAGTATTTTCTATCTATCTATCTATCTATCTATCTATTCAGTTTTTTAAAATTTCTTTGCTCAACGTAATAATAAAATAAAATAGGCGGTGGCGCTAGTTTCACCCATACAGGCACCTTAATAGGTGACGCGCTACATAAAATCAGTAAGTAAGTTCGTATGAGCAAGTGGCCAACTCTGGTGACGGAGTTTTTAGGCCGCCTTAAGGCCTCCGTCATGGCTTAACGACTTTAGAAGCCGGGACCGACAATTTAACGTGCCCTCCGAAGCACGGAAGCATAAGATCAGATACTGCTCGTTTTAAAAACGTAGCGTGCATGTAAAAAAAATAAAAAATGAAATATGATCACGACTGTATCCCGGGAGCGGTAGACATTTTTTCAGATCATTAGGCAATTTTTAGATCTTTTCGAAGATGTCTAAGGGGGTAGTCAGAGGTATGTCCAAATACATATTTGGTACATGCCCACTTTTTGCAGAAGTTAACTTTCCATACGTGACAGGTTGCAAGCCCATCGACGCTATGAGCCAACTGGTTTCCTCACGATGTTTTCCTTCACCGTTATAAGCTCGTGTTAAAGTGAATGTGGATAGGCTATAAAGTGTAAACTCACGTATATTATGATCCTGCAGTAGGGGCGGTGCTTTGGCCGGCGGTACCATTTGCATCATATCTGGTAAGTACTGCGTCATCTGAGATGGAGATTGTACCTGTAATTAGACAATATAAATAAATAATAAATAATAAATATCCCTGGACATTCCACACAGCGTCATCTAATCCCAAGCTAAGCATTTTAATGCTTGTGTTATGGTAACCAGATTACTGATATACTACATACTTAGATACATTTTTTTTTTGTAAATACATACATATAATACATAGAAAACAACCAGACACGAAACAAATATTTGCAGATCATACAAACATTTGTCCCGTAGCGGGGATCGAACCCGCAACCTCTGCGTCTCAGGCGGGCTTTCGCCCACTGTGCCACAGAGGTCGCCAGAAAGAAAGAAAGAAAATTTTGACACACAACACAATACACAGAGAACTCGAAGCAAATAACACTACCTAGCAAAAATAACAAAAAGAAACAGATTTGAGATGAACATACTTCAATTTATCAAAATCGGTTCAGTGATTTAAGGTGAATGAATGAATGAATGAAAATTCTTTATTGTACACTCAAATACGATACAATTAACAACTTAAGAAAAATCTAAGTACCTGTCTTTATTTGTGCCAAATTTCATCAGAATCGGTTCAGTGATTTAGGCGTGAAAGCGCGACAGACAGAGTTACTTTCTTATCTATATATATAAAGAGATACTAATATTATAGAGAGGTAAAGTTGGTTTGTTTGTATGTTTGGGGTAATCTCCGAAACTACTCATCCGATTTCAATAATTATTGTACTGATGTGTAGCATGGACTTTCCGAATGAACATAAAAAAAAATAAATATGATCACGTCTGTATCCCAGGGAGCGGTAGACATTTCTTTCAGATCTTTTTCGAATGAACATAGACTATATTTTATCAAGGTAGGTACAACGCGAGCGAAGTCACGCGAGTAAGCTATTTTATAATATTAGTAGGGATTTCAAAATAACTCACCTCCTCATTATAACCTCTATTCAGACTAGCAAAAGCTCCATAATACACAGTGTCCTGATAACTTCCCGCCTTGATCTCCCTCACGCTATTGGCTGGCTCTTGCCTCTGATTGGTCGATTCAGACGCTGCCTCGCTCTGATTGGTCGGTTCGGACTTGTAGTCGTTGATTGGCTCGTAGCGGGGCTTCGTTGGAGTGACAGGCTTGGGGATTTCCTGAAACATTACAATCATTTAGTTTGACCGTTATTTCGAATCACGAATTTCACAGTTGGGAGTAAATTATGCTTTTTTAGATTATTATTTTTTGAGGTATCGAAAAAACGTATAAACTTTATACATTTACTAGCTGCGCCCTTCTGTGAATTGTTCCCGTTACCGCGGGAATACCGGGATCAAAGTAGCCTATTCTTTAATCCAGAGTACCTATAAGTAATTCTGGTACCAAATTTCATTCAAAATGGTCCAGCCGTTTGAGCGTGAAAGAGTAACAAACACTTACATACTTACACACACACAAACTTTCACCTTTATAATATAAGTGTGATGTGATAACATGTATTATCATGAGCTATGAGACTAACCTTTCCCGTCGTATTCTCCTGCGTCTCGTGTACTTCGTATTCATAGTGATATTGTTCTGTCGGCTGACATTCACCATCTGTAAATAAAACATTAAATTATAATAGTTTTTCGGGAAAAAATTACAAAAAAAATGTTTTTATATCTGAAATTATTGTCAGAACTTATAATTAACCAGCTATGCCCACGGTGTTACCCGCGGTGAATAGTTCCCGTTCCCGTGGAAATACCGGGATCAAAAGTAGCCTATTTTTTAATCCAGAATATAAGCTATCCTAGTAATTCTGGCAGAAAGGTGAAGTTTGTGTGTGTAAGTGTGTATGTAAGTGTGTTTGTTACTCTTTCACGCTTAAACCAGCTGGACGGATTTGAATGAAATTTGGAACCAGGATTGCTTATACCCTGGATTAAAAAATAGGCTACTTTTGATCCCGGTATTACCACGGGAACGGGAACCATTCAGCGCGGGCAACACCGCGGGGCGCAGCTAGTTATTTATAAAACTTACCATGATCTATGAACGAATGCTGTTTCTCGAGCCGGCCGCGTCTCTTCTCATTATTTTGATCAACCTGTTGACAAAATTATACAAAATAATTAATTTAACTATTTGCATTTTCAAATACATACATTATTATCATTGAGATGTATTATAGAGTCACAATCTAATAGCTGACAACACTCAAAAATTGTGCGTGCAAGTACCTCTCAGAACGTTGCTTAACTTCGATCGATCAAGGACGTCTCAGCAAGCTTCGCCACGAGCGATAATTTCGAGTAATACCTTTGGTTGTTCAGTTTCTTCATATTCTGCGGGGTCGTACATGACGGGCGGGTTCGAAGGATCGAAGTGGTACAGGCTACCATCAGGGTTCGTCAATGCTGTTCCCGTCTGAAATATAAATAATAATATTATTATTATTATTATTAGGAGCCTGTATCATCCCACTGCAGGGCAAAGGCCTCCCTTCCCTCTCCACTCCTCTCTATTGTGAGCTAGTGTAGTCCATTGTGGACAGTAGGAGTCAAGCTTGTCTCTCTGAAATATAAATAATAATAAGAAATTAAATTAATATCCTTGGATAATACACGGCGTCATCTAGTCCCAAGCTAAGCAACTTAATGCTTGTATGGTAACCAGATGACTTATATAATACTTAAATACATTTTTTTTGTGAATACATACATATTAGATAGAAAACACCCAGACTCGAAACAAACATTTGCAGATCATACAAACATTGTCCCAAATAAATGTCATAGGACTTTGGACCCAAACTTAAACCAAGTACACTATGATTTTTTTACTCTTTGACCGCCCACACCACGGGGCCCGCGGGCAGCGGGGGACACGCCGGCTCCGGGGCCCACCGCCTGGATATATAGAATGAATACCTGTGGGTGTAGCACGATGGCCCCGGGGGGCACGCACGCCATGTCTGTGACCGCCCACACCACGGGGCCCGCGGGCAGCGGGGGACACGCCGGCTCCGGGGTACCACCACCTATATACAGAGATCGTTATTATTACACACGGGAAATTACTCACGTTAAAATATCGTCGATTTAGATACCGACAATATTTCTATTTGAAAGAAAGAAAGAAAAATCATCTGTTACCAGTAGGTGAGGGTGTGACTGAATCTGTGCTTCGCAAGCTGAGCGTCTTGTATCCGGACGATGAAGGGGACAGACGCCAACTGCTGGACGCGAGATCACCTGAAACAATATATATAACTCAAGCCATCTTTACTAGATGATTTATACATTTATGCATACACAATACATAAATATAAATATTTATGTCTTTTCAGCGCATTTTATAGTAAATATACATCACCATATTATCGACAGAAAGCAACCTAAACCAAAGCAGGACATACAAACATTCACCCGCGACAGGATTCGTTCTCGATACCTTCGGGTTTCAGGCGGACCTTCGCCCACTGTGCCACAGTGCTCGTATAGTTAAAGCTGAAATTATTTGATACCTTGTCGACTGAACAACGCTCTTGCGGGCGGTTCTCCTTAGTCGCCGAAGCTGTGACTTTTATACTTTTCGTATATTATCAAACTCAAGGTGCGAGAAGCATCCATTTTATTTATTTATTCCTCTCATATAGACAGTTACGGTTTCGTATATCGAATGCTAGGCCCACCCACACATGGGCTTGAACTTGGTTCCAACATTAGAATGGCCAATGGCAATGCTCAGTTTACGATTATTCGACACAAACGGCATTTCCATTGGCCATTCAAATGTTGGAACCAAGTTGAAGCCAATGTGTGGTGCCCGCATATGACAGTGAAGAGGTGATATAGATAGAGTTAACGAAGTATTATTCAGTCGTGTGTGCTCTAAAAGCACACTTGCTTTTTTTTGGTAAATAAATACAATAATGATGACAGAAAATCACCTAAACAAATTTTTCAGAACATACAAACATTCACCCGCGGCAGGATTCGTTCTCGATACCTTCGGGTATCAAGCGGACCTTCGCCCACTGAGCCACAGAAGACGTTGAATGCAGAGTGAAATTAAAGAATACCTTGTCGACTAAGCGCTCTCGCGGGCGGTTCTCCGTAGCCGCCGAAGCTGTGGCTTTTAGACACGGCGCCGCCGCGACCACGCCAGCCGCCCGCCCCAGATGAGCCCTCTAAAGAATGCACCTGAAAGTACATCATAAGTAAAGTAATATTAAGTTATTATTATTAAGTTATCTATATGTAATCTCTTGCTGTTGGTTTTCCTCTAATGGCCGAAATTAATATTCAATCCGACGACTGTTATCTGTCAAAAAGTGCCACACAAATTGTGTTGTTTAACAAAGTTGCTATGTAATGATGATAGATTAAATAAATAAGTACTTAAATAAATATATTTTTTGAATTATTTATTTTGTAGGTGGCGCTCATCGGTGCTTTAACCGAGAAATCATCTTACTAATAGTTTCAGCTCTCGGCGTGAAGGTTCCGTAGCCTAGTGGTCAGGCAGCTCGGCTCGAGCGATCGCTTGTATCTACGCAGGTTCGAATCCTGCCGGAACTGCTAACTTTTAATAAAAAAATTCATTTATAATTAAATACCTAATACCAAAGTGTGGTTTAACACTGTAAAATATATAATCCATTATAAATAAATAAATAATGATTTTGACTCCCCAAAAACTGCAGCCCGGCGCCATCGAACATTTGTTTCGCTGTGGGATTCGAACCCGCACCCTCTGCGTCTTACGGCCGGTTTCAACATTAAACTTAGGAATGATCGTAGATTGATCGCCATAGCAACTTTGTTTAGACAACAAAAAATGTAGGACACTTTTTGACAGATAACAATATTACTATGGCGACAGATCCACGGTTATTAGTAAGTTGAGTATTGCAACCCGGCATTAAACAATAATGAGTTACCTTCAGCAGTTTGTTTCGCCCCGGCTCAGGTGCTAATAGCTTGACAGTGCCCGCTGTCAGCCACGGCCATTGAGATTCGTCTTGGTTGCAATTATCCTGATAAAAAAAAACAATCATAAACATACGACCTCTGTGGCGCAGTGGGCGAAAGCCCGCCTGAGACGCCGAGGTTGCGGGTACGATCCCCGCTGCGGGACAAATGTTTGTATGATCTGCAAATATTTGTTTCGTGTCTGGATGTTATTCTATCTATAGTATGTACGAGTATGTACATATTTACAAAAAAAAATATTATGTATCTATGCAGTGTATCAGTCATCTGGTTGCCATAACACAAGTATTAAGTTGCTTAGCTTGGGACTAGATGACGCTGTGCGTAATGTCCAAGGATATTTATTTATTTATGGTTGTCTAAAGGTAATACTTTTTTTTGTAAATACATACATACTATACAGGGTGAATTTTTGAGACGGGACAGTAAGGGCAGGTACCTTAAACGTTATAGTTACAGGAAAACGTTTTTAAGAGACTATCCATAAATTTTTAAAATATTCTGAACTGCATTTACAGATTTTGGAAAATATGTACAGTCAGCAAGAAAATGGTCATTTTACACAAAAACTTTTTATGATGCCAATCGATCCTGTTTCTTATAAGGATCAAAAGTCTCTACCGGACCGACTAAGGTTTGAGTACTAGAAATGTCAGAAATCGCACAAAACTTTTTCCATACATTTCGGTAAAAGAGCCAAACTTCAAAATTAGCTAAACTTTTTGTTATGGGTAGATCCGCTATAATCCGATATAAAGAAAAAAAGGCTGGCTGAAAAAAATAGGTCAGTAAAAAAAGTTTTAAATTTCAAACTTCGAATTCGATTAAAATTCTTGGTTTATTTCAGGTCATTGTTATGTTTGCTATGAGAAAATTCTAGATTGTTAGTTGCAATTAATCTAGGTATGTACTTTTTGTTAAAAAACAATTTTTATTAAAATGTCATTTTGAGCAATTTATTTCAATTAATTTTATTTCATTATAAATGTAGTTATTTTTGTCTGTGTCTAAAGTACAACATGTTAATTTTTTCAATTCTAATGTTGTAAAAGATTATCGATGCAACTTCGATGAATTTTTACTTAGGTAGGCACTTTTGCTTCTAGGTACAGTAAGCCACGAGGCCAGCTAGACACTCACCATTAGGACTCGTACTAATTATCTTATGCCCCCTGTATTTCCGTACAAACCGTACAATTCCGAAAAATGTTTTTCGCGATTTCTGACATTTCTAGTACTCAAACCTCAGTCGGTCTAGTAGAGACTTTTGATCCTTATAAGAAACAGGATCGATTGGCATCAAAAAAAGTTTTTGTGTAAAATTACTATTTTCTTGCTGACTGTACATTTTTTCCGAAATCTGTAAATGCAGTTCAGAATATATTAAAAATTTATGGATAGTCTCTTAAAAACGTTTTCCTGTAACTATAACGTTTAAGGTACCTGCCCTTACTGTCCCGTCTCAAAAATTCACCCTGTAGATAGAAAAACATCCAGACCCGGAACAAAAATCTGTAGAACATACAAACATTTGTCCCGTGGCGGGAATCGAACCCGCAACCACCGCGTCTCAGGCGAGCCTTCGCCCACCGCGCCACAGAGGTCGTCAAATAATGTACTTTATGATTTGTTTTTTTGATTGACGTGCCCAAAATTTTGTGTCGCGTGCCAGTAATGACACGCGTGCCGTTGGTTAGCCATCCCTGATCTATGGCTCAACTCACACCAAAAGAGCATCGAAGAGCAGCGAAGCGGAGCGCAGTTTCAGTGTCATACGAATTTCAACTTTATCATTACTATAATACTTATTATCGCATGAGAAACTCGAACGAGTCGCGAGGATGCCCGCGGCGCCGCGGGAATTCCGGTGAATTCGAATACGCGCGCCTTCTCTGCGATAATATGTATTATAATAATGAAAATAAAGTTGAAATTCATATGACACTGAAACTGCGCTCCGCTTCGCTGCTCCTCGATGCTCTTTTGGTGTGAGTTGAGCCTATATCGACCTTGATTCTAGTGTAGACTCACAGTGCTGAATATCCTCCGTCTCACTCGCTCGTATTCTCTCTCCCTCTGCTCGAGTGATTTGCTTCTGTTCATGGCAAGCGCGCCGGCGGCGGGCGAGTCCAGGGAGTGCCCATCTCGCTTTAATATTGACCTATAGACAAGGACAAAACATCATCTTTACTATCTATACTAATCTATCTATACTAATCTATCTATACTAATATTATAAAGAGGTAATGTTGGTTTGTTTGTTTGTTTGTATGATTGGGGTAATCTCAGAACCTACTCATCTGATTTCAAAAATTCTTTCACCAATTTGTAGCTTAGACTTTCTGAATGAATGTTCGCCGAGGCGCGTGTGGACTGTTTCTACACCACCATGCAAGCGGTGCACATCCCTGGGGCGCAGGGTCCGGGCCAGCGACAACAGCATACTGAATGCTTTCGCATGTAGGCTCGATTGTGAGTACATCAATCACAATAGTGATGATGCACTTCATAGGATTGTAAAACATGTCTGTGTAGTTTATGATGTCTTGTGTATTTTATGATGTATGTGTGTGGCTAATTTTAAATTTTATTTTTGTTATTATTTTAATATGGATGTACTAAATTGTTGTCTGAAATAAATGAATTGAATTGAATAGGCTATATTTTATCAAGGTAGGTACCACGTGAGCAAAGTCACGGGCAAGTTAGCTAGTTATGAATGAAATAAAAAAAAAGACGTGTGGCACTCGGAGACTGCCGCGGTAAAGCTATTGCATGGGGGGTGTTAGGTTATTTTCGTTACGGAATTTCTAGATTCGATCTCCACGCTCAAGGCCCGCGATAGAAGCTATGCAATAGCTTAAAAATATAAAATAAAATAATTCGGCCAAGTGCGAGTCGGACTCGCGCACGAAAGGCATCGTACCATTCTGTGAATATTTAAAGCGTAGCTGTTGCCTGATATCGAGCAATCACGTTTGTTGTATGAGTCCCTTCTTAAATCTTTATTTTATACTGTTTTAAGTTCTGTTTCGTAACGTAAATAAAATAAAATAAAAATAAAATAAATAAATATGATCACGACTGTATCCCGGGAGCGGTAGACATTTCTTTCAGATCATTAGGCAATTTTTTTAGATCTTTTTGAAGATGTCTAAGGGGGTAGTCAGAGAAAAAACAATTATATACAAAATGTTCAAGCAAATGCATTTTGATTATCTCCTTACGGTTTATGTAAGCGCTCCATGGTCTATCCATACAAGCTTCCATTTAATGAACAGTGTTCCTAGAATATCAATATTCTGAATCTAGGTCATGACCTACACAGAAATGATTTTCATCTACAAAATAGGTTACATTAACAAACATAACGAAGCGCTCGTTGCGAAGCTTGCTAAGACGTTCTTAATAGATCGTCGAAGTTAAGCAACGTTCTGAGCGGTCACCACTTGGATGGGTGACCGCAAGTGGCATTTATATCTGAGCGCTTCCGTGCTTCGGAGGGCACGTTAAATTGTCGGTCCCGGCTTGTAAAGTCGTTAAGCCATGACGGAGGCCTTAAGGCGGCCTGAAAACTCCGTCACCAGAGTTGCCCTCCCCCCCCTGCTTTATGACGACACTTGGTCCCCCCCCCCCCGGGGTGTTACCACCCGCGGTGAATAGTTTCCGTTTCCGTGGGAATATCGGGATCAAAAGTAGCCTATTTTTTAATTTAGGGTATATGTAATCCTTATAAAACATATGCAAACGGGTATTTATCACGAATTTTACCTTTAATAAATATTACCTTTTATAATGTGTTCTGATCGCGAAAGTTTAAAAAAGACAATATGTAATCCTGGTACCAAATTTCATTTAAATCCGTCCAGCTGTTTGAGCGTGAAAGAGTAACACAGTTACACACACAAACTTTCACATTTATAATATTTAGTGTGATAACAAGGGCGTAGTTAGATAAATCTTTTGTTACCTTGCTTCTTGTTAGAAAAACACGGTAATATATTTAAAAATGCTCTTAAAGAATGGTTAATTGACAATAGTTTTTATTCGGTTCAGGAATTTATTGAATTATGACATTTGTGTAATTATATTATTCTTAAAATGCATGCAATTTTTTGTAATTTTTTTTATATAAAATTTGATTACTAATAATTTAATTTAAAGTAGGTGTTGACTATTAATAATGAATGACCAATGATTGTGAATTGAATTTTAATTACAATATACCTACTTACCTAACTATTGGTATGTCATGACAATGACTGAATATGCAGAACTATTTAATGTACCTACCTAACATGCTTGTGACATAACCATTCAGAACAAATAAATAAATCTTTATCTTTATCTTTATCTTTATCTTTATCTTTATCTTTATCTTTATCTTTATCTTTATCTTTATCTTTATCTTTATCTTTATCTTTATCTTTATCTTTATCTTTATCTTTATCTTTATCTTTATCTTTATCTTTATCTTATCTTTATCTTTGTTAAAACTCATAAAAAAAAATGTATCTAAGTAGTATATCAGTCATCTGGTTACCATAACACAAGCATTAAGTTGCTTAGCTTGGGACTAGATGACGCTGTGTGGAATGTCCAAGGATATTTATTATTATTATTATTCGTTAAATAATCATGAAAAAAAAATATGATAACGACTGTGTTCCTAAGTTGCGGTAGATTTAAATAACTTAAAAATACTATCTATGAAATATTAAAATTCAATTTATTTTATATATTCAATTAAATTAAATTACAATATCAGATTACTTTGATGATAAAAACGCTTGGGACTAACTAAACGTGCTCCGACTCAGTTTATATTTACTTGGACCGCTGAAACAAAAGCTAGGCCCACACCACCAGGTTCTTGCCTGATTCTTTCCCTGGTGTAGGGAGTCGCGTTGGAACAGGCAGTAGAATCCCCTAGTTTTAAGAACGTGACATGTCAAAGTGGTCTATAAACGATCGTACTGAATAAATGACATTTTGATTTTGATTTTGAATAAAACAATTTAATCAATTCTAAACAAAAAGTGTATTATCTTTTATCCAAACATTTCATGCGATTATGAACCTTATTAGCAATTCCTACAGTCCTGCCCAATTAACTTATTTACGACAAAATTTAATCAATAAATGAATTAATTATTTTATTCATCAAAAAACATTGATGAATTTTGCAGAATTATGATCTTATCATAATTCTGCAAAACATTTCGACGAATTTAAAACAAAATTGTATCTCTACTTTTCAAATATTTCATGCAATAATTAACTTTATTGTAAATCCTACCTGAGCGAGTTTTCAATTTCACAGGAATGCAACAGGCGAAGTGAGAGCTAAAATGACTTCTACCTCCTTCGAGATAAGGTTGATAACTGACAGACTTGGCCGGGATTTGGCACACGCGCAATAAAGGATGGGAAAATCATATGATTTTATAGATATGTAACTCCAAAATAAAGGAAATTTCAGACAGCGCCATCTATCGTAAAACAAAGACAAGCTTTTACTATTGAACGCTTTTTGTTGGTTTTGACGATATAGGACAAGTTCTTTTTAAGTCATTTGCTTTATCTGTCCATCTCTTACTATACCCACTTCTGGTTATAACTATATCTGTTTCTGACCAATTCTGTATTCGTCGATTTCTGGTTCGGTCGACCCTCGGTACAGCCAGCATGTGCATGAGAGTTGGAAGATGTTATGGAGCCCATACCATTCATTAAAAACATTGATTAAAAAACTGAGCCCAAGGGGAATTTATGTATGTAAGTAGGCTAGCATTATCGCACTTAGACTACTATCTCTGTTGCTATCTCTTTACAATTAAATGTACTTATGTGACTAAAAATAATCATTTTCTAAAGCCTTGCTAAATTGTTAATTATGATGCATTATGGTCAGTCAGTCACAAGTGAAAGCAATTTAGCTGATATCACATAAAGTGTTGATATTAGGAACTAAAAGAAAGGTTAGGATCGTGGTCTCTGCCTACCCCCATAGGAAAGAAGCGTGATTTTAAGTATGTATGAATGTGTGTATTAGAAACTTAATAAAAAATACTCAGAAAAAAACTATTTAACCTCGACTTAAGATAAGATAAGATACGTTTATTTGCCAGAACATCATAACTTGAAAAGAACGATTAAACCTGCCTGTCCATTGAAGCGGAGCGAGCTGGCGGAGCGGAGAAACGGATAAATATGAACCGATGCAATGCAATCCTATTGGTTAATATAGGTACCATGAAATTGAAAATTAATTTAAAATTTTATCAAACTTTCGCATGTGAGCATTATAATTAACAATTTTTACATCCTAAAAACGGAGTATCACATCTAACCCTCACTATCATTCCAAGTTATTCTGTATTGATTTATTATTACAACAAAGCATACACTACCCATCCCACTGAGATGCAATTTTAGTTCCGCGAGTTTGATAGATGGCGTTGACACAGGTGCATGTTAGTTCCGAGTTGAAACATAGATGGCGTTGTTATCAATTATGGTTATGGGCCGTATGGAAATCGTTTGTGCAAAGCTATCCAGAAAATGGCAACTAGCTTACAGTACTATTACTTTTACTATAGGATTTTCAGATCTATCTATAGATAAACAAATTAACCCCAACCTACTGGATAAATAACTTCTCGTGGCCGTTAAAACAGAAAGGTGCTTAGTAATTTTATTTCACCATTTATTTACACAATCTTTTCATATAATTTGAATTTGCATAGGCATGAGTTTAAACTGCTTTGTATTCAATTGCTTTGCATTGATGTGATAAACATAATATTGAATTAAAATTAAGAAAAACAAAGCGTTATTTTTAAGAAATTAAAGAACCTTTAAATATAAATTATGCGTCTGCATCTCAAACGTTTAGTATAGGCAATTAGGCATAATAGTGGCAATTCTGGATGTCGCCTAAACTTAACTAAACCAATTTGACAGCACTAAAATTGATGCCATCCTTTTTATTTCGATCGTTATGAAAGAGACGGCAACATTTTTAGTGCTGTCAAATTGGTTTAGTAAGTTTTGGCGACATCCAGAATTGTCACTCCTGACGCTGTATAAATCATCTAGTAAAGATGTGTGTAAGTGTGTAAGTACGTACTTACACACACAAATTTGAACGGTGAATAGTTCCGGTTCCCGTGGAAATACCGGGATCAAAAGCCTATGTGTTAATCCAGGACATAAGCTATCCTGCGGGCCTAGCGTGTGCAACATGAGAAATCATCTCGTCGTCGACAAAATATTATCCTCCTGCTCTAACATAGTACGTTAGAGCAGGAGACATTATCGAGATATTTCATTTGTCGTCTCGACGCGTTGCACATGTTAGGCCTACTGGTACCTGGTCCTTCGGCTGTACTTAACCGTGCAGTAGTGCTTAAAGCTGCTCTTATATCGGTCTTTAACTAAAAGAAATAAGACTCACTTTGCATTAGCTCCTTTTATAACTCCAGGCGGGTGTCGCTGTGGGTTGAAGTTAGTCACGCACCAAGTCTTGAAGTTTGTGCATTGGATCTTGTAGTATAAGAAATAAGACTCACTTTGCATTAGCTCCGTCGATAACTTCAGGCGGGTGTCGCTGTGGGCTCGGCGGTGGGAAGTTAGTCACGCACCAAGTCTTGAAGTTGGTGCATGGGATCCGACCCCCGCTTGTACCTGCAAGTTATATATTTATTTAATAAAAAAAACAAACATCAGTCTATAGGCAGCATGGCTATTGATATTTAATTTAGGATCTATAAACGGAAATAAATATTTTTAGACATTAACAGCGCCATCTAGTTTCAAGCTAAGCAACTTAATGCTTGTGTTGTGATAACTACATAACTGTTAAGCAATTCATAAATACTTTTATTTTGGTAGATGCATCCATATTATATATGGATATTTGCAGATCATACGTTTGGCTCGTGGCCTAGAATCGAATCGCAACCCTATGTGTTACAGGCTGGCCTTCACCTACTACGCAACAGAGGTTTTCTGAAATTTTACCCTTTTTTTGAAACTCTTTCATCCCACATCTGGGCAAAGATCACCCCAAACTCTTCCAACCTTCACCTTTCTTATCTTCACCACAGATTATATAATACACTAGTACAGATGCCTCATGTGGAACATTGATAACAATCCTGAATTTGCGGGCAATGCGTCGGGCTATCCCGTTTCACCTGTGTTTCTGAGTCAGCGCCATCTAACGTTTATGTCATGTAATTTTATTTTATTTTGTAGAAATTGATCTAGTAAATAAAATAATGGGATATTTTATTTCGTTATATATTGAAAAAAAATATATATTTAAAACAGAAAATGTATGATTCTGGCATAATTTTGGTGTTCACATGAATTTCCAGAGACATTATTTCGAAATCGCAACACGTAACGCTATCTATTATTATTTTTTTGGAACTGCAAGCGTTTTATAAGGAAATGGTATTCATAATTCATATTCATAATTCATTTATTGCGAAAATGGGTAGGTACAACATGTCAAGTAAATAAAATTATAGATCAGCCATTATCAGCTTTCCAGCATGCAATATTAAGTCCTAACACATAAAATTCAAAACTTATCAATATTATAAAATGTTAAAAATAGAAATTGAATGTCAAAGGATTAATCATTATTATACATTATACGTCAGACAGCAAATAAAAAAATACAAATTATGTCTACCCCATGTCTTCGCTTAACTTACCACTTTTAGACACAATAACACAGTTCTTGTTGGACTGGTCGAGGTGGTGCGACAGCTGGAACAGCGACGCACAGCGATGAACCAGCATCCGGCCGTATGACGTCATCACCGGGAACTTCACTATGCATCGCCTGAAATAAATATATATCCTAGGTTATTCCACACAGCGCCATCTAGTCTCAAGCTAAGCAAATGCTATGACTGTTACCGTAACACATAATAAATATGACCATAAATATGAATATGAACATATAAATAACAATGATACACATGATATTTTTTAATTTTTTGTAAACAAGTGGCAAAATTAAAATTTTATATAAAAAAAAGTAAAAAAAAATTTAAGCTTTTGAAACAAAGTATCAAATAAGTCCGAGGGGGCGTCAAAATCATAATTGAATCTACCCGAATTACCACGGGGCCCCTTTATATATATTTTGCTTCTTCCCCTAGGGGAAGGCACTTTTAAGTTTTTGCCCCGGTTTCGTAATATAATCCCTGCATATGTAATCCCAGCTTTTGCCCCAGGTTAAAGAAATATTAGATCAGGGGCTAATAAACGTACCCTTAGCTAGGGAAGGGGACTTTTAAGTTTTTGCCCCGATTCCGTAATATTTATTTATGAAACAAAATCCACAGCAATATCAGTCCTGCATATATTTTGCTTGGGGGCAAAAACTGGGAGGGGGGGGGGGCCTCCCAGTTTTTTCCCCGAGTTAAAGAACGCCACCAGCTCTGGCCCCGTCGGTTCTGACTTCTCATCTCTTGATGGGGTAAAAACTTAAAAAGTGCCCTTCCTTAAGGAAAGGGCACTTTTAAGTTTTTACTCCTTATCCGTAATATAATCCTAACATATATTTTGCTTTCCCCCCTTCCCAGTTTTTGCCCCCCAATAAACGTACCCTGTATCGTTGACAAGAGAGTACAACTCTTTCTCTATCTTGAGTAGAGTGAAGCGATCCTTGCCACTCTTGTTAAGCGTCTCCATTATAAACGCCACAACCTCCGGCCTTGTCGGCTCTGATATCTCATCTCTTTATGGGGTAAAAACTTAAAAAGTGCCCTTCCTTAGGGGAAGGGCACTTTTAAGTTTTTGCCCCGGGTTAAATAAATATAATATCCGGGGCTAATAAACGTACCCTGTGTCGTTGACAAGAGAGTACAACTCTTTCTCTATCTTGAGTAGAGTGAAGCGATCCTTGCCGCTCTTGTTAAGCGTCTCCATTATAAACGCCACCAGCTCTGGCCCCGTCGGTTCTGACTTCTCATCTGGAATATTAAACATTACAATCAAAAATCTTGAATTTAATATTCAAGATTTTTGATTGTAATTAAAGATAAAGATTATTTATTTGCATAAACATATATTGTGTAAAATTGTTAGCGATAAGGCCGCCCATTGTACATTGTTCGTAGTTTTATCACTGATTGTATTTATGTCTTAAAAATTAAGGTGTGCAATCATTGAGATGTATTAAAGAGTCACAATCTAATAGCTGACAACACTCAAAAAATGTGTAAATTCAATGTTCTACAATGGCATTTGACATTTGAATGTAGACGTTATAACGTTTGTTTTAATGTTCAATGTCGCTTGTACGCAAAAAGCGCAGTTTCAGTGTCACACGAATTTCAACTTTATTTTCATTACTATAATACTTATTATCGCAGAGAATGCGCGCGTATTCGAATTCGCCGGAATTCCCGCGAAGCCGCGGGCATCCGCACGACTCGTTCGAGTTTCTCATGCGATAATAAGTATTATAGAAATTAAAATAAAGTTGAAATTCGTATGACACTGAAACTGCGCTCCGCTTCGCTGCTCTTCGATGCTCTTTTGGTGTGAGTTGAGCCTAAGTCTGTATGTGAACATTATTATAAATGCTTACCTGAATCGGTTCTGCCGAGCATACTCTTTGGTTTATCTCTTCGTTCCGGGCATCTGGAAACATTCACTTCGATAAAATACACAAATTATTATATTAAAAGTTACCATCTTCCATATTGCGGTCTGAAACGGCCATTTTTTATCCAATAGCTAAGTGTGGTTTAACACTGTAAAACATTGAGATGTATTATAGAGCCACAATCAGACAAATAAAATGTAAACGCCAAAACTCTGCGCACACTACGTAGTGCGCCGAGTTTTACTTTTTTGCGTACAAGCAACATTGAACATTAAAACAAACGATTTATATGTCTACATTTAAATGTCAAATGTCATCGTAAAACATTGAATTTGCTCGCACAGTTTTTGAGTGTTGTCAGCTATTAGATTGTGACTCTTTAATACATCTCAATGCTGTAAAATAATAAATAAACTATGTATGTATTTAGAAAAAAAAATGTATCTATGTAGTGTATCATCTGCTCCTGCATTGTGTAACTTGTTTCACATTGTATCCAAGTTGTATCAAAGCAAAAATCACAGTAAATCGCGAAAATAATTGTCTGATTTAACGCTGATTAAGTAAATTAGTAAGTTACTTACTTAAATACTGTCATATTTGACAGTTATTTTCGCGATTTACTGTGATTTTTGCTTTGATACAACTTGGATACAATGTGAAACAAGTTACACAATCAGGGGGCTGGTTACCATAACACAAGCATTAAATTGCTTAGCTTGGGACTAGATGGCGCTGTGTGGAATGTCCAAGGATATTTATTTATGTCCAGAAGAGTATAGTTACCTGCAGTAATATTGCTCGTCCAATTCAACACTCCCTGGTTTCTTGCCTTCATTGTTTATAGCTGAAAAAAGAAGACAAAATTAATAATTCTATGATAATCGACTTCAATTTCGTTTCGTAAGAATCAAATTTCCCGCACTCTCGAAAGAAACAAATAAAAAATCTGTGGCCAACTCTGGTGACGGAGTTTTTAGGCCGCCCAAAGGCCTCCGTCATGGCTTAACGACTTTAAAAGCCGGGACCGACAATTTACCGTGCCCTCCGAAGCACGGAAGCGCTCAGCCGATAATGCTACTTGCGGTCATCCAAGTAGTGACCGCTCAGAACGTTGCTTAACTTCGACGATCTATCAAGAACGTCAGTAAGCTTCGCCACGAGCGCTTCAAATCGGTTTTATCTTACCATTGGGAAGCCAGGTCATCCCCACGCATAAAGGGCCACCTTTGAGTCTAAATGCGGAAAAGGGAGTCCCCACACATACATACATACATGTATGAGCTTGTGACGTTCTTACCATTGGGTTCAGAATCGGAAAATTCCGGACACTCGTCTGCGCAAATCCCCGAGTCCTGCTTTATCGTACAGATATGCCTGCGCCGACGACCTCTGCGAATAATCATTACTTTTTATAAGTAGGTACCCCTATGTAGAAGAGGAAAATGATTGGTCATCTTATACGACACTTAAGGTGCCTGTATGGGTGAAACTAGCGCCACCGCCTATTTTATTTTGGTATTACGTTGAACAAACGAATTAAAAAAAAACTGAATGTACAGTTTTTGAAACCTATTATAAGCTTTTTTTTTAATACTTCTGTAATAGTTTCATCAATCAATATATATAAAACAATAAGCATTTTTCTAGAATCAACGTACAGACCAAACCGCTGAAGCTATGAAGCTGAAATTTGGAAAGTAGCTTCCTTTTACAACAAAACTACGTACTAATACGGGATTTTTCCAAATTCCACCCCTAAAGGGTTGAAAAGGGGTGAAAACGTTTGTATGCAACTTTTTAATGCGTGAATCGATTTGCTTCAAATTTGGTATAGATATTGTAAATGATAAATAAATTTACACGTTTTTGAGGAATAAAAAAAAAATGCCTGCAAAGGGGTAAAATGTGATGTCAAAGATTGTATAGGAACTTTTTATTGGGTGGTTCGATTTGCTTGCAACTCGGTTGTAATACTAACGATGCAAAATAAATATACACGTGTTAAGGGTTTTTAAAGAAACCCTTTAAAAGGATGTTATGCAGTGTCGAAGTTTATTTAAAACACGCGAGCGAAGCCCCCGCGCAGCTTTGTATAGTCTGCTAGTTTTGTATAGTTTAGAAGAAATAGCGAAGTTAGATTTTATTGATAAAACTATTATTATTATTATGTATGTCAAGGTTTACCATCATGGGACTATGGAGTCCCGGACCTTTGGTAGGCATGCATGGGGCCGAAGCCAACACACAGAGGCCCTTTTGACAGTTTTGATGTTTTTGTGATGGAGACACATACCGGTGACTACCCTGAATAACACAAGAAATGCATCCAAAGGCAGTCCCCGGTCATAAATTAATTGTTTTATTAATTATTATTATTTTATAATATTTATTATTATTTTAAAAAATATTTGGCCACCAAACTCTGTTTTCACAACACTCCTCACATCGCCTAATTATTTACCTGCACTGCGGGCACGCTGCGCACGCGCCGCACACGCACGCGACTCGCGGGTTGTTGGACAACAAGTCGCGGGTGGAGTCGCGCGACGAGTCGCTCAGCCAGCGCTTGGCGCGACCCCGATGCTCGTATGGGGGGCTCTCGTCCCACGCGCCTTGAGTTATCTAACAAGAAAGAAAGAAAGAAAGAAAAATCTTTATTTTGTCATTACATGTTAAATATAAATAAATATCCCTGGACACACCATAAAGCGTCATCTAGTCCCAAGCTAAGCATTTTAATGCTTGTGTTATGGTAACCAGATGACTGATATACTACATAGATAGGTACATTTTTTTGTAAATATATACATATTATACATAGCAAACAACCAGACACGAAACAAATATTTGCAGATCATACAAACATTTGTCCCGTAGCGGGGCTCGAACCCGCAACCTCTGCGTCTCAAGCGAGCTTTCGCCCACTGTGCCACAGAGGTCGTCGTATTAAAACACATTACATATAAAAAGAAGAAAAAAACAAAAAAAACAATGAAGAAAAATGACAAAAATGACTACTATTCAGCATGATGCTTCGGCAGGAACCGAGGAACCTGCCGGAGCGCTGGTCTTCCGTAGTACCGTAAGATAATAAATTAATAAATATCCTTGGACATTCCACACGACGTCATCTAGCCCCAAGCTAAGCAATTAAATGCACCTAAACCATCCTCTCAGCTGTCGGACATATCCACAGCAAAGACATGGTCAATACGTGTGGGGCTGACTAGCCGCGGGTTTCCTCACGATGTTTTCCTTCACCGTTTAAAGCTCGAGTGCATATAAATTTTTCGACGCGAAAAGTCCATCGATGCACGGCCGGATTCGAACCCACGACCTTCGGATCGAAAGTTAGTACTTAGCCAACACGGCATTTAGTTTGCCGGGGCAGCTTGTATTATTATAATCTAAGTCTATCTATCTATCTATCTATAAGTCTATCTATCTATCTATCTATAAGTCTATCTATCTATCTATCTATAAGTCTATCTATCTATCTATCTATCATAATATCTCACCTGTATCTCGACGGGTTTCCTCGGATCCACCCTATCACTGTACCCGAACGCATCACTGTCATGATTGAAGTCGCTCTCACTCCTCTCCGCGACATTCACTTTGTTGACGCTCTTCGGGGCGTCTGGTCTCTCTTGCACTGAGGGGGAGACGGTGCGAGGGGGAGAGGTAGACTCTCTGATCGCCTGGCTTCGTACAAGCTGTTTCGTTTTGAAGCTCTGGAAAAGGATTTAAATTTTAGACTAGCAAGAAATATCTGCATAGCATAACATAATGTACGAGCCAATAGTGGCAATTCTGAGTGTCGCAAAAGCTAAACTAAGCTAACTAAAATTGTTGCCGTCCCTTTCATAGCGATGGGAATAAAAAGGATGGCAATAATTTTACTTAGTTTAGTTTAGCTTTTGCGACACTCCGAATTGCCCCCAATATTGCTCGTACAGCAGATTTACTTTATGTATTAGGTACTAATAATAAAACAGTCGTAACAAAACCTTTGCCACGCGACGATCGATGTGTCGGCGATTTACATACCTAACATTACATGCGACTCAGATTGTAAAACTTACCTAATCTAAGTTTACTTTCTTAATGAATCTAATAACTACACAACAGTGGTTTGGTGTCCTATAAATTAACTATAACTGGAGTGCCCTCAACGAGGAGAAAACCCCAACATCTCACGAACTAGCATATTTTCTCGACTTGACATAGGCATCTGATCAAGTTTGCAAAGCTATTATGAACGTTGATTTATCATTGAGGGATATAGGCTTTATATAGTATAACAACAGATTAAGAAAAATATGTAAAACATTGAGCATAATGTATTCAGTAGATTATAATCAAATCTTCTATCAAATCTGAGTATGAGTTTTTTTGGATTACCACAAGGCTTCATGTTGGGGCCATTTTTATTCATAATTTATTAATTGCAAATAGAAGAAAATTATTATCAATTACCCTGTTTCTGTTTAGATGACTTCCGTCCTCAGCCGACGCACACTTTTCCACTTCTTGCTTATCCATATTTTCTGATGTAAACCTGAAAATGGTCATTATTATTATATGACATCAACCTTACCCACCGTGCAATGAATAATGGTTGTTTTTTTGATCTTACCTTACTTATCTTCCAGGGAAAAATACTTCCAAAACAGTTATTTCACAATAAGGGAAGTTATTTTACAATAGATATAGAAGAATTTGGACCAATCACGGTTACTACAACTACGAATAAGAAGGCAACTATTAATTTATAATACTACTTTAAATAATCTCTCATCCAAAAACTATTAAAGCCTCATTCGTAAACCGAATTAAAAAGATTTAAAAATCCGCGGCGGGAAATTTAAATTTGACGTTTATTCGAATTTGGAACACATGAAAGTGTTGGTAAGCTCGTTGTTTTTCTTTTTGATCTTTAGGTTTTTTATAGTGTTCGGTTTTGCTGTATTTGTGCGTGGACGGCGACTGACGGAGAGCATTTTCTTTTATTGTTTAGTCCAAGATGGCGGAAAGAAGGGCTTAGGAAAGCAAAGATGTCCGGAACTTCCTTTCTGCGTTCGGCGCCATAAGTCTGAAACAATACAGAGTCAAAGTTAGTTATCACAAACTAAGCAATATTAATATCATTGGTCAATTTGTTTTTCGATGACCTCGGTGGCGCAGTGGGCGAAAGCCCGCCTGAGACGCAGAGGTTGCGGGTTCGATCCCCGCTGCGGGACAAATGTTTGCGTCTGGGTGTTTTCTATGTATAATAATGTAAGTATTTACAAATAAAAAATGTATCTATGTAGTTTATCAGCCAAAAGCCAAATTTCCGGCAAGCCGACCCGTATAAATCCGGTAACCGATCAAAACCCCGTGTATCACTAGTATAGTACACTGAATGAATCATCTAGAATAGTAGATTCTAAGGCCGTATACAGAAAGAAAGCTGGAAACTTATAAGCGCTTACCGGCGCTTGACAACGCTGGTCCGTTCTACACAAAGGAAGAATGTTGAAGCACAGTTGTATATGAATTTTAAATGGCAGCGCCGAGCGCTGACCAGCGCGTGTTGAAGCTTGTGGGAACTTGTCGGCACCGTTCAGTGCTTATCGGCGCGCGTTCATATATTTTCTTGCGCGCTTACCAGCGCTGTTAAAAGCTGGTAAGCGCTTATAAGTTTCCAGCTTTCTTTCTGTATACGGCCTAAAGCATATAAGCCTAACTAATTCTCAGTAATGAATGACCTTGTGGGTCGCCACTTGCTGGAACTGCCGACTCAGCGTTGAAGGTCGTGCTTGCTATCACGATTGAAGGGGTGTGTCAATTTTAGTGCAGGGGAAATTAAGCTTTATTGCAGCATGTTTAGATACATAATGGAGTTCGTTCGTTCGTTCGTATGAGCAAGTGGCCAACTCTGATGACGGAGTTTTTAGGCCGCCTAGAGGCCTAAGTCATGGCTTAACGACTTTAAAAGCCGGGACCGACAATTTAACGTGCCCTCCGAAGCACGCAAGCGCTCAGATGAAAATGCACTTGCGGTCACCCATCCAAGTTGTGACCGCTCAGAACGTTGCTTTACTTCGACGATCTATCAAAAACGTCTAGCAAGCTTCGCCACGAGCGCGGGAAGTACTTAAGTCCTAAAAACCTCATCGTGCTGATCCAGATTGTTTTGACTAGATCCAGCGCCATGTACATTGTAATTTTTTTTTGAGGAAATAAATATTCTATTCTATTCTATTCTTAAAACCCTGATCGTAAAATTAAGATCAAGTTTAATGATAAACCTACTAATCTAAAAAGAAAGGAAATTATTAGAAAACTTAAGCCATTAATCATTATTTCGTTACCGTATTTTAATCTGTGACGTAAACGATGTCTAATGCCGGGTTGCAATATTCAACTTAGTAATAACCGTGGATCTGTCGCCATAGTAATATTGTTATCTGTCAAAAAGTGTCCTACACTTTTTGTTGTCTGAACAAAGTTGCTATGGCGATCAATCTACGATCATTCGTAAGTTTAATATTAAAACCGGCCGTAAATCGCCATTTCTACCAAAGTTACGGGATGACTCATAGGGGTGAAATGTAAGGTTAGCGCATTAAGGTTTACAGCAGCGATCTAGCGATAGACTAATGCGATCCAGCGATAAGGAAAGCTATTGCCAAGGTACTAACATCAGCGAAGGTCGGTGAATGCCAGCTGTCAAGGTGAGACGAAAATGCGGTAAAACAACCCAATTATTAACAGCTTTAAGATCTAATAGATAAACGCCGTGTTGGCCAAGTGGATAAGTACTTCGACTTTCGATCCGAAGGTCGTGAGTTCGAATCCGGCCGTGCATCAATGGACTTTTCGTGTCGAAAAATGTATATGCACTTTAACACGAGCTTTAAACGGTAAAGGAAAACATCGTGAGGAAACCCGCGGCTAGTCAGCCCCACACGTATTGACCATTGTCTTTCCTGTGGATATGGCCGGCTAAGCTGAAAGGATGGTTTAGGTGCTACAAGCCTCCATCTCAACAATGTCCCAGGCACTACAGTGTCCCGTTAAGTGTAGGCAAAGCTTGCCTCCTGACTCTGTATAAATCATCTAGTAAAGATGTAAAGGCCTAAGTTTTAAGATCTAAAGGTGGTTCAAAATCCAGGCGAGCTATCTGTGTAAAAAGTATAACTACGGGTAGTATCATTTGCACGTCTTCAGAAGACTTCTGACACTTCATTTCACTGGACATTATTAGGCGATGGATCACCAATATATCCAGACTTTGATTTGAAGTGAAAGAAAGATAAATAAATCGTGGCGAGTGGTGAAGCGCTCGTGGCGAAGCTTGCTAAACCGTTCTTAATAGATCGTCGAAGTTAAGCAACGTTCTGAGCGGTCACAACTTGGAGGGGTGACCGCAAGTGGCATTTATATCTGAGCGCTTCCGTGCTTCGGAGGGCACGTTAAATTGTCGGTCCCGGCTTTTAAAGTCGTTAAGCCATGATGGAGGCCTTAAGGCGGCCGAAAAACTTCGTCACCAGAGTTGGCCAATTGCTCATACGAGCTTACTTACTTAATAAATAAATCAAATCAAATAAAAAAAATAGGTAGGTAGTTAATTCTAGTGCCTGTAAGTAGAAGTAT
Organism: Xanthorhoe designata; assembly: GCA_963582015.1. Classification (NCBI taxonomy): domain Eukaryota; kingdom Metazoa; phylum Arthropoda; class Insecta; order Lepidoptera; family Geometridae; genus Xanthorhoe; species Xanthorhoe designata. The sequence continues at coordinate 4,632,854 of OY757056.1, read as the reverse complement.
TTTTTTAAAGTCTCACTATATTCGAATATCACCTGCAGCTTGGCAGGAGTATAAATCGAAAAAAGCCGTTCCAAAACTAGTACAAAAAGCTGCCCCATATAAGGATATCAATTTCACTATGACCGACTTTTAAACTTGACAAAGAGATGCGTAAAATGGAAACCAACTGCAGGGGCGGGGGGATATGCAACTAGGTGACCTATATCCGGGGTCACGGAGGTCGTTCACCCGGGACAGGGATGCTGTGCCCTACTGATCTACATGCAGGTATCGATCATGAACTGCGGATTCGAAAGTGATACAGCACAACACAACAAAGGGCTAAACTTTTCGATATGATTCAAAATGATCTAAAAAAATTGGATCACTTTAAAAGCTTTTTAAAAGGTTCTTGCAAAGACGATTATTATCTAGAAGACAGACAAAGGCCATACACAAAATCGTAACCCTGATCCCGCAGTACCAGATAGCCTGGAAACTTTAAAACATCAATTTTATCCAAGAAATTTAAATACTTAGAAGTAGGTAGCAACAATATTCAATATAAAAAAAATGTTAGGTAATTTTACTAGAAAGTTATTGAAATTGCTTGGATAAAATTGATGTTTTAAAGTTTCCAGGCTATCTGGTACGGGTTACGATTTTGTGTATGGCCTTTGTCTGTCTTCTAGATATTAATCGTCTTTGGTTCTTGCTTGATTATTTCCCTGGGGAGGAGTCACATTGGAACAGGCATTAGAATCACCTAGCATGAAAATGAAGTGATCCTTGAGGTCCTACTGAAATAAACGATTTTTCTTTCTTTCATTAAATCCTTAAAAATCTAATAAGAAATGTCTAGATAGATAGATAGATAGATATATAGATAGATAGATAGATAATGCTTTATTGTACAACAAAAGAAAGAAATAAGTAAACACAAACCAGGAAAAATTGCTAAAGATACAAGTACAATTGGCGGCCTTATCGCTAAAAGCTACTGCTCCCTGAGCAGAATCACCTAGGTAGGTTATAAGACTCACAGCCGATTTCTCGAACGGAGATCATCTCCAAAATTACCTAATCAATGGTCAAATCACGTGACAAGTGTCAAACTAGGAACAAATTCGACACTCTCACGTGATTTTGACTTCAGATGTCACTTGGTTAGCCATCTTGGGGCAAGGCCAGACCGAAATCACCTAGCTGATCTAGAAGTGATTAAATAAATAAATAAATATCCTTGGAAATTCCACACGGCGTCATCTAGTCCCAAGCTAAGCAACTTAATGCTTGTGTTAAGGTAACCAGATGACTGATATACTACCTACATAGATACATTTTTTTTGTAAATACATACATACTATAGATAGAAAACCATCCAGACCCGGAACAAATATCTGTAGAAGATACAAACATTTGTCCCGTGGCGGGGATCGAACCCGCAACCTCCGCGTATAATAATAATAAAAATATAATTGATGAGTTTTAATTAATTCGCAAAAGTGATAAAGATAGCAGGTGTTGAAACAAGAACCTGTCACAAATAGGTATTGATTCTGACCTATAAATTCAGGGCAGAGGGGATGCGGCGATGGCCAATAGACTTGACATGAGTAAGTAATCAAAACCGCAGATGTAAAAGTGCTAGCGATAACGTCGATAGGTTAGGTACCACTTAAGTCAGCCAAGTGTAGCGTGTGCTGCCAGACAACATTTTGTGTTGTTTATTATAGAACAGAATATTATTGTTAGGTTGTGAGCAAATGCTTTGACTTACTTTGTTTGGCTTCCCAATTAAGATTGACTATTTAACTAAGGGATGTAAGTAAAAAAAAAGCTAGGCCCACTTAAGTACTAAACTTTTCACTTAACTTTTCAGTTCGAATCATCATATTGTTGCAAGCACCTATACCTAAGCAGCTTGCATAAATATGATAATTCGAACTGCGTAGGTATATCAAATTGCTTTTATGTTTTTCAGATCATTTTAACTACTCTACACGCCCATATCAATTTGACGCTGACTGTACTTTTCCACTCAGCCAACACGGTTCATCAAAAACACTGATGAAAAACACTGATAGATCACTCATTACTAATTACCTAGAATTATCAACGCCGGCCATTATACCTTAAAAAGATATTCACCTCAAATAAATAAATAAAGATGAGGTTAAAGCTCTCAATGAAAGCAGACTGCATTTTATACTGGCAAAAACAAATCTTAACAACAACGCCGTATTTCCAAAACAATAAGACTCATTATCCTAAAGCAACAATAGATCACATCACGTCAACTTCAATCGACCTTGCCATGAGTCATACACCTGAAACTTTCTACATTACCCCGCATTTTATAGGCAATAAGGTGCACAATTGCCTGAACTAATGAGTTTATCGGGGCATTGGCAATCCGATTGTTATCTGGTGTCAAATTGTGTGTAAAAGCTCTGCAATGGATGGTGTTTAGTACTGCCAAAGTCAGTACAAACTGACACTGACAGTGACACTTCGTACTGTCAGTCTCTTCTGTTTCGAACATGGTGAACACAGGTCGCGTCTCTTACAAATAATATAATTAGTGTCTAACAAGTGAATAAACAACAGTAAATGAGTAAAAGTGGTTTCAATCAAGATCCCAAACATTCTGGTCCTTCGATTGCCGACATTCAAGAGGATCGCCACCTATTCTTCGAGTCGTTTGGTGTGGAGGCGGAGAGAACGAAGCGAAGCAAACATCAATCGCCTCGTGCGCACGCACGCAAACGCAGGAAACGGAGTTTGGGCGGCGAACCAGCAGCGACAACAGTCGAATCAATCAACCAATCAGACACTGCTTTACACCGACGGAAGTTAGAAAACCGCACTGTTTTACCGACAGAACGAGACGATATCCATACCGCACAGCGACATCTACATTCGCAAAAAGGCAACAGCCATACATCTATCTACATCTCGGCATCTCTATTTGGCCAATCAGCGAACACGCAAAACAGTCTTCTACAGGACAACATCAATACATTTCGATCGTGCGGAGCAATCAACACTTCCGTACGCCATCTTCTTTTTTTCTGCTCCCACGCGCCATGAGGTGAGCACGCACGCACGCGGTCTCTACGCACCGACGCCATTTCCTTACAATCTACATTCTATCTACTACAACGCAACAGCGTAACTTACAAAATATTCTACAACGCAACAGCGAAAATTACGAAATATTGTACCTACCAAATACAACGATGTCTCAAAATGAAGAAGATGAAACCAATCTACAAACCCTCAAACAGAGAAGAAGCACCATCAAAGGAAAACTTACACGCATGGAAAAATACGTGCAGATATTCGACGCAGATCGACACTCCACAACGGAAATCAGAGTCCGTCAAGGAGAATTAGAGCAATTGATGCAGCGGTTCGAGGAAATACAGCTTCAAATAGAGTCGATAGACGACGCCGCGGATAGACAAGACATTCATGAAGAGGAGCGGAGCGTCTTTGAAGACAGGTATTACGGTCTGAAGTCATGCATGATGAACGCATTGAGCGCTAGATCGCCAATACCCACGACGGCGGCATCACCTTCACGCCATGCTGATCAACTCAACTGTACGCACTACGACCACACCAAGCCACGTGTCAAGCTGCCGCAACTGGAACTCCCTAAGTTCAATGGGGACATTCGGCAATGGCCAGCGTTCAAGAACATCTTCTATGCGTCCGTGGACAGCACCGACCTGCCCGTGGTGAACAAGCTGCAGTACCTGAAGTCGGCGCTGACGGGGGAGGCTGCGGGCCTCATAGCCTCACTGCTCATCATAGAGGAGAACTACTCCAAAGCTCTCGAAATCCTAGCTAAGAGGTATGAAAACCAAACCATAATTGTAAACTTTCACCTAAAAAGCATCACTAGCTTTAGTACTATCACTCGAAATAACCTCAAAGAATATTTGGTTCTGCTACAACAAAGTCTAGACTCCTTAAGAGCCATCCAGCTCCCTGTGGAGCACTGGGATGCACTGTTGGTTTTTCTAATAACGCAAAAATTAGACAACTCACTCCGAGCAGCTTGGGAGATCAACCGCAAAGAAAATTCAATTGCTTCCCTAAGCGAGCTGCTTGATTTCCTAAACCAACGCAGAACAGCCTTCGAGTTAATGTATGATGTCAAATCTAATAGTGATAAAATTCATAATGTTAAAGTCTCTCATGTTACTTCTACAACAATCAGGGAAACTTGTATTCTGTGCAATGGCGGTCATGCTTTGCATAAATGCCCTACATATCTTGAGCTTACAACTCAGAAACGCATTGAACTGATCAAATCTAAATCATTGTGTTATAACTGTTTACAGCCCTACAAATTCAGGCATAAGTGCTCCAAATTTCACTGCCTAAAATGCAAAGGTAAACATCACACATCCATACATGAGGACAAGCCTCAACCACAGGTTAATTATATCACAACCACTTCTAGCCAACAGGCACACAATCCTACTCACAGCCAACAGGCACACAATCTAACTCACAGCCAACAGGCATACAATCCAACTCAAAGTCAACAGACATACAATTCTTTACAAAGCCAACAGGTGCTAGATTCTACACATGCAACAGCAAACACTCTGACAACAGCTACTACTCAAGCACATATACAACAAGGTTCTATACAGCCAACACACACTCAATTTTCAAACACATCACTCACTACACCTTCTACAGTATTAGTGACAAACACTAACAGATATCAAATGTTGCTTTCCACAGCTCTGGTTCGGGTTCAGCATGCCTCAGGCCGGTGGATCAACGCCCGAGCACTTCTGGACACAGGAAGTGAAGTCAACATCGCTACTCACAGACTTGCATCTCAACTGGAACTACAGGTCAATCAACAATCATGCCTTATAATAGGTGTAGGCAATAGCCAAGAGCGTACTCAAGTAAGTGTAAACACGAATGTTGCATCTCGCTACAACACCTATCAAAGCAATCAAACTTTCTTGGTCATGGACAGTATTTCAGTGCCACTACCTCACATGCATGTACATACACAAACATGGCATATACCAGACAAACAAGCTCAATCACTCGCTGATCCCACTTTCTTTATGCCGGGTTCTATTGACTTATTGCTGAACGCTGAAGTATTCTATGCTACACTGCAAACTGGGCGCATAGAGCTTGGTTCGCGCCTACCCTTCCTAATTGAAACTCTGTTTGGATGGGTTGTTTCTGGTTCCTACCTAGCTGATACTCACCTACATACACTAAAATGCACCATGCACGCTAGCATGTTTTCTACACCCACATCAACAGATGACTTACTACAATCCTTCTGGGAGCAAGAGGAGCTGCTTCCTAAAAAGCTACTCTCACCTGAGGACAAATACTGCGAAGAGTTATACATGTCTACAACTACACAGGACTGCTCAGGCAGATACACAGTGGACCTACCACTACAGGTTGATAGAATAAAGGATCTAGGTAATTCTTTCAACACAGCTTACAGATGCTTACTAAAACTTGAATCTAAAATGCAAAGAGATACAAATCTCTACACACAGTATAAAGCTTTCATACACGAGTTCATACAGTTAGGACATGCTCACTACATAGAAGACTTCTCACCCACAGATATGCAAGCTTACTACATGCCACATCTAGCAGTCATAAAGCCAGACAGTATTACAACTAAATTACGTACAGTCTTCAATGCTAGTGCCAAGACATCCACTGGTATATCGCTCAATGATATAATGTATGAAGGTCCAAACATATACAATGATCTATTAGAAATTATCCTCAGATTTAGACTTAACAAATATGCTTTCTCTTGTGATATAGTCAAAATGTTTAGAGCTATAAAGATTAATTCACAACAGACATCATTACAAAGGGTCCTATGGAGAGACTCCAGATCTGAACCGCTTAAGTGTCTAGAGATCAACAGAGTTTGCTATGGTACTAAGTGTGCCCCATACTTAGCTTGTCGCACAATGACACATTCAGCTACACACCCGCAGGCAGCGGACTGTATTAAAAGTTCTGGGTACATGGATGATTATTGGTATGGATCTCAGACTCTAGAGCAATGTAAACAAGTTTGCTCAGAGCTTATAGACTTATTGAGCAAGGCAGGTTTTCAACTGCACAAGTGGTCATCTAACCACACAGATATTCTAGCACATGTAGGCACAAGTTCTACAGAAAACACAAAACATATACAATCTCTACATAACAATGTATACTCAACCGCACAAGAAACATACAATTTCACATCAGGCTATGTTAAAACGCTTGGCTTACAATGGCTACCTGCACAAGACACACTTCAGGTCAGCATTCCTGACTATAGTACTGCTCCTTGCACTAAAAGGAACATACTCTCACAAATAGCTCAGATTTTTGATCCTATAGGTATTCTAGCACCTACAACTATTCTAGCTAAGATTTTGATGCAAGACATATGGAAACAAGGTATTGACTGGGATTCTTTGATCTCAAAGGACTCTCTAGCCATCTGGCAGAGCTATGTTCAGCAACTACATTGCTTGAAGGCTATACACATACCTAGATATTATTTTACAGATATACCTACACAAATAATATTATTAGGATTCAGTGATGCTTCACACAAAGCTTATGGTGCTTGCCTGTACCTAAGAGCAACCTACCCTAACAAACCTGCAAGTTGCACACTAATCACAGCTAAATCAAAGGTTGCGCCTATCAAAAAACAACAGTCTATACCACGCTTAGAACTGTGTGGATCTCTCTTGCTAGCCCAATTAGCAAAAAGATTCATAAACATTATACATAACAAAATTAACATTGAGAAAACTTATCTATTTACAGATTCATCTATTGTACTACACTGGATCAAAGCTCCATACAAGCACAAACACGACACATATGTCACACACCGCCTCATGCAGGTCATTGACACCACCAGGGGGGATGACTGGTACTACGTAAACACAAAACAAAACCCAGCTGATCTGATCACCCGGGGAGTCATGCCTAAAGATCTTCAATCTTGTACACTATGGTGGCAAGGCCCTTCATGGTTGACTCAAGATCAATCACAATGGCCATCTACAATAACACAAACACCTGATGTAGACATAAATATATCACACAATCAAACCTCACAAGTCAAAGTAGTCAATGTCTGCACAGACTCACACATCAATCATTTGTTCTTCTTTAAGAAATTCACAGAACACTCCAGTTTCTCTAAGCTTATCAGAATTGTTGCATACATACTTAGATTTGTACAAAACATAAAAAACAAACATAACAAACATACATCATTTTTGACAGTTGCAGAACTTAAAATTGCTCACAATTTTATAGTTCACACAACACAAAATCATTCCTTCTCAAAGGAAATGCTTGAGTTACAGTCTTTCAAAAATATTGCTAACTCACAGACTTCAAACACACAAAAGTCTTACACTTTCACATCCAGCCCACTAAGGAAACTGAATCCATTCTTAGATGAAGACAGCATACTAAGAGTTGGTGGTCGCATTCAGCACTCAGACATTCCATACAATCAAGCACATCCTATCATACTTCCTGCCAAAAATCAAATCACACAGATTTTGATACAGCATTATCACCTCAAATTACTCCACTCAGGTGTTCAGAACACACTCTGTAATATAAGACTGAAATACTGGCCTATCAATGGTAGAGGTGAAGTAAAAAGATGCATATATTCCTGTGTTAGATGCAATAGGTATAGAGGCAAGGTCTGTGAGCAGCAGATGTCAGATCTTCCTGCTCCCAGAGTCACGTTGACCCGTGCCTTTGCACATGTAGGGATAGATTTTAGTGGAGCTATAGCTATAAGAAGTTCAATGACCCGGAACTGTAAATACTCTAAGGGTTACATATGCCTATTTATTTGCCTAGCAACTCGAGCTATTCATTTAGAATTGGTGACTGATCTATCTGCACAAGGCTTTATTTGTGCTCTCAAAAGATTTATTTCCAGAAGAGGAATACCTACTTGCTTATATACAGACAACGCAACTAATTTTAAAGGTTCTAAAACTGAGTTACATGCGCTCTATAAAATGTTTAAAAATGATACTAGCTACAGTGAAATTATTGACTTATGTACTTCAAATTACATAGAATACAAGTTTACCTGTCCTCTTGCAAGCCACATGGGTGGTATTTATGAAGCAGGGATTAAATCTGTAAAATCTCTCCTCAAGAGACATCTATTTAACACTAAATTAACATATGAGTTGTTGTATACTATTCTAGTTCAAATTGAAGGAATACTTAATTCCAGACCATTGTATCCTATCACTGATTTACCTAATGACTTAACTTGCCTGACACCTGCTCATTTCATTATAGGTTCTGCTTTAACTGACCTACCTGAACCTAATATACTAGATGTTAGTGAATCTAGACTGAATGTATACCAGAAAATAATGCAATTTAAACAAAGATTTTGGAAACAGTTCTATTTTAGTTACTTATCTGAATTACAAACTAGAAATAAGTGGCTACAAGTGCAAAATAATTTAAGTATAGGAGACTTAGTTTTAATTAAAGATGAAGCTTGTCCACCCACTTCATGGGCTTTAGGTAGAATTACCTCTGTAAACACTAACAAGGCGGATGGCCTATGTAGATCTGTAAAGATTCGAACTAGTAAAGGAGAATTTACTAGACCTATAAATAAAGTAATATTGCTACCAAGCAAAGATTGAAATAAATTAAAAGTTAATTTTCAAATGTGTTTTTTACATGTAAACATGTCTATATGTAACTTACTAAACGTAGATACTATACATGTAGGTATGTGTATCTAATTATTTTAAGACCTAGGTTAAGAATTACCTTGACTAGATTAAATCTAGATTAATATTTGTTTATCTAACTTCTATGTTCTCAAGAATGCTAAACTCATTAAATTTACTTTTCTAAATTAAATAAAACCAATGCTCGTTAAACTTGTCTAGTTATAAATAATACTTAGGTACATTATAATAGTTAACAGTAACTGTAACTTTAACTAACTTTTCTAAATAATAAGGTTCTAAACTACTTAGATGAAACTCAATGTTCTATTTAAATTCAGTAATTTTATTTATTATTGTGTAAACTCAAATTAATTACTGAGGCATTCCTTTCTTTGGAGGCCCCAGAATGTTTAGTACTGCCAAAGTCAGTACAAACTGACACTGACAGTGACACTTCGTACTGTCAGTCTCTTCTGTTTCGAACATGGTGAACACAGGTCGCGTCTCTTACAAATAATATAATTAAGTGTCTAACAAGTGAATAAACAACAGTAAATGAGTAAAAGTGGTTTCAATCAAGATCCCAAACAGATGGGATTTGGACATGTAAGGGCGAAATGGTCATTTAGTGTGTATACAGAAAGAAAGCCGGAAACTTATAAGCGCTTACCAGCTTTTGACAGCGCTGGTAAGCGCGCAGGAAAATATATGAACGCGCGCCGATAAGCACTGAACGGTGCCGACAAGTTCCCACAAGCTTCAACACGCGCTGGTCAGCGCTGGGCTCTGCCATTTAAAATTGATATACAACTGTGCTTCAACATGCTTCCTTTGTGTAGAACGGACCAGCGTTGTCAAGCGCCGGTAAGCGCTTATAAGTTTCCAGCTTTCTTTCTGTATACGGCCATAGGAGAGGCCATAGACTTACAGTGCCACAAACTTATCTGGACCTCACCGGTCCAGAGAAAGGCGCTGTTTTAGCATTTAGTGATAGGAGAAAGAAAGATGATTTCGTTTTTACAATGAAATTGTCGTTATTTCCCCTTTCGGCCGCCGTCCAGATAAGTAATACAGCCAATCTCAAATTCTCAATAACCTATCTCTATCTTTGGTTTTACTTACTGTTAGAAGCTATTTGACGTTTTTTTTATGGAAGAAATGTCATCTTTCCGCAGAAGGCAAAACCAAAGATAGCTTATTGAGACTAACCGTTATACGTTCTATGAATTGTAAACATTGATCAATTAGTATCGACAAGAGATTGACATAGAACTCGTAAGGCTACGAACACACTTGACGGAAATTCTGACGCCGATTTTCCGCGGCGGAATGCCAACAAATGCCATTGAATAAAAAAGTCTGCGACGTCAGATCAGTGACAACATTTCCGCGTAATGTGCCCACTATAAATAATTATCATAGGTAATATAATAACAAAGTATATTGGCGTTTCGCCGCGGAAGATCAACGACGTAATTTCCGTGAAGTGTGTTCATAGCTTAACTGAAATAAGTGACTAGCGGATTTTAATTTAAATGGCGGGTGAAACCACCCGGTACAGCTAGGACTTTATTATTTTTAAATCGAGCACATAAGACCTTTTTTTACGATGGGAAATGTTTTATGCATGCCCGGGGAGAGCAGGAGGGGTATGTCGGACTTTCCAATTACGACATACCTACTGACTAAAAACCCACCGATGCTCTCACTCACCTTAGGCTCTGTCCACAGTAGGCAAACTGTTAGCGGCCGACTGAGTTTGCAGCGTATCGGTTTAGTACGCCCTTCCATTTATTTGAAATGGAGCGTCCACAGTTTGCTAGTTTTGCGCTCTCTTTACGCAGTTTGCAGCGTTACGCGCGCCGACTGTCTCAGTTAGTGGCCGACTCACAGTTAAACCGGTTCCAGTCGGCGGCGGCGATATGGTTGATATGGCGAAAATTGATCCGAGTTTGCAGCTAACTCAAATTTCAGTTCGCCACAAATTTGCGGCTCACTCAGTCGGCCGCTAACAGTTTGCTTACTGTGGACACAGCCTTACTGCCGATGCTTCTTCGAACCTTTCATCATGAGTGTTCTGAAGTTGCTGCTCCGACAATTGACAGAGTCACGGGCAGGTTGGATTCTACCGCGGCAAAACTGTATATCTCGGCCAGATATGAAATCTGTGTCAATTTGCAATTTCTCTGAGGCCCACACGTTGGGCCAACAAACACGACTTTACGATAACTCTCACGGTGTCAGACTTCCCCACTAACCCCTAAATAAATCTCAGCCTGTATACAGTTAGTAGGTAACACACGGTTGTCTACGGAAGCAAGGGCAAGGCTGTATGAGTCACGACGCCAAGGCCGCTGGATAGATTATAGTCGGGGTAGATTTATGCGCCTACCCTCAGATTGAACTTTATAATAGTGGGCTTTATTTTGCGGAACAAATCAGGGTTGTCGTAATCCGGCGGGTCTTAATAAAGGGAAACTTTGGTTGTGTGTTTTCCTTAAGCTCGTTAGTACCTTTAGGAGAGCCTAGCCTACTCCGCTGTTAAAGTAGGAGAATATCGGTGAGACGCGAGCGGCTTGTTTAGTGGTTTGGTTTTCTCGCGTCGCTCGGAAATAAGATAAGATAAGATTCGTTTATTTGCCAGAATATAAGTTACAATCAGATCTTATAGTACTAAGGTTAGTCCAGATATATTCTATTATACTTAAGTAGGTACTCGTACTTACGCGCGTGACAGTGACAGAGTTATCCATTAAGAATGAAATGGCAAGTTTAGGCATTTATACAGCTTCGCGCCTGCGTTAGTGCTGAATTGCACTTTGTTGCGTCCTATTTAAATTAATGTTTTCGCGAAGTTGGTTTCTGTACTTGTTCTGTAATTTATTCAGTGGAGTATTTTAACCCCGAGGAAAATGAGGGGTATTATAAGTCTGTCTGAGGCTATCAACAATTGAATCGATTTAAATGCGCATTAATATTAAGAAATCTGTTCATTAGTTTGAAGATCAGCTCTTTATTTGACAAGGGATATTAAAGGGGTTTTTCATTAAGGTGCCTGTATGGGTGAAACTAGCGACGCCGCCGATTTTATTTAATATTACGTTGAACAAAGTAATTTAAAAAAACTGAATGTACAGTTTGTGAAACCTATCATAAGCAGTTTTTTAGCCACCAAGTGCAACTTTGTGGCCACCAAACTCTGTTTTCGCTACTCCTCCTAAACTATACAAAATGAAACTATTACATAGGTATTAAAAAAAGCTTATGATAGGTTTCACAAACTGTACATTCAGTTATTTAAAATTCCTTTGTTCAACGTAATAATATAATAAAATCGGCGGTGGCGCTAGTTTCACCCATACAGGCACCTTAAATGAAACTGTGATTTATCTCTAGTGAGGATCCCGGGATCGTTGTACGTCCCGCGTGTCCCAGTGACCCGGTCACTAGGGCAACGCACATCCCTAGGAATACGCGGTACACCAGCTTAACGCTATAAGAGGCAGAGGTATGTATGTATGTATGGGGACTCCCTTTTCCGCATTTAGACTCAAAGGCGGTCCTTTATGCGTGGGGATGACCTGGCTCACTAGTAGTGAAGCCAGCCTAGCTCCTCCCAGAAGCACAGAAGTTTCCTGGGGTCTTCACAGGCTTCGAGGAGCGACCTCGCGCCCTCGAAGAGGCAGAGGTAAAATTGCTCTTATGAAAAAAATGAAATGAAATATGATCACGTCACGACTGTATCCCGGGAGCGGTAGACATTTCTTTCAGATCATTAGGAAATTTTAGATCCTTTTGAAGATGTCTAAGGGGGTAGTCAGAGGTATATCCAAATACATACCTACATATTTGGTGCATGCCCACTTTTTGCAGAAGTTATCTTTCGATACGTGACAGGTTGCAACTTTGCAAGCCCATCGACGCAATTAGATTGAACGCAAATTGCTCTTATGGTTTCTCCATCTGCTTCTATAATGGGCTACCACCATGGCAACATAAAAACTCGTTCGTTCGTTCGTATGAGCAAGTGGCCAACTCTGGTGACGGAGTTTTTAGGCCGCCTAAAGGCCTCCGTCATAAAAACTTAAAGATCCTAAATAAAAAATAAAAATAAGATCACGACTGTATTTCCAATATATCTTTTTAGGCAATTTTTAAATCCTTTTGTTGATGTCTAAGGGGGTAGTCAGAGGTACTATGTCCAAACTTAAAGAATCTTTCTAAAGTTGCTAAGATTTCCTCACAAAAAAGGTTAAAAAATAGATAGTTTAAACTTGTAGCGTTCGTACTAGATCGTCAATGTTCGGGACGCATCGCCGTCTCATGACCGGGTCAGTGGGACACCGCACACGCGCAACTTCAGAGGTCTACCAGACCCCTTTTTAAATGAGTAGGTACCTAATGCCAATAATTTAAGAAACCCTGTAGAAAAATCTGACAACTTATAACTTTTAGGGAAGGTTCATATCTGACGTAAAATACGCCGAGCGTATCATCTAGTGTACTAACGTATCATCGGTTGAGTGTGAACGGTCAAGTGTTTTTCTAATACATTTGTCTGTTCTGGCGTATAATACGCGACGCATGTTCCATCAGATATGAACCTTCCCTTAGAGCATGTTGCTCTAAATGTTGACAATACATAAAAGAAAAGAAAATCATTTATTTTGGTGGACCTCAAGGATCACTTCAGTTTCGTCTTACATGCTAGGTGATTCTAATGCCTGTTCCAACGCGACCTATAAAAGAGGATTGAAAGTGAAACCACCACTTACCTATATACCATAGCCAAACGCTCTGATCTTATATTCATATTCATTTATTTATAAGAAATGAGTAGGTATATAAGGGGAAGTTTGAAAGTGGCACCTGTGGTTGAAAAGGTGAGGAGTGCCATAAGCATGGTATGGTCATGTAATGAGGAGGGATGAAAGACATATTACCAAAAGAGTTATGAGTATGAATGTGGATGGGTGTACAAGTAGAGGAAGGCCGAAGAAGAAGTGGATAGATTGTGTGAAAGATGATATGAATGTAAGAGTGAGTTCAGAGTTGACGAGCGACAGAGGAGAGTGGAAGAGGAAAACATGTTGTGCCGACCCCACTTAGCGTGGGATAAGGGCAGGAGAATGATGATGATTCATTTATTGCTTCAAGTTGGTACATTAGGTAAAGTAAAGTAAAGTAAAAGTATAAGAAAAGTTCCTTTCATCTTCGAAAGGAAGTGGAATTAGAGAATGCTTGTAAACAGTTCACTGCTTTGAATACCATCGGAAATGTATTGACGTAGCGGAAGCAACATCAAAGGTGTAACGAGAGCTCTCAGCATCCACGGAAATACTTATTAACAAGCTTTTAGGCTCAGCTCACACCAAAAGAGCATCGAAGAGCAGCGAAGCGGAGCGCAGTTTCAGTGTCAGACGAATTTAAACTTTATTTTCATTACTATTAGACTAATCGCTTGAGAAACTCGAACGAGTCGCGAGGATGGCCACGGCTTCGCGGGAATTCCGGCGAATTCCACAAAATTACAACCAGTCGTGTTCATTTACCTACTCTTAAAACAACCTGTTGGTCAAGTTTTGCATTATTATCCCAGTAATAAATCAAAACCCAAGAAATTCTATTACTATTTGGCAAACACGTACTGGCATTTCGGAAATGTGCGCCGGCGCAGGAAGTAATGTATAGTACAAGGTCGGGTGACGTCCGAAAGCTCTCAATGAATCTACGCGCTACAATTCCTCCTATTTGTGAAGTAAATCACAATGAAAAGGTATTAACGTACATTGTTGGCCATGCATGTACTCGTATTCGTAGGAGATGGAGTTTCTGGCACCCTGTAGGGTTACCGGCACTTTTGTGTAGTATAGTAATCTATCCTCGCTCACGTGTCAGTATCTTAAATGTATAAAATGTTTAGTTCATGCAAGTTACCGGGGGAGGCGCTGCACTGGATTTTCATACATTTGTGATACTCGACTCGGTATTGAGGACAGTATCCAATACTACGGTAAACTGGCGTAAACCCTAACAATTTGAATGAAATTTGGTACCAGGATTGCTTAAACTCTAGATTAGAAAATAGGCTACTTTTCATCCCGGTATTACCACGGAAACGGGATTTATTCACCGCGGGTAACACCGCGGAGCGCAGCTAGTAATAGCAGTTTAATATACACTTTGACGCATCGCCGAGCGGTACCTATAGGTAGGTAGCGTATGAAGCCATCAATCCACAGCAACGATGACGCCACTGGTTATAAATATACAGTGTCCATTGATGCGCGCCAAAACACAGCGAGCACATCGGGAAAATGATAAGAATTCACCTGAACCTTTATTAAAAGACTAGCTTACTCGTCCGCGGCTTCGCTCGCATGGTACCTTGATATAGAGACTGTGTTCACTCGGAAAGTCCATGCTACACATCGGTGAAAGAATTTTCAAAATCGCATGAGTAGTTTCGGAGATTACCCCAAACAAACCAACTTTACCTCTTTAAAATATTAGTAAATTAACGAATTCACTATCGAATTCCAATTAACTAATTCCAACGAACTACAATAGAAGACGATTTATCGTCATAAGATGAAAAACACCTTTAGAATACTTGTTGCAAGTGGATGCCAATAAAATGACTGCAGCATCCTACGTTATTTGACGTCGGCACACGTATCTTTACCTATTCTACGTCATATTGCGATTAAATACGTAGTAACAGTGCCGTTTATATTGACAAAAGTGGCAATTCTGAGTGTCGCAAAAGCTAAACTAAGCTAACTAAAATTGTTGCCGTCCCTTTCATAGCGATGGAAATAAAAAGGATGGCAATAATTTTAGTTAGCTTAGTTTAGCTTTTGCGACACTCAGAATTGCCACTAAAACTCTCATACAAACTATAAGTATCCGTTTCATTATTACATACCGGATACCTCAATATTAAATACACTGTGTAAAGACGCAATCGACAACAAATCACCAAACCCAACACGTCAGTCGACATTGACCGCTAATGATGAAATGTGGATCTTCGGTTCCAAACGGCTATAATTAGACGATGAAACACTATCCCGGCTCGTCATAAATTTTAGCACAGCACTCAGGCCTTTTTACATCTTTACTAGATGATTTATACAGAGTCAGGAGGCAAGCTTTGTCTACACTTAACGGGACACTGTAGTGGACGTTGTTGAGATAAAATAGGCTTGTAGCACCTAAACCATCCTCTCAGCTGCCGGCCATATCCACAGGAAAGACAATGGTCAATACGTGTGGGTCTGACTAGCCGCGGGTTTCCTCACGATGTTTTCCTTCACCGTTTAAAGCTCGTGTGCTATCTTATTGAAAAATACATAACAGTGATTTTATTTAGAGAGAGCTTACCCGCCCGCGGCTTCGCTCGCGTGGTGTGGTACCTACCTTGATGAAATATAGCTTATGTTAATTCGGAAAGTCCGTGCTACACATTGGTGAAAGAATTTTTGAAATCGGATGAGTTGTTAAGGAGATTACCCAAACAAACAAACAAACCAACATTACCTCTTTAATATTAGTATCTAGATTAATATTATACTAGCTGCGCCTCGCGGTGTTACCCGCGGTAGTTTCCGTTCCCGTGAGAATACCGGAATTAAAAGTAGCCTATGTGTTATTCCCGGTCATAAACTATGTATATTCCAAGTTTCTGCCAAATCCGTTCAGTAGTTTTAGCGTGAAAGAGTAACAAACACACTTACACACACACAAACTTTCACCTTTATAATATTAGTAGTATTAGTATCTAGATTAATATTATACTAGCTGCGCCTCGCGGTGTTACCCGCGGTAGTTTCCGTTCCCGTGAGAATACCGGAATTAAAAGTAGCCTATGTGTTATTCCCGGTCATAAACTATGTATATTCCAAGTTTCTGCCAAATCCGTTCAGTAGTTTTAGCGTGAAAGAGTAACAAACACACTTACACACACACAAACTTTCACCTTTATAATATTAGTAGGATAGTAGGATTAGTAGGATAGTAGGATTATATAGTAATATAGTACCTATAGACTAGCTGCGCCCCGCAGTTTTACCCGCGGTGAATAGTTCCCGTTCCCGTGGGAATACCGGGATCAATTCAAAAGTAAGTAAGTACCTACTTAGTTATGAGTTAATCTGGGATATTAAGCTATCCTGGTACCGAATTTCATTGAAATCCGTCCAGCCGTATGAGCGTGAAGGAGTAACAAACATTCATACTTACAAGAAAGTTTGTGTAAATGTGAATGTTTGTTAGGTACCTACTCCTTCACGCTCAAACGACTGGACAGATTTGAATGAAATTTGGTACCAGGATAGCTTTATATCCTGGATTAAAACTTAGGCTACTTTTGATCCCGGTATTCCCAACGAAAACGGGAACTATTCACCGCGGGGAAAACTCGCATACACGTTTTGATTGTTATTTTTTGACTAACTTCGCACAACACATGCTGCATCTATATTCGTAAGGTAAACTAACGCATAACTGTTAAAACTATAAAAAAAAGCTAATTTTGAATGTTTGTTTGTGTTATTTTATTATGTTTTGCAGAGATTGTACCTACCATAATGCCAGATGGTTGTTTTATTTGAACTAGGTATCATGAGTTTGTTTGGTAATCAAATTCAAAGTTATAATATAGTTATTTATTATACGACCTCTGTGGCGCAGTGGGTGACCCGCCACCCCTGAGACGTAGGAGATAGCGTTCGGGATAAAATGTTGTTTGATCTGCTAAGAATGCAACATTTTATCCTTCCACAGTTTGGGCCGTTGCCAATGATTGATATAAAGGCAGATTAAAGGAATGGTAAACAGACTCTTAAATCTGATGTTAAGGATCCTTTGTCTAGGATAGTCAGAGGCAAGTCCAAATACCAAATCCAACTCCAGTGAGGCAGTTCAAGTTCAGGGAGATGATAATAATTACTTTGTTAATTTCTCGGTAATGTTATTTTATTAGGAAATGAAAAATCTTACTAAAAGTTTTATGTTTTATGGCTTCGAACCCGCGAGATACAAGCGATCACCCTTAAGCCGGGCTGCCTTACTACTCGGCCACGAAGCCCCAGACGCCAAAGACAAAACTATCAATAAGATGATATTTCGGCTTTAAGCACCAATACATAAAGCATAATATTATTTTGTTGACAGTTTTATTGTCGAGATGTACACTTGCCCAGAAAGGACAACGGAGGGTGGACAAAGGGGATGATTGAAGCTTGACTTATTGATTGTTAAGGGATCGCTTTTAAAAAAAGCTAGGCCCTCACCACCCGGTTCTTGCTTGATTCCCTTAAAGTCTTTGTCCTCTTTTAATCTTCAGAAATCAGAAATATATACATAAGTATATTATATCTGTCACATGAACAGTGAACAGTAAACAATTGGAGTAAAATAAAAACAGTAAAATTTCTTGTAGTACACAAACACGGGTACCCATAGTCTATAGGTACTCAAATTAGCTGTACGCGCTGTAGAAAAACACCCTTAGAAATACAGCGGATGTCTGTAGTCTATACCTACCCGAATATATTTACGCACTGTAAAGAAAACCCTTAGAAATAGAATAGAATAGAATAGAAAAAGTTTTTATTTTCCAAGATAAACATGGGTAACATTACAAATGAAAAATACTTATTGACAATCGAGTTATAGTTATTGAATCTATTCTTGTTATAACTTTTAAATTGGCATCAACAATACCTAGTTACAACGAAACATGGCTTATCTACAAAAAGTTGTAGGTAAGGAACATGTTTGTAAACAAGTAAATTAAGTAATCACTGAGTTATGTAGGTAGGTTCATCAGTAGGTGCTTAGTGCAATCAATGACTAATCAATTAATTTTGTTGGTCCTTTTTTATGTAGGTATTTAGCATTTTTGGGACAAAAATGTTATACCTAAATTAAATTAAAAGGGTAGGTACATTAGGTACATATTTTAGTAATTAATGCAAGAAAATACTGCACCATAATTTTTTTACCAAGTAGAGGTAGGTAAGTAAATACCAATAAAAATATGTAGGTACATTATTTTTATAGTTAGGTATTTTTTTAAATTTTTTTTGCAAACAAGAAAAAATAATCAAGGAAAACACAAAAGCTTTTCACAGAGACATCTTTTTTTATATTCTGTTGGATTCTTTATAGTTTTGGCGGCAACGTAGTTAGTCCTAAAGAAATCAGGAATGGATGTGTATGTTTTACAATAAGACAGGCAACTTACGCAATTATAGTGTCTTCTTTCCCTTGTTCATCAGAAGCATTTGATAAATATAGCACAGAATGCAGTCCGAAATAACTAATCGAACCACCAAATTCCAGTCAACAGAACTTCATAGTCACACCTCATCAGTACCACACACAAAACAAAACACAGGGACGTCTGGTCTGCAGACCAGAACAGGAAAACTGGTGAAAAATACTGAAAAACTGAATTTCAGGTCCAGGATTCCGAACACTTTACTTGTTATTGTCCGCTAAGGCATTTCTCACGGTTATCACAACAGCCTGCACAGGAGGGACTGTGCCCGCGCCACCGCGTCCGTATAATTTTCGCAAATTCCACTAGATTTTACGATATCACAAAATAAAATAGAATGATGTGTAAAATGACAAGTATTTTTGACATGCGCACTCCGACTCCGACTGTCTATTGTGAGCGAGGCAAGCGCCATCTTTTATCGCTTACCAAAAACATGACCAACTAGGTCTCACCATTGTTAACTTAGTTTAAAAAAAATTGTACAGATGGCGGTTTACTTTAGTTTTGCTACTCGTCAATAGATGGCAGGAAAACAAAACAAACCAAAGAGGTTTTTACCACTAGAAAAGGTTCTAAAATTTGAGGTTTTAGTTAGTTTTAAAATACAATTTTGCTTTTCATCGCTAGCTGGTCGTAGTGAGCAATACAAGAAAATCTGAGCACGATTCGTACACAGGGCACAGTCCTACCATTCCACGTAAGTATTGACTCACAAATTAGCTGTTTAATTTTGTCTCAAAAATACGAATGACCCAAACGTGCTTGGGAAAACATGGAATATGAAAAAAATGTTGATGTGTTAAACTGCTAGATTAGAAGTCATACTGGAAATACTTGCTTGTGTCGTTTTAGAACGATCGAAATAAAAAGGATGGCATGGCATATGATCACGACTGTATCCCAGGGAGCGTAGACATTTCCAAGACATTTCTTTGTAATTTTTAGATCCTTTTGAAGGCATCAACCTCAGCATCAACTATCTATAGTGCTGTCAAATTAGTTTAGGTCTCTACAAACCGAAAATGATGCATCGTGCGTGCCAATAATCTCAGAACAGCTTTATGTTGGTGAAGCTGAATTCGGAAGATTTAACAATAAGGCAAAAGAAATTTAAAAAATCTGAATTTTTCGTTTGTGAAGCCTATCATGAGCTATTTTTGAATACCGCTGTAGGTAAGTATTAGTTTTATTTTGTATAGGTACCTATAGCGAAGAGTAGCGAAAACAGAGTTTGGTTGGTGGCCTAAACCACAGATTATATAAACCACAGATTATAAAATACATTAGTATCTAAACTAAACTATACAAACTAAACATTCAGTTTTTAAAATTCCTTTGTTCAACATAATAGTAAAGTAAAATAGGCGGCAGCGGCGCTAGTTTGACGCATACGGTCTTATCGGTACTGAAACTGCCACATCTGCCTACATGCATACATCCACGAGCTCAGTCCTTCTAGGAACATGTTCAGGTACCGATGTCGTCACTCTGAAGCTAGCTGCGACCGGTTTAGATTTATTTCGGTTAAATCTCATAATCATACAATTCTAAAGTTTTTGATGTCTGTTATTATCTCATCCGCTAACTCGAATTCTTTAGGTTAGGTACGTAGGGTCAGGTGTCCAACGTTGAAACAGTGGTACACAGTGAAACTTTGCGAAATTTCTGAAATGTGACGTTACCAGATCTTGAAGTTTATCGCATAAGGAGCCCCCCTCGAACCTCATGCTATATCCCAGTTTGCGTCGATGGCGCGCGAAAGAAGATTTTTTGCGGAGCTTTTTTCAATTTTTTTACAAAAAAGTACGAATTTTCTGCTTTCTTTCAAGATTTTACATTTAGTTATGCTAGCATATCTCATATTTCTCAGGATTACCTAACATCGGACATATTTCATAGATTAACGTGGACTATAACATTTTAGTAAAATGATGCAATGTAGTAAAGATAAAATAAGATTACTAAAGATACCCTTGGTAGTCAACAATGAAACAAATGCACAGTGGACACAGTGAAACAGTATTTTATATAGTAACCTACTAGGTTACTATTAGAGTCTAATTAACTAGTACCTTATGGATACCATACTATTCTTATGTTGTTATTTTGTTGTAATGAAGTATTATTTTTAGAATTCTTATAAAAAAAAATATAATAACTAATGATTTTCATTATGTAAAGAATTTTTTTTTGCACATAACTAATTCCTTTGGTAATTTACCCATTTTATGTAATTTGGAAAGTCTGATAGCGTATTAACTTTGAATAAAACCTTTTTTTATTAAATACAATCAATTTTTGACATTAATTTAACAATGATGGAAACATCCGGTACAAATTAATACGTTTCATTGTTTAATTTATGGTGTTTCATTGTGTACACGGTCGTGTACACAGTGAAACATTTCTAATTTTTTAGTTTTTATTTTTTTATGGCCTGTGTATACATAAATTGAAAAAACTATAAATGACATCCAATACTCAAATAAATAACCTGTATACCTGTAAAAAACTAGATTCATATCGGTAGAAACGAAAGATCTATGAGACTTTGAATTTTTGGTGTTTCAACGTTGGACACCTGACCCTACCTACCTACCTATCTAATATTAGTGGCAATTCGGAGTGTCGCAAAAGCTAAACTAAACTAACTAAAATGAATGCCATCCTTTTTAAAGCACCAGCTTTCAAGTAAAAAAAGGTTCATCAAAATCGGTTCACCCAGTCGAAAGTTCAGAGGATTATAGTAGCTGAGGGTAACAAACATAAAAAAAAATACAGGTGAATCGACAACCTCCTCCTTTTTTGAAGTCGGTTAAAAAAAGTCACTAGGTATTATACCTATAGATTTATAGAATAAAAAAAAATAAAAAATAAATCTTTATTTCATTTTGAATGAAATAAATTGAATGAAGCGCTCGTGGCGAAGCTTGCTAAGACGTTCTTGATAGATCGTCGAAGTTAAGCAACGTTCTGAGCGGTCACTACTTGGATGGGTGACCGCAAGTGGCATTTTCATCTGAGCGCTTCCGTGCTTCGGAGGGCACGTTAAATTGTCGGTCCCGGATTTTAAAGTCGTTAAGCCATGTCGGAGGCCTTTAGGCGGCCTAAAAACTCCGTCACCAGAGTTGGCCACTTGCTCATACGACGAACGAACGAATGAAATAAAGAATGTTTAGTTCATGCAAGTTACCGGGGGAGGCGCTGCACTGGATTCTCATACATTTGTGATACCTACTCGACTCGGTATCGAGGACAGTATCCAATACTACGGTAAACTGTTGGCCCTGTATCTAGGCAGGTATCTATAGTTAGGTTATTTAACCGGCCGTTATTCGCCGCGTGGTATTGTGATGACATCAGGCTAGTGGCGTCGAGTTTTTCTGTTGGTAGGTAATAGTCCCACACGCGAGTGTAGTGCAGGGGACAGATGTAGAATAATAAACCTTGACTAACCTAATAATAACCTAATTGAAATCATATTTTTTAGCTAATTTAGAACTTTAACTATAAATGTTATTTTTCTTTTACCTACACCTAAGTATTTAATTTAGAAGACTCATCTTTCTTGTAGCATATTGTCAAACCTTAGTGGTTTTTTGATGCTATAATTATTTAAGTTTTATTATAAAAAAATGTAAGTGGTAAATAAATGTAAAAACAAAAAAAAAAAAAAAAAGTGGCAATTCAGAGTATCGCAAAAGCTAAACTTAACTAACTAAAAATGTTGCCGTCCCTTTCATAGCGATGGGAATAAAAAGGATATTATGGCATTAATTTTAGTTAGTAGTTTAGCTTTTGCGACACCCCGAGTTGCCACTATTATAATATCTTCCATTATCCCACAAGCTCCTACACTACAACATCCGGGTCGTGTCTCCGCGCACCTCATACATAATACATGGCGTCAGTCAGCTGATACATACATACACACCAATCTGTGTTCATTAGGTACCTGAAGAAGTATAGAATAAGACAGGTTAGAATATGCTTTATGTGGCAATTCTGAGTATCGCAAAAGCCAAACTTAACTAACCAAAATTGTTGCCGTCTTTTTCATAGCGATGGGAATAAAAAGGATGGCAATAGTTTTAGTTAGGTTAGTTTAGCTTTTGCGACACTCAGAATTGCCACTAATGTTGGTTTGTTTGTATGTTTGGGGTAATCTCCGAAACTACTCATTCGATTTCAAAAATTCTTTCACCGATGCGGACTTTCCGTATGAACAACATAGGCTGTAATATTTTAATAAGGTAGATACCACGTGAGCGAAGCCAGGGCAAGTAAGCTAGTTATTGATAAATCCACGTTGATAAACAAAGTAAGTTTATTTATGCCCACCTACTCCTACTCTAGTTTTGGACTATAAACATAGAGTTTTTAATACAAATGCTAAGGTATAGGTCGCGCCATGCCACGTAAAAAGAGCGCTGGCTGTCAAACTGCTCCGTGGTCGATGATTGGAGGAGAGGTGTTGCGGCGCACTTCATACCATTGATTTAGCGAGTGCTATTGGTTCGTCAGCGAGTGAACACAGGCGCAAACATACCCCCGCTACTTCCCCGACCGCGCTCTTTTTACGTGGCGCGACCTATATGATTCGCCTATAAGACTCAGAGCTTAGTAAAGGTCAGTTGTCTTGACTAGCCAGGTAGTTTAGGCCAAATGTGGGCGCACCTACTTAACTTACGTATGCTGTCTACTGGGTGTACCTAATCTACCTGCAAGATAAATATTATCCTTACCCTGGCAGACATTAGTGGCAATTCGGAGTATCGCAAAAGCTAAACTTAACCACAGATAAAATAATACTAGACTTAACTAACCAAAAATGTTGCCGTCCCTTTCATAGCGATTGGAATAAAAAGGATGGCATTCATTTGAAGAGACATTTACAAAGCAAAGTATATTTCCCTGTATGTTTTGATTGGAATTGAATACTATCCATCCATTGAGAATTCTTTTCGATGCCATGAAAAAAAAAATTGTTTGAAATTTAAAAATTCAAAATACTTAAGTAGGTAGGTACCTAGGTAAATAATTTAAAGTAAGAACCTTAATTTCAGACAAGACAATAGAGATTGAAGTGATAAAAAATAAACTTCATCGTTCGAAATTCAAATTCGAAGGTTCAGATTCCATAGACAATGCAATGACGGCCGTTAGACGTAACGAAACTATAAAACCGGTTTCCCGCCAATTAAGTTGTGATTAATTCTTCTGTCAATGATAGGCAATTACTAACCTCGGATTGAGGCTAGTCTTACACCTTGATAATGCAATATTGACAAATATAATTATTACAAAGGGTTAATTAATAATGGTGGTGTTGGTCGATTAGGTTAGGGCTGTAGGTACCTACCTACTGTACCTACCTATCGACTATCGATCCGAAGGTCGTGGGATCGAATACCTACCAGACGTGCAAAGCAATGCAAAAATGTTTTTTTTTATTTCGGCAAAGTCTGCTCTTTGCTTTAGATGTCAGAACAGAATTAACAAATTGCAATTCACCGGTTAAAAAATAATTTTTATTTTTAAAACTGAAAAAATTTACGATAGGTAGGTACTTTACTTTCATTTTGTTGGCTACCTACTCAATACTATGTCACAAAAAAGAAAAATCTCTAAATCCGTATTATTATTAAATAGATCTTGATTTTCACATCCTAATGATATTATACATGTTTGACATTTTGTAGTGTCGCTGCAACCTTGAACATTGACATTCAGGAGAA
Source organism: Xanthorhoe designata (assembly GCA_963582015.1). NCBI lineage: Eukaryota > Metazoa > Arthropoda > Insecta > Lepidoptera > Geometridae > Xanthorhoe > Xanthorhoe designata. Next base: position 4,608,078 of record OY757056.1, on the reverse strand, counting down.
GGGATTTGAAGATCCGCAAACAAAATTAAAAACGGTTGGCAATAGTTATGTGTCTACCTTAATAGGTACCACAGAAAACTTTTAAATACATACCCACATACATAGAAGCTGTCTCTTCTCATAGGTGTAGGCAGAAACCATGGATTTCTCGAACATTTAGGTACCTACTTACTTATTGATTTTAAAAAAAGGCGGTTTTCAATTTGGTTTTCTATTTTTTTTGTGATTTTGGATGTTTTTTCTGTCTACCTACATTTACCTTGAACCTAATGAATGTTCAGCTTTGGCAAAATTTTTTTTTCAACCTTTTGGGTGCTACTTTTCCACCAAGCGACTTCTTTCACCCTTCTTTCTCAAGTCTGCAAGCTCGTCCCTCTAATACCACCTCTAATACCATGTCTTTCTCAGTTTTATGTAAGTACCCTATACAAAATGTGGCAAAGCTATGAAACAGCACACATCCCACGAATTAAAAGACAATTTACACTAACTATTTTTAAACGTTTCCTTGAGAATTCTCTGAGGGCCCTTGAAAGTTCCCTAAAACTTCCTCATGTTTGGTAATTTTAGACACGATTAGTAAATTGTGGAGGCACAAAATATTTGATTTTCCACATGCATACAGAACCCATTATCAAAAAGAACCGCCAAAAACTCCCGCCGCATACCATAGGCAACCGATCCTCTCGTTTTTTCTTTTTAAATCCGCCAACCGTCTAACGTTCGCTGGCAGAACGCGCGTCTTCAAATATTATAGAATAATTAACCTGTTTCTAGCTATTTAGAATTATTATCGAGGACGTGAATAGTTCAAGAACCATCAGATTAACAATTAGACTCAGTTTCAATCCTGTGACTGTGCCATTAGGACGTGTTGATAGATTTTTTTATTTTATTCTTGCTCTGGTAAGTGAATTTATTTTTCAAGGATGTGGCATACTAAAATGTTGTGTAGCTTGTTTTATGATGAAATAGTTTTTAAAAATATTCAATAATGGAATGATGAGCAACCGCCATAGAATTCGAAGGATCTGAGGAAGTTCTTGTTTAATGGCGGGAAATAAAATAGAATTTATACAAAAATGTACCTATGTGAGTTTGTGTTCAGTATCGCCTTAAGTGTTTAGATGTAGGTAGTACCTACCATTACGTCCACCAATGGAAAATTAAGCATGTCATCTATTTATATTCGGACTTGACTCCTGCCTACTCTTTAGACATTTTCAAAAGATCTGATGCAAGTTTGAGATCAGTCTATGTCTACCGTGATTGGGTGATAGATGTTAGCTCCGTTTTAATATTTTATTAAGATTTCCAGGAATTAATAATGATGTCAATTTAAATGTAGCAACACTAAACTAAACTAATTTGACAGCACTAAAATTGATGCCATTTTATTTCGATCGTTATGACACGGCAATATTTTTAGTGCAGTCAAATTAAGTTTAGTTTTAGCGACATCTGAATTGGCACCAATGAGCGACCTAATCACTGAAAGTGATCTATTCCAGGCAGCGTTGCCAGTTTTTTTCTGGCAAAAGATGATTATTTAACATTTGAGTGAAAAAGTGCGATATTTCAACGTTCGTTCGTTCGTTCGTATGAGCAGTGGCCAACTCTGGTGACGGAGTTTTAGGCCGCCTAAAGACCTCCGTCATGGCTTAACGACTTTAAAAGCCGGGACCGACAATTTAACGTGCCCTCCGAAACACGGAAGTATTTCGACGAAAGTGAGACAATGATGTAGGTATGTACCTACCTACCTACCTAATCATCAGGATACACTGGCGAAGGAAGGGGGCAGAGAAGGGGGGGTACCATTTGAACACCTGCAGGGAATCACTTTGTTCTTTATTCAAAAAATTTCAAATAGACTCATAATATGCAACTTATAAATACTTACCTACGTAATATTCCAGCTCGTTCGTTCGTACGAGCAAGTGGCCAACTCTTTCAGGCCGTAAGTCGGGGACGTCCCTCCATCCAAAGCACGGAAGCGCTCAGCTGATAATGGGGGCAATTCGGAGTGTCGCAAAAGCTAAACTAACCTAACTAAAACTATTGCCATCCTTTTTATTCCCATCGCTATGAAAGGGACGGCAACAATTTTAGTTAGCTTAGTTTAGCTTTTGCGACACTCAGAATCGCCACTATTGCCAATATAAATCAAGAACCATAATAATAAAAGTGACACCGTATCTTATACAATGACATGGTAGTCATTTTTTAATAGAAAAAAATGTAACTTTTTTATTTATTGCAAAAACTTGCGATTTAATTTAATTTGTTGAGTTACTTTGGGAAAAGTGTTCGTAGTGGGAAATGGTCAACTTGTATTTTTTGACAAATGTTCTTTAATGGGCAATATGTAACATCGAAACTTTCTAACCCCACAAAGAAAAGCAGCTAGGTACCCTTAGTAAAGGGCTCATAATTTTGCCCTTTATTTTTTTTATTAGTAGATTTTGTAATTAGCTAGGTAGGTAAGTGGGTACATAAAGGAGAAAAAAAATGTAGGTAGTTAGTTTATTTAAGGAAGTACCTAGGTAAATAAAGTAAGTAAGGAATAAGTAAGTAAGGGAGGTACCTATTCTTTGAGTTTAAAAAACTAAGTAGGTACTAATATTTTTTCTTACTGACTGTACCTAATAAGTGTACAATACAAATAACTATTGATACAATGTCGTGGATGATACCTACCATCTTTTTTTGTAATGAAATATTTTTATTGACGTCTTAAATTGTGAAAATGCTAAAAAAATCTAATGAATGCGTTATAATAACTTTCATTTTATGTAGGTAGGTATTTATAGAGCTTTGTTAGTCATCATACATACCAAGTTTTTTAAATGACGAGGTTTGTAATTTTTGTTATAAAGTATTTACCTACTTACCGATTATTCCGTCAATATTGGTCCGATTTAAAAAAAAACTTATTTCAAAGAGTAGGTATAGTTAGGTAAGTATATACCTAAATAATTCCGAAGCGCGGCGGTCCATAAAAAAAATTTGCTACTTGTGTAAAAGTGCTCCTTTGGCGTTCTTGTTACTTTTAGCTCCAATGGATTCCCCCAACATCAAATTTTAAAGACCATAGACAAAGAAGACCAACGTGTATTTTATTTTTAAAAAACGTGCTTCTAGCAAAATAAATGTGATTTTAAATCTAAAATAATCTGAGAATGGAAAAACACCTAACCTTGGATAGTTGCTAAGATAGAAACGGGCAAACCAGTATAATTAGATCTATACAAAAAGAACAAGTCCAAGGAAACTTGATCCACCCAAATGCCAGGTTAAAATGGCTGGCATTATGCTAATTCGACAATTTAGAGTCAAAGATGAAATATTTATCAAAAATTTTATAATCAAGTATTTTATGGCGGGTCTTTTAGCGGATAAAACTTGGCTTGAGTAAAATTATTATTTACCGCCATTTTTTTCGTTTTTTGTAATTGGTTTCACAGCACCATCTAGCGGGGAGTGGATTGCAAAAAAGTATAGCTATTTCCTAGAGCTATAATCACAGATTATATAATACATAGTATAGCTATTAAATCTTCCTAAACTATATCACAGATTATATAATACGGACGGCTACCTTTAACCACTTTTGAAGTGTTTTTGAATAATGAAATATTATTACGATTTTCTTTCAGATCATCTTAGGGGGTAGTCAGAGGTTATGTCCTCGTCCAAATACATTTTAATATTTGAAGCACAACCCACATTTGCAGAAATAAATACTTACTTACTTACTCTAAGTATTTTTTTAAATTATTGTGCAAAACATATCAATATTTTTTTTTAATTCCTTTGTTCAATGTAAATAATAAAATAAAATAGGTAGCGGCGCTAGTTTGACGACGCATACAACCACCTTAGTAAACAAGTCTAGTGTGAATGACAAAACCCAACATAGGTATCGTACAAACATCTTACACAAGGTGCCTTTATTAGACTTACAAACAGACATATCCTTGGATTCAATATCTGGATAAAGAGCCGTGTTGGCTGAGTGGGAAGTACTACCTACTTCGGCATTCGTCGAAAGTCGTGGGTTCGAATCCCAGTGTATGTAGCCGGTAAGATAGATAGACAGAATAAATTAGTTTTATTGAAACAAAATTACAATCCGAGAAAAGTTAGGTAGGTACACAATCAGAGGGGTGATTGTAGAACTTATGCAGACAAGATTTGTCAGCGCTATCCATCAAATATGACAGTAAATCACGTCAAATCTGACAGATTTAACAGTTCAGCGATCAACGAACAAGCAGGTTTCAATTCATAAACATAATGCTTCTAACTAAGCGAGCGCGTTGAAGTCTTTTGTATGTGGTTCTAAAACTTTGATAGATGACCTGTTGCTTACATTTCAAACCAGAGTTAGGTAATTATTTTTTATATCTTCTACTTTTATATTGCTTTTAGATTTTGAAACAATAATGGTACCAATTCTGCACACGCCAAACTAAGCTAAAATCATACTAAAATTCTTAAATTTAGGTTTAGAGACTCAACCCTATTCAGATGGCACCAAACTAGACTAAAATCTGATTAAAATTTTTAAAATTCCTAAAATTATAGTTGGTTACTCAACTTAGACCAAAATGCTAAAGACTTATTCGGCGACAACCATTTTAGTATTTTTCGCGTAAATTTAAAACTTTATCCTAATTTTAGAGAGCATGTAAAAAGGTGTTGATTAAAATTAGTAGGTAAAGTGCTAAGATTTTTGTTGTGAAATTGGAAGCTATTACAGTGCAAAATCAAAGTAAATTATAGTAAAATGTATAAATAACAATGGTGTTTGGTAGAAAAGTGTTGTTTTAGTGTTATAGTTAACTAGAAATACCTACTGGTGATAGTGGACTTTGTGGTGGCTGCCTGTGATGGATTTTTCGGAAAGGTTTGTGTTTTTGGTATCTTCTTTAGGTACTACGTAGTAGGTACGAATGATTTCTACTAGTAGTAGTAGGAATCATTAGGTAGGTAGGTAGGTAGGTACATTGTAGTCCTTGTTGTTATGTTGAAATAGGTAGGTAAGTAGGTTGTTCCTACTCATAATTATCTACCTACTATAAATGTGCAGTGAAGCTTTATCTCTTCACATCAAAACTCAGGTGGGCTACCTACCTACCTACCTACTCATCATTATCTTTTTGCCCCTATTCCTCATTGCTTGCGGGGTCGGTAAAACATGTTTCTTCACCACTTTCTTCTATCAGCATCATCTCAGTGCTCAGCTCACTCACATTTTGTACAATTTTTGAATCTCTAGCGGTGTAGGGTCACATTTATCCATCAACAATCACATTCATTGTTTAGTAGACCGTATGTACCTATCTACCTACCATGTTGATAACATGACTCATTCCTCTTTTGATTTGCCCAGCCCATGAGCCCATGCCAGCAAAGAGCATGTAATAGCATACCAGGCTAGCCTTGTTCTCCTCAATTTATCAGTTCCAGGCATTATCTTCAATATTCCCCTGATCTATACACACACCTACTGCTATAGGTAGTTAAAATGTAACCTGCAACTAGGTTAGGCACCTAAGTAAAACCTTTTGAAAGAAATATTACTTATATCTAATGAATTGCCTACTATATTACAGGTGACAAGGGCTACCGTTATATCTTGGTTGACAACATCAAGAATGAGCCACACAAAGGACCGGAGGACCACTGATAAACTGAATAAGTGTCTACACCCCCACGGACCCTGATTATAAGCCCAGACAATGTACAAAAATCATAGTTGCATAACCTAAACCCTGGACAAGATTATGTTTATGGATAAAGTTCTCAGGCAAGGATAATACTGATTATGTGCTCACATCTCTGGTGTCACACTAATTATAATACTAAATCATGGTTACTTTTTGCAGATACACTGGAAAACCATGCCCTAGAAGGTGATAATACTAGTTAACATTCAAGAAAACAAGCAGAATGATATTGAGCTTGGAATGGAATTCCTTTCCAATGCTCGGGCTATTAATAAGTCAAATTTAAACATTTCTTGTTATGTAAAATTAAAACTAGTTATTTTAATTTTGTTACTTTTATTAAACCATAATTTGAGGAAAATAACAGTACCTACTATATATATTTAAGTTGAAATATAACCAATAAATCGGAAGGTACTACTATAACAATACTAGTTACATTCATTTGAGCGAGCAAGGATTGATTAGGATTGTTTTGTAACATAGCATGTGGTGTAGGTACCACTTTGACCAGACTTCTTCTACGGTAAGGGAAACTCCTGGTTCTGTAGCTTTGAGGTTTCTTTGCGAATGGTGAGGCAGTCAAAGGTAGATCCTAAAAAGAAAAATTGTTTTAATTACAAGTTACTTTAAGAACTTACAAATAACCTTCTAAAAATTGTTTTAATTACCAGTTTGATGTTCTGTCTTCTGAGGCAGTCGGAAAATCTTAAGAACTTTGTTGCTATTTAGGTAGGTATATGTTGTTGTTACTAATGTAGATCCACTCGAGGTGTCATCTGCATGTTCCTTGAGGTGTGGATCTGAACTTTCTATGCATTTCTATCACCCAGTTATTCAAAATCTATGAAAATAAAACATTGAAAGTTAAAATAAAATACAAGTCAAAAAACACTTTAAAGTAAGTACTTAGGTAGATTTTTCTTATGAAAAGGTAAAACTTACATGTTTGTTTGTGACCCTTTACAGAAACTATTATCATAGAACTTTCAAATAATGAATTTATTTCGCCCTTAGCTTGATTAGGTATCTGAAACAAAGTCATTTAAAAATTAGTTTTACATACATACCTCAACCTATGTAGGTACTTTTTATACATAATACAATAGAATCACGCCTCTTTCCCATGGGGGCAGGCAGAGACCACGGATCTCTACTTGCCAGGTACACTATGTGAAACAAAACAACATTTTTCACGCATTACTGTAATATCATTTTCAAGATCAAAATTTCTTTATCTTCCACTACTAACCTTTTCAAATTAGCATGGTATGAAGTGACGGATTGGTCGTCCCAAGTATCGGTGGAGCGATAGGATGGAAGCTGACTTGCGCGACCTCGAACCCAACAATTGGCAAAAGACTGCAATGGACAGAAGAAAGTGACGAGTTCTCGGATCGGAGGCCAAGACTCACTTTAGGTCACTGAGCCAGTGGAGTAGTATGGTATGAAGTGAAGAAGACCTAGGCTCTATGCCTCAAATAGAATCTTTTTGAGAAGATAAATTGAATTCGAATTAAATTTTGTTTGTTTGTTTACTTTGTTTTTAGTTTGATGCGCTTGTGGCCTGTCAAAATTGTCAAATGTCAAATAAATTATATATGTCAACGTCAAAACATTAAATCATTCGTTCATACTGATGGAAACTGATGTCAAGCACCAATAAAATTTTCGAAATTGGCAACACCATGAATTCAATTTAAAAACCAGACTAGGCATGCCAAATCGGTTTAAATTTAGTATGTTGTGCTATGCGGAATAGAGTAAAACGCATTTCTAAACTTAGCTAGGATTTTTAACTAGGATTTTTAGTTAAAATGCGGAATAGCCACCAATACTTAGTTAAAGTGACAACATAATATTTTTGACTTTTAAGCCATGACGGAGGCCTTTAGGCGGCCTAAAAACTCCGTCACCAGAGTTGACCATACCACAATAACCACACATGCCTCTGAAGACTTATTTTGAATTTGAAACGAAATTCTCATAGAAGTAAATACCCACTAAAATGTGCGAATATTTTGTTTAAGTAGGTTTCTATGTACAACCACAGAATAAATAATAGTGGTACAACGTAATTAGTTAAGTTAATTTGACCTCTAAGTCAATGACCGTTAAAATGACATTGTTATGTTTTTTTGTCAAGTTAACTTAAGTGTTAAAGTAGGTGCTTAGTGTTAAGCTCACGTAAATCAACATTTTAAACGCATACCTTGGTGTGGTGCGTAGACAAGTGACAAATGTTTCGTATCTATTCTCTTTCTATTATCGCTACACCTTTGATTTGACATTTCTGATCGCTCGAGTTTTCGTCATCGAATGTCAATTCCTATACATTTTTTTTTATTTCTAATCGAAAGCCGATCGCTTTCGATTAGAAATAAAAAAATCGAAATGTAACATGGATAGAGCAGCTTATCCTCGCATCTTTTTCGTAGGGGTAGGCAGGGACCACTGATTTCCACTTCCATCTTGACACAAACCTGTTTCACACAGCAAACGAAAAATTTAATACCCCTACATAGGTAATGGAATAGTTTAAGAAATACATTTCAAACGTCATCTGATTAAGTTTAGTGGACAACAAATAAATACGAAAATAGGGAACAATTTACCTACCTACATAAAATCTATTATTTTCGGAAGTTTCATGAGACAAGAATGTATTTTAATATTAGGTATAATGGTGCTACCTCCATCTTACAAGTTCATCTCAAAAGATCCTAAAAAACAGAAATTTCTAAATACATTCAATTCGAGAATTAAAACCTTCTCCTTTTCTAAGTCAGTTAAGAATAAACCTGTGACACTCACTATAAAACTAGAATATTACCTTCGACAACTTGGACTGGAAACTATCTCTAACCTAGAATGCTACTTTCGACATGGATTTTATTATTCGTCTTAGATATTACCTGCGACCTCAAAGCTGCCTCCGACCTGAGATGTTATCTCCTACCTCGAAGCTATCTCCGACCTGGGATGTTATCTCCTACCTCGAAGCTATCTCCAAGTTATCAGCTACCTCGAAGCTACCTCCGACCTGGGTTGTTATCTGCGACCTCGAAGCTACCTCCGACCTGAGATGTTATCTCCTACCTCGAAGCTATCTCCAAGTTATCAGCTACCTCGAAGCTACCTCCGACCTGAGATGTTATCTCCTACCTCGAAGCTATCTCCAAGTTATCAGCTACCTCGGAGCTATCTTCGACCTGGGATGTTGACCTAGCCTCTCCTTGGCTTTGTCTGTATTTACCACATTTCAGACATAGCCTGATAGAGGTTACGTTTAGTCCCATTGACTCGACGTTCTCAAGATTTTGAAGATTTTATGAAGACAGAAAAATACGGTCATGTCATGAATGAAAAAAACAGAATTTTATTAAGTATAATACTTACTTCTTTTTGATTAAGTAAATGTTAATAAATTATTAGGTACTTAGTTTAAAAATATATTTATGGTAAAATATTGTAAGAAAATAATTAATAATCAAATAATATAATTGTAAGAAAAAGCAAAGTGATAGCGTAAGTTCGACACATTTAATTTTGATGAAACATACTTTTCCTCCAGTAAAATTCCACGTGACAGTTGCCCATCAAAATAAGGTGATAAAAAATAACGAATTCAATAATATTTATCCGTCCGTTCTAAACGTTAAATTAAGATTCAGTAGACTGGTTGCCCTTGATAGAAGACATAAGTATATGTATTTATGTATGTGTTATAAATGTAGGTAAGCTTAGGTGGCTATATTGGAGCCGTTTTAAATAGTCTCTAGAGATCGCTGCTTCACGATGCACCGCCGATTGAGTATAACCGTTAAGTTAAGTACCTATTTTTGATTGCATTGATAGTAGTGGCAATTCGAAGTATCGCAAAAGCTAAACTTAACTAACCAAAAGTTGCCGTCCCTTTCATAGCGATGGGAATAAAAAGGATGGCATTAATTTTAGTTAGTTTAGTTTAGCTTTTGCGACACTCCGAATTGCCACTATTGATAGTTTTAAACCAAAATAATGTGTGCACGCAATGTAAATAATTTCTATTTCATTTTCATAGTGCCTCAATTTGCGTTGCGCTCCAGAGATCGTGGATTGGCAGAATTGTGGCATTAAAAGTCGCAGTAGCCATAAAAGAAGAAGTGAAGTGAGATCGTGGATTCAATAATACCACAGATAAAATAATACTAGGTAATAATACCAAATAAGTACCTACTGAGTATTATTCTTTTATCTGTGGTATGAGTATTGCATTAAAATTTTGCAACTTACGATATTTATGAATGGATCCTGTGAAAAAAAGAAAAAAAAATATTATGATATACGACCAGGCAGCGGCCGGTTTTTTTTTTCAGATTTTAGTAAAAAAAGATTACTTAGGTACCTATGTGAAAAGATAGATAAGTAAATAAAACCGCAGTATAAAACTATAATTCTCACAAAATTAGGATATTACGTAACCCATTCCACCGATAGCCGCCTCCATTTAAATATTTATCTATGAGCAATAAATTTTATACGAATGACCTCAGACCATGGTCGTGTGAAGGTCTCAATAAAATGTTAGGTTTTAGCTTTTTATTCTTCTTTCGAGTCGATGTATTAAGGTAGTTGTATGGGTCAAACTAACGCCCCTGCCTATTTCATATTGTATAGTTTAGAAGGAGTAGCGAAGTTGCACTTGGTGGCCACTAAACTCTGTTTTCGCTACTCTTCCTAAACTATACACAATGAAACTATTACATAGGCATTATAAAAAAAAAGCTTATAATAGGTTTCACAAACGTACATTCGGTTTTTAAAAATCCTTTGTTCAACGTAATAATAAAATAAAATAGGCGGTGGCGCTAGTTTCACCCATACATGCACCAGTGAGATCAATGTACGTGGCTACACATCCACTATCGCCTGAAATACAGAAGGTTGCTGGTTCGATTCTCTCCACAGGGCAAATGTTTGTACCTATACCTACCTAAGTTGGGAGTTTTTCTATGTTTTTAACTAACTTAAAAAAAGGATGAGGTTCTAAGTTTCACTGTAAGTATGTATCCTACTATCCTACTAATATTATAAAGGTGAAAGTTTGTGTGTGTGTAAATGTATAGGTGTGTTTGTTACTCTTTCACGCTAAAACTACTGAACGGATTTGGCTGAAACTTATATAAGTACATAGTTTATGACCGGGAATAACACATAGGCTACTTTTGATTCCGGTATTCCCACGGGAACGGAAACTACCGCGGGTAACACCGCGAGGCGCAGCTAGTTTTGTATATAAGTACCTACCTATGTTCACCGATTATTCCGTCGTCGTTAGTTTATTACTAGTATTCTTTTATCTGTGGTTTACTAAAAGTATGCACCCAGGTGACTTATAGCTCATGTGAACGAGTGGGTAGGGTAAGGTAGGTAGGTATAGGTACTACTAGGTAGGTAGGTATACCTACCTACTCCCGAGGTGATCTGATTAAAAATATGAGGATTTGATGAGAATCTTCAGAGTTATGAACAGAAATGCACCTCGAAAGTGGAGGAAATTGCTCATATGAAATTAAAAGTCGGTTTTCATAAAAAATATAATATTTTGCCATTTGTATGTATCTAAGCAGAAGTGACGTCATTAGACAGGTAGCTACCCTTGACACGACAACCTTGTGTGTCTGTGCTTAGTCCGAGATCTAGTCTAGACTTAGGCATCACAGATACTTAATATAAATACTATGCGCAGGATTTATGGTCGAGACACCAAAATTCGATGATATTATATTTTATATTATTGCCAGCCAAGTAGATAAGTAGCCAAAAATAAGAATAGAATAGTGAACCCTAAATAAAGCTTATACTTATATACCTACTTAGTAAAAAATTAACTAAATCTCGTTTCTGATTGTGAATCAGACCAACAGTCTCAAAATATCGAATTAGAACAAAAAAACTACTTACCACTACCACAAAATAAAACTTTACAATTTTACAATTTAGACTGAAAAAGAGCAGCGCCACCTATGGGTAACAATTCATAACTTCTTAGCTCGATCGAATGGGTGTAAACAAAGTGCTATCCAGTGTCCCAGCAAGAGACAAAGAGGAAATAAAAAAAACAAAATTCAAAGATCTTATAAAAATTTATTATTGCGATTAATTTATTTATCAGAATCGGTAACAACTTTTAATCTTAGTTCCACTACTCGTCAGTAGATGGCGGTATTACAAAATATCTAATATCTAGTCATGACTTATAGTTCTAAAATAAATAATTTATTTACAACTTCTACTATAGTAACTCTTATTGCCTAGGGAATACAATCGAAATGGCGTGATAGGAAGCAAGTCATTTTTTCACAGCAATCGGCGAAGGCAAGGTAGATTGGACCTTAACATAATTGCCATAAGGTGTACTTATAGTTTGTGGTCCGTCTGAGTAAGGTTCATAGACTACATTTATGTTTTTTGTGTCTATATTATTCGCAGTAGGCACTGGTAATCCATTTCTGCTCCATCCAGCTGAAAAAAAATGATTGGTTACAGCTTACATTACAGTAACTTAATTTTCACTGTCGAAGTTCAGTATACAATTCACTATCGACATCTATATTTTGTTTTTGTAAACTATAGTTCATCTACTGGCCAATAGATGACGCACCACGTGTTTAATGGGGTTTTCGGTAGATAGCGGTAGACCATACACCACAGATAATTTAATACTGTTTGAAAATTATTTCTTTGTGTTTTTTATAACTTATTACCATAGGACTTCGCCGACTACTACAAACACCGTTACAATGTTTTTGTAGTCTTTAAGCTAGGCAACTGTGGTAGGTACTATACCTACCAGACTTATAGTAGGTAGAGTAGTTAGGGTACCTACCTAGTTGTATATCCTTATTAAGTTTTATTCCACTAATCCTACTAGAAATGCGCATGTTTGTGAGATGGTTGTTACTCTTTCACGCGTAAACTACTGAACGGTTTGGCTGAAACTTGGAATATACCTACATAGTTTATGACCTGAAATAACACACAGGCTACTTCTATCCGGGTAAGTACCACGTAAGCGAACACACAGGTAAGTATCACGCGAAACCGCGGGCAGAAGCTAGTTCATAATAACAAAAAACTAGGCAAGTTGTCGCGCCACGTAAAAAGAGCGCTGGCTGTCAAACTGCTCCGTGGTCGATGATTGGTGGAGAGGTGTTGCGGCGCACTTCATACCATTGATTTAGCGAGTGCTATTGGTTCGTCAGCGAGTGAACACAGGCGCAAACATACCCCCGCTACTTCCCCGACCAAGCTCTTTTTACGTGGCGCGAGTTATACGAGCATTTCTTACAATAAGCCGCGTGTTCATCATGGCCGGCGTGACCGTTGTGAATGTGGAGATGTATCTCCTTCTGAGGGTGTGCTGGCGTCTCCCAGTGCTGGTGGTGACCTTTGTGCCCAAATAGGGCTCCGAGCTGCAAGAAAACAGATAAATAAATAAATACTTGTCTTATCCTTTGACATTTTACACATCATCTTTCTAGTCCCAAGCTAAGCAACTTAATTCTTGTGTTATATTATGGTAACGAGAAGACTGATTTAATCATTAGTTTTTTTTTGTAAATACATAAGGAGGGTTGGTGGGACATGGCAAAAGACCGAGAAAGATGGAAACCATTGGGGGAGATCTTTGCCCAGCAGTGGGAAAATATAGGTTAGAAAAAAAAAACATAGATAGATGGAAATAAAAAGGACGGCAACATTTTTAGTTAGCTTAGTTTAGCTTTTGCTACACTCAGAATTGCCACTACTATCATAGTTAAAAAAACACCCAGACCCGGAACAGCTATCTGCAGAACACGTGGCAAGGATCGAAACCGCAACCTCCGCGTCTCAGGCGGGCCTGCGCCCACTGCGCCACAGAGGACGTCAAAATAAAGATCTTAATATACCTAGTTATCAGGTAGAAGTGTACCTACCTATGACATTTTTGATGATATTCTATCCGATGATATTTTTTTTGTAGGTACCTTTTCTAAAAAAAAAACTAGTTAGATCGTTTTTCGAGCTCGAAATCTCCTGCATACATACCTACCTACCAAACATGAAGACCTCGCGATAATTTTCTTCCTTGCTAGAGTCATTGATATTTAAAAGAGCCTTTTAGAATCAAATATTATTTTATGCTATCAACTTGCTATCAACTACACGCACTATGACCACAGATAAAATAATGACTAATGTTAATTTAATACGATAATACACAGACTACTAGGATGCTAACGCATCGATAATTTAACCTACTGACCATAAACTTGAAAAACAAAAAGCTATGTTCACACATGAGCGCACAGTTACACCTCACGATGTCATGGGGTTATCTCTACGGGTGACATACCTACTCACAAGTTATATTTCTGTCAAATATTGTTTAATGTCCTGTCATACGTTCTCATTCATAATCTGACAAATACTGTGTGTGTTATACGCTCTATTTTCATTTGTTAAGATAAAGATAACATTTTGTATGGATAGTTGGCTCAATCAATGGCTTCACTGGATCTTATAGGTAGATTGTAATATTTTTATCATGTACCTAAATATATATAGGTAAAGTTATGAAAATGTAATTTGGGAAGCAAATAGAAAAAGTTTTTATTTTCCATCAACTTATACATTGGTAACAGAAATGAAAAATACTTATTGACAATCGAGTGACAAGAAAATAAGACTACCCCTCAGCATTTGCTCCAGCAGCATCATGACTGTTGGAGCGCTGGCTTTCATAGATAGTCGGTCCCAGTTTTTAATCGCTAAGCTATGACTGAGGCCTTCAGTAGAATCATTTTGTTAAAACTCGAACTCGAATTCACCTCAAAATACAAGTGACCAAGCTCACTTGATATTTGGCAACGAGTAAGTAATTCTATCAGTCTATCATGACTTGGGAATCACCACTAGATATTTAAATTTTCATATCACTGGCACACTAACGTAACATGCGTTAAGTATCTAATTCTACAGAACCCGAAATTTTAATCTCTGGTGGCCTAAAAACTCCGTCGTTTATCCTACAAAGATCTATATAGAATTTTTTGCAAGCTAAGCCACGACTTGTCGTAATTAAATGTCACGGTTAAAGATTGTGAACGCATCTTTATGTTATTAACCCTGTTAATTTAATAATGTATTGAGGCAAATGTGAGAATAACGGCTTTTTGACAAAAAAATGTAGCCCAACGGTATTTTATAGGCTATCCTCAACAGTCTATCCTCAGCACTAACATTATTAATAACAGGATGTTCTTCTTTTTCAATTCTATTTCTATTTTTAATTAATTTTCATTGCATTAATTTTCCAAGGCCTCTAAACAATTTTTTATCTAACTCTTTCTATTTCCGGGTGTAGTGATTACCTATCATTACAAATTTACAATATCACTTTCCTTTTAATAATCACATTCTTATGTCATCATGCCCGAAAGACGCGCGAAAGTGGACTTTCTTCGTGCGAGCGAGATGACATAACTATTGTAATTGCTGTGTGTGCGAGCGAGGCGGGTGATGACCGTGACATGGTTGAGAGCGAAAGGGATTTTTGGAACACTGAATGAGTAATGGAGAGATTACTTTCGTGTGTATCTAAAAAAGCCTTTACATTTTTTATTAGTACATGTAGGTACTAATCAAAAATGTAAAGGCTTTTACACAGGTAGGTACATACCTACCAACATATTTTAGTATTTATAACTAAATTAAGTAGGTAGGTACCTACCTAATTAATTTATTAATGTGTGTGAGTGATGTAAATAAATGTTTTTCTATTCTATTCTATTTACAGGTAGGTACCTAACAGAATATTTTTTTTTCTTTTTTGCCACTTATTTAATTTATAGGTGTAGTAAGTACCTACCTACCTAGTTGTAAGTTTTTTGAAACAAATACCTACAAATATAAATTTAAAAATACCTACAAACTTCGGTCGGTGAGGAGGACACGAGGATAACTGCCTTATTTCACAGTTTGCGACAAATTTCAATCTCTCGACAAGTTAGTCAATCAGCTAGGTAATCCCTCACCTTGACTGCCCCTGCGAGCAGCATCAGCTTCAGTATGAAGAGCGCGACGGCCAGCGTCTTCACGCCGACCAGCGCCGCCAGCACGGCCCATGTCGACGCCGCGCCCAGTTGGAACACGATGGGCAGCAGACCAGCTATCATCTTCTTGAAGGGACGCCCGAAGGTACGGCCTGGAAGGGTACTTTGATTCATTCTTTTCATTTCATTTGACGACCTCAGTGGCGCAGTGGGCGAATGCCCGCCTGAGACGCGGAGGTTACGCGTTGGTTGTGGGTTCGATCCCCGCCACGGGACAAATGTTTGCACGTTCTGCAGATTTGTTCCGGGTCTGGTTGCTTTTCTATGTATCACAGTATACCTCGAAAAAGTAGGCAAAAACCACGCTTTTTAAATAATTACTACATAAGAACGTAGATTAAAGTTTTTTGGAAATCAAATGTCGCAATTTTGGGAATTCTGCCACAGACATTACAAGTGGCCTTATTCAACAGGCATGTGAAAGTACCCGAGTCAACCGGTCCGTTGGCACACAAACTTGTGCATAGACATGAATCATAGATATGACCTGCGGGACTTGAATGCGCAACCAGACAACCAAGAATGCGAAGTTGGATTTAGTGGCCACCAAACCTTTGAAAACATAAGCTACTTTTGATGGTATTCCCACGGGAACGGGAACTACCGCGGGTAACGCCGCAGAGCGCAGCTAGAAGTATAGAATAGGTGGGGGCGCGTTTGAGTTTTTAAATGATGTTACTTTTTTGCATACAAAAGATTTAAACGCGCGCGACCCACAAATAATACAAGGTAGATATTTTGCATCAGCGGTAGGGCGGGGACAGATCAAACCATTAAATTCCTGTTTGTCCCCAATTGGGGTGCTCGAGACTCGAGCATTCTATTTTCCGTACATTTTCTCGAGCCTTTTCCATCATTATATCAACACGATTATTATCTGAAGTGGATCAAACATAGCTTTGCACGTGTCTAATGACATCTACAAATCGATCGATCTTATTTCCTTGGCCTTAATGTAAGGAAAAGCAAAACATTATAAAACGGATACAGCCTAAATTGCAGTAGGACTTTGTCCGGGTGATGGTCAACATACCTACATGTTCGTTTGAGTGGATAACTCTGATGACGGAGTTTTTAGACCGTTTTTAAAAGCTGAGACCGACAACTAAACGTGCCCCCCGCCCCGCAGCACTGAAGCGCCTTGTCCGTAAATAAATGTTCTATGTTCTTATACTTATCTATAGGTAGGTACTAATATTATAAAGAGGCAAAGTTGGTTTGTTCGTATGTTTGGAGTACTTTACACTCATCCGATTTCAAAAATTATTTCACCGATGTGTAGCATGAACTTTCCGAATGAACATAGGCTATATTTTATCAAGGTACCACGCGAGCCGCGGGCGAGTAAGCTGTTCAAAAATTATTTCCCTGGTGTAGGGAGTCGCGTTGAAACAGGCATTAGAATCACCTAGCATGTAAAAGTGATCCTTGAGGTCCTACAAGAATAAATGATTTTTTCTTTCTTTCTTTCTTTCTTGAATAAACCTACTACCTTTAACACATTCACGGCCCGGCTCCCGCAGTCGTCTCCAGAGGAGAGCCTATTATAGACTTAACGTGATGTTGCTTAGTTGAATGTACCTACTGCATGCTACTACGCTTTCTAAAGAGTTATATTGTTTAGGATCTGATGATGATGAAGCACGCGACGAGGTGAATGTACCTACCTATAGATTACTGACCAACAAGCTGGTGATCGGTTGATAAAGTGTAGATAGGTACATACCTAATTAAGTATTTATCTATCTATACTTCTATATTAAGTATTAATATTATAAAGAGGTAATGTTGGTTTGTTTGTTTGTTTATATGTTTGGGGTAATCTCCGAAACGACTCATCCGATTTCAAGTTACAATAGGGTATTGTAACTGTTCTCTATTTTGAATTTATTATAATAATATCTTGACTTCCCTCAGTAGGTAGGTACGTCAAAAAACCCTAACCAAGGTCTTTGACTTGAAAAGTTGAGAATGAGAACAAAACATGAACATTCGTAAAATATGGCAAAATAATGTAGGGCATTCAACCATGTCGCATCGTAAAATACGTTTGGTTTCGGTTTCCGCATGATGTAAGGAGGAATAGGTATAAATGAAAGCAGTGCAATGAACGCAAATAGGTAGGTAGGTATACTAATAATTATGCCACTAGAAACGAAGCACCCAAGAAATTAGTAGGTAGATTTTGAATTTAGCGTGACAGAAGTTGGCAAACCAGTGATAGAGTTCGATAAGGTGATTTTGTGGCGCTTAATTTCAGCGTAGAAAATGTTTAATTTGCGTTCACGTGTCAGTGACGTAGGTATAAGTACAATGACCTAGTTAGCAGGTGCCAATAGGAAAAGGTGATAGACATTCAATAACTTTCTAAACTTACAGAAGGTATCGTACTCACCTTCAAAAACATCCCTGTGTTCCTTCAACTGCGTATTTCTATCCGAAATAACATCTCTTTGGTTCACATTTACATAACTTTCATTAAAACTACCTATATTTTTGGTTTGAACTTGAATTACACTACTAGCCGCGAATCCGGGGCAAAAATTAAAAAGTAAAAACAAACAAACGAAAGTCAATCGAGTGCTCCTATTTTTTTCTAGCAAAATATGGAAACACGGTATGAACCACTTTATAATTTCGCGCAAATCCATCATTACTTTTTATAATATTACTTTTGAACGATAATTTTTAGTATCATTTCGCGGGAAATTGAAAAGTGAATCGGACGTCATCGCGCGCCGATTCCAAATTTAAAACTGACCGGTATCCGCGCCATTTCTTCTTTCACTCGATACACACGGTGTATTTTACACAAGATCTTATTTTAAAAACTTTCTTTACATTGTTATTCGGATCCTGACCGATTTCCTTCAGTTTGCGTAAAGCGAAAACTAGAAAGTTTTCCTAAAATGAGCAAACTAGTCGTCTTTGTGATTCATTTATGTAACCTACCTAATATTTGTTTAGAGAAAATTCTGTAAAACATAGGTACCTACAAAAGAGTTGCTAATTTGGACATGCATGCATTTTGTTTTGTTCAAAGAGAATGGTTTTGTTGAAAAGCTGTCAACCTGCCGTAATTTTCTATTAAAATTTGTTTTTGTTTTAAATTTATTCTCTTGTCTTAACTAATGCAATGTTTCTAACGTTTTGTTCTTGATTTTGCAAAAGTTTTGTCTTTTAAGCCCGTCACACACGTAGCTATAATATATAGTAATATAAATTATAGCAAGGCATATTACGATAGGTATAAGTATTTTCTATACAAATATTCAAGTGACCGCACACGCAGCTATAATATATATTATAGCTGCGTGTGTATTTGTATATAGCAAGGCATATTAATATATGTATATTATAGCTAGGTGTGTGACAGGCTTTACTTAGAACAATCGTGTATCGAAATGTTGTAAGTATATCACGTTAATATACCTACCTAAATATATATTTCTGTATTCTGAGCTTATATTAATTATTTTAGGTTTATTAATTTTAATCTTAGGGGTATTAATTGGTGTAGCTTTTTTAACTTTATTAGAACGTAAAGTTTTAGGTTATAATATACCTTCGTGTTTAGCAAGCAATGCCATATCTGACGACATAATATCCGCACCGTATCCCCGTGTGTATTGTAACTGTATCTTGGATGACCACCGGTTCAACATTACACCGAGACCTAACTGTGTCTAGTGGTTACGTAACTTACACCTGCAGACTATGCCACAGTTAGAACTTGCTTCTTCAGTATGCGCTGGCTTGATCAATTTGGTGATTGTATTAGAATATAATAAAGTAGGTAGGTACTTAAGGCCACCTTGTTCCGAATCGCATCCGCGTTACGCGGGAGCCGACTTGATATGAACTCCGGTTTGTAGGTATTTAGGCATAATTAATAGGAAAATAACACTAGGTACAATATCCACCTCAGCGATTTGTACTAGAAAAATGATTTCTCTAAAGATTGGTTTAAAAATATGGTTAATAAGTTTATTATTTTAGGCACAGTATTGAAAATGATTATTAAAAAGAGGCAACTTTGGTATTTTTTTCTATCGAGCGAAGTTCGTCTGATTGTGTAAATGAAAGCGAATTGTACTCTTTAAGATCCTCAACTGAAACATATCTTTTTTCAGAAATATACGTCAATTTTTGACTGATTCGTATTGATTTTAAAAACAGCATTTGCGGTATAAGGAGCCCTTAATAGAAATAATATATTTTTTGACATACTTACGCACAATTGTACTAATATAGTACTAATATGTCTGGTTTGTTCCACTTATCATTAAGTGTATGTGTGAATGCGCCGGGCGCCGGCCGCCTTTTTATTTTATTATACGTTGAACAAAGGAGTTTTAACTTAATGTTCCATTTTAAAACTATCATAAGCTTTTTTTTAATACCTCGTGGTCTGCCACGGCGTATAAATAAAACACTTTTCTTTAAATACAATTATTTATTTCCAAACGTCCATTTAATTTACACATAATCGAAATAGTTTATAACTATCCTAGAAAACTAATTATTACTATTATTTATTTAAAAATATAGAGTTGACGTCATATTACTAAGTTTGAATTTTACAATGAAGGTAGTTTTAAAATTTTACAAACTCTGCTAAACCAATTTCGATAAATGACGCCAACTTTGATACTTATTTCTAAAAATTTACATTCATAAGTGTGATTTACGTCTGAGAAAATGCAATAAATATTTTGACATAATGCAATTAATATTTTAAAATTTGACTTTATATTACTGTTAAAATGTTCTGAAATATGTAAATTAATGCAATTTTTTTTATTCATAATATTGACAAAATTATTTACACCTATTTACTTATTTCGGGTGAGTATTTTATAGTTTTGTTTAATGATTAGTGGGTAAATAGGGGTGAAAAGGGGTGCTTATAAAACCCCTTTTCGTACATAATATAGTAAAATAAGCATATTAAAATGTTTAAAAGTAGTGTCGTTTCAAATGCTGAAAAGGGACGACAATGGGGTGAGACTTTTTTTTTTACATTAAGTTATAATAAGTAATGTTCAAGTATGTAGTATTTAATTTTTGAGTGTTAGAACATAAAAGTAATGAACTATTATTAAAAATGTGTAATTTTGGTTTTATTTTTGAATTAGCTAATCAGATATAGGAAAAACAATCACTGTTTCACTAATCATTAGCTAAAAACGGGGTATAATTTTTCCATTACCTAAAAAAGGGGTGTGTTTCTCCTACTTTTAAAAATATGTGACATAAGGTGTAATTTTATTCAATCAAAGAATAGGAAAGTAGGGTAACATTTTTCCATTACCTAAAAAGGGGTACAATTTCCCTTTTTACCAAAAAGGGGTAACATCTTACATCTGCTGCGTAGAATTGCCATTCCAAGTGTTGTTGTCATCATCATTACCAGCTTCCCCCGGCAAGCGATGGATGTTTGTGCGTCGTCGAGGCAAGGGTCCCGCTCTGAAGAAATAATAGACACTTTAACTCCATACGACGACCTCTGTGGCGCAGTGGGCGAAAGCCCGCCTGAGACGCGGAGGTTGCGGGTTCGATCCCCGCTGCGGGACAAATGTTTGCATGATCTGCAAATATTTGTTTCGTGTCTGGGTGTTTTCTGTGTATATTATGTGTGTATTTACAAAAAAAAATGTATCTATCTAGTGTATCAGTCATCTGGTTACCATAACACAAGCATTAAATTGCTTAGCTTGGGACTAGATGACGCTGTGTGGAATGTCTACGGATATTTATTTATTTATACAAATCTGCGTGTACTCGAAATTCTAGTTAAAATGGTAGGAGCCAGTATAACCTGACCTCTTCTTGTTGGCGACTCTCGAGCTACTCTCGTTCATCGTATAATAGTTACGTGACGTTTGGTCAACTTACGTTGGTTACTAGGTCTATGTCCGGGGACCCGGTACAAGTTGAGCTCTTCTTATTAGGCTCAACTCACATCAAAAGAGCGGCGAAGAGCAGCGAAGCGGAGCGCAGTTTCAGTGTCATATGAATTTCAACTTTATCTTCATTACTATAATACTTATTATCGCATGAGAAACTCGAACGAGTCGCGAGGATGCCCGCGGCGCCGCGGGAATTCCGGCGCATTCGAATACGCGCGCCTTATCTCTATCCTTAGTGACACTTGAACAATTCTCTGTCATAATATATTGGTTGCTCACCTAGGCATGGCAGAGGTCGGTGCGGATGCGGAGGGGCGGGGCGCGGGGGCGGGGGCGGGGGCGGAGGCGGGGGCGGAGGGGGCGGGGGGAGGTAGGGGGGGGAAGAGGCGGGTGCGGAGCCAGCTGTAGAGCGCTAGCGACGGATTGTAGAGAAACGTTGTTAACAGCTGGGTTATGAAGGCTGGAACAAAAATAATTAAATTAATGGTGGTCCATTTTATAAATGTATTATTGGTAAGTTAACTTCTACAAAATGCGGGCATGTGCCAAATATGTATTTGTACTTATATACCTCACCTGCCTACCCCTTAGGCATCCCACCTACCCCTTAGGCATCTTCAAAGGATCTAAAATTGCCTAAAGAATTACACTCGTTCGTTCGTTCGTTTTTAGGCTGCCTAAAGACCTCCGTCATGGCTTAGAGACTTTAAAGCCGGGACCGATAATTTAACGTGCCCTCCGAAGCACGGAAGCGCTCAGCTGATAATGCCACTTGCGGTCACCCATCCAACTAGTGACCGCTCAGAACGTAGATTAAATTCAACGATCAATCAAGAACGTCTTAGCAAGCTTCGCCACGAGCGCTTCGATACAATGATAATTTTGAAAATTAAATACAATGATAATTTTCATACCGAGCCACTGTTGCCTCCTTGACCCTCCTCACTGTAGACTCACCGTACACAGACGCGTGTTGTTTAGGCCCCTGGTTGGGCACATTAGGCCGCGGCAGAACCAGCAAGGCGGCCGAGGGCGCGTCCTAGCACTGTAGACTCACCGTGAGCCACTGTTGCCTCCTTGACCCTCTCCTCTAGCACTGTAGACTCACCGTGAGCCACTGTTGCCTCCTTGACCCTTCTCACTGTAGACTCACCGTGAGCCACTGTTGCCTCCTTGACCCTCCCCTCTAGCACTGTAGACTCACCGTAAACAGACGCGTGTTGTTTAGGCCCCTGGTTGGGCACATTAGGCCGCGGCAGAACCAGCAAGGCGGCCGAGGGCGCGAGTTGAAGCTCGCGGAGAGACGCGGACGAGTCGGTGAGCTCGCGGCGAGGGAAGGCCGTCCATAGCGCGAATGATGATGATGATAGCTGGAAACAAATGTTGTTTTATTATCTGTTTATGTCCCACTGGACAATAGTGGCAATTCTGAGTGTCGCAAAAGCTAAATTTAACTAACTATAAATATTGCCGTCCCTTTCATAGCGATGGAAATAAAAAGGATGGCAATAATTTTAGTTAGTTTAGTTTAGCTTTTGCGACACTCAGAATTGCCACTAATAGCTTCCAATTTAGTTTTTATTATTGATTACGTAGGTTCATTATTAATGATTATTAAATAGTGCTGTGCATGCCTGTAATGGGTACACACATAATATGTACGTATTAAAAAAAAAATCTAAGTAGTATATCAGTCATCTGGTTACCATAACACAAGCATTAAGTTGCTTAGCTTGGGACTAGATGACGCCGTGTGAAATGTCCAAAGACATTATTATTATATTATTTATGTATATTATTATAATTATTCAGGTCCCACGCGTGGGAAGCAGCTTGTGTATATAATTACAAACCTGCAAGTTATCCGAGACATATCGTTGTACTTCACCGAGCGTCCCGTTCGCGTCAAAGTGCGCCGTGTGCGATGTACCGTCAGGAAGCTTGAACTGTACCCTCGCACTTGTACCGGCGTCGCCCGACGCTGTAACAGATACATTTCAATGACGACCTCTCGTGGCGAAGCTTGCTAAGACGTTCTTGATAGATCGTCGAAGTTAAGCAACATTCTGAGCGCTTTTGTGGAATGTCCAAGGGATATTCATGAGTGTTTCAGTACTCGTAAGTCTATATACTCACTAGGTAGATGCGGGCTGGCCTGCGGGGTAGGCTGAGGCAAGGGCGTATCGCGTGCCTTACGCTCTGCCCTGTCCTGTGCTATCTGATCCAGGATGCGCTGACGAGCCAGGTTGTTCTCTAACTTTTCACGTTTCCTTTCCTCCTAAAACAAATGTATATGTAATAACAAATGTAAATCTATATAACCGCAATGTAACGTGACCGGGCCGAATTTAGGCCCTCTATGCGGTCGCGCATTATGAACAGTCTGTACTACAAAAATAATATTCTACTCGTTCGTTCGTTCGTATGAGCAAGTGGCCAACTCTGGTGACGGAGTTTTTAGGCCGCCTAAAAGCCTCCGTCATGGCTTAACGACTTTAAAAGCCGGGACCGACAATTTAACGTGCCCTCCGAAGCACGGAAGCGCTTAGCTGATGATGCCACTTGCGGTCACACATCCAAGTAGTGACCGCTCAGAACGTAGCTTAACTTCGACGATCTATCAAGAACGTCTTAGCAAGCTTCGCCACGAGCGCGAATACAAATACAAAACTTTATTTATAACACCATAGTTACAAGTCAAATCAATCAATCAATCATTATAAATAAATAGAATAGAATAGAATAGAATAGAATAGAAAAGAAAAAGAATAACATTTATTTGGCAACAAATGAGATACAAAGCCGTGTTGGTCAAGTGGATTAGTACCTCGACTTTCGATCCGAAGGTCGTGGGTTCAAATCCGGCCGTGCATCAATGAACTTTTCGCATCGAAAAATTTATATGCGCTTTAACACGAGCTTATAACGGTGAAGGAAAACATCGTGAGGAAACCAGTTAGCTCTCTAATAGCGTCGATGGGCTTGCAACCTGTCACGTATGGAAAGTTAACTTCTGCTAAAAGTGGGCTTGTACCAAATATGTATGTATTTGGACATACCTCTGACTACACCCTTAGACATCTTCAAGAAGATCTAAAAATGCCTAATGATCTGAAAGAAATTTCTACCGCTCCCGGGATACAGTCGTGATCATATTTCATTTTTTTTTTCATTTCATTTCATTTCATTTCAAATGAGATACATCATAAGTAAATGTAAATTCAAGTTGCTCTTCATATAGATACCTGTATTTGTTTCATTTCTTGGTCGGCTTGCCATCGCTTAAGCTCAACCACTCCTTGGCCTAAGTTGCGTCGTTCTAGCTCTTTCTGTCTCTCCAACTGTTAACAAATGCTGTATTAGCTTTGAACAAACATCACGTGCTGCAAACTGCGTAAAGTGAGCGCAAAACTAGCAAACTGTGGACACTCCATTTCATATAAATAAATAAAAAAAGACGTCTCGGAGACTGCCGCGGTAAAGCTATTGCATAGCACTTTTTTGGAGTGGGGGATGTTAGGTTATTTTCGTTACGGAATTTCTGGATTCGGTCTTCACGCTCAAGGCCCGCGATAGAAGCTATGCAATAGCTTAAAAATACCCTTGGACATTCCACACGGCGTCATCTAGTCCCAAGCTAAGCAACTTAATGCTTGTGTTATGGTAACCAGATGACTGATATACTACATATATACTTTTTTGTTTGTATTTACAAACACCCAGACACGAAACAAATATTTGCAGAGCATACAAACATTTATCCCGCAGCGGGGATCGAACCCGCAACCTCTGCGTCTCAGGCGGGCATTCGCCCACTGCGCCACAGAGGTTGTCTACGTCTATGTCGTATATACAAGGGTACTAAACCGATACGCTGGCTGCAAACTCAGTCGGCCGCTGACAGTTTGCCTACTGGGGACACAGCCTTATTGTCTAGCAAACAAAGATTTCAATTAGAATTTTGTTTACCTCTTTCTCTAGTTCAGCCTTCTCCCTCCGTTTCGCTTCTATGAGCTCCTTCGCTCGCTCGAGTTTCTCATCTACGCTCGTTTCGCTTGTCGACGCTTCTACCGAAGTAGGTGGCTAAAAAAATAAAAATAAAACCGATAAGAAGAAAAAAAGATGAAAAACATTGACTTTTGTTCAATTTCTGCTTTAAGTTAGGGCCGAATTGAAACTGAACTTAATTTTAATCCTAACACACTTTTTAGTTGATACTAGCATAATTTTTTTTTTTTTTTCTCTTTAAATGTTAATTGTGCACTGTACGTAATACTATAATTAAATTGTATTCTTAAGTTCTCATGAAAGTAAATTCTGTAATTCTTGTTGAGAATAAAGCTTCTATAAACCTAAATATGATCACTTACGTTGAAACACTATTACCTAAGCCCGTCTCACGCCTAGCTATAATATATATTAATATGCCTTGCTATATATATACAAATACACACGCAGCTATAATATATATTATAGCTGCGTGTGCGGTCACTTGAATATTTGTATAGAAAATATATCGTAATATGCCTTGCTATAAATTATATTACTTTATATTATAGCTACGGCTTTATTATTTAAAGTCACCATATATTATATTATGACACCATTGTCACAGTAGGCAACTACTTGACTATTTATTATAGAAGTTTAGTTAACCAAAATAGATATAAGACTCACCACAGTTGCTGTTGGGGTCACTGCAAGGGTCAATAATGCTGTTAACGGGATCACAATTGGCTGAGTAGGGGTCACTGGCGCAACCAAAGATACTAGCAGAAATTATACTCACTTCAGTCGCCGTTGGGGTCGCTACAGGGGTCGCCAACGGCGTCGCTGGGGTCACCATTGGAGCAGGCGGGGTCACTGGCGCAGCCAAGGTCACTGGCTCAGCCAAGGTCACAGGCTCAGCCAAGGTCACTGGCTCAGCCAAGGTCACCGGCGCATGACTAGTGGACGGCTGATCAGCTGCCTTTGGTCGTCTCACGCAGACGTCGCCATCGCAGACGACTTCGTAGTCGTCTTTGGTCGTCACTGGTGGCGACGGTTCGGACGGTTTCGGGAACTTTGGTGGGGAAGGTGCTTCTGCTGAGGAAATGGTTTTATGTATTTATTTTTATGGGTTTCAAATATTAATTAATACTTATCTAACTAATATTATAAAGGTGAAAGTTTTTGTGTATGTAAGTGTGTTTGTTACTTTCACACTCAAACGGCTGGACGGATTTGAATGAAATTTGGTACCAGAATTGCTCATACCCTGGATTAGAGAATAGGCTACTTTTGATCGCGGTATTCCCACGGGAACTATTCACCGCGGGTAACACCGCGGGGGCGGCTAGTATAAAATAAAAGTTTATTACATAACCAATCGTAGGCAGACGAGATAACGCTCAAATTGCCATCTCTAGAATTTACAGCTAGTTTTTTCTGTTTTTCACAATAGTTAATAAAAAAATTTACCATACATTTTATCAAATTTATCTAGTTATCTCTTTCTAGGCCTTTGATGAAATATTAAAATGCCGATTAATCCAGATGAAGTGATTATAATAAACAAGCTGCTCCCTGCGACTTCCCACGCGTGGGACCCGAACAAAATTAAGCCTACGTCCTCTCCCAAAGTCTGGTCTATCTCTGTACCAAATGTCATCAAAATCGGTTTAGGCGTGATAGAGTAACAGACAGACAGAGTTATTTTTTTTACGTACATGTTCACCTTTTTTTTAATTTTGTAATATTATTATTATTATTATTTGTGCGTAACAGACAGACACATATTAGGAAAGTAGGGATCAAATAGTACCTGGTTGTGGTTTAGACTCCGGCTGAGGTACACCTGCCACTTGTGCCTCGGACTGCAGCAGCCCAACTGTGGCCTCCACAGCATGAGATGTGGACGAAGTCGACGGCTGGACTAGTGTTGGCTTCGCACCATCTTAAATGAGGAATGATTAACCAGATTATTTTGTTCCAGAGTGCCAATTTTACGATTGGTGAGATTGGAACTGATTCAGATTAGAATTGGATTGAGATAGGATTGGATTCAAGGGTTAGCCCCCAGTTCTTTTATCTATATCATCCTTGATATAACCAAAGACGATTAATATCTAGAAGACAAAGGCCATACACAAAATCGTAACCCGTACCAGATAGCCTGGAAACTTTAAAACATCAAGAAATTATCCAAGAAATTTCAATTACTCTCTAGTTAAAATTACCTAAAATTTTTTTATATTGAATATTGTTGCTACCTACTACTAAGTATTGAAATTTCTTGGATAAAATTGATGTTTTAAAGTTTCCAGGCTATCAGGTACTGCGGGATCAGGGTTACGATTTTGTGTATGGCCTTTGTCTGTCTTCTAGATATTAATCGTCTTTGATATAACATATACAGCTACCTATGTATTGCAATAATACTTACGATGCTCTGTCAGTATCCTATCGATCCGTGTAGCCAGGTTGCCAGCTTGCACTCCTGCGCACACGACCTCCAAGGGTGTGCCGTTGCGCCCGATGAAGAATAATGAAGGCACAGGCACGAATTTATCTGTTTCACGTTTAGGAAATATATGGAACAAACTGACCGGCGCACTTTGTATATAGTTCGCGCCACGTAAAAAGAGCGCTGGCTGTCAAACTGCTCCGTGGTCGATGATTTGGAGAGGTGTTGCGGCGCACTTCATACCATTGATTTAGCGAGTGCTATTGGTTCGTCAGCGAGTGAACACAGGCGCAAACATACCCCCGCTACTTCCCCGACCAAGCTCTTTTTACGTGGCGCGACCTTCGTACCCTCATCGCGTGCCGCTTGTATGGCCGGAAACTTGAATAAAAACTCCGAATTTTGTACTAGGAAAAGAAACTATGGATTCACTGCATTTTTTGTCCCTCTCGGCAGCACGCTTGCTACTCGTCCAGGTATTATGCTAGGTCCATGCCTTCAGCAGAATAAGCCACTGCACCAAGAGAGTTGAGATTTTTGTTGTGACATTCATAAAAGTTAATTATGTATGGATTTATGTGTTACCTACTATTGCATGCTGAAAAGTTGACTATGGTAATCTGTTTTTTATTAATTTAACATTCTACTTTTTGTTGTACCCATTTTCGCAATAAATGAATAATGAAATAGGAGAGTTAGCCACTAGCTCATATGAACTTAAAAAGTGTAAAATAAAGTGTGTACTTAATCTAATAACTAAAGAATTTGTCCATTGATTTGTTTGTTCGTTTTTAGGCCGCCTAAAGGCCTCCGTCATGGCTTAACGACTTTAAAAGCCATTTGTCCATTGATTAAAGGATACAGATCTGTGCAAAGTGAGTGTAGTTGGGAGTGCCGCTCTTAAGCTTCACCGCAAGGAAGTTGGTCTCGTTGGCCAGACGGGCGACCACTGCAATGTCGTCTAAGGTGGCGGCCATCTCCGTTGACAGGTCATTGTCACCTGCAACATTATGATGTAACTTAGTTGCTAAAAACAAAAAATAATTTAGTAGAGTTGTGCTGAGCCCCTAGGGTTAGTCTAACCTAAACTTTCGTTCAGGTTGTGGTTGGAATCCTGGCTGTGCATCAACTTTATTAAAAGGAAAACATTGTGAGGACACCCTCAGGTCCGCCCTTCATGTATTGATTAAAACCTAAAGTCCATTTAAACAAGTCAAAATAATTTTCCATGATAACGTCACGAAAAAGAAATCTTTCGAAATTGCACTATCTATTCTGAAGTTTCATTCACTGCTCATATCTATAGAAAAGACGAACTGCTACTGCTTTCTTATCAAGAAGTACTTACTTACTTAATCATGTAAGTATAAAGTAGGTAATAGTGGCAATTCGGAGTGTCGACTAAACTAACTAAAATTAATGCCATCCTTTTTATTCTAATCGCTATGAAAGGGACGGCTACATTTTTAGTTAGTTTAGTTTAGCTTTTGCGATACTCCGAATAGCCACTTATATATTTATAAGAGTGTGAAAACAACACAAATATTTATAAAGCAGCAAGACTTAGAAAAAAGAGACTTTGATTTTACTGGACAAAGCCACCATTTCACAATACCAATTAGAACAGTTTTGATGGGCGATATTTTAGTATTAAGTTTTATACCGTTAATAATGTTAAAATAAGCCTATCATGTAGTAAAATTAGGTAACAGACCTTCCACGAAAACGACGAAAATCGCATTTTTCTGTTTTGATAGAGTCACTGCTTCGGCGATGCTGCCGCCGTACCAATGCATGATGATGACGATTGAATCAGTTTTCCAGGTTAGTTACAAACTATTCGTGTTATTTCAAATGTTTATTTACGATTTTTCACTAAATTTTTCAATTTTTATTTCTTCACCGACAACATGACACAACAGATTTTGACAGCTGACGTGTTTTTGTTTTTTTGTCATACGAAATGTGCTCGGAAACCTTTCTCTATCAATTTATTCCTTTCTCTTTCTCTATCTTTTTATAAATACGTTGCATCTCAATTATTTTCAAAATCCCTTTTACAAAACATTATCAGGGTTGCTGTTTGGTTTTTGAGGAATAAATTTTACCTAACTATTAACAGAAAACAACAATTTCATTTTGAATACGTACTTATTTCGTTTTATTAGCTACATAAAGCTAGTCTCTGAACGTATTATTCAATGCGACCAAATGCCAAAGGCCTGTAAACCCGAGGGAATGGACACTGCTATGCATATTTTCAAAATGTTTGCATTATAATGACTCAAATTTTTGATTTTGTCTATGGTTAATTAATTACCATGTGACCTTGTAAATACTACTCGCCGCTAGATGGCAGCATTTTCAAATCTAAAATTAGGTTAGTGACTCTACTCATCAGTAGATGCCATACCAAAAGAGATAAATGTGTCAAAGACTAAAATAGTGTTACAATAATGTACAGCGCTTTATGACCGGGCCGAACTTAGGCCCTTCGGGCGGTCGCGCATTATGGAACCATATCCAGTTTGATATATTTGCGAATGGATGGAAGCCGATGTAGAGATTTGAGAGTGAATGCTTGGGTTTCTGTAAAAGGTATGGAATTTAGGTAATTTAAGTAATTTTTATACCTTTTGTTATTGTATTTTAGTGATTATGTCACTACTTAGGTACCTACTTAATTTGTTTTGTTTTTATATAGGTAAAGTGACCTAGCTACTACGCTTTAGATATTTAGAATAATCATTTTATGAAACACCCGAATAGATACCCATAAGTAGGTCCTAAGTCCTAACCTATCTAAGTTTAATACCTACAATAAATAAATGTAGGTAGGTAGGATACTCGCATTAGGTAGGTTGGTACTTAATGTTCACGGCTTCGTGTCGTTCCCGTTTAATAAGTCGGTATTTTTTTTTGTCCCTCGCCGCGACTATGGAACGTAAGTTTGAAGAAAAAATTGCGAATGCTTGGGTTGGGTGGATGGATGTTACTACTTAGGTACTTACTTCACGCAAAAACTACTAAATTTTGACTGACAATAAGTAGGTACCTACCTATACATGGTTCGGGATCTTTTTATAAAATACATAGGTAAGTACCAACCCACTAGTAGGGAGTCGAACTACCTACACGCTAGCGAAGCCGCGTGCGCATACCTACTAGTAAATAATTATAACTTATAGGTAAGTATCTCAAGTTACCAATATCCTAATAATGTGTGTCAATTTTGTCGGCACATTCGTCTTCCTAACAACCTATCAACATTGTCAACGAATCCCTAATTAGAATCAGAACGACGCATCCTCTCACTCAACAGCTATTTTTACACACAATTAACCAATTTGTTACTGGCAACACCACGGTCGAGTTACGATACTTTATTGCTGGCAACATTCTAGCGTCTTTGAGCTTTGAAAATGGAACCGAAAATTGCGTTTTGAAATTGCAATGAGGCGCGAAATGCAATGGTTTCGCGCCTTTGGTGTCTAAATATGGCGACGACTGCTTAGATAGAGTATTATGGGACTGGGTGTAGACAGCGCCTGTACGATACGAACATCTACGAACATCTGTTTGTTCGTACTTGCTGCTTAATATGTACCTAATGTTAAAAATTACTTTGTAAAGCACTTCGGTCTCGTAGTACAAGTACTACCACGTACTACGTAGTATTATATTAGTATCAATTCTGAGTGTCGCAAAAGCTAAACTAAGCTAACTAAAATTGTTGCCGTCCCTTTCATAGCGATGGGAATAAAAAGGATGGCAATAGTTTTAATTAAGTTAGTTTAGCTTTTGCGACACTCCGAATTGCCCCTATTATCTGTGCTACTACTATAACTCACTTACACTGGCTGGACTGACTGGATCAACAACAGCAGTCTGTCTGTAGTGTTTACTTTCTATGTGAACAGCTTGCCGATTGCATTTTGTTCGCCACGCGTTTGTATCGATACAAACGCGCGGTGACTGTGCGTTTGAAAATCGTGTTATAGGTGTTGGCAACACCAACTAAATTTGTTATTTTTATATGTTGGCAATATTTTTTCTTTCTATTCTAACCACCATTTTGTACTGTCAAGACGTGCCGTGCTCAATAAATTAGTGCTAACTTACGACAACAAAGACTTTCAGTTCTAAGGACCCACCAACAACCACCTAATACAGTCCACGAAAGAAACATGGTCCATCTCGCCTTCAACATCTGGAAGTATTCGTAAGTTACAACATCGCGCTAACATCACCAGCACACGAGACGTGGTTCTGCGGTTCCTGCAAAAAAAAAGCTTGTAGCGACCATTCGCCTACAATACAAGCTCAGGATCATCGCTACAATCCAACAATCATCATCGTGTAACAAAGGAAAAAACATAATTTCTTCGAAGTGTCGTTCATCGTGTTTGGCCAAAATCTTGTAAGAAGACGCCATT
The DNA here is from genome assembly GCA_963582015.1 of Xanthorhoe designata. Lineage (NCBI taxonomy): Eukaryota > Metazoa > Arthropoda > Insecta > Lepidoptera > Geometridae > Xanthorhoe > Xanthorhoe designata. Next base: position 4,575,411 of record OY757056.1, on the reverse strand, counting down.
TTATTCAAGTTTCTACACATCGCGTCGTCATCTTCGTCGAATCCAGCAAGCCGGTGCCGGCGAGAGAGAGAGCAGTTATTGTGATCATCGTGCGAGCGACAAGGACGAACACAAGGGTCTTCTCTGCGGGCCGCAGCGCGTTCCTGAAAAGTTCACGGAATATACACCCGGACGACGGTGGCGCTTCGGTTCATTCGGTTCGTCAAGTTGGCAACGTGCTGCGAGTGAAAAAGAGCGATACATCGCTATCGCTCTGCGAGAGACAAAGACAGCTAGTGAGAAACAGGAACACTTCTTCTACACAACGCCGGAACACGGAACGGAAGCGAAAGCGACGACATTTTGTTTTCACGACAACTGCGCACAACACGAAGCGTGTGCGCCATTATTGATTGAAATTGATTTTCTAAGAACATTTAGAACATTAAGTGTTACGTAATTGTGCAAGTTGGTTTTAAGTAGGTATGGGTTCTGAGGAAGAGCTGAAGGCCTTAAAGGCTTCGAGAGGATACGCGAAAGCAGGTATTAGTCGTCTTCACAATTTTCTGTCGAATCAGAGTGAGGTAGAAAAAACTTCTGTTTGTAATTTGTTAGCACGTAAAGCCAAATTAGAATCTACTTTTTCCGAGTATGAAAACTACAATAAACAAATATTTTGTTTGGATCCCTCTGATCAAGAAGATGTCGAAACAATAGAAAATAGGTACTTTCAGTTGATCACATTGATCAACGAAGAAGTAAAAAGACGAGAATCAAATTCCGAGTCAGTTCCTTCTCAGCCCAAAGTCAAAACAAAATTACCAACCATAAACATTAGCACGTTTACAGGCAAATATGCCGATTATGTTAATTTCATTAACCTATTCAAATCGCTTATCCATAGTGACAGGTCATTAGATAAGGTGCAAAAATTGCATTACCTGCGCTCTTTTGTCAAGGACGAGCCATATGATTTGATAAAAAACTTACCTCTCGAATGTGATAGCTATGATGAGGCATTGCGCCTACTTGACGACAGGTATTTTAACAAATTCCGCATTATAACTGAGCATGTCAATGAGTTGTTGGATTTAGGTGCTATGGCCAAATCTGCGTCATGCAACATTAGGGAATTTGTGTCCAAGGTAAAACAGAGTTTATCTTCCCTCAAAAATTTAGGGGTAGGCATAGAAGGGTGGGATCCTATTTTAATTTGTCTTTTAACCCGAAAATTAGACGCCTACACTGGACGAGCATATCAGCTGGAGAGAGACCACCACAAAGAGCCGAGCATTATAGAACTATTGGAGTTCCTCGAGTCTCGAGCGCTGGCCCTTGAGAACTCCCAGCCCCAGCCTGTCAGGGAAAGTAAGCCAACATGGAAAGCAGCCATGCATCTAGCTACAGGTAAGCCTGAAACTTTATGTCTTTATTGTAAATTAAAAGACCACAAAATCTTTATGTGCCAAAAGTTCAAACTACTTCCTGTTAAGGACAGAATTTCATTTGTCAAGGACAATAGCTTATGTAAAGTTTGTCTCAATTCTCATAGAAACAAGTGTAAATACTTTTTCAAGTGTGGAGACTGCAAACAACGTCACAACACGTTGCTTCACACTGATGAGCAAACTGAAAGAAGCAGTCCAGTTACCGTGTTGTCCGGAATTAATACAAATAATGTTTTACTCCCTACAGCTAAAGTAAAACTCTTCGGAAAGAACGGGAAGGAAGTACATTGTAGAGCCATACTAGATTCTGGTTCACAGATATCACTCGTGACCAGCAAAGTGGTAGATGTGTTAGGTTTGATACCCACCCAAACTGACACCAATATTGTGGGCATTGCAAACATGAAAAATCATGCAAAGTATTCAATACCCCTTGAAGTGCATTCATTGAATTCACCATTTCGTACCTCCATTAACTTCCATGTTGTGGACAAGATAACTTGTAATTTGCCTCAGACAAAGGTCGATTTGACATCTTTTGAAATTCCCCCAAATATAGAGTTGGCTGACAAAGATTTCCACGTGCCAGGGGCAATTAACATGCTAATAGGTGCTGACAAATTCTTTCAGCTGCTCCTGCCAACGGTCGCCCAGCCTCAGACAGGCCAAGCAGTCCAGGCCAACAGTGCAACGCAGAGCAGCCTCTCAGCATCGAGCAGCCAGACACCCCAGACCGACCAGCATGTGACTAATCAGGCAACTTCACCCATTTTCATAAATACTCTCTTCGGTACAGTAGTAGCGGGAGCACTTTCACAAAATGTTTCTGAGGTAGTTACTCTTTTTTGTACAAAATGTGAATCTGACATCAGTCAGTCACTCACAAGCTTTTTAGATACAGAAAAGGTGCCACAATACTTATCTGAAAAAGCAAGTGAGTGTGATATTGCAGAAAGTATTTTTCAATCTACAGTCAAACTCGAGAATAATAAATTCACTGTAGATCTTCCCCTAAAGTTGCCCCCAACTGAAATTATTGAAAACCTAGGTGACAGTTTTGATCTAGCCTTCTATAGGTTTTTAAATTTAGAAAAACGTTTGCATAAAAATATTCATCTACTCACTGAGTACAAAAAATTTATTGATGAGTATGTTGAAATGGAACATGGTCACTATGTAGATATAAGCTCTTATTCAAAGAATGAGCCAACATATTATATGCCACACCATGCCGTTATCAATGAAAACAGTACAACGACACGCACTCGTGTCGTCTTTGATGGGTCAATGAAAACAAGAAAAGGTATCTCTCTTAATGATATTATAATGAACGGCCCTGTCGTTCAAAGGGATCTTTTTGACATCATTCTTTTGTATAGGTTTGGTGAATATGCATTTACAACAGATATAAAACGCATGTTTAGGAACATTCTTTTAAATCCTGAGCACACTTCCCTACAAAACATTTTATGGAGGGACAGTCCGGACAAGCCCATTAATTGCATACGCTTGGATACAGTCACATACGGGCTAAAAAGCTCGAGCTATCTGGCGACGCGCTGCTTGTACGAACTGGCTAATAGGTATGAAGGTCAGTGGCCTTTGGCTTCATTTATCATAAAAAATTGTACTTACGTTGATGATGTTTGTTATGCTAATACAAACCTTAATACTTTACTTGAAGCCAAAGACCAACTGAGGGAACTGCTTGGGATGGCAAGTTTAATAACACACAAATGGTCTTCTAATAATTCTGAAGTTTTGAAAGATATCCCTTCGAGCATGCAATTATTTGAAACTCTCGACTTACAAAAAGATTACAGTGTCAAAACGTTGGGATTAACCATTAACGCCAATCGAGATTGTTTCACAATACAATGTCCTAAACTATGCCATGACCAGCCTATGACAAAAAGAGAGATATTAAGTTATATATCCAAAATCTATGATCCATTAGGATTTGTTAGTCCAATAGTTGTCAAAGCTAAAGAGTTTATGAAAAAGGTTTGGTGTGAAAAGCTTAATTGGAATGACACACCATCAGAAAAGCTTTCATCTGAATGGTCACAATTTACTAACAGCCTAGCTGCCATGCAGCCCATACACATTAACAGAAACATTCCCATCCCATGCTCTGCTACTGTTCAGCTTATTGGTTTTGCTGATGCATCATCTACCACTGCTTATGGATGCTGTGTGTACTTAAGAGTAGTGGAGCCAACAGGTGAGGCTAAACTTTATTTGTTATGCTCTAAATCAAGAATAAATCCCAGTGCGAAGCCGCTTACCATCCCGAGACTAGAGCTGAATGCTTGCTTACTGCTGAGTAACCTAATTGCAAAGGTATATGAAACTTTATGTATTAAAGTCAACATTGATTCTACATACCTATTTTCTGACTCGAAGATCGCACTTGCATGGATCGGCACAGAACCCACTAGGCTTCAAGCTTATGTTGCAAACAGGGTTAAGGTAGTGCAGCAACTCACCACCAGGTGGCGCTGGCTATATGTGCAGACCAACGACAATCCAGCAGACCTTGTCAGCAGAGGCGTGGATCCTCATCAGCTAGCCGACTGTTCGTCTTGGTGGAACGGCCCGTCATTCTTACATAACAGGGAGTACGAATTTAATAAGGAAAATAGTAATTACTTACCCGGTCCTGACAGTCTACCTGAAATGAAGACAAACACTGAACCCTCCAAGGCTGTGATGGTAACAGTTCTTCCTACACAAACTCAGGACAACCTTTTTAATTTTTTGAGTAGATATTCTGATATTTCAAAAATGACTCGGGTGCTAGCATTCATACTTAGATTTTGTCATAATATCAAATCCAGCAACTCCAAAATGACAGACAACAGCTTGTCTAGTAGTGAGCTAGAAAAGGCTCTGTCACTCATAATTAAAAATGAACAAAGATTTTATTTCCAAGAGGAAATACATACACTTTCAAAAGGTGAATCTGTCCGAGGTAATCTCAAGCCTCTTTGCCCATTTATAGATCAAGAAGGTCTCATGAGAGTAAGTGGGCGCTTGCAAAATTCAGATTTATCTTTTGAACAAAAACATCCTATTATTCTGCATAAAGATTCTAGGATCACAGGTCTTATTATACAGCGGGAGCATATTAGATTACTACATGCAGGTCCGAAATTACTTTTGGCTAGTTTAAATCAAAAATACTGGCTCGTCAATGGCATTAGGCAAGTAAAGAAGATAACTCATAAATGTTTAACTTGTTTTAGGTTCAAGGCAACTGCCGCCAAGCAGCTAATGGGTTCTCTGCCGCGTCAGAGGGTGACCGCATCGCGGCCATTTCACGCAGTCGGAGTGGACTTCGCTGGGCCTATTCAAGTGAAAAATTCACGTGTTAGACGAGCCGTAATATCGAAAGGCTACATATGTGTATACGTATGTTTTAGTACCAAAGCCATACATCTAGAACTAGTATCCGATTTGACCACAGAAACTTTCCTCGCATGTTTCAAGAGATTTATATCGCGTAGAGGTATGCCCAGCGATGTGTACTGCGACAATGCAGCCACCTTCCGTTGTGCAGAGAGCCAATTAACTGAATTATTTAAATTAAATAATTCACTAGACCATAGAACACAGGTGTGTAACTTTGCCTCACAAAACGGTATTCAATTTCACTTCACACCTAGTTATTCACCCGTTTTCGCTGGTCTAGCTGAAGCAGGTGTAAAAAGTACAAAATACCACTTAAAGAGGGTAATACTAAACGGTTTATTTACGTACGAGCAACTAAATACAATTTTAAATCAAGTAGAAGCAGTTGTAAACTCTAGACCTTTATTACCTGTTACTTCTTCAAGTCTGACAGATTTTGCTTACCTGACACCAGGACACTTTTTGATAGGTGCGCCTCTAACTTCCTTCCCACAAAAGGACTTGTCTGAAACTCCTGATAATAGACTTAAATTTTGGAATTTAGTTGAGAAAGTTAGGCAGAGTTTTTGGAAGACTTGGAGCAAAAATTACTTAAATACTTTGCAATCACGACCCAAGTGGCGTGACGTACTACCTAACATCACAGTAGGTACAATGGTAATCATAAAAGAACCAAATATTCCTCCCCTTAACTGGTCTCTAGGCAGAATTGTAAAAACCTTTCCAGGTAATGATGGTAAGGTAAGAGCCTTTGAAGTGGCTGCCCCCAATGGGAAGACCTATATGAGGTCTTTATCTGGTATTTGTCCGTTACCTTTACAAGACTAAAAATAAATGTAATAATATAAGTTACTTACCCTATGTGAACTTATGGTTTATCTTTTAAGTTATGTGCTTAAAGTTGTTATTTTTTCGAACTAAGAAATAAAGTTCTATTTTTAAGAATTAAGTTAAGTCATACCTAAGTCGGTTGTTATTAGACATTGTGCATTTTATAAATGGTATTTACCTACTTTAGCTTTTAATTAGATAAGTGGTAACAATGCTGTTTATCCATATGTTAAAAGGAGTACTAAATAAGAAGACTTCATTAGATTATTACTCATCTCGTTTATTACATAAACATTTAACTAATTGTCGAGCCTTTACTATGTAATGTTTAATAAATTAACTTCAATAATTTTCAGTAAGCTAGATAAGTCTTAGTATAAGATTATTTCTATAGCATTGTTTCATTCTTTACCGGTTCTTTCCTAGGCCGCGCAGCATGTTGGCAACACCAACTAAATTTGTTATTTTTATATGTTGGCAATATTTTTTCTTTCTATTCTAACCACCTTTTTGTACTGTCAAGACGTGCCGTGCTCAATAAATTAGTGCTAACTTACGACAACAAAGACTTTCAGTTCTAAGGACCCACCAACAACCACCTAATACAGTCCACGAAAGAAACATTATGTATTAAAGTCAGTATGCTAGCATTCATACTTAGATTTTGTCATAATATCAAATCCAGCAACTCCAAAATGACAGACAACAGCTTGTCTAGTAGTGAGCTAGAAAAGGCTCTGTCACTCATAATTAAAAATGAACAAAGATTTTATTTCCAAGAGGAAATACATACACTTTCAAAAGGTGAATCTGTCCGAGGTAATCTCAAGCCTCTTTGCCCATTTATAGATCAAGAAGGTCTCATGAGAGTAAGTGGGCGCTTGCAAAATTCAGATTTATCTTTTGAACAAAAACATCCTATTATTCTGCATAAAGAATCTAGGATCACAGGTCTTATTATACAGCGGGAGCATATTAGATTACTACATGCAGGTCCAAAATTACTTTTGGCTAGTTTAAATCAAAAATACTGGCTCGTCAATGGCATTAGGCAAGTTAAGAAGATAACTCATAAATGTTTAACTTGTTTTAGGTTCAAGGCAACTGCCGCCAAGCAGCTAATGGGTTCTCTGCCGCGTCAGAGGGTGACCGCATCGCGGCCATTTCACGCAGTCGGAGTGGACTTCGCTGGGCCTATTCAAGTGAAAAATTCACGTGTTAGACGAGCCGTAATATCGAAAGGCTACATATGTGTATACGTATGTTTTAGTACCAAAGCCATACATCTAGAACTAGTATCCGATTTGACCACAGAAACATTCCTCGCATGTTTCAAGAGATTTATATCGCGTAGAGGTATGCCCAGCGATGTGTACTGCGACAATGCAGCCACTTTCCGTTGTGCGGAGAGCCAATTAACTGAATTATTTAAATTAAATAATTCACTAGACCATAGAACACAGGTGTGTAACTTTGCCTCACAAAACGGTATTCAATTTCACTTCACACCTAGTTATTCACCCGTTTTCGCTGGTCTAGCTGAAGCAGGTGTAAAAAGTACAAAATACCACTTAAAGAGGGTAATACAAAACGGTTTATTTACGTACGAGCAACTAAATACAATTTTAAATCAAGTAGAAGCAGTTGTAAACTCTAGACCTTTATTACCTGTTACTTCTTCAAGTCTGACAGATTTTGCTTACCTGACACCAGGACACTTTTTGATAGGTGCGCCTCTAACTTCCTTCCCACAAAAGGACTTGTCTGAAACTCCTGATAATAGACTTAAATTTTGGAATTTAGTTGAGAAAGTTAGGCAGAGTTTTTGGAAGACTTGGAGCAAAAATTACTTAAATACTTTGCAATCACGACCCAAGTGGCGTGACGTACTACCTAACATCACAGTAGGTACAATGGTAATCATAAAAGAACCAAATATTCCTCCCCTTAACTGGTCTCTAGGCAGAATTGTAAAAACCTTTCCAGGTAATGATGGTAAGGTAAGAGCCTTTGAAGTGGCTGCCCCCAATGGGAAGACCTATATGAGGTCTTTATCTGGTATTTGTCCGTTACCTTTACAAGACTAAAAATAATATGTAATAATATAAGTTACTTACCCTATGTGAACTTATGGTTTATCTTTTAAGTTATGTGCTTAAAGTTGTTATTTTTTCGAACTAAGAAATAAAGTTCTATTTTTAAGAATTAAGTTAAGTCATACCTAAGTCGGTTGTTATTAGACATTGTGCATTTTATAAATGGTATTTACCTACTTTAGCTTTTAATTAGATAAGTGGTAACAATGCTGTTTATCCATATGTTAAAAGGAGTACTAAATAAGAAGACTTCATTAGATTATTACTCATCTCGTTTATTACATAAACATTTAACTAATTGTCGAGCCTTTACTATGTAATGTTTAATAAATTAACTTCAATAATTTTCAGTAAGCTAGATAAGTCTTAGTATAAGATTATTTCTATAGCATTGTTTCATTCTTTACCGGTTCTTTCCTAGGCCGCGCAGCATGTTGGCAACACCAACTAAATTTGTTATTTTTATATGTTGGCAATATTTTTTCTTTCTATTCTAACCACCATTTTGTACTGTCAAGACGTGCCGTGCTCAATAAATTAGTGCTAACTTACGACAACAAAGACTTTCAGTTCTAAGGACCCACCAACAACCACCTAATACAGTCCACGAAAGAAACAATAGGCTCCTATCAACAGTTTGTTTTTAATATCGAGTGCGTTCTATAGCTAGGTACATATCTCCAATAAATAAACTTCTACCAGCCGCTCAGTGACGGATGGACGGTTGCGTTCAGTGAGTGCTATAAAATACACTTTGTACAAGTGGTAAGTTTCTACAAACTCGAGGTACTCATCCAAGATGGTAAGTAACTACTTAGGTATAATTTTTTATTGATGATATTATTAAGTAGGTACTTACTAGCTGCGCCCCGCGGTTTTGCCCGCGGTAGTTAAAAGCTATCGAACCTTCCTCGTAGTCAAGTAGTCCCAGGAACCTATTTTTATTTAAAAATAAATGAAGGTAAGTGCTTAGTGGTAGTGTACCTACATTGTGAATGTGAACACAAATCCAAAGAGAATATAAGTAACCACGTTTACACAAATCATTCAATAACTCACGCAAACCACCGAGCAGTCATTACACTCGTGTCTCCTCGCCAAAGAATTCAAATTAACATACCAACATCTAAATACTAATCAATTCTCCCTTCAACCGACACACTAAATCTTGTTTAAATCTAATTTGGTGCCAAATAACAATTAACAAAGTCATCAAAGTATAACGGTGAATAGTTAGCAGCCATTTTGTAGATGAGACGAGCTGTCAATGTGACAGATGGATTGAAAAAAGACAAGGTGGAATGGTTTCGACTTTAGTTAGCCTGTAGGTAACTGTAAAAAATAGTTATGACGTCTTTTTGCGCGGGAAGTGGTAGTAAAATGCGTTGCGTAGCGCCGCTCTACCGACGCACGGCTGTTTGATTTTTTCGACTATTATACCTACCAATTACATTTTAAATAATATTTTATTTTACTTAATTGAATTGAAGTATAAAATACAAGATTACAAAATTACTTGGGTTTCTATGAAGTAGGTACTTAGGGTAATCATAATCAGTACCTACCTACATAATCAATTACCTATCTAAGATTTTCTGAAAAAATTAGGGAAACTTAGGTATCTGTCCGCGGCTTTGCTCAGAACCTACATACTAGAAAACTAACTTTGCATGAAGATATCTATAATTGGCCACGCCAACAAAGTGTTGTAAAAAAAAAACAGGGTAAAATGTATCTACCTAAGTACCTTAATTATTGTGATGCGAAGGTAAATATTTTTTTTCGTTTACACCATACCTACTGTGGGATATCGTTGGATAGGTATTACAAAAATATTATGGGGTTTCTAAGACAATTTTTAACTTCATCATTCATCATTTCAGCCCATTTCCACCCACTGCTGAGTATAGGCCTCCTCTTTATCACGCCACTCTCTCCGATCCCTCGCGAGTCTCATCCACTGATTCCCGACCACGTTGACAATGTCGTTCGACCATCGGGCGGGTGGTCTGCCTCTTGGTCGTTGAGCGTCCCTGGGCCACCATTCAGTAATCGCTTTTGTCCATCTTCCATCGTCCCTTCTAGCCAAGTGCCCAGCCCAACTCCACTTTAGTCTCGCGATCCGCATACCTACGTCCACGACCTTTGTACGACGTCGAATTTCGACGTTGGGTATGTGATCGAGAAGTGAGATTCCGAGCATGGCTCGCTCCATTGCCCGTTGTGCTACTCTTATTTTGTGCATGTATTCCTTTGTGAGCGGCCATGTCTCGGAACCATAGGTGAGTATGGGCAGGACACATTGGTTGTACACCTTGGTCTTCAGGCATTGGGGGATTTTGGATTTGAAGATATCCTCCAGCTTCCTAAAGGCAGCCCATCCCAATTGAGTGCGTCTGGAAATCTCCTTCAACTGAGAGTGTGGGCCAAAAGATAAACAATGTCCAAGGTATATGTAGTCGTCCACTACCTCTATTTGGGAGTTACCTACAATTATGTTAGGTTTAGGACCCCTAAGGTTGGTCATCACCTTAGTCTTGGACATGTTCATCTTAAGGCCCACCCGCTGCGATGCTTGATGTAGGTCATCAAGCATTTCTTGAAGGTTGTCCACGGTCTCAGCTATGAGGACTAAATCATCAGCAAAACGTAGGTGTGATATTTTGCGACCATCGATGTTCATACCTATCTCACTCCAGTCGAGTGTTTTAATTACATCCTCGAGCACGCTGGTAAATAATTTAGGTGAGATAGTATCTCCTTGACGTACTCCTCGCTGAATGGCCTATTTTTATTTTTAACTTAAACTACTTATATCATTTTGTGAAATATTTCTATTTTTACTTAGTAGCTCTAGTACCTACCTACCAGGCTAGAATTCACAATAAATGACCTTCAAAATGTTTTTTTTTAATTGAATATTCACAAATCGATCTCGATATCTAAAACTAGCAGTTTAATGAGAGGGTAGCGATAGTAGGGAGTTACCCCAAACATTTCACCCCGCGCTTAAAAGTTACAAATTGTATAGAATTTCGTTCGAATTAGTGTTGAAGAGTTACAAAGTAATAGAAAGATAAACCTGTTTTCTTTGATGGCTCAGGATTTTTTCATGTGAATGTGTGTTTGCGAATTTAAGGTGTTTGTAACAGGGGTCTCTTGCCAAGTTGGTTAAAGGTGAAACGTTCTTCCATAATAGTTGAATGAAGAGATAAGGAAAACAAATGAATCTAGTAGGTATATACTTTATTTAAGTTTCTCAGGGTCGGGGAGTACAATCGTGTTCAAGCGTTTGTAAGAAGATGGCCTTTAGAATATACTAATACTACCTATTTTCTAACTCGTGAATTTACCTACTTAAATAATTCAACAGTTTTGTAATGATTTGTCTATCACGGCCCGTAAAAGTCTAGTGATCAGTTTGAATAACCCTGCGTTGTGTATTGTAGTAACTCAGATTCTTTAGAGATTTCGAATTTTAATCCTATTCTACCTGAATAGACTTTGTAAATCAAACGCATAGAACCTATCCTATCTAAATATTCCTTCTTAGCACTTCCTACTTATTAAGCATGATTGAAATTATACTTTTATCTTAACTGCCTCAAAATTTATCTTACCTAATAAATAATTTGTAATTCTTAGAGCAAATTTAACTTCTATAAACATCCCAGGTAGTCGAACAGTCTCTCTACACGAGAAGCTACTATTCGAGCATGCAGGGCCCCTCCGCCGCCCTCAGCAGTGAAAGCCGACACCCTACAAGCCAATCTCCTCTACCAAAAGGGATTTATTCAACCTATTTAGAGAATTGTTATTTAATTTTACCGTAGTAAAATATTCTAGTCTGTAAGTTCTGTATTCAAAGGGTAAGAATGGCATAATCTTTTCCATAATAATTATATATTTCCTCAAAATAATCTCCTCATTTGTGAAATCAATATCTAGTATTTCAATATATGGTATGAATATAAATGGATATATTTAGTCTTAGACTTGCTTACGAAGAAGGGAATCTCATTCACTTTTCATAGTTTCAGATAATCCCAAGAGACATAGCTCTAAATAGCTGGTACCAACGACCATCTAAGATCAATATTTCCAAACTGAACTAATCTGTCAGTGAGCTTATTCAATAATCTAGACTTTCTTTCACAATATGATTCAATCAATTCAGCAATTATTCAGCAGTTTATTCTCTTATTATCTTGAGAATAGGATAGATAAATACTAAATTAATCTTTGACCTAGATTACGTGGATATTTGCCTTACGACTCATTTTACATACAACCTCCTTAAAAATCAGAAATAATAATTTATTTTTAAAAAGTTTCCCTACGTCTTAAAATGACAAATGTCAATGAATTGAACGTCGCCTACATAATATTATTCCTAGTCGATTTTATGTGTACCTATTTTTCTACCTATCTAACTGGGTGTGTATGAACCAAACTAGAAGTTTGATGAACTTCACATTTACATTTATTCGTGCATGAGTGATTCTTGGTGCAATGAATCACTTTCCTAGCTAATTCTAAGCTTTTAGAGTTTGAGGTGGCGAGTCCCAAAGTTGTCTAAGCCCCTAATCCCTAAGGAAACACACAGTAGCGCTTGGGGTTTGGTAACTGTGTGAGACCAGATCCCTAAATACAGAGTGTAATATATAAATATATACATAGGAGTCATGTCCTTCTCAAGTATAAAGATCTGCAAATATCAGGTGTCATTACGACGTGGTAACTCTTCAGTGCTATCCCTGACACAGATATTTTTACTAGAAATAAAACAAGGGGACTTTGACAATGCCTTATCCGAAGACATGCCACCAAGGATCCCAAACCCTCGGAATACCTAATTCCCTAAGCAATGGACAAAAAAAATATAAGTTCCCTTTATGTAGTCACTGTTAGGTTCAGGGGAACTCAACGCTTCACATACAAAGCAATTATCTTCTGTAGAACTATTCTGAACCACTGTTTGTTGGTATAACCCACACTACTTACCTTAAATTATTGTTTTTATTATCAAATAATAAATACCAGACCAAATAGAGTTCAGAACAGTTCACAGGGAAGAGAGGGATGATTTTATATCTAGCTATGTACGTTTCAGTCAAATTCCCAAATTTCAACAAATCTAATTATTTAGAATTTACGCTGATAAAATCTCACGAATCCGTATATCTCAAAAAATCAATCTTCGATCCGATTCGAGTAAGGATACTCTCCTTACTCCCGACAGACCTCAAATTTACCTCTTGAGATTTACGAATATAAATCTAACTCAGATTCCCTCCACACCTCACAAGAATCTAGCACTTTCCAGATAGTCTCGAACGAATCGACTGGATTATGACAGACCCCGTTCATTGTTTTGGTCCTCTGCTACCCCCAAAGTTACACTGAATCGTACTACGTCCTCGCTCGATCAGATATGAGCTCACCCTGAAAAAATCCTGGAATTTCTTCCGACCTTCAAACTCAAACTTCATTCTAATTTATTTTTCTTAATGAATTTTTGCCAGCAATATATTGCGAAGGTTGTAATATCCCAGATTAAAAACTCGCCTGTCAGACCTAATAAGTAAATCTAGTTTATTTTTTAAAAGAGGTTTTACTGTAGTTAGCAATATAATATTTCATGAAGGTTGTAATTCAAAACTTTTATCCTTATTTTTAGCGAATTATTTAACGAATCAACACCCGTTTCGTTACAGTCAACCCCCAAAATTTATGCAAGTAATTTTATTAAATTACTGAAGAAAATTTTCCATAAAGTAAAATTTTAATTCGCAAAAATATTTTAATTTCCTCTATACCTAATATGAATGAAATATTTATCACCAATATCTATGTTCCCCAATTATCCTTTTTTCTTTTTTTTTTAATTCCTTAAAAATTAAAGCAATTTATTCTAATTTGATAATTTTTGAATCAGTCTTCATGATTGTCTGTGGTTGTGATTGTGTACCAACTTGTTAGTGTTTTTTAAACCGAATTCAAAATAACCACCATCTTGCACCAGTACCCAAGCTTGTTAATGAATCCAATCGGAATAGATACCAATCTTACCAGAGTAAATCAAAACTGCATGAGAGAAAACGGTCGTGAATCGTTTCATCGCTAATCGAATAATGTAGCTGCTACATAATAGACTAAGTCGTGTCTTTTGACTACCATGTATCAAACTACTAGCTATTACTCTCTACAATTCAGATTACCCCTTAAGGCTCAAAGTTTATCCACCCAAGTTGAATCATTCCACCTAGGACCAATTTCAAAACAATCATTTACTTCCAACTCGGAGAATGTGAAGTGTGGGGAACATTTTGGTTTCCTGCATGTAGAGAGAAATTTATTATAGAATCAGAATTTTTTCCTGATGTTGTCTTTCTGACCTATCCTAACTCCATGCTCCTCTATAATAATTTTCTGTATGTGATGTGTTTAACTGAAATCAACCATTATCAAACCGAACACGGATGTTGAATTTTGTTACTTTACAGAGTCCTTTAAACTTATAAAACCATTTATTCACTCAATATCCATTCTATCAACTTCTTACATCTTCACAAATACTTCTTGAGTTTAAATTCATGCAAACTAACATAACCTTCTGACGTGGTGATTCACGCTACCCAATAAAGAAACAAAATCTTTAAACAACATCAGAGTTCACGAACAATTATTATAATATAAAAATATATTTATTATTCATTATTTATATTCAATTCCCCTTTTTTTTTTTCAACTGATTTTCTTTGATTCATTGAATATTTTTTATTACCTAATAGTTTATAAATTCTAATTTTCTCAATTTATTTTAAGAAATATAATTAACTCAAACACTATTTTTTTGTACCTACTTATTTTATGTGTGATTTGAAATAAACTTTTTTTTTTTTTTTTTGAAAAGGCCGCCGCACACTATCATTAAATTTGTAAGATTGTATCTACCATTGAAATACAAACTAACAGAACCTCTTCTGTTCCTCAAAACTCTTTAAACCGAAACTTGTACACAACCCCCCATGTATTAATTCCTACTAACAAAACCTTCTACACAACCCCCCATGTATTAATTCCTAAGAATCTAAACATATTTCAAGCTAACCTCCATAATATACCTGCAACCTGCCATGCAAACCTACTTGACAATAACTTGAAAAACACGAAATACAAGGATGTGTCTGTAACTTCTCTGACCGCAAACATGATTAAGCATCATTCTTTGTAAATCCTACAGGGGAATCACCGATATCCCAAACACAGGTAACCTATTTGGAAGTCTGAGATCAGCCAAGCACACCTCCAAGCATAATCGTACCTATGTATAAAACATCATAATATGGTATCTACCTATCTATTAGTTTGTATTGTATAAGCCAAGTTTTCACCACTTATGTAAATGTAAACACATTGTACGTAGGTACCAAATGAAATTACCTTTTACTACATACTGTACATGGAGTGTGAAGACTACTTTTAAGATTTCTAAATAAAGTTATTATTATTATTATAGCTTCACTAAATATATTCACTTGTACTGTAAATTTACGTAGTATTACATTTTATAATTTCTCTATTCAAGAACTACCTAATATTTAACTTTTGATACCATCGCTTTAATGTAGATAGTGAAAACTTTACTAAGTCTCGTGAAATAATATAACCATCTTATCTTAAGCATTACAGTATCTATTCCCTATTTTTCAAACTTAGTAACCAACTTCCAAACCACCGTCACGCTAATTTAAAAGTAGGTCACCATATTATTATGACGTTTCTAAAGCAAGTTGTCAGTCAAATCATGATTCTGAGTCGACGATAGATATAGGTTTTATAACCCTACGATAATTACTGATTGGAATAATATCATATTCATATTAAACAAAAACTTCTAAAACTAAATTATCATTAGCTTACAATAGCTAATAGATACCTAGTTCATCCAATAATTTTAAACAACCCTCAGTCTATAAGAATTTTGCCCTACCTACCTATAACTAAAATTGCCTAGTAACTGTCTAGCATTCTGAATGCAATTATATTACCTACCTACAATAATTTTATATTACCTACCTTCAATTATATTACCTACCTACTAACTTGATTCTGTTTTTTTTTATCAGTATGCTCTCGCTTCGTAATATCTAATTAAATTCAAAAATCTCTCCGTTACACTGCAACAATGTAAGACAAATCATTACAAACTGTATAAACCGCAAAATAAAACAATTTCCTAGCCGTATTAATCCATGGATACATATCCTGAGAAAAGTGCATCCTGGTCACGGCACCAATGTAAGAAGATGGCCTTTAGAATATACTAATACTACCTATTTTCTAACTCGTGAATTTACCTACTTAAATAATTCAACAGTTTTGTAATGATTTGTCTATCACGGCCCGTAAAAGTCTAGTGATCAGTTTGAATAACCCTGCGTTGTGTATTGTAGTAACTCAGATTCTTTAGAGATTTCGAATTTTAATCCTATTCTACCTGAATAGACTTTGTAAATCAAACGCATAGAACCTATCCTATCTAAATATTCCTTCTTAGCACTTCCTACTTATTAAGCATGATTGAAATTATACTTTTATCTTAACTGCCTCAAAATTTATCTTACCTAATAAATAATTTGTAATTCTTAGAGCAAATTTAACTTCTATAAACATCCCAGGTAGTCGAACAGTCTCTCTACACGAGAAGCTACTATTCGAGCATGCAGGGCCCCTCCGCCGCCCTCAGCAGTGAAAGCCGACACCCTACAAGCCAATCTCCTCTACCAAAAGGGATTTATTCAACCTATTTAGAGAATTGTTATTTAATTTTACCGTAGTAAAATATTCTAGTCTGTAAGTTCTGTATTCAAAGGGTAAGAATGGCATAATCTTTTCCATAATAATTATATATTTCCTCAAAATAATCTCCTCATTTGTGAAATCAATATCTAGTATTTCAATATATGGTATGAATATAAATGGATATATTTAGTCTTAGACTTGCTTACGAAGAAGGGAATCTCATTCACTTTTCATAGTTTCAGATAATCCCAAGAGACATAGCTCTAAATAGCTGGTACCAACGACCATCTAAGATCAATATTTCCAAACTGAACTAATCTGTCAGTGAGCTTATTCAATAATCTAGACTTTCTTTCACAATATGATTCAATCAATTCAGCAATTATTCAGCAGTTTATTCTCTTATTATCTTGAGAATAGGATAGATAAATACTAAATTAATCTTTGACCTAGATTACGTGGATATTTGCCTTACGACTCATTTTACATACAACCTCCTTAAAAATCAGAAATAATAATTTATTTTTAAAAAGTTTCCCTACGTCTTAAAATGACAAATGTCAATGAATTGAACGTCGCCTACATAATATTATTCCTAGTCGATTTTATGTGTACCTATTTTTCTACCTATCTAACTGGGTGTGTATGAACCAAACTAGAAGTTTGATGAACTTCACATTTACATTTATTCGTGCATGAGTGATTCTTGGTGCAATGAATCACTTTCCTAGCTAATTCTAAGCTTTTAGAGTTTGAGGTGGCGAGTCCCAAAGTTGTCTAAGCCCCTAATCCCTAAGGAAACACACAGTAGCGCTTGGGGTTTGGTAACTGTGTGAGACCAGATCCCTAAATACAGAGTGTAATATATAAATATATACATAGGAGTCATGTCCTTCTCAAGTATAAAGATCTGCAAATATCAGGTGTCATTACGACGTGGTAACTCTTCAGTGCTATCCCTGACACAGATATTTTTACTAGAAATAAAACAAGGGGACTTTGACAATGCCTTATCCGAAGACATGCCACCAAGGATCCCAAACCCTCGGAATACCTAATTCCCTAAGCAATGGACAAAAAAAATATAAGTTCCCTTTATGTAGTCACTGTTAGGTTCAGGGGAACTCAACGCTTCACATACAAAGCAATTATCTTCTGTAGAACTATTCTGAACCACTGTTTGTTGGTATAACCCACACTACTTACCTTAAATTATTGTTTTTATTATCAAATAATAAATACCAGACCAAATAGAGTTCAGAACAGTTCACAGGGAAGAGAGGGATGATTTTATATCTAGCTATGTACGTTTCAGTCAAATTCCCAAATTTCAACAAATCTAATTATTTAGAATTTACGCTGATAAAATCTCACGAATCCGTATATCTCAAAAAATCAATCTTCGATCCGATTCGAGTAAGGATACTCTCCTTACTCCCGACAGACCTCAAATTTACCTCTTGAGATTTACGAATATAAATCTAACTCAGATTCCCTCCACACCTCACAAGAATCTAGCACTTTCCAGATAGTCTCGAACGAATCGACTGGATTATGACAGACCCCGTTCATTGTTTTGGTCCTCTGCTACCCCCAAAGTTACACTGAATCGTACTACGTCCTCGCTCGATCAGATATGAGCTCACCCTGAAAAAATCCTGGAATTTCTTCCGACCTTCAAACTCAAACTTCATTCTAATTTATTTTTCTTAATGAATTTTTGCCAGCAATATATTGCGAAGGTTGTAATATCCCAGATTAAAAACTCGCCTGTCAGACCTAATAAGTAAATCTAGTTTATTTTTTAAAAGAGGTTTTACTGTAGTTAGCAATATAATATTTCATGAAGGTTGTAATTCAAAACTTTTATCCTTATTTTTAGCGAATTATTTAACGAATCAACACCCGTTTCGTTACACGTTGCACTGGGTAAACAAATAAGGTGCCACTGGCAGTCCGACTTGAGGACGATCGCTTGTATGCGGGCTCGATTTATAGAAATAGAAATAGAAAAATATTTATTTACATTCACTCACACACATTACAGTAGGTAGGTACAGGTACAATTATTTGTAGGAAATATGAGTGAAGCAAATTGGTCACCACTCAGCATTTGCTGTAAAAGCTGAGGTAGCAACTACAGCGCTGGTTTTCAGTGATGCCGCAGTATGTAGCGCGTCACAGACACAGACCACAAACCAAAGAAAAAATAAAAATTAACTTCTGTCGGAATCGATCATACCTACGAATTTTATTTATTTATAAATTTTATATTATAGGACTTACAGTCACTTACCTAGTTAATATATCACTAGCGTTATAGTAGAGATTTATGAGCCTTATTAGTTCACATTTGCGTTATAGATGCCACCATGAAACCTATTAATTAGCTTCGTAGCTCTTTATTAATATTAAGAATATCAATTTACAGCTGTGTTATATATGCTGCATATGCAAGCTGAGTAAACGTTTATGTAATAGGTTAATATCGCAATGTAGCTGTATATCGTTATATAGCTAATACATGTTTATCAACGTCGATATATGGCTACCAGTAGAAAGCGTTACTAATATACAAATGTTATATCACTGCACAGTGATAAAAGATTGGCTGTTATCACAGTTTTGTTTGTTGAGTAGTAGCAGTAGGTATCCTGTTGATAATTTTAGTAAGAGTTTTAGAATGTAGGAGGTTTTTTAAAAGCTAGCTTTACAAAATACTTACATTACCTACCTACACCTGATAGCCATAGGAAAAAAAACACAAGGTTAAACATAAAACTAAAAATTATAAGACTTGTGTCACTTCTCGTTATTTGTAACTCTACACTTAAACAAACACGGTAACTACCGCTCAATAAACCTCCAATTTGCTTAATAACTACCTTCTATACCTACTTACATTTTGTAGTACAGTAAGCGCAATCCAAGGTGACCGGGCCGAACATAAGCCCTTCGGGCGTTCGCACATTAACAGTCGTTACAAAAGAGCTAAACATTCGTATACGTATAGGTACCTACTTACAACTAAAGATTATTCTTACGCCGTAACTGGTTACGAATTAAAAACCTAGTTTCCTGTAACGAAATATACGTATTTTCTTGTAACTGGGGGTCTATCACGAGTTAACCATAGTATTGGATACTGTCCTCGTTAGCTAGTCAAGTATCACAAATGTATGAAAATCCAGTGCAGCGCCTCCCCCGGTAACTTGCATGAACTAAACATTCCATACATTTAGAATACTTGACACGTGAGCGAGAATAGTTAACTATACCAGTCGAAAACTGATGATAGGCCCCCTGGTATCGTACGAGTACGAAATAATGTTTAGTTCGTAACTGGTTACGAAGCTCCGGTTTCGTAGACGGCCGAAGCGGTATCGACAGCAGTGAAACAGGATAGTGATTTTCCATCAGGATAGTGATTGCAGTGAAACAGGTCGTGGGTTCGAATCCGACGGTGCATGAATAGATTATTCGTGATGATCAATATAATTATCGGATTTTATCGCGTAATTTATCTTTTATTATTTCCCAACGCTTCGGCTGTGTTGCAACAACCGTGGTCGCGGGCGAACTGGAGTATGTAGGTAGGCTCCGACGAGAAGCGGCAGTTTATAAAACTACCCTCCCTTAAGCTTCACAATTCGGAACGGCTGCATGTCCACCACAGCACACGACACTAACTGTATCTTTACACCGAAACTTTCCATCACGACGCGCAACGCGCAATACACCTATTAATAACTGGATTCCATGATCGCGAAAGTTTAAGAAAGACTAATATAATTATCATTCCATTTTTAATAATATTGAAAGATTTTTTTGTTATCGGTACCTACCACAATAATAACTGATCAATTTTAATTCGATAATTCATTTGTAATGGGTGTGTAATTTGTACTGTGTGTTTTAAACTAAAGGGTGAGCAGGGCTATATTATTAAACTGTTATTACTTGCACGTTATCGATGCCTGTGACGTAAGCTGACGCCAGCTATCTATTCTAGAACCTACTTTTTCTTGTTGCGGGTTCGATCCCCGCCACGGGACAAATGTTTGTACGGTCTCCCCTATCTATTTTAATGCGTTCAGTGCCCATGACGTTGTGAGCAGTCGGCGTGCAGAAAATGTATTATCTACCTACCTACTTACGGGTATGCTGGCGGGTGATATCTTTAGGCACCTACATAGTAAATATAGCTCGTATATTTAACTAAACAAAAATAAAATCCAACAATAAATATGACGTAAGACGCTTTATTCCATTTACAAAAGCTCCACATATTATGACGTTCCGTTACACGCAGTAAATCTCAAGAGAATTAATTACGCCGCAGTTCGGCGCCCAGGTTAAGTTGAGCTGTGGTTTGTAGACTACCCTCATTGTAGGGCTTGCAGACTACGTGTCTGACGCGCTACATACTGCGGCATCACTGAAAACCAGCGCTGTAGAAAGTTGCTCTTTGAGCTTTTATAGCAAATGCTGAGTGTTGCCGATTTGGTTCACTATTTCCAACATAAAATATTTTAATTTGTAAATGTAGGTATATGCCTGTCCTGTGAGTGTAACTAAATGTTTTTTTATTCTACTACTTTTTTTATATTTTTTATTCCATTTCATTTCACTTTACTTGGTTAATAGACCAGGGTAGAAGCCTTCAAAAATAATGAAAAGTAAAATTAAATCATAGTAGGATGAAAACCATTGGAAAAGGACAAGAATATTAATAAAAAAAAGATATAAGATATAAAGACTATTAATTTATTTCTAGTAGGTTAGGTACCTACCTAGGTACTTACTTAGATATAATTATTTTAAATTTTATTGTCATGTTCCGGTTTCGTTACTTTATCAATTTCAGAAATCTGAGTCAATTCTTTATCTGACAAGAAAAATTACAAATCCTCAAATCAGGGGTAGTTCAACCTACACTGGCCGCTCACAACACTAGTCATATCACCGAATTAGCGAAACGGAACGGAAGCCACGCCCCTTCCGGCTGTCAGAGTGACAGCGCGCCAAATTGTTACCACAGATTATTTATTGCGGAAGACGCTTCCGGGTGTAATGTTTGGGTAAGTGGATGTTTTGCGATTTATGAGAAAAATCTGTAATGCT
Source organism: Xanthorhoe designata (assembly GCA_963582015.1). Taxonomy (NCBI): domain Eukaryota; kingdom Metazoa; phylum Arthropoda; class Insecta; order Lepidoptera; family Geometridae; genus Xanthorhoe; species Xanthorhoe designata. The sequence continues at coordinate 4,553,711 of OY757056.1, read as the reverse complement.
GTCTTTAAGTAATACAAAAATAAGGATAATTAAGTCTATGGCGTATGATACAGATTGATAGTCATTAATTTCTAGAGTATCTAATCTACTTCTAGCTCAGCAATTAGTTCATAAATTAAACAAAACAAGATCATTCGCATTTTGACTTAACCAACTGGTTGGGTCTCTTCCTTCCTCTCTTAGCGCATATTATTTTCTAGGGTCCAAAAAAATATTAGTTAGTATTATTATTTCATAGTTGGGTACCTACTTCTACTTACCTACTAAAAAACGTAACATTTTGAAGTAAAAAATCTATAGATAAGTACAAATTTACATAACTGTACCAAATACAATTAGAACCAGTTGAGCCACCTAAGGATCGTTACAAACGATCTATAGGTAGCTCAACTGATCCAAACCATAGCCAGACGGAAGCGTGCCCAAGAGCACTGGCAGCATTGAGGAGACGGTTACACTAGGTACAAAACGCTATGAAAGGGACGGCAACAATTTTAGTTAGCTTAGTTTAGCTTTTGCGACACTCAGAATTGCCACCATTATTGAATAAGTTAACTACAGAGTGTAAAAGCTACTTACCATACTACCATTGTGCGCATTTCGACTTCTGTCAAATGCATCTCTAGGGGCTGTCAGAAACGTCAAAACGACAAGCGTTCCATTCTCGAAAATTCGAATTGGGAATGAATTTGATACGCAGCGCGAATCAATTGCAAAGATTATTCAAAAATAGATTTTATTTAGAAGTGAACAGAGGTTGAATTTCAGCTTTGTCGTTTTGCGTTCTGAAATGACTAGTGTTGTGTGTGTAGTTGGTAAGGCTACTTTGATTTAAATTGTAAGAATCGACAATAAAAACCTTCTACAAAAATATAGGTAGATAATAAATTCAAATCATGGTAAAAACCTGGATAAGAGGTGTAGATACCAGAAAAGTGTTGGAGAAAACGAGAAAAAGAGAAGAGTATCTATGCTCTACACAGGACTACGATTATAATGATAATACGTATAGGTACAACTTATACTTACAATGCAATAATAATTCATAAAAACATAATTATAACAAAAAATACTATATTAAAAAATGTCGTAGATCCTTGCTACGCCGTAGAGTTTCGTAGACATGAAAAAGTATGAAATTATTTTTATCTCTCTAGAAAAGTGCTAAAGTAAAATATAACGTAGACCCCTGCTACGCCGTAGAGCTTCGTAGACATACAAAAAGTATAATAAAAATAATGTATAAAACCTAGGTAAAGCTGATCTAGTAAGTAACTATCAGAGATATGAACAGAGTCTAGTTCAATTCTCTTTGTGTTTTACCCCATCTCTAGCCGTTAGTCACGGGAATAAGTGCACTCAACTAGAGTTGTGACATGACGGATCAGTCGACGCGAATTTGAATTTAGAATTATTATAATTTTCACACTTCGAAAATAGAAGAGGGGAGTTATTTCTTTGAAGTGCATTTTAAATCACTTGAATTTTATTAGTGTTAGATAAAATCATGCCAGGATTATAACTGCAAGATAGGAAATATAGGTATACCTACAGGGTCAAACGATATCTACTGCCTTCGCTAAACGTGACGCTGTAATGCCTGGGACATTGTTTTTGGGGTTTTTCGTTGCTATAAAATACATTTGCATTTTAGGCCTATGAAATTTATTGTGAAATGTGGAAAACTGCTGTCATAATGACTATTATTTAATGAAAACATTTAGTAAGAGTATGAAATTTTGTATTTCTGTTAGGTACCTACTATAAAATAATTTTGCGCACTTGGTAAGCTTTATGATTTCTGATTGTAACTTATATTCTGGCAAATAAACGAATCTTATCTTATCGTATCTTTAATTAGTACACGTTATGAAAGGGACGGCAACATTTTTAGTGCTGTCAAATTAGTTTAGTTAGGTTTTGGCGACATCCAGAATTGCCACTTATATAACTTCAAAGGAAATATCTAGCCAGTCAAGTCGACTGCAGTCAACTAACCAAAACAAACAAAGTTTAATTCGAATCTCATCTCGAACTGTGACTATTTAAATACAAAACATCAAAATAGCACCAATTAGATTATCCCATAATCTGTTTTAATACACAAACAAATTCTTGGCAGAATGCGACAGTCATTTGCCATAATGAAACGAAATTAGAGAAAATAAAATTCAAACTTCGAACCCCATTACGACCAATGAGAACCGTCGGACTTGATTGCTGGGCGTGACGGCGCTCATTACTCACTGAAACGCAACAACAAAAGTCTACCCGTCTCTTTCTAACTTATCGAGTGTTGAAGAGTACCGAAGATTTGGTTATGGAGCAATTTGAGAGCGCGTATACAGGCTGATGTTATTTAATTTTATGGTTCATAATTATTATGAATAAGTTTGTTCTGAATTTATGTGGGGTTCGGTAATGGCCCGTTTCAATAGATCGTCGCTTTGGGATGCTAAATTGCTCGACGGGACATTAAGTATTGTGTGCATCGTAATTAGATATACCTAGCGATGTTTTTCTTATTTGATTAAGTTTAGCGTGGGACGGTGAATGTGTGAAATTAATTCTATATTCGCTTTTATTGTGCTTATGATATAAAGAAAATAAAAAAAAACGTTTTAGAGAATATTAATGAAATACTTAATGACTTGTCAGTCAGCCGCCGGTTAAAAATAATACTCCGCTGTTATTAGGTAGGTAGGTACAGACCTAGTATTCTTTTATCTGTGGTACAGACAGATACAAAAGTTATTAAACATTAAATTTAGTAAATCCTACTTTTAAAACCCGGTTAAAAAAAACGGAATAGATTCAATTTTAAACGTTAGACTTTTGCCTTGTTTTAAATAAATCAAGATCCTTCCAAGCTGTTTAAGGGTAGTCAGAGGCCATACCACTTATAAAAATTCGGCACATGCCATTTTGAAGTTAGCATTCTGTATTGATGCAAGAGAAACCGCTCCAAGGCTGCCCCTCTACTCTATAAGCCAAAAACTATGCATCGTCTAAATTCATCGTAGGTCAGCTTATGTTGGCTAATCTTCCAAATTCAGTACTTACTACCAACATAAGGTGACCTGCGAATCATCTAGCATGAAGACGAAACTGAAGTGATCCTTGAGCTCCTGCCAGAATAAATGATTTTTCTTTCTTTCTTTCTTTCATTATTGGCACGATGCATCGTTTTTGTTTTGTAGAGTAGACCTACTGGACATTAAAAATACGATATACATTCGACACGCGAAGTGGTGAGAATGTTGCACGAGACCGGACTTGTAAGGAGATCTGTCAGTTTGGAAGAGGATGGCGGGAATCTTAGCGTCTGAAACTCATACTAAATACATTCTTTTAGCTATAAACAGTCATATTTATAGCCTACAATATAGCAATTCGGAGTATCGCAAAAGCTAAACTAAACTAACTAAAATTAATGCCATCCTTTTTATTCCCATCGCTATGAAACAGACGGCAACATTTAAGGTTAGTTAAGTTTAGTTTTTGCGATAGGTACTCTGAATTGCCACTATATTGTAGGCTATAAATAAGGTACTGTGGGTGATTAACGCCCACCTAACTTTAATTTCAAATAATTTCCATATTTACATGATTATGAAAACAAAAAATGCTTATAATCAATGTTTTTTTTAAGTGAAACAAAAAAATAACACCTTACGTTGAGTTTTATTCTTAATACACATGTTTATTTAGTTTTTAAAAAAGGTCTATTTTGGGCGTTATTAAAAGTTATGTCTATTGACGCCCGTTTCATTAACCAGGCTTTAAATGCATAAATAGGCTTACAACAACAAAAAATTATCTCACAACAATTATCTAAAGTCGCATTACCGTACATAAACTAAAAATATAGGAAAAAAATCAACATTTAAGATTAACTTTATTCAATTTAACAATACACCTTACATCACATGGTATATTTGTATTTGGTCATATTTATGGAACTTTTTAATAATTTCCATATAATACATCATGAGCACATTCTGTATTAACCGTTTTTAAGGCAGAATTAAGATATTTTTTAAATGTTCATTGGGCGCTATTATGTAGACAGCGGGTAATAACGCCCGGAGATATTAGGTAAATAACAAAGGTTTTTTTTATAAATACAAAGTTCTTCGGCAAATCTATCAAATAATATGTAATTGGCAAAATTAAAAAGAGAATTGTCTAATAAATTTATTTATAACACTAAGGAACCACCTCCACGGGTGAGTATCGCGACGATTTCGTCCTCCTATCATCGGGTAATTTACACGGTAAGGCGATTATCATAAGAATTAAATTTGCAATTAGTAGTAAAGTCGTTTTGGACATTATGTACTATTATAAAAATGCTCTCTGGTTATAACGCCCATGCAGGCTAATAGCGCCCAACCGTCATTTTACCGGGCGTTATTCCCCAGCCGGACGTTATTATTTGACACTGACACGTTTTTGTAAAAAAACATAGAAATCGACACAAAATATTCAAGTAATAGTAGAACAAGATTATCGTGAATCTCTTTAAACCAAAAATTATACCCAAATCGCAAAAAATACATGAAAAACTATACTATTTGTCGTGGCATTTATTATAGTAGCGCGGTACTTGACAGACCCTGCCGGGACGAGGCGTCACACTGCCACAAATGTGGCGCGAGCGTGCCGCCGCTCGCCCTGCGCTTTCTTATTGATTCATTCTACCTATGCGTGGAGTGTCAATTGAATAATACGATATTTAGTGTGTTTTCTGCTACCCGGGCGTTAATAAACAGCGGGCGTTAATCACCCACCCTACCTTATTTAAAATGTTAAGTGTTCTTCTAAATCAAGTTAAGAGTTAAGTCTCTTGAGGGTTATTTTATGCAGTGATATTCTGTAATTAAAAATTAGGACACTAATTACTTGCATTAATTATTCTAATTCAATGTGATTTCTTTGTAAGATGTCAGAACAGAAATAAATAATTAAGTACCTAGGTAATTTTTTTGTAACAACAAACTCTTACCTACGTAGGCTATAAATAAATAGGTTACCTAACATGAGTTAAAAAAACAAACGTTGTAAGTAATTAGGTATGTACCTACATAAAATATTTTTTTATAAAATATATAAAAACAACGTTTTTGGGACAGACCTACCTATACCTGCTCGTTTTCGTAAATGTAGAACAGATAAGTAGATTGATAGGTAAGTATTTACAAGACTAAATAGTAATTTTGTTTCATCTAATGCATAATAATAATGTATGTCCAAGGATAATTTATTTATTTATTACTTACAATTTACCTACATGACTAAATTAAATTCATGTCCTTTTTTGTAAAAGATATCGCAGTTACCAGGCCATTTTATTTTTAGCTATTTTTAGAAAAACATAAGAGCCGAATAAAGTAATTCTCTGTGATATTTTTAACTATGTAGGTACAATAAATATCATTGTTTTAATAAATAGATAACCCTATATTTTACCTAACAAACAAATCTCAGAAAACCGTTCAAACGTAGAAACATTTCTCCACACACGACAAACTTATACCACATATAAAATAAGCCTAAACCAATATTATATTCCTTACAAAAGAAGTCAAGGAGTCGAGTCTATTGAGTAAACGAGCAGGAAACTTATAAGTTATTGTGCAATAAATCATTAGTAAAGGAAATAGCCACAATCAATTTGGTAGTTTGCTGTGTAGTCTGCGGCGGGGCCTAATGACTGCCCGGGGGTGTTTAGTTGGGTAAAGTAAAGTTGGCATGATCAAGTGGCCTACTCTGGTGACGAAGAATTCAGGCCACGTAAAGGCCTCCTGGCTTAGAACGACGTTAAAAGCCGGGACCGAGAATCGTACCTTCCAAAGCACGGAGTGTTCAGCTGCTAATGCCACTTGCGGACACCCAAGTTCTGACCTCGCAGAACAGAACGTTGCTTAACTTCGTCGATCTATCGAAAAGCCTTACGTATAAAAACGTAAACGTAAAACGTAAACGCGTTTAAAAACGATCCTTAGTTGGCTCAACTGGTACAAATTGTAATAAATCCGTTGTACACTAACTAACTAAATTATCGTTACCTAGATAATTCCAAAAGCCTTTATTTTATTTCTAAAAAATAAAACTGAATAACATTTTCATTTAAAGTAGGTACCTTATTTGTAATGTACCTAAGTACCTATAACTAACCTAATCACCAAAGAAAAAGAGGGCACAAGACAAGATTTTACGTTTGCAGTGTGCTTGTGTATCTGGGTAGATACCCAGATAGGTACACAAACCCTACACCCCAAGCCCTGTTTTTTTTTTTTTTTTTTTTTCGGACGGATTTTTATGTTAAGTGGTCTTCCGGACCTTTATAACTTCACCGGGCTTCCCCAAGCCCTGACAACTCTTGACTTCTCTTGTAGCTCCTGAAAAGATGAATCGCCATTAAAAATTGAATCTTCTTTTATTTTATTCCGCATTGTTTTTTTCTTGAAAGTTTGTCAGAAACAGTTTTTTTAAATCAATGAGGCTTATTTGGCAATTGTTTTCCGATTCCCGCGCGATACAGGCTTTGATTAGTGCGGGTATCATTCGTTTATGTGATCTTTATTATTGTATTATTGAATACTTAAAGAAGTTTTCTCTTTTGACTTTAACCAAAATATATTTAAAAGTCAATTAGTAGGTACCTAATGTCAATAAGTACAAAAAATTTGGTACGCTCTCCTTTTTTGACAAACGGCACCATGAAACAGAACAGTTCTAATCTGTTCTCACACTGAACTTCAATAAAACCTTTAAGACCATTCTAAAAAAGGTCCGAAACGCAATAAAAAACAATAAAGCCCTTGAGTAAACGGGGCACAAACCGATGAATTTATCCAAAGTGTTGACACTGCCAAAACACGATCACCACCAATTACCAGTGTACAGCAAGTCTACAAATATCACCATCCCTGTCCCTTTCTAACACGCCCTAACGACTTGTTGCCGTCTCGCTCTGGCGTCAGAAAATTGGTCTTAATCATTCTTTGCTCAGAGGCAGAAGACTCTATCTTCAAATAATTTCAGTACAAATACGACCTTGTATGTAAAGGTAGTAAGTCTAGTTTAAAAGTATGGCTAACTCAGTGTGGACTGAATACAGAATCAATTCAAAATAATCTTTGGGAAACTGTAAAATAAGGTTCAGAATACAATTTTAGTTCAAGAGATAAAACTTTATTGCACAAAGCAGCCCAGATAATGACAGTAGTATTATGTCAATGGAAATAGAGTTTATATTCGCCCAGCCAGAAAGGGCTATTAATAAAATAAAATAACGTTTCGACTACACCCCGTATGGGCGTGACCAAGATGTGGCTAAAGAAGTGAGTACGTCGCGAGTGTCCCGCGCGCGCTAACGTGTGCGCGCCAAAACTAAAGTGACGTTGACAGTGACAAGTTTTATTTTTATTTTCCTTTTTACGCGCAAAAATTACCTACAGAAACTTTTTAAACGAACGAAGATTGTTAACTTTTTGCTATAGTGACTGAATCGTGAAATTGTGTAAAAAAAATCGTGAAAATGGAATCTGAAATCGTTGAAACGCAGGTTAAAAAAACGCCTAAACCATTTTCTATAGAATCTCTAATAGGTAACACTGCACGAAAATCACCAGAAATTGATGTAGAAACAAACCTATCAGACTCCAGAACCTCAGAAGACGATGAGACCGAAAGACTGAACGGGATAAATAGAATGAGATATTATTTGAACACGCCATTTTTGCAGCAAAATGGCGCTTTTCCGTTTCTACTCGGTTATCCAGAGCCGTGGTTGAGGATGTTAAATCCCGTGCAGAGAGAAGAGAGTAGAGAAGAAGAGAAGAGAGAGAGCCCTGTGAGCGTTGGCAGTGAGATGGAGAGTGACGGAGGAGAGGATAATACACAAGGTAAATTCTTACTGGTTCTTGATCACTTGTTTGCGAAAAATTAAAAAAATATCGGTGAACGGTGAACCCAAGAAACTCAACAACCTGTATTAAAAAAACTGTTAAAAAAACTTCCATACAGAGAGAAAAGTTGGTTAAAGGCAGTCCGGCTTGAGGACGATAGGTACACAATTTTATTAACGGAGGTATTAACGGATTAACGGATTCGAATCCCGTCGGAATCAAAAAATTTGATAAGAATTTTCATTTGTAGGTAATGTAGTACCGTCTTCGGTAGGTAATACCTAGTAGGTATTCTTTTATCTGTGGTAATATTTAGGTGTGGTTTATTACCTACTCAATAAATAAGAAACTATTTTGAGCTAAAGTTTATCAGTCCGTTCAAACTCTTGGCTGAAGGAAAACATCGAAATCAAAGCAAGAAAGCGCGGCGCTACCTAGCAAAATATTCTCAATTTGTCTCAAAAGTTAAGAGTTACATTTTACTAGGCCGACGGCGACGGCGACGTTGGTTTTCTGCTGGTAGGTAGGTAATACCCACCCTAATAACTTAAGAGTGTGCCATATGCAATGCCGTGTTGGTCAAGTGGATTAGTAGACCTCGACTTTCGATCCGAAGGATGTGCATCAAATTCATTGATGCACGGCCGGATTCGAACCCACAATCCGGCCGTGCATCAATGAATTTGATGCACAGCCGGATTTTTCGCATAAAAAAATTATATGCGCTTTAATTACACGAGCTTATAACGGTGAAGGAAAACATCGTGAGGAAACCAGTTAGCTCTCTAATAGCGTCGATGGGCTTGCAACCTGTCACGTATGGAAAGTTAACTTCTGCAAAAAGTGGGTATGTACCAAATATGTATGTATTTGGACATACTTACCTCTGATAACCCCTTAGACATCTTCGAAAAGATCTAAAAAAAAAGCCTAATGATCTGAAAAAAATGTCTACCGCTCCCGGGATACAGTCGTGATCATATTTCATTTTTTATTTCATTTTTTTCCATTTCATATGCAATTTAGACAATTTACCAATTCGAAATCCTAATTTATCTCAGAATGTGTGAAAGCTACGACCTTGATATTTTGGAAAATAAAGGGGAAATAAGTAATTAGTGCTTTTGGATTGAAGGATAATTATTGGAGCTTTTGGATTGAAAAGGCTTTGGGATAATTATTATCCCTCAATTCAAAAGCTCTGCTCTGACTGAAACAAAAACACTTGACACTAACGAAAATCAGCACAAATTCACGAACGGATATTTTAATTGAAAATAATCTTATAAATCCATATTTTTTAAAGACGAAGAACATCTACCAAAAATTACTCTGCCTTTAGCAACCAGACACAGAACAATAAATAAGTTCATCACACAAATTGTCCTTGAAGAGAATCAAACCCACGACCTGCAGAGCTAAGAGGGCAGTCAAAAGCCGAGCAAAAAACTCAGGCCTTTACATCTTTACTAGATGATTTATACAGAATCAGGAGGCAAGCTTTGCCTACACTTAACGGGACACTGGTAGTGCCTGGGACAGTGTTGAGATGGATAGGCTTGCCCAGCACCTAAACCATCCTCTCAGCTTAGCCGGCCATATCCACAGGAAATACAATGGTCAATACCTACATGTGGGACTGACTAGCCGCGGGTTTCCTCACGATGTTTTCCTTCACCGTTTAAAGCTCGTGTTAAAATGCATATACATTTTTCGACACGAAAAGTCCATGCACGGCCGGATTCGAACCCACGACCTTCGGATCGAAAGTCGAAGTATTATCCACTTGGCCAACACGGCAAAAGTCGAGCAGATGTATCAATAATCGCATTATTTCACGCTACACAGAGTGCCGTGAAATTACTTTTGTGACAGAACTTGAAACGTCAAATCTGTGACTAATTTGATATTCGACATGTCAAAGCATTCTTGCTATTGAAATAGGTGTAAATTGGTACCGTTTTTTATATTTTACGGAGTCGCAAGCGCTTCATTTTTTTATGATTATGATCGGCGTTTTAGATTTTTCTGAATGAAAATTCGAATGAATGAAAAAGCAATAGAACAAAAAAGACACAAAGTCCAATACTGGGAGAGATCGCTTTTTAGCGAAAAGGCGCCGCCTTATCGCTAAACCGGGTTATGATAACTCAAAATTTATGTATTCAGAATCTAAATACCTACCTACTAGAATACTTCTACTGCTTGTTCCAACGCGACTCCCTACACCACCTACACACTAAAGCTACTTCCAGTCACGAGCGGTTTAAAGGAGAAGCAAGCTAAGCCATAAGCTTCGTAATGTCCCCTAAAATATTGTGTAGAGCGTGTAATTGCTTTGTAGAGTCAAGCAGCCGATGCTAAATCGAATACTTATAGACGGTGCGAGTGTGAGATGCACCTATGAACAATATTTTCTATTTTTTCTGTGTAATCTGTCCTTTCCCAATTGTGAAATAATTATAAAAAGTAGGTACGTCAATTAGACAATTATTTATTTACAACTTAGAATAACATTACAGATACTTGGTGTAAGGAGTCGCGTTGGAACAGGCATAGAATCACCTAGCATGTGACGATACTGATGCGATCCTTGAGCTCCTACCAGAATAATTTATTTTTCTTTCTTTCTTTCTTAAACCTAAGGCGTTATTCTAACAAATTAGATCAATTAATAAAAGACAAAAATTACTTAGAGGAAAAGACTATTTACAAGCAACAACACAAATTTTTTTTTCTCCCACGGTGCGTCGTCTAGTCCCAAGCTAAGCAACTATAATGCTTGTGTTAATGGTAACCAGATGACTGAATACTACTTAGATATTTTAACACATTAACCATTTTTTTTAAATGGTTTTAAAATATAAATAGGTAGGTATACCTCTTAACATGTAAAAAATTAGAATAAAAAATACAATAAAAACTCAAAAATATCTCTCTATCCAATGCTGACGACACAGCACTTCGTGTTCACGGTCACACCTGGGAAGAAGCCCTGGGCGTCTACTCTGCAAAACGAAAAACGAAGTTTCGTGACAATTTTCGGGGTCAGCTTATGTTGGTGGATACTGAATTCGTAAGTAATAGTTCACCAACATAATTAGAACCCGAAAATAATCACGAAACTTCGTTTTTCGTTTTGCAGAGTAGAAGCCCAGAACTTAACTGAACAAGCCCTGAGATCTGTTATGTTCCTTTCCCGCAATCTTTACCGGCGGCTTTTGTGTAGTATAGTAATCTATCCTCGCTCACGTGTCAAGTATTCTAAATGTATGGAATGTTTAGTTCATGCAAGTTACCGGGGGCGGCGCTGCACTGGATTTTCACATTTGTGATACTTGACTCGGTATCGAGGACAGTATCCAATACTACGGTAAACTGGCGTTAGCCCCCCTGTTCAAGCCCATTACTGCTCTTATGACGCTGTCCCTAGAGTTGTATGTCACTCAAATATCTTGGAGTAACCTTAGACAGCTCTATGTCCTGTAAAAAAAACCAAATCGAAACTGCTACCTCGCGAATTTGCAAGTGAATGTTCGTTTTTAAAAAATCTGAGACATTCTAAGATGTGTCGTTGATTCTCAATCTCAATGCATGAAAACGGTTTACAATATGGGTATCATATGAAAGGGCTTGCTGACAATAACTCGAAAATTAAAGTGACGTCACTCTAAATCCAATATGGTGGACTTAGATTACCTATATTTTTTATGCTTTCCTCCATTATGGGTATCAAATGCAATAACTCGAAAAATAAGTGACGTCTAATAAAACTCTAAATAAAAGCTTGTTTTGTAAAAATTAACAATAAGGTCGTAAACACTACACTCTCATTCTTACAAAATTGAAGTCGGTTTATTTTTTTTATTTTGTCGCCTTGTTGATGTATAAAAAGTCATTGATTTCATCCAATTTCATATTATGTAGTTAGGAGCCCAATTGAAAAAAGCTCAGAATCCAAGTGAAAACCTTCTTGGTTTAGAAAAAGAAGTAGGTACTACGATCGCGACCGAATGAAAAATGAAAATAAATCAACATTTTCCCCAGCACTCAAGGAAAACTCGGTGCGAAAATTAAATCGATTCAAAACGTGATGGCCATTATAGTGTTGTATTCGATAAAAATCTATCGATAATGCATCGCGTCCACTCCATTTAACTTCGCCGCGTTCGATGCGTTCCGAATTTGAAAATTTAAAATTCCAAACGCGGACAGTTCTTCGGGAACTCTATGTCTGCATACATTCAACATTGAATTTAAACCTTATTTCTATGGACTAAGGTTGATGTGGTGTTGATTGTTGGTATGCGTGTATTATGAATTCTTTTGGCGATGTCGATAACTGTCAATCGAGGTTCGAGCGGCCATAAGAAATAAATGTATTATTTGCCGAAGGGATAGCTTTTATGGGTTTCGTGGAAGCTGCTAGCCTTTTAATATCAATGTAATGTCCTGATAAATGTTTAATGGGCTTAAATCTGAAAAGTTAGGATGTTGGAGAGTGGTGGTGGACTGCTTAGGTAAATGTTGAATTTATCCTAAGCAGTCTTCAGACTCGAGTCTTTTCCTCCTTAAGGTCTTCACTTCAGTTCGTATGAGCTAGCGTCTAACTTTGATAGCGAGTTTTTAGGCTCTTGGGAGGCGATTTAAAAAAAAAGTTATTTATTCCGATTAAAATACAAAGTTGCCTACAGAGAATAGGTAGGATACGTTGACACCTGTAGAAGTTTAAACTGTGTAGCAGGGACCGACAATGGCCTCTTTGCGATCACCCAATCTAATTGCAAGATTTATCAAGAACTTAGCAACGCTTGAAATTTAAATTTTTTATTTCTTATAATTAACCTTACATTTTTGCTCTTTCATATCATAGAAACTTCTTCTAATAACTTTTTCTACTTTTATAGCGTACCGCATTTGTTCCGCTTACTATTTTTTATTTTCTTACCGTTGTACTCGTATCATACTTAAAAAAAAAACCCTAATGTGTCGCTGTTGGTTTCCCAATAAATAAATAAATCATTAGTAGTTAGTTGTAGACCTTTGTCTGTCTTCTAGATATGAATCGTCTTTGGTTGTAGATAAGTAGGTAATATGGCTAGGCTTCTTTAATCATTATCGTTACCCTCATTGCTAAACGACGGTCCGGCAAACGACATAAAACAGTCCCAAGGCATGTCATTCGGAGTCGATAAAAAGTGATTGCATCGAATCGCCGCGTCAGGTCCCGCCCTAGCCCGGTCAGACGAATTAAATGCGTTGACGGTTTTGAGAGTTCTCCTGACGAGCTGTTTTGGCCTAGTAGTGGGTTCTAGGCTTTTAAAATAGAAATAAAAAAATATTTTACTTTCCATAATGAAAGATTCTGACGGGGATTCGAGTTTTTTAGGAATTACCTACAATGATTTTTTTGTTTGGAAGAAATAATATAGGTAAGTTGGTTGGTACCCATTTTATTACATAGTGTACGAATGATCGGAGATCTAATTGCCTAGCAACTTTGTTCATAATAACAAAAAATGTATGGCACTGCGACAGGTAACAATTGTCTAATGCCGGGTTGCAATATTCAACTTGCTAATAACCGTGGATCTGTCGCCATAGTTAATATCTCTGTCAAAAAGTGTCCTACATTTTTTGTTGTCTAAACAAAGTTGCTATGGCGATCAATCTACGATCATTCGTAAGTTTAATATTGAAACCGGCCATAAGACGATTGGTCAACAGCAGCGGTCGACCAGGGCCACAAAGCGGCAAAATAAACTAAAAGCGGACACTTGTGATATTACCCCAAATGTCCAATAAGTATACCTACCATACTGGTTACCATAACACAAGCATTAAAATGCTTAGCTTGGGACTTTGGGACTAGATGACGCTTTGTGGAATGTCCAAGGATATTTATTTATTTATATTTTATATTTTCGTATTAATGTTTCATGCAGTCGTAATGATCATATTTCCTTTTGTTTTCAAATCATTTCACATTAACTCCTGTTTTTAAACAACAAATACACAAGCATTTGAGCCATTAACGGTTAACTTGTGTCAATCGATAACGTCCGTCGCCCGCCATCCGTCACAGCCACGCCCTCTGTTTGAAGTTATTTTGAGGGAGATGCGAAATATCTAGAAATTAATGTCGTTTGATGTAGCAGGGCGATTAAGTTTCTACGATTTGTAGGAAAGATACGATTAAAGAGATAGGTAGGTATATCCCGACCGCAAAGATATCGTACATACTATGTAGGACATGTAGGTATTATAGCCTGCCTCAATTTTATAACTAACGTCGGGCAATAATACCTAATAATGATACTAAAACATATCTACCTATACCTACCTATTATAAAGAGGTAAAGTTGGTTTGTTTGTATGGTTTGGGTAATTTACGAAACTACTCATCCGATTTTAAAAATTAGGTAGGTTCCACGCAAGCGAAGTCGCGGGCGCTAATGATTAGATTAAGAAACGGTATTTAATCGAGGTTGATCAAAAGATTGTTACTTAGTAGAAACAGGAACCCTGGTATCTTGAGTAAAAACTTGCGTTTCAATCGTGCAGATATTTTTGATTATAGTGTTAAACCACACTTAGATATTTCATTTTTAGGTATTTCGTGGCCGAGTGGTAAGGCAGCCCGGCTTAAGTGTGATCGCTTGTATCTCGCGGGTTCGAATCCTGCCGAAGTCGTAAAACTTTTAGTAAGATTTTTCATTTAAAATTGCGTTTAATGCGTTTTAATTTTTTTGTAAAAAATTCTGACTTCCATTATTCAGAACTTTTTGGAGCTTCCGGGATTTACATTACCTATCTTCTCAGTTTTACAACCCTTTAGACATCTTCAAAGGAATCCAAAAATTCCTAAAAACAGATCTGAAAGAAATGTCTACCGCTCCCTGGGATAACAGTCGTGATCATATTTTTTTGTTAAGTAGGTACAACAGAATCAGTGCCATTATCTAAGGCACCTACACAACAATGCTAATCCTAAACTTTACTCGTTCGTTCGTTCGTGTGAGCAAGTGGCCAACTCTGGTGACAGAGTTTTTGGGCCGCCTAAAGGCCTCCGTCATGGCTTAACGACTTTTAAAAGCCGGGACCGACAATTTAACGTGCCCTCCGAAGCACGGAAGCTTTACTTAAACTTAAGAAAGAAAGAAAGAAAGAAAAATCATTTATTCTTGTAGGACCTTAGGATCACTTAAGTTTCGTTTTACATGCAAGGTGATTCTAATGCCTTAAACTTTACTTACCCCTCAGGCAACGACTCCGAGCCCGACCAGGAGGACCCGGACAACACGCGGGAGTCGAAGGCCCGCCGGCGCCGCACCGCCTTCACGTCGGAGCAGCTGCTCGAGCTGGAGAGGGAGTTCCACGCGAAGAAGTACCTCAGCCTCACTGAGAGGAGTCAGATCGCTGCTGCACTCAAGCTTAGTGAAGTTCAGGTCAGTATTACAGCAAGAAAAAGTCGGCAAGCGAAGCGAGCTATGTCAATAGCTCGCTTCGCTTGCTGGCAAAGTCAAGCTAAGTAAGACATTAAGAGAGATTAGATTTCAGCTGCTCCCAAACTAAGTCAGGGCCAGGTACTGATACAGAGGCTCTGGTCAGAGTTTTTAAAGCCTGCAATACATGTTGGCCGAGCCTACCCCAACGCGAGCTTGATTTTTGCGAGGGTAGGCAAATGATGCAAAGACTGTACTCCTACTGTACTCGCGAGTGGACATGAGTATGACATCCGTATTAAATCCGTCTAGCCGTTTGAGCGTGAAAGAGTAACAAACACACTTTCATACTTAACTTACACACGTACACAAACTTTCACCTTCAATTATGTGATGTCTAGCAAGAAATAGAAAGAAGACTGTCAGGCACAGGCACATAAATAAATATTTATTTATACCTATATATTTTTTTACATTTACGTCGTATCAAGAAGTAAAAGAGATTGCATTGGAAAGAAGTATGGAGGAAATTGCATCATTACACCGACAAGAGCTGAGCTCTTAAGTTTTATATATATTCGGTCTCCAAATAATTATCTGTTGTAAATTACAATAATATTTCTCTTTACAGGTAAAAATCTGGTTCCAAAACCGCCGAGCGAAATGGAAACGAGTAAAAGCCGGACTAGCCTCCGGCAGCCACAGCGGCAAAACTGGCTCCGGAACCAAAATAGTGGTCCCAATACCTGTCCACGTCAACCGCTTCGCCGTCAGAACACAACACCATCAAATGGAGAAACAAAACTTACAATACAGACTTGATAGAACCCAGCCCTTACCAGGAAGTCTCATGCAATCGCAGACGTCGGCTTTTTTGAATACTAGCAAAATGAATGAAAATCGAATCGCGGAATCTCGATTGGAGCGCAATACTATTTACGATGGGATGCCCGGTCGGTTGGCAGCATTGGGGCCTAATGCCAACTTGAGAATTTTCCCGAATCAAAATGGCCGACTGAGTTAAACTGTAAAAATATTAGTTAGGTAGTTTTAAAATGTAGTATGTATTTCTATAATAAAATGTGTGATTACCGATATTTCTTTCGTTTTAATAATACCAAAATCAATAGGTACTTAGGTTGGTACTTTAGATACCTATTGGTTTGCAAACTGCATGTCTAACATGCCTAAACTTGAGCATGTCAATGATTAGTACCTACCTACTTCCTAGTCCTCTAAAAACATGCAGTTAAACAAAAACCTCCTCCTTTTTTGAAGTCGTTTACAACATAGCCAAAACGATTAAGAGAATGTCTTAGCAAAATACATTCGTGATCTGTTTCGGAACTTCTGTTTTCAGTCACCATTTGACAAACTGTACATTTTTAGGCAGTTAAACACACCGACAGCTGCGGATAATGTCCGTTTATCTGTGGGCGGGATGACAAACGTTGGCAAGCGTGAGTTTTTATAGTTAGACCTTCCACAATAATACTGTACTAGTACCTAGACCTACTGGATGTAATCCATAGGTCGCTGGTTCATCCGGCTCGAAGGACCATTATAGCTGCTAATGAAACAGCAAAGACTTTTGAATTGTAATTTATTTTTATTTTGTGATGCAAACATGACCGCCATAGCACTGTTGAATGTCTAAGAATATTTATTATTCATCATCATTCTCCTGCCCTTATCCCACACTAAGTGGGGTCGGCACAACATGTTTTTCTCTTCCACTCTCCTCTATCGCTCGTCAACTCTGAACTCACTCCTCTTACATTCATATTAGTGGCAATTCGGAGTGTCGCAAAAGCTAAACTAAACTAACTAAAATTAATGCCATCCTTTTTATTTCCATCGCTATGTAAGGGACGGCAACATTTTTAGTTAGTTAAGTTTAGCTTTTGCGACACTCAGAATTGCCACTAATGGGGGCAATTCGGAGTGTCGCAAAAGCTAAACTAAACTAACTAAAATTATTGCCATCCTTTTTATTCCCATCGCTATGAAAGGGACGGCAACAATTTTAGTTAGCTTAGTTTAGCTTTTGTGACACTCAGAATTGCCACTATTATCTTATTATTATCTTAAGAATATTTATTATTAATATTTTCGCAAAGTGGGTCTTCTGTTCTTATTCTATTATTTTATTCTGTGCTAATAGTAATATTTTTGCAATATTAATTGTGAATCCCGGTGGTCGGTCCCCGGGGCGTGGTAGTTGATCCTTTTGACAGCTACCGATATAATTGTGTTATAGGGTGTTTGTGCAGTGATTTGTGTGATTCGATTGTTTGCCTTTTGAAGGCGTGAAGTCGAAAGGGTCTTACTAGCTCACTAGCTATAGCTAGGATTTAGCGTGTGATTAAAACTATACTTCTATACTAATATTATAAAGAGGTAAAGTTGGTTTGTTTGTTTGTATGTTTGGGGTAATCTCCGAAACTACTCATCCGATTTCAAAAATTATTTAACCGATGATTTGATTCATGGACGTTCCGGTAAGTACCTACCTACCTCGGGCGAGTAAGCTAGTCAGTTATAATTTTGAACGTTTTAAGCATTAGTACTAGAGGTAGGTATAGGTAGTATTATATTATCTGTGGCATTAGTAAGGATTGCCAAATAGCTTGGTAATGCTATCAACTACGCTACGAGTACTTGGGTGAGCTTGCAACTGACACCTGGATCAGTTAAGCCATCAATAGATTGTTAGCAGTGATCCCTAGATAAGGCTATTCGAACTTCAAGTATAATGCAATTCGAACCTCAATCTATTATAAGTAATATTTGCCCTTATTTACTTTACTATCATGACTAAAATAACATGATATTTTTTTTAATGAAAATCGAAATGTAAAATACATTTCGATTTTAATAAAAAGATTCGAATGAAATTAAGCAGGATTTAGGGAATAGGGTCTTATCCGTGATTAAACAGTAACATGTCTTTTCCAGGGACTTAGGCTCAAATCACACTGAAACTGCGCTCCGCTTCGCTGCTCTTCGATGCTCTTTTAGTGTGAGTTGAGCCACTAGCTCTATAGGTACTACCACATTTAAATTAAATTGGTTCATCGGTTTTAAAAGGCGACAGATAGACAAAGTTACTTTCGCATTTATTAAGCAGGCATTTAAGTAACACAAAGTGTAGAATAAACAACATAAAAAAAACGAAAACTTCAATAACTTTAATAGCAAAATGTCACATACGGTCGTATTATCGCGTTAATCTGCACAATAGGTCCACGCCCACTTCACGCATAGTTTGTCACGCGACCCCGCCCACAGATTAGCTATTATAACTGCAGCTGTTCGGACGTGCCTCTAACTGCCCTTCGATTAAACAATTGATGTATGTTTGCATGAGGAAGTAGCTAACTCTGGTGGCGGAGTTTCTAGGCCGCATATCCTCCGTCTTGACTTGCAACGTTCTGAGAAGAAATAAGAAAAGAGGAAAGAAACACGCTAGCGATACCATGCGAATCACATTTTAATTTTTTTAAGCAAATAAAGGCTAAGGTATGGCATAAGGCACATGGAAAGAACCAGCTTTCAAATAATAAAAAACATCTAAATCATTCACCCAGTCGAAAGTTCTGATATTACCTACCTACCTATTATTCTTTTATACATAGGTCGGTTGAAAATCAAAACTTCTATCTTCTCATTCCCAATTCATTAAACGCCACACAAGTTAAGCCACATTTATTTACGAGCATTATTTCATTACTACCCCACTACCCCAATCTACCCCAAGCCACAGAATACAAAATACTTCAACGCATAGACTACAAAAGTGATCCGCGTGTCGTTTTAAATCTATTTTCATGTTTGCGAATGCTAATGTATGGAGCATTTGACGTTGTAGTGATGGGCTAAAATAACATCGATATTTTTCATCGACATTCGCTTTTGTATCGACTGTACGATCTAGTGGACTGTATTAAGCGAAAACGATATCAATCCGAAACAAATCATAAACTGGACATAGGGCGGTATGGACACGAACCAACAAAATTCCACTAACCTGGACGCACTTCCTCCTGGCGTGGGATCCAGCTGTCAGCAAGCGTAGCGGGATCGTCTCTGCTCGAAGATGGGTCCGATCTCTTACCAAACTCGGCTTCGCACCACCCAACTAGACACTATGCATGCAGCCTGGATCAAGGCGGCTTGTGAAACTTGTTAGTGCTGTCACACCGACCACACGAAATTGTACAGTTTATGGATATTTAAAATAAATTAGATAAAAGGAACCAACAATTCGAAAAAGGAACCAGTATCCGCGACAACGACACGACAACGACTCTTCTGTTCAACGTTTGAATTGCAACTCAAATTGTAACTGACTATTTTTTTGACAGTGACAGAATCGCCCGCGATGACATCGACATTATGCCAAAACTGAACATTCCGGCCACCAAAATACACAGTATTTTAACGCGCTTAAAATAATAGCAGATAAATAAAACGAAAATAAGTTCTAAATTAAACTAATCGAAAAACAAAATTATAAACGAAAAACAAAACAAAAAAAAAACAAGATAAACATAGATAAAAATATTTTTATACACTACATACACCTGACTTAAGTGGAGGTGGGGGAGATCTGTGGAAGCACACAGAGCTTAACTACAGGTTGTTTACACTCTCCAGACGCAGTATGCAGTGTGACAACAACGCGACAAATGTTGTCAGCACCCAAGTGGAGCTGGGTCACACGACCAAGTTTCCACTTCATTGGACTGCATTGCTCGTTTACAGTCATCTTGAAGGAAGAGAAAAGTGAATTAACAAAGTTGACATTATTAGCCGTGAACAAACTCATCCTCTTTTGTTCCTCGAAAGCCGATCCACCATTTAAGACTGAGGATTGAGACCAGTTTTCCTGCGGGCGCGACAACCAAGGCGGACCCGACCACCATGTTTCACGGCCGCCTAAATTAGCGCAACATAGGCGCACAACTATGGATTGATCCTCACAGATCGCACGGCAATATATGACGGCGCAGTAACCACGCTCCGACGCGTCACAAAAACCGTGGAACTGGAGGATCTTGAAGGAAGGGACCATCCTACGATGTAGCGATATAGTGCTCAACGACGACAACTGTAATTTGAATTTGAGCCACTCATTTGAAACATCTACAGGAGCGTCCTCATCCCAATCAACACCGGACAACCATAACAGTTGCTTAATGTATTTCGCGAGACAAACGGCAGGTGACAACAATCCCAATGGATCCAAGATCCGGGATATGTCCGACAAAATTGAGCGTTTTTTACACCGGCCACCAATAGCCGATGTTTTGAATGTGAGATGATTCTTCGTGGGTACCCACAACATCCCGAGAATCTTCAAGGATACTTCTTGAATCTTTTCAAGATTATGAACAGGCTCTGTGTATAAATCTGCAGACGGCAATCCGCTGAAGAACTTTTCGTGATTGGAGGTCCACTTGCGAAGATGCAAACCAGCCGACGACAAGATTTTATGAAGCTCTTGGCGGATTTGAATAGCAGATTCGACAGAATCTGCTCCAGACACGACATCATTCCAACGGAAACTTATTAAAATATCAAAAATGCTCCTTTGCAGTTTAGGACCTGAAAGCAACTCGTCGTTCAAAGATCTGTTTTCGCCGTCCCCTGCACTAGCATCGAAAACCGTTCGAAGAGGTGTGGTGACAGAGTCCGGTCTTAAAATCCCGTGATGCGGAATATAATATAATTTACCGACATTCGACGGCGGAGGATCTACCTCTTCCATGTGGCCACTTTTGGCATAGTCATCCATGAAGTCCACATAGGCAGTCCTAAACTGGGGGTTAACTTTGAACTTACGTTCTAAATTATGAAAACGCTTTAGAGCGATTTCCCGAGAATTCGAGAATTGAGGTTTATTCTGAGGTTCAACGAAAGTGAGTGGTACCACTAAATCCACTAACCTATCCTCAGAAGTTCGACGACAAGAAACCTGCATATAATTTTCAGAAACCAACTCCTTTTCTGACAAGACAATAGGTTTGGGCGGGTCGACAGTTTCTAATTCCCAACACCTTTTAATGGAGTTATCCAACGACAAATTCGACACGAAAAAACAATTCTTTTGTTTACCTCCAGAATTGCAACGAAAACGAGAAAATTCCTTACTATCACCAGTGCATTCACCCATCAGTATCCAGCCGAAAATAGTAGGAATTGCAATGGGCTGACCTGGACTACCCTTGATTAAACCAGGCCTCAATACCGACGCAAGAATGTTGACACTAACCAACATATCCACCGGACCTGATTTATAAAATTCAGGATCAGCAAGGTCTAATCCTTTAACATGGTGCCATGACGAGAAATCAATTTGTCCAGATGGCATATCTGAACAAATAGTGGAGAGCACCGAGGCTTCCAACGAAACTTTATTTGAGAAATCCCTACTAGTAGGAATCAACTCACAGCTGACCGACCCCTGTGTAGCAGTTGAAACTTGACCGATACCGCTCACAGACTGACCATGATGATTGAACTTCAATCCTAGACGGCGTGCACAAGACATGGTAATGAAGTTACAGGCACTTGCACTGTCAAGCAGAATGCGTACACGAACAAATTTGTTCCATTTATTTTTAATCAGCACGATAGCTGTGGAGAACAGGGCCTCCGTATGTGGGGTGTATGCAGCTAAAGCTACCTGGGAGCTTGGATCTGACTGTGAGGGTGCAGGTGCAGGTGTGGGATGTGATGCAACTTCTTCAAAGTGGAGCAAGGTATGATGATCATTACCACACTTACTGCACTTAACCCTTGCATTGCAATTCTTCATTGTATGCCCTAAACGCAAACACAAAATGCACACTCTCTTTTCCTTTACAGCTTGGAACCTCACCATCGGAGACTGTTTTAGGAAACTCGAGCAACTATCTATCCTGTGCCCAGCCTCATCACAAATCACACAACCCTCTGTTTTGGCAACAACAAGCGATGTTTTAGTTTTAAAAACTGGTTTATTAACAACAGGATTTAACTGTTGTTGACTACAATTATCCAATGCACGAGAACGTTTTTCGACAAATAACATTATATCCTCATAGTCGGGAATGTCTACATCAGAACCCAATTGGAGTTCAAAAGCTTCTCTAGTTGCTAAATCTAATTTTGACCACAGGAGTTGAAACAGCATAAAATTCTGGTCAGGTAAACTATATTTTGACAGAATAGCCAAATTCTCAGTAAAAGTCCGATGCACTCGTTCTAACTCTGAACCACTCTTATTTTTAACCACTTCACAATTTAATAACCTATTATAATAATTAATTGCAATATTCCTCTTCCTGTCATAATATTTGTTTAGGGCCTGATATGCCACTAAATAATTAAAATCTGTCAGGGGGTAATTTTTAATTAAATCATAGGCTAATCCCTGCACACTCGACAACAGGTAGTGCAACTTCTCCACATCTGGAATATCCCTATGATGGATTAAAGAATCATACAACTCCTTAAACGACACCCAATTTTCCAACTTTCCATCAAATGCCTTTAAACTTATTTTTGGGAGTTTCGCTAAATTACTGTGCGGAGGCTTTATTTGGTTTGTACCCAACTGCTTCAACCGCGCCAAAACACTGCGTACCTTGGTGTCAAAGTTAAGTGTATGCTTAAATTCTGTGTTACGATCCGCTGTTGGCGTTCCAACCAACAAGTATTTTTGAGCGGTGTGAAATTCTTGAGCTAGTACCGAAACGTCTTGTTCGCAGACTCCGACCAAGTCTGAAGACTCTAAATGTTCTAATCTCATGAACGCGTAATCACGAGCGATTCTGTTCACATCACCTACTTCAACATCCTTGCTACTAGCACCTTTTCGTGTATCTATTGGCATCTTTAATAATTAAGTTGTTATTGCAATCACAAATAAAGAAACACGATAATACACTAAACAAAATACAAAATACGAACTTATTTGTTTACTTTAGTGTAAATAGTAAGTAGTGGCTATTTTCACGACTATAGGGATGTCCTACCAATGAAGCATTTACTAGTGATGAGGTATTGACCGATTCGATTGATTGCAAATTTGATGGCCGATTGTCAACCAAACGTCAAAGTCACTCGATTAGTGACATTGACCGAAACGACAAATTGTTTGACAGACAACCATCAACTCGCAAACTACCGGCAACAATTATTTTAACGATCAACGGACAAAAAATATTAAACTACCAACTACGAGTAAAATTAATTATCTTCACAAAGAAACTACGTAAATTTTAATGGAATAACGTTCCGAAAACGAAAATAAAACGCTTTTACATAGGTAACTTTACTTTAATCCGGCTCGAAGGACCAAAATGTACGATCTAGTGGACTGTATTAAGCGAAAACGATATCAATCCGAAACAAATCATAAACTGGACATAGGGCGACATAGGTATGATAACTTTCATAGTAGTTATCATAATAATATTAAATTACGAAAGTACCTAACTCTGCCTGTTACTTTCTCACGTCTAAGCCACTCAACAAATACGTTGAAATTTGTTGACATTTTTTTATCCCGAAACGAGATCATGTAACAAAATAGTATTACTACCTACCTACCTATATACCTACCTTATGAAGAAGTGGCAATTGCTTCACAAGATTTGTTAGCAAATCTGGAAAGCTGTATTAAGGTGCCTGTAGATATGCGTCAAACTAGCGCCGCCGCCTATTATACGTTAAACAAAGGAATTAAAAAAACTGAATGTTCAGTTTGTAAAACCAATCATAAGCTTTTTGAATGCCTCTATCTTTATGAGTTTTGCCAACTCTAATCACTTGGTCACATCAGCCTTAGGTACCTAACTACTCTACTCATTTATCGATATCGATTATTTTCTCTTTGCATTCTCCCCTCACTAACCGGAAAACGAGATTTTGACGCGCAAATTCATCCCCTAAATGCAACATGAATATTGTTTATCATACCCTACTTGAAGGAAAATATTCAAATCGTAATCGCTATACGTAATAAAACACTTTGGGGAATTTGGTTAGCTTTAGAAACCCCATTATGGTTTGTTGCTGTGATTCTTCAAGGTAGGTACCGTAAAACGGGGTTACATTGATTAATTTTAAAATTCAATCACCTGTAACTTCTTTAATTTGCGAGTAAACAATATGATATTGATACCATAGTGACGACTTGATGTGCAGTTTAATTTAGCATAATAAAAAATAAATTTGCTCATTTACTTTCTGAGTAAAAAAATAAAAAGTCGCCTATCAAGTTTATAATGCAATCGGGGTTGCTTTGATTGCCCCCGTTTTTTTAACTGATTCTTAAAGTATCCCCAAACAAGAGTAAAACTGCATAAAAAAAATTTTTGTTCACTCATTACTTTTTGAGATATGAGCTAGTAAAGTTAAATGGGGCGAATTTGATTTAAGGGGAGACTTTGATGACCATTATTTTAACCTGAAAAATCATTTTTTTTATTTATATGTACTATTGTTTATTTAATTGAAACCACGCCGTTATTATAAGATTTTCTAATTATAAACGTATCTACCCGGTATTTTTTTGTATTTAAGCACCATCTTCCAGACTACAAAAGAAACATAAGGGGTTACTTTCATAATCAATACTGTAAGTTTCTATGTAACTTTCACTTGTTTATTGGGGGGACTTTGATAGCTATCAATGTCGCCTCTCATCATTCATCAAAGTCACCTCATCACATAAAACTCATTCTAGAAAATAAAATGGTGGATCCTGCCCATCAAAACAGTCTAAAACTTAATCATTGGAAACCATACAATCCTGTAAGAACTAATAGAATATTGAGAAAGTAATAGCCACGAGTGCAGCATTGAAGTTTTGCAGGTGTCAAAAGTTGTTGGAATTCTATACCTAACTGAAATATTTTTTGTTTTCTTTTGTGATGAACAGCACGAGCAGAAGCGTTAGGGAAAAGATAAGAGTAAATATCAGTGCATCCAACGCAAAAAATAAAAAAACATTTTATTCACAAATTTGTGAAATACGAATGAATAAGTTAAAAATTTTAGTAATCATCAAAGACACCCCGTGATTCAAAGTCACCCCGTTTTACGGTATTGCTCGCAAAATATAATCACCTAGCTCTAAAGATCTAAAGTGATTACAATGCTAATAATAGTTACTGATTTTTTAACTTTTATTTGGTGGACTCGATTCGGATTTGGTAAGTAGGTATTTAGAACAAAATATTTACCAAGTAAGTAGGTAGGTATCTAGGTAGGTATACCTACTGGTATGTAACAGCAAAGACGATTTATGTAAGTAACAGAAACAAATTATTTTTCATGATTTTGCCTTGTAATATTTAATATTTTGACCCTCAATCATAAAAAAACAGGTGCGATTTTTTTGCGGACAATAGGTATGCGTCAAAAAATGTTTGAACTGAACACCTAGGTAAGTACCTATTATTTTAAAAATACTAAAAATAAAGTGCAAAAAGCAAATAGGATAGTATCATCATAACTATTAGGTAAGTAAATGTATTTTTCAATTTCTTAGACTTTATGATAAAAATTCACGAATTTTTAAAAAACGTGGCTCCACCACACAACACATTTAGAATATCAAAATATGAAATCCATAGACAAAATAGTTTAAAAGTGCATTGTTTCTTTTTTGTAAGTTTGGCGCCACATTAGTTCTATTTTTTGTCAAAATTAATATTTATTATCCTATTGTGTTTATGAGCTATTCCGCCGGAATAACGTTTTTATAATGGTTTAACATTATTTTGATAGGTAGGTACGTGGATAAAATGATTTAACTTTTTAAACTTTCGTGAGTTGACGATGTGTTAGTAAGACCTACTTAGGTATTAGTATTAAGTAGGTATAAGTATTATCTGTGGTTAGTTAAACTCTACCACGAGGGTTTAGTCCAGATGAAGATTCTCCGGATGGACCGAAACAATGTCGGTATCTTAAATTATTACATAAGTAGTAGGTATTCTTTAATCTGTGATAAGTACCTACGACATTTTTAATTTTTGTTAAAGTTTCAAACAGAGTCAATGAGCTACATTGGCCTAGTGGAAGGAAGAAAGAAAGTAGAGTTCACTTCAGTTTCGTCTTACCTACATGCTAGGTGGTTCTATGCCTGAAAGTATTTGATTAACAGGCAATAGATGGTTAGATAAAAATCGTAGGTGGTCTAGTCAGTAGCATACCTATACATTTATGATAAAAGTAATGAGTACTAATGACTAATGACTCTATCGAATAAGCATTAAGAATCGCCCAATCGCGTACCCTCTCGTCACGAACCATAGATTATAGATTCAGAAAACAAAACTCTTTGTCGGCTCATAATCTATGCATCGAGCGTTGTCCTATTTCTTTTTAATTTCTTTACAATGCCGCTTCGTGGAAGAATGGAATCGTGCGATGATTCGGTAGCTTGCAAGCTGATCGGCAGTTATATACATACCTACAATAAAAGAGAAATAACCACTACGTTTAGTTACAATAGGCATGATGACAGTAGGTACCTAATCAAGAAATACTTACCTACTACAAAATATATTTAAGTAAGTAACTAATTAAATATGATACTGGATCGCACCACAGGTCTTAAAAGTATACTTACCTACCTACATATCAACATTTTAGATTCCGACCAAAGACGATTAATATCAATCGTCTTTGATTCCGACTGATTTTGAACATGGTAGGTATTGATTTCATGACCCTCAAGCCGCAGGGCCACGGAAACCACGACGTCAGAACGAAATTCTAGAAAAGATAATATTCGGAATGCACCGATTTATCATTTTATCCTGGTTTTTGGTCAACATTAAAAACAAACAAACAAACTTTTACATTCATAAGCTACAAATGCGATGCATAGTATCAGGTAAGCACTTACTATTCATTCAATAAAATTTAATTGACAGTAGGCCTATATCCTTCGATGAGTCACCAGCCATTTATAGGCGACATTAAATTGATATAATAGGAATTACTTCCTTCACAATGCCAGGCTGTCTGGAAAGCCGAAAGGCAAACTAATAAACTTAAATATGGTAACTTAGGTAGGTACTTATCATCAATAATTTATTTACAGAAACTAAACTACTACATATGTATTTACATAACTGTACAAAATACAATTAGAACCAGTTGAGCCACCTAAGGATCGTTACAAACGATCTATAGGTAGCTCAACTGATCCAAACCACTGCCAGACGGAAGCGTGCCCAAGACACTGGCAGCATTGCCGCGCTGGATGGCAATGCTGATCTTTTGAGCCAAATAAGTGCCAGCCCTCGGATCACGCGTCGATTCGATACTTATGGCCGAAATGAATATCCAATCCGACGAATCGCAGATCTATCTCCATAGCAACTTTGTTATACAACACAATTTGTATGTCACTTTTTGACAGATAACAGCGTTGCTATGGCAACAGATCTGCGATCGTTCGTCGGATTTAATATTAATTTCGGCCGTTAGACAACAGGAAAAGCTCACTATAGTTACCTACTGCCGCTAAACTTGTACATATAGGATAATAAAGTATCTATTAAAGTATTTTTAGTTCATGTCACAAAACATCGATCATTTTACATTGGAATGAAATGGCAAGTTTAGGCATTTACAGCAACAAGAACAAAGCGCTTCTGCGAGTTAAATTGCTGATAATTGCATCGTAGACTCGCTATTTCAATATTTTTTTCGCGAAGTTGGGCTTCTGGACCTCCTATGATTTCTTCTGTGATCAAAAAAAAATTATCACAATTTTTCCTATTCATCGTAAACCTACTTAGGTAATATCATAGGTACCTAGGTATTACTTATAATGAAAGCATTTAACACTCAAGTAGGTAGGTATTACGACTATGAAACAATTGAAATCATATTAGGCTTGTGTAAGTATTCATTGCCAAACCTATCTTGTTATGCTAAACGGTTAACGATACCATCATTATTGTCTATGGCCCGGAGTTCCAATTTCAAAATGCAGATCGAAAACAAAAATGTGTTGAGTCGTTTTGAGTATTTTAATTTATTATTACCATTACCTATTCCACATAAAAGTGGGACAAGAGATCATCATGATAATGCAGTCCACTACACACTATTTACACCTATACAGGCTATACACTATTTACACTCAAAATGTTGCGTACCTATTTCTTTATGACCATTTTATGTTACCTTTTCAAGAATTAGGAAGGTTGTATCTTTAATTAAAAATCTTATTCTTTGCACGATTTACAGCGCATTGAGGTTATCCTAACAATAACAACCTTTGACGCCCCACGTTATCTATTTTCATATTTGCTTTTAAATAACAACGCAGAATAAATAATGGAACAAGTCCTACTTTTTTATCAAATTTTCAGAAGGTTTTATTTTATCCGATTTTTATATATTTTGCAATAAAAGTTACCGTTCCATAACTTCCATACGTGACAAAAAGAAACTAGTAATGATTCCATTAGAGCCATCGAACAGGGCGACAAGTCGCCGCGTCTAGTCGTCGAGCTGTAGCTGATGCCTGTCACCTTGTGTGCGCCTAGGTTTTGTTGTCGCGACTGGGCTACTCTGACGCCAAAGTTTGCGGAGCTTTGAACAAAATATATGAAAATTGTCAGCCGCAGCCTGTTGGTCGTCGCGTCTAGTCGCCGGAGCTATCGTTGTCGCCTGTCGCCAAGTGTGCGCTTCCGATTGGTAGGTAGATAACAATTGAAACGAAATTGCCGTGCCGGTTCTCAGATTTTCAAAAAATATATGCCATAGAACTGCTCCACACATCCCCCTGTCCAGAACAATCAATCCAGTCCCAACAACAAATTGGTTCGATGACGGAGCGAAAACCAGATAATGTTATTTACATTTTGTTTTGTCACTTTCCACTTAACTATTTATTGTTCTTTTACTGATAATCATCTTTTAACCCGACGAAAGTTCGTTCGTATGAGCAAGTGGCAAACTCTGGTGACGGAGTTTTTAGGCCGCCTAAAGGCCTCATGGCTTAGCGACTTTAAAAGCCGGGATCGACAATTTAACGTGCCCTCCGAAGCACGGAAGCGCTCAACTGATAATGCCACTTGCGGTCACCTATCAAAGTAGTGACCGCTCGTTCTGAACAGTCACAACTTGGACGGGCGGTTAACCTACTCGTAAATTTTTAATTTCAAACATTCCACCCTGGCTCTTCATATCATCCGGACAAATGTTAAAACAATCAATATAATTTTATAATAATATTAACTCAAATAAACCTAAATAGTTCCGGTATTGGACAGGTGCAACTGAAGACATTAAACTATTGCTTCCGTTGACAAGCGCAATATGCATTTTAATGAACTGTCATAATATGTCACCAAATAACGTCATGATGACGTCATCTAGATGATATACAGGGTCTAGGAAGATTGATGAACACCATTTTCTTAGTACAGACAGACTACAGTACCTCTACCATCAGTTT
The DNA here is from genome assembly GCA_963582015.1 of Xanthorhoe designata. Lineage (NCBI taxonomy): Eukaryota > Metazoa > Arthropoda > Insecta > Lepidoptera > Geometridae > Xanthorhoe > Xanthorhoe designata. The sequence continues at coordinate 4,523,868 of OY757056.1, read as the reverse complement.
TGACACAAATATCAAGTTCCGCAACTACACAAGTATCCGTGACCACGTAAACTTTCGTAGTTTACTATACACACGGAAGCATGAGTTTTCATACTTGACACAAAGTTCAGTAAGGTTACCGAGAAGGCGCTGCTCTGATTTCCATACATTTTGGATACTTGACACGTGCACGAGTCCAGTCCACAAAATCCCGTGCTTGAGGCTCAGGGTGGAGTGGAGTCAAGGATGTCAGCACAACAATCAAAAGACAAAAATAGCGTTGGACTGATCTTTATGATGAGATCCCAGAAGAATAAGTGGACGTAATTCGACTATCATTTGACGACATAAAATATGTGGTGCAGTGGGTGAAAGCCCGCCTAAGATGCAGAAAGAAAGAAAGAAAGAAAAATCATTTATTCTTGTAGGACCTCAAGGATCACTTAAGTATCGTTTTACATGCTAGGTGATTCTAATGCCTGTTAATGCAGAGGTTGCGGGTTCGATTCCCGCTGCGGGTTTGTTTATACAACACAAAATGTATGACACTTTTTTACAGATAACAACGTTGCTATGACGATCGATCTAATACGGTCATCTGAACGTTGGATACCTATAGGAAACGGCATAGTAAGTAAGTTGGTAAGAAATTTACCGCGCGGGTTTCTTGACTATGTTTTCCTTCGCCGCTTAATCGAAATTATTTTTTCTAAACTAAAATCCTTTAACGCCAGGTTTCGATCCCACGACCTTCTTGATTGATTCCTGTGATTATTATCCAGTCGGAACCAGGTATTAGTGGCAATTCGGAGTATCGCAAAAGCTAAACTTAACAAACTATAATAACAAACGTCCCTTTCAAAGCGATGGAAATAAAAAGGATGGCATTTATTTTAGTTAGTTTAGTTTAGCTTTTGCGACACTCCGAATTGCCACTATTAAGTGCCTATTGAATTTGGTCCAAATATCGTCATTGCTCAAAATAGGGGCTGCTTATCATGCATGTCGTGTATCGGTATTGGATTCTTGGAATCAAACGTAAATCAACTTTGGCTGATCATTTATATTATTGACCTAATTGAAATACAAAAATGTGCCAAATAACAATATAATATTAGAAAATGAAAAATCTTACGAAAAGTTACGACTTCGACGGGATTCGAACCCGCGTGATTCAAGCGATCATCCTTTAGCCGGATTGCCATCGACCACTCGGCCACGAAGCCATTAACGTCGACGACGAAACTCTCAGTAAGAATATATTTTTCGGTTAGAGCACCGATTAGCGCCATCTACAGGTATTCTAAAGGAATTAGATACACCTGCTCATTGACTGAAGTTGCATTCAGTACAAATGACCAGAGATGTCGCTATAAAAAATATATTCTTACTGAGAGTTTCGTCGTCGACGTTAATGGCTTCGTGGCCGAGTGGTCGATGGCAATCCGGCTAAAGGATGATCGCTTGAATCACGCGGGTTCGAATCCCGTCGAAGTCGTAACTTTTCGTAAGATTTTTCATTTTCTAATGAAATACCTAAGTGTGGTTTAACACTATAATAAAAATATATAAAAAAACAATATAATAGTGGCAATTCGGAGTGTCGCAAAAGCTTAACTAAACTAACTAAAATTAATGCCATCCTTTTTATTCCCATCGCTATGGAAGGGACGGCAACATTTTTGGTTAGTTAAGTTTAGCTTTTGCGATACTCCGAATTGCCACTAATAAATACCTACTTTTAAGTACCTACTTAAGTACCTACTAGCAAGAGTCGTCAAATAATAAAAAACTTAAGTACCTATATCTACCTAATTAATTCTTCGTATCGTATCGTACGCTTCGTATGGAGCAAGTGGCCAACTTTGGTGACGGAGTTTTTAGGCCGCCTAAAGGCTTTCGTCCAAGCCCGGTACCGCGCGCCCTCCCAAAGGGCGGAAGCCTCCCAACCTCAGCTGATAATGTCACTTGCGGTCACCTATCCAAGTTGTGTTGTGACCGTTTAGAAGCTTGCATCTATCAAGAACGTAGGTATACGTCATTCGTAGGTCTAAAATTGAAATCCGACATTAGTGATAGACAGATTTGCCCGCGCAAACACTGCGAATTCAATAAATGCTCACAAAAATGGCTAAGTGTGTAGTGTAGGTAGGTACCTACCTAATTGTCAGTCTAGACATTTAATAATTCATCAGAAGATCGGCAAAGTAAATACAATCGTATGAACAAGATTATTGTTCAATTTGTCGCTATTAAAAACCGATATCCCCTCGTAAAATGTATTTCTAGAATTCGATTACTAATCGTTTACCTACTCGATTCGTATGCAGAGCGCGCGGAGACAGAGTTTGTCAAACTTGCAAGCTTAATTTAGAATGAGTTTCTTCGCGGCTTACCGTAGGTACCGGCTGGGCTGGCCCATTCTACTGCTATAGGTACTTACAATACAACGTCTACTTACCATTCCGCTGCCTTTTGAAATAAAAATATATAGTAAAAGTAAAGGTTTAATCACAACTGTATTCCAAAGGAGCTTTTTATTAATTTTAGATCCTTTGAAGATGTTATAGGTACAAGGGCTAATTATTTGGTTGAAATTTGAAATACTTAGTGGAATAACTTTTTCATACAATCTTTCTACCGATGACAGACCATAGCTCAGCACAACAGAGTCGTTGGTCATTAGTTGAATTGGAAAAAGAGGAAAAACTTGTCTTAGTTGAGTTTTTCTATTGCTTAAAAAGTTTGTTTGTAAATTTGGCATCCTGTAAGTAGGTACCTAAGTACATGATATAAACACAAACACAAACCTACCACCTTTGTAAAATTTCAATAGTTTACAATAAAATGATCTTATCTTATCTTATCTGATATAGTTAACTAGGTAGGTATTAGCCATAAGCATAAGCTGACAACGAAGTCCCATCAATTCTAGCTAAAAATACTCAAAAGTTTGAGCACCATGCCGATCAATCAATAAATGCAGCATTCGTTTGCATACAATCGCGCGCATTCGGCAACGACAAAGTAATTGTCCGCCATATTTGATTCTTTCGCGCCATTCACAGTCTATGGTCTAATCTAGGACAATGGATTGAGCAACCAATTAATAAAATAATTAGTATTGTTTTAATTGGTAAGGCCAGATCGCTTAGGTAATACAGGAAAATATTAATGATATTGGTTTATGTACATAGTGGTCATACAAACAGTCGTAAAAATATTAACATTCGTTTAAAAGGGATTGACAGCTAGTTTATAGTCGGGTAGAGAGAGCCTATTAGCCATTTTGTAGCTGATTGTTCCCACAGATTAGGTAGAGATACTTACTACGTAGGTATATTGTTCCTTTTAATATTGTTTTTGTTTGTGTTGTGTTTATAATTATTATTCTAAGTTACAAATAAACCTTTTTGATTTGATTTGATTTTGATTTCAAATCTTTAACCATTTATTTAAAAGAAAACTAAGGAAAGACTAAAGGTTAGTCAGGGACACGAAGAATACCTACATCTAAATAAAATAAATTGTACAACCTATCTTTGATATTTGTCTGCTGTTGCTGCTGTTCTGCTATGCCCGTGTCATGATAGTTTCCTAAAACTACGTACGCAGGTACTAAGTAGGTAGGTATATTACTTAGTAGTACCTACCTATTTTTTCTGCGCCTTCTTACAAGCCTCGTAAAAATGTTAGTCATCGATAACTCTGATTGAAATTCTATAATTTCCGTTTTCCTAAAACAATGCGTGGGCGTGTGTCATTAACATAATAAAGAGATTTGTTCACGCGCTAGAGATGGCACCGGACGCTGGCGCCCGTTGATAATGGCAGCAAAACAAACAATAATCTTATCCTTCTTTTTTTTTAAGCAATTGCATAGCTTGTAGCGCGGGCCTTGAGCGTGGAGACCGAATCCAGAAATTCCGTAACGAAAATAACCCAACACCCCCCACTCCGAAAAAAACAAATGCTATGCAATAGCTTTACCGCGGCAGTCCCGAGTGCCACACGTCTTCTTTTTTTTTACGGTCGGATTTTTATGTTAATTTGTGTTCCGGACCTTATAACTTCACCGGGCTTTGGCGAGTGCAGAAGGCCTCTACGCCGGAATATCTTATCCTAATTAGGTACGAGTGATTCTTTTAACCGTAATGAGGGCACTACACATTGGCTACAACTTTGTTCCAACATTAGCTACGAATAGAATAGCCGATGGCAATGCTCCGTTTGTGTCCAATAACCGTCCAAGATCGATCTCCACATTGGAGTGTTGGAACCAACACGTTCCAACACCCCAATGTGTAGTGGTCCAAACGGGGTGTCTTTGATGATTACTAAAATGTTTAACTTATTATCCATATTCATGGAAAAGCTATAGAAAAAAGTTAGTGACATCTGTCTGGGGGCAGGTTAAAGATAGTACCTAGCTAAACTAATCCAAGCCACTGACAGAAGGAAGCGTGCCCAGACATGGCAGCATTGCTGCGCTGAATAGCAATGCTGATCCTCTGAGCCAATTAGGTGTCAGACCACGGATTAAGGAAAAATAAAATGAAAGAAAATAATGTTCAATTTGAAAGAGAAATGTTCAATTTGTTTTGCTAGCTGTACCTACCGAAACCGTGAAGGCACGTCGACAGCTCACAAAAATAATCAATTACATTATAAACTTATTGTAACACTTCAAAAAAACTATGTGAGTCGACTGGCGATCAAAGTTTTCGTTGCGCATCCACTTTGTCACGATAGCTGTCAAAGGTCTTCTTTCGTGAAATGGACTCTTATACCTACCAAGTTTCATCATCATCAACATCCCCTAGGCAGTGGACGGCTTAGTCCATTGCTGGATTTTGGTGTGTAATATTGGCCTTTAATGAAATGGAATGATAAATGTTAATAAAATTTTACCGACAAATAAAATCTTCCCACACAGTTCGAAGAAAGACGCGACGTGATCAAACAAAATTGATTTCAAGCGCAAAATGCACTTTGTCGCACCGCCATCGCCAGTTCCAATTATTCAATTAGCATAAACAGCACAATGACGATACGGCAGCCATTTTAATTCTATTCTAACTTGAATGAAATACGTGCATTGATTCGGTAGGTAATTTATAGACATTGAAGGTGGTTTAGGTGCTGGGCAAGCCTATTCCATCTCAACAATGTCCCAGGCACCACAGTGTCCCGTTAAGTGTAAGCAAAGCTTGCCTCCTGACTCTGTAGGTATAAATCATCTAAGTATAGTAAAGATGTGAAGGCCCATATATATGACGGCCGACGGGGGATGCAGTCACGGTCACTTAAATCACTATCTTTGGTCATTGCGCGATTTAGTGTAGCGCGTCACTTGAGTGCGTTTCACAAACGCGATGATGTGCACGGTCACAGCCTGCCGCCTGCATTTTGTTTACCACGCGTTTGTATCACCTTCGTAAAACGTGGTGTGCGGTTTAGGCTGAGGCCGCACCGTGCAGTTGGCACGCTTAGCGGCAAGATGTTAGCTGATCGTTACGATGAAACGTAGTGGTTAAATTCTCATTGGATACGCTGACGCCTAATCTAGTGAACCAACACGGCACGGTATGAGCGTGGCCCCACAGCTCGCTGAGTGAGTTTGGCGCGACAACAGCGTTTAGATAAGCTTGCCTTCTCCTAGCTAGCCTCTAAGCGAGCCACCTGCGGTGCTGCCTCAGCCTTTAATAAGATGGGTAGATAGATAGATAGATCAGTTTATTGTAAACTGTTGAAATTTTTACATGATAGGCATCAAGTAAAAATTTCAACAGTTCTAGGCAGCTTAAAAGCTCCGTCAAAAGAGTTAGCCACTTAGCGCGCAAACCAAATAAGGTACCTACCCAAGTAACAAAATAGATCCTATAACAGTCTTCAAGACTATCCTATAACTGTCCTGTAGCATACTACAAGCCTCGATTTGGGCGCAGTTACTGGAGTACAAGTTCTAGTAATGCTCCTGCAATGAGCTAACAGAATGCTAATAAGTCTAGTAACTGTCTTGCACCAGTATTACGGAAGCACTGATGCTCCTATAATTGCCTTATAGAAGATTGTTACTGGAGCCAATACTCCTGTTATTATCTACTTCTAGTTTGTTACATACAAGTGTAATTATGTTAGTAATGTTCTTATAACATACTTCGTTTTTCATTTTTTGTTACAAATTTTACTCGCTGGTGACAGTCATTTTTTTTGTTTTTATTATTTGTGCAGTGTTATTTTACCTCGTAAGTAATTTTATAGTTATTGTTTCATTGAATGAAAAGACTAAAATTAATTAAGAATATTTACCTACAAATTACTAAACATGTGGCAAATCTATTTTTATTGTAGAAGTGTACCATGTTTCGACTGATTTTTGATCGCGCTTACATAAATCGAATATAAAATCAGCTATTATAAAAATACGATCAAGCATTTATTTATTGTGTTTTGCTCATTCGCCATGTTTTAAAAATTGCTCTGCATGAAGACAATTATCAGACTGTTATAGGTAAAAGAACTCTAGATTTACTCTTAGCCAAGAATAGCTCTCCACCATGTTGAATCAAATTAGAGTTCCTCGATTGATGCCTGAAACCCTGCAACGGCTACACATTTTTTATTTAATTTGTTTTCCTTAGTTATGACAGGGGGAAGTCCTGTATGGTTTCGAAGCACGCCATTCCGGAAAATATTTCAAGTGTAGGTACCTACTTAGGCTGTTTTGAAAAACACCGTTTCGAATACCGCTAGGTATTTCGAATACATTTTCGGAATGTACCTACGGAACCCTTCAATAAATTGCTGGTTTCTGATTTTTTTGAACTTGCTTCAGATGGTCGCTTTTGTGGTACCAATTCTTCGTGTCTTTTATTTACAGTTCTTCTAAATATGCTCCACTTCTTTTTTCCATACTCGCAAATCCATATTGATAACAACGATACCTACCTAAATCATAATTTTCAATGTCTTCAAACCTGGCGACGTAAAACTGGTAAACAGACTTCATAGTGTTAGCTTAGCACTTTATAAGATTATTTACTCTCATAAAAATCTTATAAGCAACTTTTTTAAGACTACATCGCCTCCCCTACCTATACTGATCTCAGCTAAGTATATTATAAAACTATATTTCTGCATACTTTTAATGATCTCAGACAAGTGTATTATAAATTCTGGGAATCTTACACAATGCCTTTATAGGACTATAATTTTCATAGGACTATTTAGACTTCGTCAATGCACTTATTAGATTATATTATCCTATAATGATCTTAGACAAGTGTATTATAAATTCTGGGAATCTTACACAATGCCTTTATAAGACTACAATTTTCATAGGACTATTTAGACTTCGTCAATGCACTTATAAGATTATATGTCTTGTAACTATCCTATAAAATAGTCTAGTAGTAAACTACAAGGCAATTACATAAGTGAATTTACTCTTGAGAGTATAAATGCTTGCACAATGCTATTATTAGCACAAGAGTCTCCAGAAAAGCCATTATAAGAGCTTTATAAGTCTAATTTTACCTACAGTCATTTATTATAGGATTCCGTTGCTAGTTGGGTAGGTACCTTATAACCCAGCATGAGTAAAACCATCTGCTACAGCTAGTTTCAAATACCAAAGACAATATCAACGTGACAGCGGCAAATCAATTAAATGCATCAATTGCGATGCAGCGCGCGCATGCGCCGCCTTTGTCAGACCGCAGGACGCATGGCGCATACAGGCTGAAATAATAATTAGAAATTATTATTGCATTGATCAGCTTTATTTTTAGTTATTGGTCAAAACAAGGACTGGAGAGAGGAAAGAAGGCCTTTGCCATGCAGTGGAATCTTACAGGCTCATAATACCTAAATCTATAAAAGCAAATAAAGGTATAGAAATGAACCCCTATTTCCAAAGAGAATATTTCTTTATATCACGCTATAGGTACCTACCTATATAACTCGAGAATAGCTGGACCGATTTGCCATATTTTTTATCTTGAAATATTTATGGAAGTTTATGAAGGTTTATACGGTGAGAAAAGTTAAAAAAAAACTATGGTGATACGAAACAGGTGTAGGTACAAGGTGGTCGTGAATGGAACATCCTGGAAGGGGCAGACCTAGGCGAACATAATTTGGTCAGAAGGGTACTTCTGTCTAACTAAATATGTGAACCGAGAGCGTGTATTAGGAGAGGAATGTAATGATGAGAGTGATGAGGCGAAAGAGGTGTGTCAGGATCGTAGCAAGTGGAGATCCGTGGTCTCTGCCTAGGTACCCCAATGGGAACAAGGCGTGATTTTATGTATGTATGTAATTGTATGTATGATACGAAGTGCGCCGAGTTTATCTATCTAAGTATCTATATATTTTTAATTATTGCACGAAGAGAGGTCTAGATTTTCAGTAACCTCTTCGTGCAATTAACAAAAAGGAGCACTAAGAGCTCACGCACACTACACGATTTTTCGTGCAGTTATTGCACGAAAAGAGGTTTAAATTTTTAAGGGACCTTTTTTCCATGAAAAGAAATGGTCTCATCTTTTGAACTTGAACCAATCAAAAGAATTTTAGCTCTGGTTCCTACTTTTGTTATTAATGGTAGGTACCTGGATCCAGTTGGTAAACTGAGTTTAATGAAAAAAAAACAGTGAAAAATGTCATTTTTTCAAGGTAAATTACGAGCTAAAAAGATTTTGTGAAATAAAATATGAAATTTTTAGTGATCGTGCAACTTTTGAAACTTTTACCGCCATCTATGATCGAGTAGCAGAACCACCAGTCTATTTATAAAGCCTAACCTTGTCTATGGCATTTGGCAAGCACTTGAGTGAAGTTCAGTTTTGACAGTTGTAATGTTACAGCAGTGGTCATCCGATTTTTTATACCTCCTTGCATTTTGATACCAAAATATTAGATATTCGTAAAGTGGTATTACGTGAACAAGATGAAAATAAGAGCCCACGCATTTCGAAGAAGGTGGAATGCGGTTCGCTAGCATCGGTAAGTGTAATTTACCCTGATTTTTATAGCGCAATGGCCTGTATTTTTAACTGATTAAAAAAAACTGTAGTCAATTGCCTGTTAACCTTTTAACTAAAAGCGAGAGACGCGTAATTTGACGCTTCGCCGTGTATAATTTTATTACTATTAGGTTGTCGCCGCATACATTACTCTGGGTCTTCTACGCTCGGTTGTTTTTCGCCGATCTGCATCTAAAACACCTCAATAACTGATAGTCCTGTTTATCTGTAATTGTTTTGTTATCAACATAAATACAAAATTCATATTTAAACCCTTGATTAGGTCTAAACTGCCAGATAAAATAAACTGTATCGTATCTTTGAATATTTTAATCTGAATAATTTTTGTGACTGGTTGGTTGTGTTGTGATAAAAAAAAACAAATGGTAAGATCTATTATTTTGTTTTGATTATTCTAAATTTGAAATCAATTGGTTTTCTATATTTTTCTTGCATTTTTTTTATCTATAGATAAAGTAGACCTACTTTATTCATCCTACACTTATAAATATTTATCCTACCTACTTACATTCTTATTTTATAATACCTACCTGTTGAATAATAGGTAATATTTCCCCCTTATTATCTATTCTAAAACAAGTATTAGCAAAGCAGACCTACATAACAAATCATAACTTTTTTAACCAAAAGATTCCTATTAGAATTAGTATAATATTCATGTGCAAATAATAATTTATCTACAGCTCTAGGTAGGTACCTACAGGTAGCATGTACCTACCTGTAGGTACCTACCTAGAGCTACCTATGTATTTGAATGGTTCTGATTAAGATCAATTATTGAGCTATCTATAGATTGTAAAACTTGTGCTTTGTTTGTTTAACAAATACCTAAGTTTTAAGAAGACTTTGTCCAAAGGTTTTATGAATTTTGAGTGTAATATTTATGTGTACCTACACACTACAAACAAAATAGCTCAATTGATTTTGAATATGTTTTTGAATCTGAGAGTGACATTATAACCAAAGCAATGAGAGCTTTAGTTTTAGTACTTAAACGAAATTCTGTGCTGTAATAACATTTTGATTAATGTAAGAGAAAGTTTATTTATTCGCTAAGACTCTTAACTCCTTAATTGGAGCAATTCTACTTCTATTTTCCAACGAATATTGTGCTTTTAGTCATTCTTTATTTATCAACAGATATTAATGTTGCTTATCTATACCTACTAATATTATAAAGAGGTAAAGTTGGTTTGATTGTATGTTTGGAGTAAAAAAAACTACTCATCCGATTTTGAAAATTATTTCACCGATGTGTAGCATGGACTTTCCGCTTGAACATAGGCTGTATTTTATCAAGGTAGGTACCACGTGAGCGAAGCCGCGGGCGAGTACGCCAGTTGTTCAATTAACGTGTATAATAAATATCTTAATCTAAAAAAGTGGTTATTATGATAGCTCATCACATTCCTTTAAGTAATTTGAAATTGGAATACAATGCCTAATAGGTAGTACCTACTATTTATAAGTACTAGTTTCTCTGATCTATTGCTGGCAGATTTGATCTTTATTTCTTTAGTCTTAAGGACTAATTTGTTAAAATTATCAATGAATGATCTCTTGATGCAGACATTCTAATTGATAGGTATTGTAGAAATACATGTACACGGGATTTCATCGCGTTATTTAGGTACCTTGTTTATATCCCCCCTTATTTAATCAGAATCATCAACAATTCTGGCATAAGGGGTTCCGTTGCCGAGTGGTAAAGGCAGTCCGGACGGTCGCTTGTATCATCGTGTAAATCGAAACTTTTAGTACGATTTTCAAGACTATTTGATCTTAAGGCATGTAAGATTCACTGCAAATGCTTTGGGGGTATATTTTGGCTCATGCCCACATTCTGCAGAATGTCATACACGACAGGTTGCCTTTGACGCTTTATAAGGCTAACTCACACCAAAAGAGCATCGAAAAGCAGCGAAGCGGAGCGCAGTTTCAGTGTCATACGAATTTCAACTTTATTTCGGAGGGCATGTTAAATTGTCGATCCCGGATTTTAAAGTCAGCCATGACGGAGGCCTTTAGGCGGCTTAAAAAATCCGCCACCAGAGTTGGCCATACGAACGAACAAACGATTCAAAAACGAAATATTAGGTAGGTACTTTATAAGTAGGTACTTAACTAATAATAATTAGCCAATCACTTTCAGGTTTCAATTGATTAAATAGTAAAACTGTTTTTATATCTCTGATCGCTATCTAAATAAATATGAACATTGAACTGTACTTGTAATTATTATAATAATTGTAGTTACAAGCTTCTGCCGGCTGATTTGTTTATATAGTAGGTAAGTCGTCAGTTGGAACATTGGGGGCAATTCGGAGTGTCGCAAAAGCTAAACTAAACTAACTAAAATTATTGCCATCCTTTTTATTTCCATCGCTATGAAAGGGACGGCAACAATTTAAGTTAGCTTAGTTTAGCTTTTACGACACTCAGAATTGCCACTATTGAGTTATTAGTAGGGCATACTTCCTAATCTAACCTGTAGATGGCGCTAATCGGTGCTTAACCGAATATAGGTTGCTATTCGGGATGTCGCCAAAGCTAAACTTAATTTGACAGCACTAAAATTGATGCCATCCTTTTTATTTCGATCGTTATGAAAGGGACGGCAACATTTTTAGTGCTGTCAAATTATTTTAGCTTAGTTAAGGCGACATCCCGAATAGCCACCTATATCTTTGTCAAGATTTTAGAGCCAACGTCATACGTTCAGCCCCCCTGATTGTGTAACTTGTCTCGGATTGTATCCAAGTTGTATCAAAGCAAAAATCGCAGTAAATCGCGAAAACAATTGTCCATTAGAGACAACGCTAGACGCTATGATGAACTAGATGACGCTGTGTGGAATGTCCAAGGATAAACATACATTTAAGCAGGTACATAATACATACCTACATATAAGTACAGTGACGGTTTGAAAATGTTCGTCGGTTTTCAACTTGATTCGTTCAACGAGCACGAGCACATAATGCCTTTTGAAACTTGAAAAAGGAACATCACTGATAAATGTTGGTACAATAAAAAATGATTCTTGTGCAATCGAAAACCGACTCTAAGGTGACGAACATTTTCGAACCGTCAGTGTACAAATACATGTTTAGTTTTTCTAAATAGACTTCTTAACGATGAATGCGAATTCCAACTGATTTTACTCCAACGCATTTGACCCGCAAATTGAACCATGGCTAGTTAACTGCCCGTCTATTGAAGTCATATATTCAATGATACACGCGTCGTATTGACGCAATGTATGCCTTATAAAAATGGCTACACACGATAAGAGATTCTACCGACCTGTGAAGAAGGCGTTTCCTTCTGAATACCTACTGTTTTGGGAGCGTACCTTCAAAACTATCTGATGGTTCCCACTGCAGGGCAAAGGCCTCCCTTCCCTCTTTCCACTGATCTCGGTTTTGTGCATCTTGGCGCCATTCTTTGTTGTAGGAGTCAAGCTCGTCACGCCATTGTCGCCTGAGTCTTCCACGTGGCCGTCGTTGTTGAGGCAACACGGGAAATTACTCACGTAAAATTATCGTTGATTTAGATACCGACAATGTTTCGATTCTTCCGGAGAATCTTCATCTGGGTATGAGTGAATACCTACTGTTTTGGGAGCGTACCTTCAAAACTATCTGATGTTTCCCACTGCAGGGCAAAGGCCTCCCTTCCCTCTTTCCACTGATCTCGGTTTTGTGCATCTTGGCGCCATTCTTTGTTGTAGGAGTCAAGCTCGTCACGCCATTGTCGCCTGAGTCTTCCACGTGGCCGTCGTTGTTGAGGCAACACGGGAAATTACTCACGTAAAATTATCGTTGATTTAGCCGACAATGTTTCGATTCTTCCGGAGAATCTTCATCTGGGTATGAGTGTGGTCACTCTTCGTGGTCGCGTCTCACACACCATACAGTGTGTGTGAGGAGTGACCATACTCATACCCAGATGAAGATTCTATTCGTAGCCAATGTTGGAACAAAGTTGAAGCCCAAATAATAAAAATAAAAAATTATAAGTTTTTTACTTGTTTTACTTTTATGGCTTCTAATTGCATGTATTTAATTTATACAAAACAAAATTGGCACTCTCTCCATAATTAATTAGTTGAAATAATAAAATTTTCTAGACAAAAATGTCTACAGTGTCAACGAATAAATAGCCAAATCAATTTGAAAGTTTACATACGGGTTTAAATGTTAAAATAACTGGTTCTCTAGTTATAAAATTTACATTTGAGCTTATTAAGAAAAATGTAGAGCTGCAATTTTTAATGCCGAATTGCTACCAACTAAATTCGGCTTAATTGAATTTTCGGCTGCATTTTGCCCAGTTCCTTTAATAATCACTTAATTTTCGGCTTATCTTTATTTCACCGAATTTATGCCAGTGCACAGGACTTTTGGTCTAAGTTCTAATCCCAGCTGTGCTTCGAAATGTAGTTGCCCAAGATTCGTTTTCGTTTACAAATTTTTAACTATGAAAACATCGTGTAGGAGCCAGTAGTGGCAATTCGGAGTGTCGCAAAAGCTAAATTAAACTAACTAAAATTTTTGCCATCCTTTATATTTCCATCGCTATGAAAGGGACGGCAACATTTTTAGTTAGTTAAGTTTAGCTTTTGCGATACTCCGAATTTCCACTATTTAGTAGGTACTAATTATGAGATTATACTACAATTGCATATTTTTATTAACTGTAACTACTTACCTACAAATTTTTTTAATATACAAATTTTGTTTTACTTCCACACTGGAACTTAAGATAATACTCTACCTATTCTGTACTTCTACTCTACAAAACGAAAACGACGCATCGTGCCAAAAAACGCAGGTCAGCTTATGTTGGTGGAACTGAATTCGGAAGATTAACCAACATAATTAACCTGCGATGTCACAATGCGTTTTTGGCTCATAGAGTAGAGGGACTGATCACTGCTTATGATAGATAGAAAAACACCCGGACCCGAAACAAATATCTGCCGAAATTGTAAAAGCCCGAATTCGGTACATTCCAAAGCAAAATCTACACCACTAGTATAACGTACAAAGTATACTAACTCTTAGTTATGGTCGCGAATAAATTGCAGACATACCTACGTTAAATTGATTAATAAATTCCCATAAATTAATACTGATAAGATAAGTGCTCTGACTGTTAATTTATTTATTTATTTTATTATTGTCCCACTGCAGGCAAAGGCCTCCCTCCCTTTCCAGATTTTTCTGTCCTTGGCCGCAGTTGACCAATCTGGAAGCTCTGACTGTTTAGAATTACATATTTATATACACATTCACGGTTACAACTTGGATGGGTGAGCAAGTGACCAACTCTGGTAACGGAGTTTTTTTACCTCGGTATTTAAAATGTTAGTAGGTATGCGAGCCAAGACGCAGACACAAACTAAAGAATAAGTAGCTCAAATACCTAACTTATAATACCTAACCATTTCACTAAATGTAACCGAAATGATCTTTCGAACGAGTTTAGCAAATGTTAAGTTATATTAAAAGTATAAATGCCAAAAGTGAGAATATCCAGTTTTAACGTATTATTAACAATCTAGTTAGAAATACCTAGTCTGCCTTTTTCTAGGACAACTGTACAAAAACGAAAAAAATTATTGCTCAAGTTTACACGCCCGCGGCTTCGCTCGCCTGGTACCTACCTGGATAAAAAGTAGCCTATGTGTTAGTCTAGGACCTAGACTAACACATAGGACTAACACCTGGGTCATCAATTATGTATATTCAAAGTTTCAGCCAAATCAGTTAAGTAGTTTTCGCGTGAAAGAAAGATAGATAGAAAACGAGGGTGGTGGAAACAATTGGGGGAGACATTTGCCCAGCCGTGGGAAAGCATAGGTTAATAATAAAAAAAAGATTGAAAACAAATACATAAGTACCTACTTCACTTACTTATACAAATACATTCCGTGTGGATAATTAGAAATAATGTAACCGAAAATAACCTCGATTAATAAAGCTTATTTACATAGACGACCAGTACTTAGTATATTAAAATCAAAATTATACTTTAGGCGTGTTTCAGACGAGCAATTATATTGACGCGATTGACTATGAATGACAACCTTATTTTTAATCGACTCCAAAAAACGAGAAGGTTCTATGTTCCACTGATGAATACCAAGTAGACAGACAAGGTTGGCCCATTTTCTGGGTTACCATTTTGTGTATGGCCTACACCGAATCGCAACCCTGGAAATGGGCCAAAACGGGAGTTTAAAGTATAATAAAGATAATAATAATTTATTTTAATAAACATATGATACAAAAATTTAAAAGACATGTAATTAAAATGAAGGGCCGCACCCGCACTACTACTACTAGATGACAGCACCAGATAGCCTGGAAACTTTAAACTTTAAAGAATCAATTTTTTTTTTAATTAGCCTATATCATCCCACTGCTGGGCAAAGGCCCCCAATTCCTTCCAACACTCGCGATCACTCGCCACTTCCCACCAATTTTTTCTAAGAAATTTAAATTACTTTTTTAGTTATATTACCCACAATTTTTGTACAATGTTTTATTAAATAAATTATTATTTTTACCTCAACATAGGTACAGCGGAACATAGAGCCTTCTTTTTTGGAGTGGGTTAGAAACTATACAATAGTAAGATTAGTAAGTAAGTTCGTATGAGCAAGTAGCCAACTCTGGTGACGGAGTTTTTAGGCCGCCTTAAGGCCTCCGTCATGGCGACTTTAAAAGCCGGGACCGACAATTAACGTGCCCTCCGAAGCACGGAAGCGCTCAGATATAAAAGAAAGAAAGAAAAACCATTTATTCTTATAGGAACTCAATGATCACTAAAAGTTTCGTTTATATATGAATGACACTTGTTATCAATATTATACCTACAATGTTTTCAATATTATGATTCGTGTAACGACCGCTGTAGAACCTGTCCAGTTTATAGTGTAGCAGTTATTTCGCATGTAAGCGACCGGTTAAACTAATCAATGCGATATGTAGTCAAATTACTGTATTCATTATCGAAGTACAGATTCTACTAACAAACTTACGGCCAGTTTCAATAATCTTTGGGTAAAAACACCAACTATACCTAGGTACCTTAGGGTTTTGTCTGCTTCCATTTCTACGAATTATTAACAATCGTTGTGGTGACGTTTTAATTAAGTTCTTCAAACAAATGTATAATAATGAAAAAATATGTTAAGGTAACCAGATGACTGATATAGGAGGTACCTATTACCATAGACCAAAAATCTCTGCTATTACCATAGACCATTACTTAGAGATACATTTGAAAAATTTCACCCTGTGTACGTTTCCCGCCAGTTTCTTCTTCTGTATTATTTACTTTCGTGTGTGCTAAACATGTGCTAAATAAATGTTTTCTATTTTATGACATCCACAGAGTGATATGTCAACACGCAGCGCTGGGCTACGCGCGCGTCGCGGCCACAAGGAGCGCTCTAAAAACTTCACGGAGCTCGAGAAGCGGACTGTGCTCGAGCTGATCGCGAGGCACAGAGACGTGCTGCGCCAGGGACGCTCTAACAACGCGACCAACCGCAGCAAGCAGGTAACTAGCAACGGATAACGCCAGTTTACCGTAGTATTGGATACTGTCCTCGATACCGAGTCAAGTATCACAAATGTATGAAAATCCAGTGCAGCGCCTCCCCCGGTAACATCATGAACTAAAAATTCCATACATTTAGAAAACTTGACACGTGAGCGAGGATAGATTACTATACTACACAAACGGCGAGGAACTGCCTATCTCGAGCATTTCGAGTAACTGATTTAAGCATCAACTATATAGTATCTAGCGAGGAACTCTAGCAGTAAGTAACTATAGCAAGCTATCCTCTGTAGCGGAGTATTGCGGGACAAAGAGCGCTCTAAGAACTCTACGGAGCTCGAGAAAAGGACTATGCTCGAGCTGATCTAAAAAAAATTTTTCAAAAATTTTTTGAATTATTAAATCTTATTACCGGGTCATTGGGAGCTAGTTGTGTTACTTAAAATATATTTTTTTTAGATAATCCCACATAACTTTGTATCATAATGACATAATAACAATTAAATATAGATACGGCGGGTATTGATAAGATATCCTACCTATCTGCAGATTACCGGGCAGTTAACGAATAGTTTAGAACACTGATATGTTAATCGTGGTTCCCAGTATGCTGTCATATCAAACAGGATCTTAGTATCGCGAAGCACGGTAGACAATCAGGCAATCTCATAAAATAATGTAGATATCTCTATCTAATGCTCATACTTTTTTTTTTTTTCAACCTATATCATCCCACTGCTGGGCAAAGGTCTCCCCCATATCCTTCCATGCTCATACTAATGCTCGTAAATATAATTTACGTCCAGTCTCAATAACTTATCTATCGACTCTGTTTACTGAGGTATAAGATATTTGTAATTTTTAGAATGGAAATAATGTCAACCACAGAATCAGAATCAGAAATTTATGCGTACTAGCGTCGCCGCCTATTTTATTTTATTATTACGTTGAACAAAGGAATTATAAAAAAACTGAATGTACAGTTTGTGAAAGCTATCATAAGCTTTTTTTTAATACCTCTGTAATAGTTTCATTTTGTATAGTTTAGGAGGAATAGCGAAGTTGCACTTGGTGGCTACCAAACTCTGTTTTCGCTATTCGTCCTAAACTATACAAAATGAAACTATTAGGTACCTACTAAAATTGTAGAATGTTCTAAACTTCGAAATAATTAAGTTTGTGTATTTTTATTGCAAAATCTAACCAATAAAACCAAATATTTTTATTGAGTGAGTTTCAAATGCTCTCGAAATAATGCCGTTACAAACGAGTTCGCAAAATTGAAATCTATTTGACCGAATCAAAACTAGTTTATTTATGTGTTTGGCATCATTTCTGTAATGCGTGGTAATGCTTAGTTTGCACAGTGGCATTTTAATCAATCAAACAATAAAATATAAGTAAAAAAAACTCAACTCACTCAATTTACATCTTTACTAGATGATTTTTATACAACGTCAGGAGGCAAGCTTTGGGACACGGTAAAACAAAAAATGACGCCTCTTTTCTATGGGGGTAGGTAGAGACGACAGATCTCCACTTGCTACAACCCTGACACACTTCTGGAACAAATAGGTATGACATTGTATTGAATAAAATTAACCTTATATGAAATCTAAAAATAAATTATTAAAAAAATAAACATAGGAAAGAGGTCATCAATAAAATACGACACACAAATTTCCCCCCTCCCTTGTCACAGCTTACACATTTGTGAGACTGTATCTGATATTGTATTACAGGTAAACTGTAGATACAATATTCTATATTTATAATGTATTTCGTAGATATACCTAATAATCACGCCAGCAGAAAAAACAAAAAAAAATGTTTATTTTTTTATAATTGAAACTAGTACCTACTTACTAACAAACTCTCCGATTTATATTAGTAGGATTTAATTATAATCTATTTAAATATAATCAGGTACACGTACGCAAGTAACTAATAACCTTGAAAAGGCATTAGTTTTATCACAATTAATTGTATCTCAGTTATTTTGCCACGTAACCTGACATCCAAAATTAACGAAACACTTAATAGTAGATAGTGGCATATATTTATTTCTTTATTAAATAAATGACTTGCAACCTGTCATGTATGGAATTTTAACTTCTGCAAAATGTGAACATGTATTTGGACAAACTGACTAGGTACCCCATTAGACATCAAAAGAAATAATGCCTAAAAATATCTGAAAGAATAAGTCTTATCATAGACAAAATAAATGTCTTACGCGTCTTGTGAATACCAAAACCTTGGGAATAATGCGTTATCAAATGCAGAAGAATTTTTCAAATCAGTTCAAATTTTAAGTCCAAAAGCCAAAATTCATTTAAGTATTCTATTAAGTTATTAGGTAAGTTCGTGAGCAAGTGGCCAACTCTGTGACGAAGTTTTTAGGCCGTGCTGCGAGGGCTCGTTAAATTGTTGGTCCCGGCTTTTAAACTCGTTAAGCCATGAAGGCCTTTAAGCAGCCTAAAAACTCCGTCACCAGAGCTGGCCACTTGCTCACACGAACTTACTTACAGTAGGCGCAATATAACGTGACCGGACCGAACTAAGGCCCTCCGTCGCGCATTATAAACTTCAAACGTTTCGACAGCACGTGAAACAGAGATAGTGATATTTTCGACCACTGCGACTCTAATCGCAATAATGTTAACTTCGGTGAAATTGCGCTTACTGTACTCAATATTAAAATACTCTTACAGTTGGTTTGGGGCACAATTTGCGAGGAGGTGAACAAACGTTGCGGCGGCGACCGGCCGCGCACTCCCGCGCAAGTCAAGATGTGGTACGAGAACTACAAGAAGAAATGCAAGATGCGCGCGCACGACTCGCAGCCTGTGAGTATGTAGCTTGCTTCGCTCGCCAATAACATTATACTCCATGTTTTCCTTCATTAATGCTAAAACACGCAAAGCAAGCAACAAATTTTTCAAGAACAAATAAATTGTAGCTTGCTTCGCTCGCCAATAATACAAGCATATAATTCTATTTCATTCTTTATTGTACCTACCCTATAATTTTAGTTAAATTGTAACTTTGCTTCGCTTATCAGCACAGTGAGTTAAAAGAACTAAGTACTTACAAGAAGAAAATCAAGCTAAGCAAGTTCGCGCACGACTCGCAGCTAGGAAGTATGTTGCTTGCTTCGCTCGCCAGTAAAACTTAATACCAATGCTAGAATTGATTTATATAATTAATAGTGGCAATTCGGAGTATCGCAAAAGCTAAACCTAACTAACCAAAAATGTTGCCGTCCCTTTCATAGCGATGGAAACAAAAAGGATGGCATTAATTGTAGTTAGTGTAGTTTAGCTTTTGCGACACTCCGAATTGCCACTAATGTATATTCAAAATTGGTTGCAGGCTCCACACCCGCAATCCGACCCGCCGGGGCTGCTAGACGGTATGCTCTGGCAGACCATACACCCTTTAGATGTCAAAGGTAACGGTTTTATTAAATAAATAAAATAAATAAATATCCTTGGACATTCCACACGGCGTCATCTAGTCCCAAGCTAAGCAATTTAATGCTTGTGTTATGGTAACCAGATGACTGATAAACTACATAGATACATTTTTTTTTTGTAAATACATACATTATTATGCATAGAAAACACCCATTCACCAAACAAATATTTGCAGATCATGCAAACATTTGTCCCGCAGCGGGGATCGAACCCGCAACCTCTGCGTCTCAGGCGGGCTTTCGCCCACTGCGCCACAGAGGTCGTCAAAAAAAAAAGACTTCTGGACTCGGCCAGTAGGCGAGTGATAACGAGCGTTTGCAAGGCAAGCCAATATGCTGTCCATACGTAGGTATTGGCGTTCACTCGCCTACGTTCGGCAAATATGTATTGCAGGCTTTACTACCGATAAGTTAGAAAGGAACAAAGACATTTTTCGGACCGGAAAAGAGTAAAATTCAGTGTAGTGCACAAATACAGGATTTTAAGAAAACATTCATATTGAAGCAAAGATAAAGATAGATAGATAGATAGATAATTCTTTATTGATTTCTTTAAACTATAATAGTAACAATTTCAAGGAACAAATTGTGTAACCAACTGGCGGCCTTATTGCTAAAAGCAATTTCTTCCAGGCAACCATTTGGGTAAAGGAAAATTTGCAGGAAGGCGGTGTGCCTAATACTAAAAAGTAAAAATATATATTTATTCTCCGTTTTTATTTTCCAGATGAAGACGGCGATGCCGCGACGAGCGCCGACGCGCAAAGTTTAAAAGACGATGACTGCTTGCCTGTTAACGTGAGTTCTAGCTTTTAGGGTTCCTCGCCCAAAAGGTGAAAACGGGACCCTATTACTAAGACTTCGCTCTCTGTCACCAGGCTGTATCTCATGAACCGTGATTTAACGCTAATTAAGTAGGTAAATTAGTTAGTAACTTACTTAATTACTGTCATAGCGATTTACTGTTATTTTTGCTTTGATACCTCCTAGACAACCTCTGTGGCACAGTGGGCGAAAGCCCGCCTGAGACGCAGAGGTTGCGGGTTCGATCCCCGCTACGGGACAAATGTTTGTATGATCTGCAAATATTTGTTTCGTGTCTGGTTGTTTTCTATGTATAATATGTATGTATTTACAATAAACATATCTATGTAGTATATCAATCATCTGGTTACCATAACACAAGCATTAAGTTGCTTAGCTTGGGACTAGATGACGCCGTGTGGAATGTCCAGGGATATTAATTATTATTATTAATGTTGTATGTCAGATGTCAAACGGCCGACTCTCGAGTACGAACGACAGCGACGACACGGTGGGCAACGTGCTGGAGCCGCAGGTTCAGATCCTGCCGCACTCCCCCGACCACAAGCCCCACCTCCCCGCACTACCCGCGCTACACAACCCGCTGCAGGCCATCGAACAGGTAACTACAACATACAACCCCCGTAGCTATAGTAACTACCCGCACTACCCGCGCTACACAACCCACTGCAGGCCATCGAACAGGTAACTACAACATACAACCCCTGTAGCTATAGTAACTACCCGCACTACCCGCGCTACACAACCCACTGCAGGCCATCGAACAGGTAACTACAACATACAACCCCCGTAGCTATAGTAACTACCCGCACTACCCGCGCTACACAACCCACTGCAGGCCATCGAACAGGTAACTACAACATACAACCCCCGTAGCTATAGTAACTACCCGCACTACCCGCGCTACACAACCCACTGCAGGCCATCGAACAGGTAACTACAACATACAACCCCTGTAGCTATAGTAACTACCCGCACTACCCGCGCTACACAACCCACTGCAGGCCATCGAACAGGTAACTACAACATACAACCCCTGTAGCTATAGTAACTACCCGCACTACCCGCGCTACACAACCCACTGCAGGCCATCGAACAGGTAACTACAACATACAATCCCTGTAGCTATAGTAACTACCCGCACTACCCGCGCTACACAACCCGCTACAGGCCATCGAACAGGTAACTACCCCGCACAACCCCTGTAGCTATAGTAACTACCCGCACTACCCGCGCTACACAACCCGCTACAGGCCATCGAACAGGTAACTACCCCGCACAACCCCTGTAGCTATAGTAACTACCCGCACTACCCGCGCTACACAACCCGCTGCAGGCCATCGAACAGGTAACTACAACATACAATCCCTGTAGCTATAGTAACTACCCGCACTACCCGCGCTACACAACCCGCTGCAGGCCATCGAACAGGTAACTACAACATACAATCCCTGTAGCTATAGTAACTACCCGCACTACCCCCGCTACACAACCCGCTGCAGGCCATCGAACAGGTAACTACAACATACAATCCCTGTAGCTATAGTAACTACCCGCACTACCCGCGCTACACAACCCGCTGCAGGCCATCGAACAGGTAACTACAACATACAATCCCTGTAACTATAGTAACTACCCGCACTACCCGAGCTACACAACCCGCTGCAGGCCATCGAACAGGTAACTTCCCCGCACAACCCCTGTATCTTTAGTAACTACCCGCACTACCCGCGCTACACAACCCGCTGCAGGCCATCGAACAGGTAACTAATTAATAAATAAAAAAACACAACTAGACAACCCCTATAGCTATAGTTACTACCCTCACTACTCCCCACTTTACTACCCACACTACCCTCGCTGCACTAATACGAGCTGCTTTATAAAACAAAATCAATTTTTCACAAAACCAGTTATCGGAATCTTTATAAAACAAAACTTCAAATTTTTGCGCCAAGCAACTTCGATTTTCAAAATTCCTCGATATATTTTTTTAGTGTTGGCAAAGACGATTAATATCTAGAAGACAGACAAAGGCCATACACAAAATCGTAACCCTAAAAAATAGCCTGAAAACTCTAAAACATCAATTTTATCCAAGAAATTTCAATTACTTTCTAGTTAAAAATGTTTAAATATTGAATATTGTTGCTACCTACTACTAAGTATTGAAATTTCTTGGATAAAATTGATGTTTTAAAGTTTTCAGGCTATCTGGTACTGCGGGATCGGGTTACGATTTTGTGTATGGCCTTTGTCTGTCTTCTAGATATTAATCGTCTTTGGTGTTGGTAATTCGCAAAATTTCACAATTAGCGTAGTTGTCAGTACTAATATAAGTTTAATAGGTGTTCTCGCGCTATAGATATTGAATTTAAGAAAGTGCACATAGAATGACGCTTCCTCTATGGCCATAAAGCTAAGGTGGTAAGCAATTACCCTTCGCCCTATTAAGGGTTCTTAATTTGTTCCCAGGCCCGAATTCAACAGAACATACTGCAGAAACTGAACGAGCTATCGAACACGCCTCTGAACCTCAGCAACTTGGACGACAGCCGCGAGCACGAACGAACGAGACGCGAACGTAGCGAGCGCACGAACAGAGAAACTGGGACGGACGAGGAGAGGTAAGAATTTACAATAGTTCAAAACAGCGCCATCTAGCGTCATTCTTATGAAACTACAAAACTGATATCCTTGCTAAGGACGATATAGATAAAAGGACTGCTCATAGAATACTTCAAAACGTGATTCTAAAATTAGTTATTAAAATGCATGATAGGTGTAACTAGGAGTTTCCTTTCCATAAAATGGAATAAATATAATAAAATAAAATAATAATTGGACATTCCTTACCACCTTTCGACCCTTACGCAACGTAGAGTATTGGCGACCCCGCCCGCGCTAGAGCGAGACGGCAAGAGGTTTATACCTATGTATGATAAATTGAATCGGAGTCGAACATGTAACGAATTATTATGTTTTTGGAGATGAAGTTTATGAAGAAAAATAAAGTTTTTACTTCATAAACGTGATCAGCTTTTTTTGTAGTAATAAAATAGTGGTGTATATACAAGTATTCAAATATAAATGTATTTTCCAGATTATATTTTAGCGCGAAACGCCAGCACGCGATATGGGAGCACGAAGCGAAAATGAAAATCCTTAATATGGAGCTACGACAGAAGGAAGAGATCTTCTCCCTTCAAAAACAGCTGTTTTTGGTAGAGCTTCGACTTAAAATGGACTTTCTAGAAAAGGCGGGCGCTAAATGACAATGGTGAGTTAGGAGGCCTAGATGGAGCCCACGGTCCTAGACAAATTTTTGGTTTGGTTGAGTTTTCACGTCAGAATTTAGTTTTTGAGTACGGAGGCCTATACGCGGCCTATACCTTTGAGAGATTGATGGAAAATTGTGAAAAATTCAAGTTTCTGATGGATGAAAAGTAGGCTTTAAAAAGCCCTCCCGAAGAAATTAATTATACAAACTCTTTAGATATTGGTATAGCGATGTAACTCACAAAATTATTTTACAGATGGCGCCAAAAGCTGAGTTAACAATAAACCATCATTCTAGTTATACAGTGCCATTTTACGTTTAGTTACCGTTTTCATTATATTTAGTTAATTATTATAAGACAAGAAGACATAAAGTAGAACAATAATAATGGTCGATATTTCGTACAACGCCATCTATCTCCAAACATAACAAACTTACGGAATAGAGAATATTTATTTTTGATAATCTTTTATTTAATTTAAAAAGCTCGTGAGTTATCTGTTATTTTAAATATCTCCGATTAATATTTTTAGAAGAAATTTCCATATATTTTTTGTTAGTTCCAAAAAAATCCGCGGAACTCTTTTGACGTTGACATAACTTCTATCTTTATGTCTTCCTGTTTCTTTTGCCTTATTCATTAACTCATATTAGCTTGCTAAGTATGAAACGTTAGTATTCTAAGGCCGTATACAAAGAAAGCTTGAAACTTATAAGCGTTTACCGGCGCTTGTCAACGCTGGTCCGTTCTACACAAAGGAAGCATGTTGAAGCAGACCAAGCAAAATGTCGGACTCATCGGACGATGATTTGGCATTTGTTAAATGGCAGCGCCCAGCGTTGACCAGCGCGTGTTGAAGCTTGTCGGCATCGTTCAGTGCTTATCGGCGCGCGTTCATATATTTTCCAAAGCTGGTAAGCGTTATAAGTTTCCAGCTTTCTTTCTGTATACGAACTAATGCTCTAAGGTCCTTAATAAGCTAATATTAGTTGGTAAAAAAGTAATTGTCACAGGCTTACAAACCGACTAGCCGAGTTGTAAAACGGCTTATCCGCCACTACATTTTATATAATTTTTTGATGTTATCAATAAAGGCCTTTATGTCTATTTCAGACGGTTTAAAGTGCCTGTATGGGTGAAACTAGCGCCGCCGCCTATTTTATTTAATTATTACGTTGAACAAAGGAATTTTAAAAAACTGAATGTACAGTTTGTGAAACTTATCATAAGCTTTTTTTTAATACCTTTGTAATAGTTTCATTTTGTATAATTTAGGAGTAGCGAAGTTGCACTTGGTGACCACCAAACTCTGTTTTCGCTACTCCTCCTAAACTATACAAAATGAAACTATTACAGAGGTATTAAAAAAAACCTTATGATAGGTTTCACAAACAATTCAGTTCAAGAACATTCAGTTTTTTTTAATTCCTTTGTTTAACGTTCAAAAATAAAATAGGCGACGGCGCTAGTTTTACCCATACAGGCACCTTAAACAGTGTCTGTTTTTGATAAGCACTTCCTTGTGTGGCTGTATGCCAATTTTGGCGCTATAATAATAAAATAGCCCCAAACATTCATTATTATTGCGTAACAATTATATTGTGCAATATAATTGATTGTCGGGACCCGCCTTAAACAAATCTGCTTGCCATAATACCTAGGCTTTTGTAATCCGGCTTATTTTACACTTGTAGCTGCGACATAGTTTCTCGAGATTGTTATATTCTTATTCGTTTAAACAAGAGTTAGCTGATCAGTGCAAAATTGAGAAACTTGTATACATGATTTAAATTTGGTCAGTTAAAAGTTAGCGTCCATGTCTATGATACTATAGAAATGGGAAATAAATAATAAATATCCTTGAATTCCACACAGCGTAATCTAGTCCCTAGCTATAAGCCATTCAATGCTTGTGTTATGGTAACCAGATGACAGATACACTACATAAATACATTTTTTTGTAAATACATACATATGAGAGACGACCTCTGTGGCGCAGTGGGCGAAAGCCCGCCTGAGACGCAGAGGTTGCGGGTTCGATCCCCGCTGCGGGACAAATGTTTGCATGATCTGCAAATATTTGTTTCGTGTCTGGGTGTTTTCTATGTATAATATGTATGTATTTAC
The DNA here is from genome assembly GCA_963582015.1 of Xanthorhoe designata. Taxonomy (NCBI): domain Eukaryota; kingdom Metazoa; phylum Arthropoda; class Insecta; order Lepidoptera; family Geometridae; genus Xanthorhoe; species Xanthorhoe designata. The sequence goes on along the minus strand of OY757056.1, from coordinate 4,497,553 downwards.
AAAAAAAAAATGTATCTATGTAGTTTATCAGTCATCTGGTTACCATAACACAAGCATTAAATTGCTTAGCTTGGGACTAGATGACGCCGTGTGAAATGTCCAAGGATATTTATTTATTTATTTTTATATATACATAGAAAACACAAATGGATGGATGTTTGTTCTTTCACAAAAACTACTGAACGGATTTGGTTAAAACTTGAAATTTACAAAGTTTGCCCAAGCTATATATTTTCTACAATCGCTCTCGCTATAAACAAAAATAAACAATGGGGAATCGGCATTCGATGACGCTACGTCATCCCTTTAGGCATTTTAAAGTACCTATCTTAAATCTAGATCTGAGTATATTTCTCCCCCGCCTTGGAAATACAGTCGTGATCATAAATTGTAGAAGTTGACTTTTGACTGACCAAAAAATATGTATTTTTAAGAGACAATTTCTAAAATTGTCTTCAAGGTTAATATAATTAAACCTTTGTATATGCTTTTTGCAATATGGTTGCCATAACATTGTGATTTAAAAAAAGTTATTTTTGTATTCATTTTCGCTTATTTTAACTTTCCACTATGTTGGACAATGTGCTTTAGTACCGATGTTTAATGGGCAGTGTGCCTTAAGTATTGTTTAATTTTGAATCGTTATTTTTATAGTATTATTTTACGGCAGCTAAAATGTTAATAGAATTAAATATGGCGCTAGTAAATGGAATCGCTTGTATACCCAACGATCTTTTAGTAAAAAGTTATACAAATTAAGAATTTGGCCATAAAAAAACTGCCATTAATTGTGAAATTTCGTAAAAATAGTAAGACCATAGGTCATAAACAGTAGGTTTGCAAATAAGGCGTGCGTTAGACGAGGCTAGTAACTTACTAACTAGTAGGTAATAATAAAATTATTATGGCACGAAACCTGTAGAATTATACTCAAACACTAAAAGTGGGTACTGACCAACGTTACGAGGTGTAAACTGTAATGTAACATTCGCATCGAGCGTGTTACGCATCGAGTTTACGGTTTCCCCGTAACATGACGTACTGACTGCACGAATGCTCGCGGTGTAACACGTTACATTACGCCCCGTAACGCCGGTACCCACCTTAAAGTTTAATAGATTTCACTAAACTTTATAGACTACTAACTGTGGTTATCAAAAGCAGAAAGATTAGGAAAGAATGCAAATCAATAGTGGTTTCAAACAAACAAAATCGGAAAGTTCAAAAGGTGCAAGTTACTAGTCTCGAAAAACTGTTGTAAAGGTCGTTGTAGACGGGTTTAGTAGATAAGCCAGTCGTTAGACTAACTGCCTTATAGAATATTATTTTTACAGTACAGAAATTTAGTATTAACAAGTATCGTGCTGGCTTATGTATTATTTTTATTAATGAAAATATTGTTATGATAAAAAATATAAAAAGTCATATTTTTAATGCTTGTGCGTCGGGAGTTTGAAATCGTGTCGAGCCGAACAAATAGTTATCTACAATTTAAGTTACAATTGTGACGAATATGATTCAATTAAGTCTGGCCCATAATTCGATTTATGCCTGACAGATAGTGTTGCCGATATTCTGATAAATAATATTCATATTCATATTCATTTATTACTTCAAGTTGGTACATAAGGTCTTAAAAATTAGGTTTGGCCGCAACAAGAGCCCCGTTGGGACATCACAATGTTTGAGGAAATAGTAGTACGTAGTACCTAGATACTATACAATAACAATAATGCAATTACCTAGCAATTACTTTTTTTTTTTTTTACCTAATATTATTTAGGTGTGTGAATTTTGTGACAATAACTGGACAGTTATAAATCAAATCAATCAATTTAACTCACCGTTCAAACCGTGGTAACTCGGTCAAAGAGTTGTTACCAATAACAGTATGTCATTACCAAATTTTATTAAAAAGATACCTACATGGTATTTCTCTTTAACATCTTATTTGGAGTCCATTTCTTGTTTTAACTCATTTAAACTCAATTGGGCACTTTTAATTTTAAATATTTAATGAACATTGACTACGATGTTACATGATATTTATTTAATGCAACAATATTGTATTTATTGAATGCAACAATATTGCAAACAAATGATTTCTATTTCTATTTCTATTGGGTTGTGTCTGGCAACATTATTTTGAACTTTGACATAAGCTGCTGTTAAGTAATGAATCGAATGATATGGGTAAGACTACTTAAAGTATACTTTAATAGTTAGCATACAAACTAATTTCTAAAAATATACTATAGTGGCAATTCGGAGTATCGCAAAAGCTAAACTTAACTAACAATAAATGTTGTCGTCCCTTTCATAGCGATTGGAATAAAAAGGATGGCATTAATTTTAGTTAGTTTAGTTTAGCTTTTGCGACACTCCGAATTGCCACTATTAACAATCTAATGTTTCGTCAGAAAAATGTCTATATTCTTAAATTTGAAAATGCTGAAACTTTCATCGGATATATGAAAAGTATTAAGTATTGACAAAAATAGTTGAATACATATTCAAAAACATATTTACAATACAGTTTAAAACTTAAAACTTAGTATTACACTAAAATAATTTTAGTATACTATGACCTAGTCTTAAAGTATATATGCTTTGTGCAGTAATTGTAGTTAAATCGTTTTGGGTTTTAATTTATATGCAATAAGGAATATGAACTTCACTTACTTATTTGCTTTTTTGGCACAAGAAGAGTCTTATAGCAATTATTTATAATTTGCAAACTATAGTTCAGTCACTGTATTCGTCTAAAAAGACCTTATTTTGTGTTGAATATAAAAAATGCGTTTGATTTATATATCGCTAGGATATAGCTATTCTTAACGCAATACTGAACCGTTTTCGATAAAACTCAACTACTGCACCGAGGATATTCAGTCAGTGACGTGCCAATAAATGAAAACCGTTGTTTTAAATGAGAAATAATAGTTATTACATATATAAGTATATACATTTAGATTCTTTTTAGAGAATATAAAAATATACGTAAATTAGACATTTCGAGATAATAATCAAACATGATAGTAGTGGCAATTCTGAGTGTCGCAAAAGCTAAACTAAGCTAACTAAAATTGTTGCCGTCCCTTTCATAGCGATGGAAATAAAAAGGATGGCAATAGTTTTAGTTAGGTTAGTTTAGCTTTTGCGACACTCAGAATTGCCCCCATTATTAGTAATTTTAGATATTAATTGAAATTGTATGTTTTGTCTTCAAACTGATTTATATAAAAACTATCATAAAAATAAATAAAATGCTAAATTGCTGGTCTTGCAGTTTGCCATGATGGAGGCCTTTAGGCGGCCTTAAACTTTTTTTTTATTAATCATTTATTTATTTACAGAAACGTCTCTTTTACTATTTACAAAAACTTTTCGGAAGTTTGATATTTTCAGTATAAAATGATTTATATAAATCAGTTTTAAAACAAAATAGTGAACAAAAATGTTAAAAAACAAACAGTACAAAATTCTAGAGCAACTATACCTCAATAACAGTGTATGTAAATAATAGATTTAAAATAGTTTTAAAATTTTTAGAAAGTTTTTATAAAAGGTACCTACCTTACATTTTTGTGTTGCCAGAAATAAAAGTAGCATAGAGTAATAATAAATGAGGTGATTTTTAATCCAACATACAGCCAAATTACCAGCGATCAAAACATGACGCAGCCGAATCGTAGATTAATGTCTAGTTTTCAAGAAAATTTCTACTTTCGTTGTCTACGCTTTCCATTGTGACAACAGGACGCTGTCAAAAAAAAACAATTATTTATAGTCTTTCCAATCGTTTATTTAACTTTTGACAGATCGCACATAAAGTTTTGTACAATATAATGAGGTCTTGGAACAATAGCAAAGTTGTTCCCAGATGAGGTTGAATAAATGTACAAAATAATATAAATAGTAAGTGTAGTTTTTTAAACACGACCATGTAAACAAACAGATTTGACCGATGCTTGGACCTGATGTCTCAGTGCTGCCTACTGTTTTTATTAAAAATAAACATCCATATCATTATTACTTTATGCTCTGCAATAATTTGCTCAAAAAATATGGCAATATTTTCTTTTTCAACGTGTTATGTACCTTTGGCAATAACTAGCAATATTTGTGATGTATTTGACGCGACGATCTCAAGTCTAAATTTATTTTACCCACAATGTCAATTCGTGTATTCTTTTATTCCGTAGAAGAATTAAGTTAATCTAATCAGATTGGATATTATTGAAATAAAGAATTTATTTTCTGTTTATAATTGATTTCATTTAAATAGAATATTCTTCAAAAATATAATTATAGAAGGGAGGCCTTTGCCCAGCTGTGGGCTATTCCAATAAATTATGTTCAAATAAAATTGAACTTATTTTACCAAGAACCCAGAACTCCAAACCAAACCATTAATTTTAGTAATTTTTATTACCAAGAATTAGAAAAGATTTTTTTTTATGAATAAGTTGTATTTGTATACTCGCCGCTAGATGGCGTTGTTATGAAATCTCGTAACTGCAGTAACTTCGAGCGGCAATAGATTTATCAAGCCTTTTATACTTTTCCTACTCCCTTTTGGTAGCTAAGTTGTTATAATACCTTCGGTATTATGCCATCATTTGAAATGGAACGCTTCGCAAGTTTACCATGACCTTCGTATACGCTATCGTGTCAAATGTATCTTGCTACTTGTCGCTAGATGGCATTGTTATAAAATTTAATAAGTTTTAAGAATTTTCTTTTGCAAGGTTAGCAAGCATACTCTACTCATTGAACTACCTACTAAAAACATTCTTGATTCAAGTTTTAATAAAACATTCGATAGACTAATTTATAGTAGTGAATTTATTGTTTTACATAGCACACATTTTGATAACATATATTCATTTCTAGGGTAGTTATTACGATACATAAACAAACACTATATTATTTACAATGTACAAACAACTACCTTAGCCAGATGTTATTCGAATAAAACACACAGAAATATTCAATAGTCTATTATTAATAACTTACGTTATAGAAAATACAATTTTATGACCGTAATAATGATTTTATTATAGAGTAAAACTAAGGGCGTGATGGCCAGTGGCTTACTGAAAGCATTTTAAGTCTTTAAATATACTTAAATGTATACATGTAATACTTAACAGTATGTTTTTTATGAGCTAATGTCCAACCAGCGGTTTCTACGTCTGAAGGGCTCAGTTATGGCCGGGACGATATTAACGTGAAGTGTAAGCAAGGACGATATAGATTATAGATAAACCTACCCCCATATACCTATATCGTCCTTGGTTTAAGAATACTATCACCCACAATAACTTATTTTTTCACTAATTCGAATTTATAGACCGAGTTTAATTTTATTAGTTTTTTATAAAACAAAATATAGTTTGACTTACAAAAGGTCGACATTCAATGTTCTATGTAGTACATAACTGTATACATACATATTTGAGTCAATGAAATTAAATCTAGTTTGCCTACAATTGTTTTTACGGAGTATTCGAAACAATTAATCGCGATTGAACAGGAGTAGAATCTCCTAATTTTTAAGACCCGATTTGTGACTTACGAGCGTTGCACACCACATTTTTCGAACGCGCACGCACCACTGAGCGTTTGTATCGATACAAACGCGTGGCAAAGAAAATGAAGGAGGCAAGGTGTGACCATGCACACTATCTTCGCGTTACGTCGCGTTTGTAAATCGCGCTGCGAACTACCCAAAATCGTGCAGTGACTGCTCTTTCGTAAAACATGGTGAACATTGGCTTTTATTGAAGTCAATTGACTTAGATTGTAAACGTTGTGTTGTAGTATCGCCCCCAATTAAGTGCTTTACTTTACTTCGAGACAGTCCCGGATGGCTGTGATAGAAAGGCTCGCGTAAGTACCTATGCTTCAAGTAACACCACTGTACACCACGCTTCAATCAAGTAGATCTGCATCATCTAAATCATCATCCAGGTTGGAATCGAGTGCTATATCGTCAATTTCCCGTTCAATCTCCTCCAAATCGAGGGAGTCTTTGCGCTTCACGGGAACCGGCACTGTTTCCTTCACCGTTTGCGTGACAGGGATGGATATAGGAGGCTCTCCTGCTTCCGCGCGCTCATTCTCAAGACTCCTGTCGACGTTGGAGACTTTAGCGTTCGCCGCTATATTGGCTAGATTAGTGCTGTTCGCGAATCCCAACTCTGTCTGATATCTCTCGAGTTCTAGCGACTCTTGGAATTCGGGGAATAGATTCTCGTAGTTCTCGGGATCGGCGAGCGATTGCCCGGCTTTGTTGCCGAGCGAGTTACGCCAGAGGCCGACAACGTCGTTGATTTTAGAAGGAATGTATGAGCGAGCGAAGAAAGCGGCTTCCGGCAGCTTGTTTCTGGCGAGCAGTAGCTGCAGGCAGTCGTCTAAGCGATTCAGCGTGAAATATGACACAAACGCGATGTTGTTCTCGCCGGCCTCGGCCGCTAATCGCGCCACATCTTCCAGCAGCTTTTTATCTCCCGTGGTGCACGCGAAGAGGAGTAAAGCGCTGTAGTCTTGCGCGTTTTGATAGCAAATTTTTGTGAGGTTCGTATCTGCGGCGGCGGCGGCGGCTGCACCTAGTCTGGACCATCTCGCAGCACCGGTGCGAGAGGCACCTCCTTCAGCCACCGCGGCCTCCTCAGCTAGCTGGCACGCTCTACGCAACTCTCCCAACGCTAAAGCCAGCTCGAACTTGTGCTCGGGGTCCGTCGAGACCGCTAAAGCCTGCTGCTTGAACCCTTGCTTCTCCAGGAAGTGCGCGACCCGCGTGCGATGGTCCATAGGTACAGTAGGCAGTACCCTGTCCGCTGTTTCAAAGTCCCCACGCATAACCGCTGTCTGGTACTCCAAGACTGATAGCAGCAGCGAGTACGACACCACATTCAACTCTTTGTCGTTGAGATACAGACGGTTCTCTTTCGCGACGTAGCCAAGGATGTACATGGTGTGGTCGAGATGGGATATCGTCACGATCTCTCCGCCCACGTAATAGTTTATTCGGTTTAAGGAATTGGTGTAGATGAAGCAGTCGCCTACCCATATACCAGTTTTGACGGTCTCATTGACTTCACCGACTACATCGAAAGCCTCCTCAATGCCGTCTTCTCCAATGTTGGTGTTGGTTTCTCTGGCGTGTGTGACCGCAGCTGCGTTGTATTTTAAAACGAAATAGGCCTCGTCCGTGGCCAAGCAGACGAGGTTACCGCTCTCGGCCCAGTAGACGTGACGCGGTTGGATCTCGATGCGTCTCACAAGTTCCAAATGCTCCCAATCGTAGAACGAAAATGCCATTCCACTTATAGACTTAACCCCCAACATCTGTCCCCCAAAGATGCCCTCAGCTCCGTACTCCGGTTTAAAGCTCTTTCGTTCTTTGAAGTTTTTGAAGACTTTGATGGTGCTGGAGTTTTCAAGAGTGGCGTACTCGGAGCTGTCTGATGCCCAGACGAATTCCTGGGCATTTCCAAACGCTTTGTTTCTCAAAGCCATTGCAGTGTAGATAATGTACTCTCCATCACCACACACAACCACAAATCTTCCATTGGGGTTATGAGCGATGGTTTGAGGGTAGATCTCACAGGAGCCCATCTCTTTTGCAACCACTGGGATTCGTTCCCCATCCTTAATCTCAGTTCCTTCAGGGAATGCTTTTAAGTTCACTTGCTGCATCTCCGAGTGCTTGGCCCAGATGATCTTACCTCCCTGGACATCCATAGAGATTGCTGGCTCTTCACGACCAACCCCAATCATTATAGTCCCCTCATCATACCCAATTGCAACATTGTTTGACCCATGGACGGATGATATGGTCCAGACTCTCTCGAAGCCATAGTTCAATGATGATTCGAGACGGTAAGTTCCCGCGTGCCAGAACCTGACAGTACCATCTTCAGATCCAGTCAGCAGGATCGGGAGCTCTGGGTGGAATGATACAGCTGAAACATTCTGGGCATGACCTTCCAAAGTCTGGACACAGGTCTTGTTTTGGTAGTCCCATATCTTGACCATTCTATCATCGGCTCCACTGATGAGGTAAGGCTTGTCACCTCCATGGTAATAATCAACACAGTTAACTCCTTTCTCATGACCTTCTAGAGTGAAGTTTGAGGTCGAGGATCCTAGCTGCCAAACCTTGACTGTGGTATCCAAACTCGCACTCGCAAACGTGTTATTGTCTTTGGGATTGACAACAATCTGCATTACAAAGTGTGTGTGCCCTTCAAATACTTGCTGGCACGACCAGTTTCGATCCCAATTCCAGAGTTTTATGAGGAGGTCATCGCTGCTGGTGAGGATGTAGGGCTGAGTAGGGTGGATAGCGATGCATCTCACGTAATCTGAGTGAGCTTCGAACGCGTGGATGCGCTCCAAAGTGTTATAGTTGAAGACTCGAATATGCATATCATCGGAGCCAGTGATCACCCAATTCTTTCTGGGCACGAACTTCGCCGCTCTGACCGGCAGATTACATACCTCGAACCTCTTAATTTGCGCGTGTGTCTCATAATTCCATATGTTTACGTCACCATTGTAAAGTGAGCAGAGAAGCCACGGTTCTGTCGGATGCTGGTCGACGCATTTAACCCGGTCCGACCGCGCCGTCAACTTCCTCTTGATTTCCAAACGCAGAGGCATCTTTTATCCGTTAAAACATAAGATAACAAGACCCCGATACGTGTGATACTGTGGGTGAGTCGCGTCGCTGGCACCAACTTATTACTGGGGAAAACTCGCCGCTGTGAACGTAACGAACGTTGATATGTTGTCTTTGTACGAATAGATCTTCATTTCATACACTTGGGCATAGGGAAAAGCGGTTTTTAGCGAAATATTGATCACAAATTGCACTTGCACCAAAATTGACAGCAAAACTGATGATGACATGACATCGTGACGTGTTTACCTATGAAATTGACTTTTGTAATTTTATGACATTGACTGCAAGCAAGCTGTGTTCCAGAAATTGAACATACTTACAGCTTTAATGATATTGATTGAGCTTTTCTTTTGATTTACTAACTTTACATGTTGTAAAGTTGATTCTATTTTGTACACTGAAATCCAACTTATTTTTCACATTTCCTCTTGAAACCTAAACCTTTTTGTTGAATCATTTATGTAGTTACTCCAAGAATTTGTAAACAGTACAATCACATATCAAAATTAAACGATAATAATGATTTGGACATATCAGATTCACTATCAAAATTTAGAAAACGTCTTAAAGAAATTATTACTTAACAAATTTATTTTATAGACTATTTATGTATCCATGTACTATACACTATCACTACTTTATTACTCACTATCTATTTATGTAACTAAATTTATATTTATTAATTTTTAATTTTCAACTGTATTTTTATTACTTTGTGTTTTCCTTAAAATATTTAAATGTTAGCATTTCGAGTCTGACATCACAGTAGGAAAGAAATAACAATAATTACTACTGTGAGGCCATATTCAAATTAATTTTTAATTTTAATTTAACTTTTAATTTATAATAACCTAATTACCTATCTACTTAGAATTAAGATGGTTTTTTTCTTACGCATGTTGTGATACCCTATAATTATGGGAGCACTAGTTTTTTATATCGAATATTTATATAATATGCATGTACAGTGTAACCCTATGTTGGGAATCCTTAAAAATAAATAAATAAATAAATAAATAAATTAGAAAAAAATATTTTATGCTTAACATGGGCCACAGACAGAAAAACATAAATGTTATTAGTGGAACGGAACGTAAATCTGCCAGCTGAAGCTGAGCTGTCGGTAGTTTCATTTCAGGTTATTTGCAGAATAAAAATATTCCAATCAGATTTGTAATAGAAAAGTGTAAAAAATGAAGATCTATACTAATATAAACAATACATCCACGCTAAAACTGCTAATAGCGGCCAAATTAGCTGGCAAAAAACTTGCAATCATCGAAACAAATTTCGAAGGTATTTGTCTTCTTTTATCCTATTTTATGTATGATTTAGTTTATTTTATAACTTAATAAATCACACGAACTTGCTCCTTTTTACTAATTTTTGGTTAGAAAACCGCTCGAGTAGTATCAGCGTAGTCCATGACAATATGGGACACTGCAGCTTTCCACACGCAAGTAGTTTTGATAACAGGTAGGTAGGTACCTACTTCGTTTTGAAAATTATTTCATGTCTCAATAAAGCTATTGTTTCTTATGCCTCTGTCTAATCTTAAATCATGAACATCAACAATTGAAAAAAAAATATATACCTACCCACATGGGTATATTTTAAATTAAACAGAAAAAAACTATTTTCTAGGGCAAACGCCCTAGAAAATAGTAGAAAGTAGTTTAATTTTAAACTCAACCAGGTCAAACAATGTCAGTTAACAGTTTTATTACTGATTAGCTGCCGCAGTGCCCCACAGTGTTACCTGCAGTAATTCCCGTTCCCGCGGGAATACCGGGGTCAAAAGTAGCCTATGTGTTATTCCCGGTCATAAACTATGTATGATCAAAGTTTCAGCCAAATCTGTTCAGTAGTTTTCGCGTGAAAGAGTAACAAACATCCATCCATCCATACCTACAAATTTTAGCGTTTATAATATCTGTTGGACTAGCGACCGCCCGCGACATTGTTCGCGTGTTTTCGTCAACGCCACAATAGTGGCAATTCGGAGTGTCGCAAAAGCTAAACTTAACTAACTAAAAATGTTGCCGTCCCTTTCATAGCGATGGAAATAAAAAGGATGGCATTAATTTTAGTTAGTTTAGTTTAGCTTTTGCGATACTCCGAAGTGCCACTAATGACTCTGTTATTAAATTTATTCAGTCTTGTTATTTTTTCAGGGGATGTGTTCTCTGGGCCGAGGCAGCTGCCGATGCTGGTGGTAGATGATGAGCTCAGGTTCTTCTCCAGCAATGCGGCGCTTCAGTACCTACTACCTGTACCTGATGTTTCTTATAAACAGTGGTAAAATTCTTCATAATTGAATACTGTAGTTTTTAGATTTTCCTATGGGACTGACATAGTCTTATTGTAAGACTCAAAGCCCCTAAATAAAATTAGAATAAAAAAAAAAAAAAATAATAAACAGTGGTAAGTAAATTTTTTTTTAGCAACCTACTATGTCGACGACGAGGCCGGCCGAGAAGGCGTTGGCGGGACGATCTTGACGTGTTTGAGAAGGAGTGGTGGGAGATCCACAGACAGGGGTCAGTGGAGGATTTTGGGGAGACCTTTGCCCAGCAGTGGGACATAGTAGGTTACTAAAGATAATTTAAAACAGTAAAAAAATTGCCTACACCATAAATTATTTTATAAGGAGGATATTTATTAGTGCCTGGGACTTTGTTGAGATGAATATTATATCCTGACTAGTTTGCGTGGTGCGGTTTTCTTTTTCCATGTTTCTGACAGGTAGAGAGACCCTTATAAAATTTTGAGAATCCATAGGAGATTTAAAATATTTAATAAACCGCTATGGGAACCCCTAAATCAGTATGAAAACCCTTTAGGAGCCCTAAACCATTAAGAAAAAAAAAAAGAAAAAAATTAACCAAGTCGTCTGCCCTGAGTTACGCTCACCCACTCGACCTTCGTTACGCTACGGGGGTCGGCGGCTCGCTTCGCTCGCCACCTCCCCCCTCCGCTCCACTCAGGTCTCGTAGGTTCGCTCCACTCAGGACCTCCGACGCCTACCCACTATAATATTAGTCCAAACACCTAATGGATATCTCTAACCGTTGTGAAGTTACAGCCCTTTCAATTTTAGAGGAGGTTGGGGAGGGGGGGGGTAAGTTTTAAAAAAATATTTTGTCTAACTAAGTTCCCCTTAATACGAATCTGAAAAAAAATTTGTTCCAAGTCTTAAGGCTTTCGAGATTCGAAAAAAGGGGGGAGAGGGGGGGCAAAAGGGGCAACACTGAACAAAAATTTTTACTTTCCCGAGCCTCCTCTATCCGATTCCGCAAAAAAAATTGTTCCAAGTCTCTTAGTTTCCAAGATCCTCAAAAGGGGGGCAAAAAGGGGGGGTTTGCGATTTTTCCCCAACTCACCAGACCTAACTCTATACGAATCCGTCAAAATATACCTACCTCCCCATCCACCATCAGGGAGAACAATTATGTCAATGAGTCAGTGGTAGTTTAAGTTTATATATTATGGAATTATGGAATTATATAGATACTTCTACTCATATTATAAAGAGGTAAAGTTGGTCTATTTGTTTGTTTGGGGTAATCTCCGAAAAGCCGGGACCGACAATTTAACGTGCCCTCCGAAGCACGGAAGCGCTCTGCTGATGATGCCACTTGCGGTCACCCATCCAAGTAGTGACCGCTCAGAACGTTGCATAACTTCGACGATCTATCAAGAACGTCTTAGCAAGCTTCGCCACGAGCGCTTCAAACAAACCATGTAAAAGTTATAGCCTTATGTTTTTCATTGGTAACTTCATAGTTCTGTGTTTTCTCACAAATAGACAATAAGATAATGAACCTCTTTCCAGCCAGCAAATATCAGAATGGGAAGCGACCAGGCTCGCGCCCGCAGTCGCGACAGCTGTCGGCAAGTCTTCGCCGGAGCTTAAACAGGCTCTCGGCGCAATGCTGCAATATTTGGACACTATTCTGTCCAAACAAACCTATATTCTAGGGGTATGTGAATAAAAATTATACAAAATTTTTAACTTTGGCCATTGAGATGTATTAAAGAGTCACAATCTAATAGCTGACAACACTCAAAAAATGTGCGAGCAAATTCAATGTTCTACAATGACATTTGACATTTGAATGTAGACGTTATGTCGTTTGTTTTTATGTTCAATGTCGCTTGTACGCAAAAAAGTAAAACTCTGCGCACTACGTAGTGTGGAAAACATGTTGTGCCGACCCCACTTAGCGTGGGATAAGGGCAGGAGAATGATGATATACTAATATTATAAAGAGGTAAAGTTGTTTTGTTTGTTTGTTTGGTGTAATCTCCGAAACTACTTATCCAATTTCAAAAATTCTTTCACCAATTTGTAGCCTAGACTTTCCGAATGAACATAGGCTATATTTTATCAAGGTAGGTACCACGTGAGCGAAGCCACGGGCAAGTTAGCTAGTAAACTATAAAATAATGGTTTTAATAAATTTCAGAACACATTGACAGCGGCTGATATAGCAGTATATTCTACATTGTTACCTCTTCTCTACAAGGAAGATTTGAAGTCACAGTATATGGGCGAGAACGCCCATATTTTGAAGTGGTCAGAAACTGTGAATACACCTATTATACAGGTAAGAAATTTATAATAATAATATAATAATAATAATATCCTTGGACATTCCACACGGCGTCATCTAGTCCAAGCTAAGCAATTTAATGCTTGTGTTGTGCTAACCAGATGACTGATACACTATACAGGGTGTTACCAGACCACTACCGAAAACTTTAGGGGGTGAAAGTACCCATCAATATGAACAACTTTTTCTAAGAAACCAACACTGTGAACGCGATAAAAAAACAGCAGTTCCATACATAAGTTCAATACCTACTTGGCTAAAGTGTATGAAACAGCTGTTTTTTTTTTTCGCGTTCACAGTGTTGGTTTCTTAGAAAAAGTTGTTCATATTGATGGGTACTTTCATCCCCTTAAGTTTTCGGTAGTGGTCTGGTAACACCCTGTATAGATACATTTTTTTTTGTAAATACATACATATTATGCATAGACAGTTAGACACCTTATAATACATACTCGTTTAGGCTCAACTCACACCAAAAGAGCATCGAAGAGCAGCGAAGCAGAGCGCAGTTCAGTGTCATACGAATTTCAACTTTATTTTCATTACTATAATACTTATTATCGCAGAGAAGGCGCGCGTATTGGAATTCGCCGGAATTCCCGCGGCGCCGCGGGCATCCTCGCGACTCGTTCGAGTTTCTCATGCGATAATAAGTATCACAGTAATGAAAATAAAGTTGAAATTCGTATGACACTGAACTGCGCTCCGCTTCGCTGCTCTTCAATGCTCTTTTGGTGTGAGTTGAGCCTTAAACTCAAACTAAGTATGGCCGATTAAATAAATGATCCCTGTAGGCCATTGAGATGTATTAAAGAGTCACAATCTAATAGCTGACAACACGCAAAAAATGTGCGTGCAAATTCAATGTTCTACAATGATATTTGAATGTAGACGTTATGTCGTTTGTTTTAATGTTCAATGTCGCTTGTACGCAAAAAAGTAAAACTCTGCGCACTACGTAGTGTGCGCCGAGTTTTGGCGTTTACATTTTATTTGTCTGATTGTGGCTCTATAATACATCTCAATGCTGTAGGCCTAACATGTGCAACGCGTCGAGACGACAAATTCAATATCTCGATAATGTCAAACTGCTCTAACGTACTATGTTAGAGAAGGAGAGAATATTTTGTCGACGACGAGATGATTTCTCGTGTTGCATATGCTAGGCCTACTGGACATTTCACACGGCGTCATCTAGTCCCAAGCTAAGCAACTTATGTTTGTTATTGTTGACGCCTACGCTTTACGTTTGAGCAACCTTGTTCCAGCTAATTACTGTGCAAAAAACTTTATTACTGTGCATGCGCTAATTGCACCGGCGCTTATGTTTTTTACGTCATTCAGACGACTCCATCTTGACACGCGTAACTGCAAACACTGTTCCTCAACCCAATTATCCAAATTCATGTAAAAACGAACAATACAAGTGTAAAAATAGTTTTGGGAGTTTCATTGATGTCCCCCTGTGCATCAACAGTAATATATTTGTTTTGTTACAGGAGGTTATACAAGCTTGGGGTTCGCCCCAGGGTCCGTTCGGAGCGACCTCTGCTTTGGGGATCCCTCAATTAAGCACTATAGTCTCGCCTGTCGGGTAACTACCATTTTTTTATTCTGTGACTCAGTTAGCTTTATTTATATAAGCGTCGATGGGCTTGCAACCTGTCACGTATGTATGTATTTGGACATACCTCTGACTACCCCCTTAGACATCTTCAAAAAGATCAAAAAAATTGCCTAATGATCTGAAAGAAATGTCTACCGCTCCCGGGATACAGTCGTGATCATATTAAATTTTTTTTTATATAAGTACATTTTCTTTGTTTGTTTCAAAGACGATTAATATCTAGAAGACAGACAAAGGCCATACACAAAATCGTAACCCTAAAAAATAGCCTGAAAACTCTAAAACATCAATTTTATCCAAGAAATTTCAATTACTTTCTAGTTAAAAATGTTTAAATATTGAATATTATTGCTACTTACTACTAAGTATTGAAATTTCTTGGATAAAATTGATGTTTTTAAGTTTTCAGGCTATCTGGTACTGCGGGATCGGGTTACGATTTTGTGTATGGCCTTTGTCTGTCTTCTAGATATTAATCGTCTTTGGTTTGTTTCTATATTTAGTTCGCCGGATGAGAGTGTGGAAACCGGGCCTACGGCGGAGGAAGTAGAGGCGGCGAGGGACGCGTGGACAAACGGCCTAAAAGATCTGCCTGCTCCACTTAAACAAGAAAAAATTGTGTAAGTTTACTTTATTACTAGCGACAACGGTCACAACTTGGATGGGTGACCGCAAGTGGCATTATCAGCTGAGCGCTTCCGTGCGAGGACACGTTAAATTGACAGTCCCGGCTTATAAAGTCGTTAAGCCATGACGGAGGCCTTTAGGCGGCCTAAAAACTCCGTCACCAGAGTTGGCCACTTGCTCATACGAACTTACTTATGCTCACGTTGTTTATTAGTTAATACCAATAATTACTCAGTATATATTTTTTTATTTTATTGCCCACAGATTGCCAGTGAAAGGAAGAAAGAATATATTAATCACTTCAGCGTTGCCCTACGTCAATAATGTGCCACATCTCGGCAATATTATTGGATGTGTGTTATCTGCCGATATATTTGCTAGGTAAGCTTGCTTGAATCAAGCACAACGAGCTTGAATCAAGCTTGATTGTCAGATTGTGTGATATCTGCTATAGGTGGTTGTAAGCGTCAAACTAGCGCCGCCACTTATTTTATTTTATTATTACGTTGAATAAAGAAATATTAAAAAACTGAACTAAATGAGACACATACACCTTGAATCAATCATTAGATTTTCGTTTGAATCAAGCCTGCTTGAACTTTATATTAGGTCAAGGTGCATGAATCAAGCTTACTTGATGATTCGATTTAGTGACGAATATGCTTGAATCAAGCACGTAGATATTGAATCAAACTTATATTAGCGGGTTCGAATTCTTTTTTGTACCTAAGATTTTTAGTGAAGCTAAAAGAAGTAAAAATGATCATCATCTCAGCCCGGATGCACCCACTGCTGGGTATAAGGCCTAATGCGCTAAAAATCTATATTTTTTCTAGGTATTGTCGATTATGTGACTACAACACGTTATTTGTTTGCGGAACTGATGAATATGGCACCGCTACCGAAACTAAGGTACGTTTTTGAATAAGGCTGTATAATATAATGTATGATTAAAATATGTAATTAAAGTTTATGAAATCATTTGTTAAAATGGTTGAGGTTACAATCTATTTTTAAAAATAATTGAAAAATATTTTTTTGTGAAAAACTCCCGATAATCACACTAATATTGTGAAGGTGAAAGTTTGTGTGTGTGTAAGTATGTAAGTGTGTACCTTTCATTCAAATCCGTCCAGCCGTTTGAGCGTGAAAGAGTAACAAACACACTAAAGAGCCAATTAGACGGGGAGAGTTTCTCGTCTCGAAGATACGATTATCGAAGGAATATAAAACATTTTTTTCGTCTAAACAATCGCTCTCCTCGCTCGTTGCCTTGGGCGACAATTGACTTGCAATAGAATATTATTATGTCCGTGTAAACAGAATTTCAAAGCAATAGCGATTGTGTAGACGAAAAAAATGTTTTATATTCCTTCGATAATCGTATCTTCGAGACGAGAAACTCTCCCCGTCTAAATGGGCCTTTACACACTATCACACTTACATACTTACACACACACAAACTAATAAGGTACCAGAATTGCTTATATCTGGATTAAAGAAACTTAAAGGAGTGACTAATTTTAATGGTGTTTTTAGGCTTTGGAAGAGAAGTTGACACCCAAACAGATATGTGACAAATATTACGAGATACACAACGCTGTGTATCGCTGGTTCAACATCGGCTTCGACTACTTCGGTAGGACTAGTACTAAGGAACAGACCGAGTAAGTACCCTAATTACCCCCATTTTAGGGTAAAAAGTTGTAAGGGGTGATAAAATCCCTCATCATCTGTTACAGTTGTCAAAAAAGTGGGAAAAGTGTAGTGAATACCCTTTTCACACTTTTTGCACCCCTGTTTTATTTACCCTTTTGTAAGGGATAATGGAAAGAGTAGAAATGTTAAAAAAGAGGGCAATAAAAAGATTGAAGAGAGGAAAGGGTGATGAAGTCACCTTCATTATTATCCTGATCAGGGTAAAAGGGGTAAACTAAGAAAATAAAGAGTGAAAGAGGAAATAAGATGGTGTAAGTTGACAGAGGGGGTATAAAAATCTTATAGATCAAAACGAGGGTAGAATTATTTAAAATTTACCCCTTTTTAAAATAAAAAAGCGATAGGAGGTCATATTTTGTCTGGGTGTTTTCTATGTATAATATGTATGTATTTACAAAAAAAAATTATCTATGTAGTTTATCAGTCATCTGGTTACCATAACACAAGCATTAAATCGCTTAGCTTGGGACTAGATGACGCCGTGTGGAATGTCCAAGGATATTTATTGTTTATTTATTTTATATGTGTTTGAGTTTCAATTGTTTAAAATGAACTTATTTGTTTCAGAATTTCTCAGAAAATGTTCCTGAAACTACGAGAAAATGGGTTCGTCAGCTCCCAGTCCGTGGACCAACTGTTGTGTCAGAATTGCAATAGATTTCTAGCGGACAGGTAAAGATAATTAACAAGGGGCAAAATATTATTTATTTGACGACCTCTGTGGCGCAGTGAAGGCCCGCCTGAGAAGCGGAGGTTGCGGGTTCGATCCCCGCTGCGGGACAAATGTTTTTATGATCTGCAGATATTTGTTCCGGGTCTGGATGTTTTTCTATCTATAGTATGTTTGTATTAAGAAAAAAAAGTATCTAAGTAGTATATCAGTCATCTGGTTACCATAACACAAGCATTAAGTTGCTTAGCTTGGGACAAGATGACGCTGTGTGGAATGTCCAAGGGTTATTTATTTTAAGGTTATAGGTATATTTAAAATCAATACACAAACACACACATATTATGTGAGACGCCGCAAACAAACACACACAAACTTTCACCTTTATAATATTACTAGCTTACTCGCCCGCGGCTTCGCTCACGTGGTACCTATCTTGATAAAAGATCTAAAAAAAGAGTATAGATGTAGATTATTATATTATATCGTTATCGTTTCAGTTGAGCTACCTATAGATCGTTTGTAACGATCCTTAGGTGGCTCAACTGGTTCTGATTGTATTTTGTACAGTTATGTAAATGTGTAGTAGTTTAGTTTCTGTAAATAAATATTTTGTCTTTATATTATTAATATTTTGTTGATTAATTTAATTTAATAAATTTAGTATTTATTTTTTATTACTACGTAGATATTATAGATTATATATTATAGATTATTATTAATGATTATTATATAGTGCTGTGCATGCCTGTAATGGGTACACATAATCATAGTATTTTTATATGAATGTTTTTTATAAAGTGTAATTATGTGTACTGTTGGCGTTGCCTTTAACAAATAAATAAATAAATATATTATAAGTACTTAGTAGTGGCGATTCTGAGTGTCGCAAAAGCTAAACTAAGCTAACTAAAGTTATTGCCGTCCCTTTCATAGCGATGGGAATAAAAAGGATGGCAATAGTTTTAGTTAGGTTAGTTTAGCTTTTGCGACACTCCGAATTGCCCCCAATATAGATATAGATTGATGATTTTGAACACCCAGGTTCGTAGAAGGCACGTGTCCACATCCCGGTTGTCTCTACGACAGCGCGCGCGGTGATCAGTGCGACAAATGTGGCAAATTGATCAACGCTGTAGATCTGATCAACCCGCGGTGTAAGGTGTGCTCGGACAAACCCACGGTCAAGGCGAGCGAGCAGCTGTTCATTGAGCTGGGATTGGTGAGTTCAAAATGATCAATTATGATCAGCAAACATTTTATATGATCAGGAAATAAATGTTAAAATGGTCGGAAATTGAAGAGAATAGAATAGAAAAAAAACTTTTTTTTCATCATCATAAATATGGGTAACAGAAATGAGAAATATTGACAATCGAGTGACAATAAAATACGATCAGCTATAATACATGATACTGCAAATAAGACTCCAACTGTAATGGTTATAGAACTTGAAGTAGTTAGTTATTTTTATTATAAAAAATATCAGTAAATTGTAATTAAAGTATTAATATAAAATGAAAAGTTATGACTAATGCGACAAGTGTGGCAAGTTGATCAACGCCATTGAACTGATCAACCCGCGGTGTAAGGTGTGCTCGGACAAACCCACGGTCAAGGCGAGCGAGCAGCTGTTCATTGAGCTGGGATTGGTGAGTTCAAAATGATCAGTTATTGTACGGTGCAACCGACCGCACATTCACTGTTGTCAGCATTTTACTTCATTCTTACCGAGCGCGCGCCCATCAAGTCAGTTCACGTTCGCTAATCATCTAAACGGCGCGTGTCTCAATAAAATATCAATAAACATTTATCAAACAAAATAAAACTTATCATTTAAAAGGTGTACCTTACATCTTTTTGGTCCTTCGAGCCTGCGAGGGTGGGACCCATCGCGTGTTCTATGTGATAAAGTGTGTTTTCCTAACAATTGGATTGCCACTTGGGTTCCGCGAAAGGTAACCAGCCAGCCTTCGGTGAGTTATCAGATCTAACAATATCAGACATCAAGCATCATGGCGAGGAATACGGAAGATCTTATCTATGCACAACAGCAATTAAAGGAGGCCATGAACAAACTCCTTATCAATTTTAAAAAGGAAGGTTCTGACAGGAGAACTTTGCAGAGTATTAAGAAACGTCTAAACACTCTAGAATCTTACTGGCAGGAATTCCAAAATAACCATTACAATCTCAACGTATCCCTTGACAAGTCCGACACATACTTTACATCGAATGTTTATCAGGAGTCTTTAGCGTTCTACGAACAAACCCGGGAATTTATCGAAAAATATTTAGCCGACGTGACAGAAGATAAACAACAGCCTGAATTGCGTCCAACAACCCCTTTAGGTACTGCGGAGAAGCCTTCTACAACACCTATCATCAAGACACCACAGCCTAGTGGTAGTGCAGGGTATGTACCTCCTATACCTATATCAACATCTTATCAGAACAGGGGATCAAGCAGCAAGACAGATGACATGCTACGCAAGCAGTCAACTAACTTGAAGGCATTTTCGCGAACAATTGGAAACATCAATCTGGATAACATGGCTGATAAATGGGAATTTGAGGATGCCCTAAAGGCAATAGAATCGCGTTGGTCGGCGATTGATTCTCTTCATTGGGACCTTGACCTTGAGTTGAACGGTAAAAATGAGGAGAATGAAATGGCATTAAGTAAGTATGAGCTTGAATATCTAAATATCAAGAGAGACATCAATATCAAAATGAGTTCGATGGTGCATCAAAAGGCATCTACTCCAAAAATAGAACTTCCAACCTTTGGAGGTAGCTATCATCAATGGGTGAGTTTCAAGGATCTTTTCGTAGAAAGTATTCACAAAAACCCATCATTATCAAACGCACAGAAACTACAATATCTTAAAAGCAAGCTGAAGGGAGAGGCTGAAAAAATCATTCAACATCTTCATATAACTTCAGAAAATTATCAGGTCTGTTGGGATCTTTTGAACAACAGATACAATCATAAGAAGGTGATCTTCACATCTCACATCAATCTCATCATGAACCTCCCAGTCATGCAGCAGCAGACCGCCGCGCAGCTGAAGAAGATTCACGATACCACAAACGAAAGCCTAAATGCTATCAAAAATTTAGGTGTTGATGTATCAACATGGGACCCCATCTTGGTACACATCTTGTCTCAAAAACTAGACCCTGACACGTACAAGGACTATATTCAGGATGAGAAGAACCCTAGGGAGCTTCCCGTTCTTCAGGAATTTTTGACTTATCTTGAGACCAGGTTTACATCATTGGAGACATCAAAACGTAAGTTGGAAGTACCTAAAACTTCCCAGCAACAGCGTCAAGAATCATCAAATCCTAATAAAAAACCTCAATTCGATCAAAAGCGAGCATATCATTCCAACATCAATTCCAGGAATTGTCCGTTGTGTAAACAAAATCACGGGTTATTCCATTGCAACAAGTTTCTTGAATTGTCG
The DNA here is from genome assembly GCA_963582015.1 of Xanthorhoe designata. Lineage (NCBI taxonomy): Eukaryota > Metazoa > Arthropoda > Insecta > Lepidoptera > Geometridae > Xanthorhoe > Xanthorhoe designata. The sequence continues at coordinate 4,476,126 of OY757056.1, read as the reverse complement.
GCGGAATCAAAGAAGAGTACAATTACGAAACTGGATATTTGTAAGAATTGTCTTTATTCACATAACGGCAAGGCATGCATTTCAGAGAAACGTTGTCGAGAATGCAATGATAATCATAATACGATCATGCATAACGTTTATTGCAAGAATAAAACATTATCGCAGGTTTCAACATCAAAAGGGAGCAACACGACCCAAACACAAAACGTTCCGACAACCACACAATCGGTTTCTAACAATCATGTGTCATCAAATAACGATAACCGTGAGGTTTTATTGGCAACTGCAAAAATAAATGTACAAAGAGCTGATGGTACTTATGTTACTTTACGCGCTCTTATTGATCAAGGATCTCAAACTTCTATTATCTCAGAAAAGGCGGCACAACTTTTAGGGTTGCCACGTTATCAATGCAAAGGAGTAATTACAGGAGTTGGGACTAAAAACAATAATTGCAAGGGAATCATGATTATCAAATGCGCATCAATTCACGGCGAATATGAGCTTCAAACAGAAGTTTACATCATGAAATCACTTATCAATAATCTGCCGAATCAATCGTTTCCGAGGCCGACTTGGTCGTTCCTGGAAAACATACCACTCGCGGACGATACTTATCATATCAGTAGCCCAATTGATATACTATTTGGAGCTGAAGTATACGCCGAGATCATACAGGGTGGCATTATCAAAATGAAAAATTGTCCAATTGCGCAGGAAACCCGGTTTGGGTGGATTTTAAGCGGCAACGTACACAAAAGCTTTCAGTGTAATGTTATTATCAATGAAACCGAAGATCTGCGAAGATTTTGGACTATCGAAAGTATCAATGACGAAAATAATTTATCAGAAGAAGACCAAAAGTGTTTGGAGTATTATGAAACAACAACAGAGAGGAAGGAAGATGGCCGCTTTGTGGTACGTTTACCCTTCAAATCAGATTTATCAGAAAAGTTAGGGATATCAAAACCTGCTGCTGTAGCGCAATTTCAGCAATTACAAAGGCGATTTGCTAAACAGCCTAACATAAGGCAGGAGTACGAAGCATTTATCAATGAATACATCAAGTTGGGTCATATGCGTAAGTGTGATGAAATTGTAGCAAACGGCTGTTATTTACCTCATCATCCCGTGCTACGCACCGACTCCACAACGACAGCCCTACGTGTCGTCTTTAATGCGTCAGCAAAGACATCCACTGGATACAGTCTGAACGATTTAACATGCCGTGGGCCAAACCTACAACAAGATCTCTTTGAATTGATTTTAAAGTGGCGTCAATACGAGTTTGTTGTTATTGCAGACATCGAAAAGATGTTCAGACAAATCATGGTGCACAAAGACGATCAAATCTATCAAAAAATAATTTGGAACGATGAAAATGATCAACGAAAGTGGCGGGAGTACCAGCTACTTACCGTCACCTATGGCACAGCAGCCGCACCTTTTTTAGCTATGAAAACATTGAAACAATTAGCTAAAATTGAAGGAGACAACTATCAATCCAGCAGAGCAGCAAAAGCACTGGAAGAAGACTTCTATATGGACGATCTCCTCACGGGAGAGCACACCATCGAAGCCACAAAAAAGCTACGAAGTGATTTGATTCAGTTACTGAAATCTGGTGGATTTAATCTGCGAAAGTGGGGATCTAATAAACCAGAAATCTTAAACCTACCTGAAGAAAATCAAGATGAACAAAAGTTATATCAATTCAGATCGCCGGAGAGTACAAAGACATTGGGATTGATGTGGCATCCACTTGAAGATCAATTTCAACTAAAGTATGACAAAGACGAAATGCCCTCAAAACTTACCAAAAGAATTCTACTTTCCAACATATCAAAAATATTTGACCCTCTTGGATGGTATTCACCGGTAACGACCAAACTGAAACTACTTTTTCAACAAGTGTGGATATCAAAGACAGAATGGGACGAAGAGACGTCTGAAGAAATCAAGAACGAATGGATCAAAATCAGAAATGATCTTTCCAACATCAACAGTATGAAAATTCCTAGATGGCTAAGAACAAATAACCAGAAGGAATTAGAAATCTTCGGATTTTGTGATGCATCTCAAAAAGCAATATCCTGTGTTATCTACTGTAAAATCAAATATGAAAATGAAGTTAGATTAGTCACAGGAAAAGCTAAGATCGTAGCTGAAAACAAAAACATATCTTTACCACGTTTAGAACTGTGTGGAGCTCAGCTACTATCAAAACTACTTATCAAAACAATGAAATGTTTATCAGACTACAAAATCGATATACATTGCTGGACGGATTCTACGGCTGTGCTTGGATGGCTTGGTGGAGACCCGAACAAGTGGAAACCATTTGTAGCTAATCGAGTGAGACAGATTACCAAAATAGTACCATCAGATAATTGGAGATACGTCAAATCAATTGACAACCCAGCTGATTGCGCCAGCAGAGGAATATCAGCCTCACAATTATCAGAAATGTCACTGTGGTGGAACGGTCCAACATGGCTAGCTTCGTTTGATACTGAAAAGGAAGTAAAGAAACCTATTTATAACACAAACGAAGAAATTAAAACAAAACAATCAAACGTAACATCAAAACAAAACATGCATAGTACAGACACGAGCATAATCGATAATTTATTAAGCAAGTACAGCAGTTTTACACGTGTAGTGCGCGTCTTGGCGTGGATTTTAAGAATGATTCACCGTGACGTCACCTCATCGTACTTGTCTTTGAACGAATTAAAAACAGCACATGATAAACTTATCAAGTACATTCAAGAAAGAGAATTTTCAGAAGAAATGGCTAACTTAAAAGAAAGCAAGGAAATATCTAAGAAGAGTCGACTTCTGAATCTTTCGCCGTTCATAGATCAAGATGGTTTGTTAAGAGTAGGAGGAAGGCTTCGAAACGCTAACATCAGCTATGGAAGAAAACACCCCCTAATCATACCTAACAAAACACAGCTAACAGCATTGCTAATTGATCAAGCACATCAACAAACCTTTCATGGAGGGGCGCGTCTGACGTCATCACACCTACGACAAAAGTACTGGATTTTAGGAGGAAACCGTACTGTCAAAACGACTTTGCGTGGGTGTGTAAAGTGTAGACGACATGACCCCTACAAACAACACCAAATAATGGCTGACCTACCAGCAGCCAGGACCAATCAATCACGTCCGTTTTACCACTACAGCGTGGACTTTACAGGTTACGTCGACATAAAATACATCAAGGGTAGAGGGGCTAAAACAACCAAAGGCTATATTGCAGTCTTCGTCTGCATGGTGACGAAGGCCGTCCATTTGGAATTAGTATCGGATTTAACAGCAGCAGCCTTTTTAGCCGCGCTGCGCAGGCTGGCAGCCAGACGTGGGGCTCCCGGACACATCTATAGCGACAACGGGACGAACTTTATCGGCGCCAACAACATCCTACAAAAAGAATTTATGAATATCAAAGACACAATATCAGATGAGGCTTTCACCAACGAACTATCAAGCATGCAAATACAGTGGCACTTCAACGCTCCATCGTATCCTAGTGCTGGAGGTTTGTGGGAGAGCTCTGTAAAAAGCCTGAAATATCACATGAAAAGGGTCATTGGTGAGCAAAAGCTTACCTTTGAAGAGTTTTCTACTATCTTATCTCAGCTAGAAGCGTGCTTAAATACTAGGCCGCTTTGCAGTTTGTCAGAAGATGACTTAGACTACTTATCACCGGCACATTTTCTCTCTTGCGGCCCAACCCTGACTATCATAGAAACAGAAAAAGACCTTCGTACCAGGTGGCAACTCGCACAAAAAATATTTGATGACGTGTGGAAAAGGTGGCGGTCGGAATATTTAAGCCAGCTATCTATCAGATGCAAATGGCAACAACAACAACCGAATATCAAAATCAATGACGTAGTAATCATCAATGACGCGAACCTACCAGCGGGTAAATGGGCATTGGGTCGAGTCGTAGCATTACATCCAGGAAAAGACAACTGCGTTCGCGTCGTAACACTTAAAACAAAGAACGGAATCATCAAGAGACCTATTATCAAGCTATCAACAATTCTACATGCTTCAGAAGAAGACACAAAATCAGAAAAAACATCTTCTATCAAGACAACAAAACCCCGATCGAGTCTCACTTCCATCTTGCTATCGATTTTTATGGTCTTGACTATAGTGTCATCAGCATTTGGATCCTACAACAACACTGCATTGAACAACACAAAAGGTTTCTACTTTGACAAAGTGGCAAACATGCAAATTATCAGAGACGATTGGAAAATCATTGTCTATTATGACATGCATCCCTATTGGGAAGGTTTCGTAGCGGTAGAAAAGTACTTCAACCATCTCATGAATATATGCGAGAAAACCAAGGGCGCTACACATACTCATTGCGATTTAATTCTCACACAATTAAAACTCGGTTACTCGGAACTGCATTACTACGATCGAAAGTTACTAAATCAGCAGTTCTCGGCACGCGACCTTCATCGTAAGAAACGAGGCCTTATCAATGGTATAGGTTACATCGCACATCAGCTGTTCGGAGTACTAGACGACGATTTCGCACAACAATACAAAAAAGATATCGATCTTTTAAACATGAACAACAAGCATTCAGCGTTATTATTTAAGAATCAAACCTCTGTGGTTGAGTCGGAGTACAACTTAATCAAAAGAATGGAACAATCAATAAACAAACAACACACTCTGATCGACTCACACCTACAAAAATTAGAAAGCGCAGCTTCGCAGCTTAACGCTGAAGTGCAACAACTAGAACTTACCAACGAGTTTATCTTATCATCTATCATTGCAAACAACATGTTGTCAAAACTCAGCAGTATACAAGAATCATTATTAGATATCATTACTAACGTATACAATGGCAAATTCAACATACATCTTCTCACCCCAGAACAACTGCAACAGCAACTGAACATCATCTCGGTCAACTCCAGCGGGATCTGTCTCTTCCTATAAATAATATACAGACAGACTTGTGGAATATCTATCATCTATTGCGAATAAGAACGAGGATGACTAAATCATATCTCATCTTCGAGGTGAGAATTCCTCTAGTGAGCAGGGAAGGCTTTGAAGCTTATCAAGTTATTCCTATCCCTCATTTAGTTGAAAAAACATCAATCAGCATCATACCAGTATCAGAAAATCTAGCCATCAACATGCAAAAAGATACTTACCTGCCTATATCAGATATCAACTCCTGTTTCGTATCAGACCAAACTACTTACTTGTGTAACATTCAAGGTCCCATTTACAAAATGATAACCGATATCAGCCTATGCATCAAAGACCCCGGTACAAATACCTGCCAAACACAATCAACACTCTGCAAAAATATGTGGAGAGAATTACACACGCCAAATACATACCTGTATTTTTGTTGCAACGTATGTTCATTACGAATCATATGTGAGGATCAAATATCCGTAACGCAAATAAGCAGAGTCGGCATCATGAGTCTCGGTCAAGGTTGCATAATAAAAGAAGAAGATTTTACTATATACTCCCCACAACACCAATCATCAAAAATAAAGGTGCAATCGAATATTTACATTCACGAGATAGCTCCTATCAATCATGTAATAAATATAACGGTTCCTATACCTATCAACTTGGGAACCATAAACGAAACGGTCGCTCTTGAAAATATAAAAGAACAAATTGACCAAATCAAGCGGGAGAGTACAGAAATAGACAGCATATCGTACCACGATATGCACCATTACACGGCCATCTACTTGTTGGTGGCAATCGGGATCGTGCTAGGAGCAGCATTCATGTGGCGGCGCGCGCGGGGCGGGCTAGCACTCGCGCGCGCGCCCGCGAACCCCGCGACGATGGCGGAAGCGGGCGCTCGGTCACTACAGACTGCTGCGCCACTCAGCAGCGTTATCAGTGCTAGTGCAAGTGTTGATAATATAGAACTCAGTGATGTAGGTAGGTACTTTAAAAAGCAAAGTGAGTCAGTGCATAGTAATCGACGTAATGACAAGGCGTCGTCGCCTATTTTGAGCGCGGGTCACGATATCAATTAATCTAAGACTCTTATATTTTACATTAGTGGTAGTATTACTAACAAAACATTGTTTATCACCTTGTATCGTCAACATTATTAACAATCAGTTAACATTAAGCTATATTATCATCTTTTCTCGTGGTCGGGAGCATGTACGGTGCAACCGACCGCACATTCACTGTTGTCAGCATTTTACTTCATTCTTACCGAGCGCGCGCCCATCAAGTCAGTTCACGTTCGCTAATCATCTAAACGGCGCGTGTCTCAATAAAATATCAATAAACATTTATCAAACAAAAATAAAACTTATCATTTAAAAGGTGTACCTTACAGTTATGATCAGCAAAAAAAATGATCAACTTAATATACTTAAAATGGTGATAAAGCAGCTGTTTATTGGGTATTGGTGAGTTTTGGTGTTAAAAATGATCTGTAAAAATTAGCTAAAATTTGAAATGGGATCAAGCTAATACCTAAATTATAATGTTTATAGAAATTGAAGTAGTGAGTTATTTAGTGTTAAAATGATCAACACTTAGAGATCAAATATTTTTAAAAATGTTTTCAAGTCGCGATCATCGAGGTAGTATTAAAGAGTCACAAAACTGCTGCCAACACTCAAAAAATGTGCGAGCAAATTCAATGTTCTACAATGACATTTGACATTTGAATGTAGACGTTATGTCGTTTGTTTTAATGTTCAATGTCGCTTGTACGCAAAAAAGAAAAACTCAGCGCACTACGTAGCGTGCGCCGAGTTTTGGCGTTTACATTTTATTTGTCTGATTGTGGCTCTATACTACCTCGATGGTCGCGATAGATAGTTTTATAATGATTGCTCTGTGTCCATAAGTCATATTAACCAGGGCTTGGAACCGGTTTGAAATGTAACTGATCGGAACCGGTAAATCCTCAATGAACCGGTATATCCAAGTGTATCTAAAGCGCGTAGGTTTTCAAAGGTGGCAAATCTTGGCGGCTAGGCGCGGCGCTGGCGTGCTCGCTCGCTACGAGGGAAAGAACTAATCATTTTCGTTCTATACCGGTGTTTCGAACTAAAACCGCTTGGACAGTTCCGCTCGCATTAACCGCTCCGATAGAGGTTACGTTAGCACGTTACCGTAATGAAAAGGTTGTAGGTATTTAAGGCGAAACCGGTGTGAAATTTTTTCCGGTTTCCAAGCCCTGATATTAACTTTCAGTTGGAACCATCAATCCGTACCTGGATAGCGTCTAACGAGCAGCAGTGGTCCCCGCCCGCGCGCGCAGTGACGCGAGCCTGGTTGCGCGAGCCGCTGCGCGCGCGCGCCGTGACGCGAGACCTCGCCTGGGGAGTGCCCGTGCCGGTGGAGGGGTACCAGAATAAGGTAACAAATATACAGGGTGTTACCAGACCACTACCGAAAACTTAAGAGGATGAAAGTACCCATCAATATGAACAACTTTTTCTAAGAAACCAACACTGTGAACGCGAAAAAAAAAACAGCTGTTTCATACACTTTAGCCAAGTAGGTATTGAACTTATGTATGGAACTGCTGTTTTTTTATCGCGTTCACAGTGTTGGTTTCTTAGAAAAAGTTGTTCATATTGATGGGTACTTTCACCCCCTAAAGTTTTCGGTAGTGGTCTGGTAACACCCTGTATAATAACTAGCCACACGTCGCCGTCTACACTACGTGTGCATATTTAGTTTATCTTTCATAAAATATGTATGTTAGTTTTAAGGTATTTATCCAGCAATAGTTTAAAAAATATTTTTATATATTAGTAGTTGTAGTATTATAAAAAAACTTACCTTTTAACTTCCGCGATACAGGCTTGACCTAGTGCGGGGTTAGTTTGTAAATTGTTTTGCCCTTCTTTTTAAATAAATGTCTTTTTAATTATATGTCTTTTGAATTTTTGTATCATATGTCTATTAAAATAAATTATTATTATTATTAAGCTAACTTGCCCGTAGCTTCATTTCATTTAATTTCTTATTTCATACCTTATTATTATTATTATTTACATTCATACCTTATTATTATATACTAGCTAACTTGCCCGTGGCTTCGCTTACGTGGTTCCTACCTTGATAAAATATAGCCTATGTTCATTCGGAAAGTCTAAGCTACAAATGGGTGAAAGAACTTTTGAAATCGGATGAGTAGTTTCGGAGATTACCCCAAACATACAAACAAACAAACCAACTTTACCTCTTTGTAATATTAGTATAGAATAAGGTATGAATGTAAATGATAATCTATACTAATATTATAAAGAGGTAATGTTGGTTTGTTAGTTTGTATGTTTGGGGTAATCTTCGAAACTACTCATCCGATTTCAAAAGTTCTTTCACCGATTTGTAGCTTAGACTTTCCGAATGAACATAGGCTATATTTTATCAAGGTAGGTACCACGTGAGCGAAGCCACGGGCAAGTTAGCTAGTATATAATAATAAGGTATGAATGTAAATAATAATAAGGTATGAAAGAAAGAAAGAAAGAAAAATCATTTATTCTTGTAGGACTTTAAGGATCACTTAAGTTTCGTTTTACATGCTAGGTGATTCTAATGCCTGTTCCAACGCGACTCCCTACACCAGGGAAAGAATCAGGCAAGAACCTGGTGGTATGAAATAAGAAATTAAATGAAAATAAATAAATGAAATATGATCACGACTGTATCCCGGGAGCGGTAGACATTTTTTTTTCAGATCATTAGGCAATTTTTAGATCCTTTTTGAAGATGTCTAAGGGGGTAGTCAGAGGTATGTCCAAATGCATACCTACATATTTGGTACATGCCCACTTTTTGCAGAAGTTAACTTATAAAAAATTAAGTTAGTAAAATTGACAGCCTGATAACTTGAAGATTCTTAGGATGAATTATGAAAACTAAAGGTAACATGTTTATTTAAAGGTGTTCTACGTTTGGTTCGACGCTCCGATCGGTTACCTAAGTATTACACAAAACGCGACTAAGGACTTCGAGCAATGGTGGAAACCAGACAAAGAATATGATGTGAGTAATAAGCAGAGACGATGCATACCAAGAAAGAAAGAAAGAAAAAATCATTTATTCTCGTAGGACCTCAAGGATCACTTAGTTTCGTCTTACATGTTATACATGAATTTAAACTTATTGGATTAAATTGATGTTTCAAAGTTTCCAGGCTATCTGGTGCTGCCATCTACTTTAAACTCCCGTTTTGGGTTCAGGGTTGCGATTTTGTGTATGGCCTTTGGCCGGCCGTGCATCAATGGACTTTTCGTGTCGAAAAATGTATATGCACTTTAACACGAGCTTTAAACGGTGAAGGAAAACATCGTGAGGAAACCCGCGGCTAGTCAGCCCCACACGTATTGAGCATTGTCTCTCCTGTGGATATGTCCGGCAGCTGAGAGGATGGTTTAGGTGCTACAAGCCTCCATCTCAACAATGTCCCAGGCACTACAGTGTCCCGTTAAGTGTAGGCAAAGCTTGCCTTCTGACTCTGTATAAATCATCTAGTAAAGATGTAAAGGCCTTAGAAAGATGCGGGTATTTCTTTCAATAAAGATTATATTCTATTCTAATATCTTCTAGGTGAAACTTTACCAGTTCATGGCGAAGGACAACGTTCCATTCCACGTTATAATGTTCCCCGCGACTTTGCTCGGCGTCAACGAAGGACACGTGTTGGTCAACAACTTGTTTGCAACTGGTAAGTATGGCCGACGATATAGATTTATTTATTTATTTATTTACAAAACTTAAACTTAACTATAACATTACATAACAATTCCAAATCATTATAGCTACTAACTAAAATGAATGCCATCCTTTTTATTCCCATCGCTATGAAAGGGACGGCAACATTTTTAGTTAGTTAAGTTTAGCTTTTGCGATACGCCGAATTGCCACTAGTATCGTCATTGGTATTAACTAATATGCATGATGACAGTAATCAAGAATTACTAAAAAAATATATTTATCTAATAAATATGATTCATGGATCATGAAAAACTTAATTATTTTTATAATAAGAGCAAGATTAATATTTATTTCGATAAAGTAGAATTAGTTTTATATATTTTATTAAGGCAGTAGAAATAAAGGCTTATTTTATTTTATTTACTTAATATTGTTTATTTCAGAGTATTTGAACTATGAGGAAGGGAAGTTCTCAAAATCAAGAGGTGTCGGAGTTTTCGGAACAGATGCCCAGGTAAAATACTATTGTAATAAATTCATTCATTTATTGCTTCAAGTTGGTACATAAAGTCTTAAAAATTAGGTTTGGCCGCAACAAGAGCCCCGTTGGGACACCACAATGTTTGAGGAAATAGTAGTACGTAGTACCTAGATACTATACAATAACAATAATGCAATTACCTACCAATTACTTAGTATTTTTTTAAACTATTTTTCTTATAATATTACAATATCACAGTGAGCACCTATTTTTTGAGCACCCAAGCTATTCCCATTTGAGCACCCATCTAAATTTTGACGTGGTGCTCAAAATGGGAACAAGAAAAAAATTATTTCTCTTTTCTTTCTTTTGTATCAAATGGGAACACCATTTGATACAAAAGTTTTTCGCGATTTCTGACATTCTAGTACTCAAACCTCGGACTGAAGAGACTTGTTATTATAAAAACTGCATCAATTGGCATCGAAAAAAGTTTTTGTGTAAAATGATAATTTTCTTGCTAACTGTTCCTACATTTTTGTGTAAAATGATAATTATCTTGCTAACTGTACCTAAATTTTTCCATAATATAGTTAGATAGGGAAGGTTCGTGAATAATAAAAAAAATTGAAAATTGCGCAGAAATAATATAAAGAGAATAGATTAAGCGGGATTTTTTTGAAAGTTTGCAACAAAATATTGTATTGCAGGATACCGGTATACCGTCAGACGTGTGGAGATTCTACTTGGCGAGTATTCGACCTGAGACATCCGATTCTAGCTTCAGCTGGACGGAACTTGGCACAAGGTACATACAAATATATTCAGCTTCATTCGCCACCACTCGCGTCCAGTCCCCACCATTTGCCACCACTCGCTTCCACTCGCGTCTACTCGCCACCACTCGTCTCCATTCGCCACCACTCGCCACCCCTTGTGTTCAGCCGCCACTACTCGCTTCTTCTCGCGTCCATTCGCCACCACTCGCCATCACTCGCTTCCACTCGCGTCCGCTTGCCATCACTCGCCTCCATTCGCCACTACTCGCCTCCATTTGCCACTACACGCCTCGTCTCGTGTCCAGTCGCCTCCACTCGCCTCCATTGGCCACCACTCGCCACCACTCGCCTCTATTTGCCATCACTCGCCTCCACTCGCTTCCGCTCACCACCACTGGTGTCCACCCCTGTCTACTCGCCACCACTCACCTCCACATGCTCCTCATGCACTACACGCCTCCTCTCGTGTCCAGTCGCCTCCACTCGCCTTCATTAGCCACCACTCGCCATCACTCGCCTCCACTCGCTTCCGCTCACCACCACTCGTGTCTACTCGCCACCACTGCCTCCATTGGCCACCACTCGCCTTCGCCATCACTGGCCACCACTCCACTCCATTCGCCACCACTCGCCTCCACTCGCTTCCACTCGCGTCCACTCGCCTCCACTCGCGTCCATTCGCCACCTTTCGTCTCCGCCACCACTCGCTTCTACTCGCGTCCACTCGCCACCACTTGCCTCCACTCGCGTTCACTCACCACCACTCGTGTCCACACGCCACCACTCACCTCCACTTGCTTCAACTCGCGTCCACTCGCCACCACTCGTATTCAGTCATCACTACTCGCCTCCTGTCGTGTCCAGTCGCCTCCACTCGCTACCACTTGCCTCCACGAGCGTCCACTTGCCATCACTGCCTCTATTCGCGACCACTCGCCGCCACTCGCTTCCACTCGCGTCCACTCGCCATCACTCGCCTCAATTCGCCACCACTTGCCTCCATTTGCTACCACTTGCTACTACACGCCTCGTCTAGTGTCCAGTCGCCTCTACTCGCCTCCATTGGCCACCACTCGCCACCACTTGCCTCCATTCGCCATCACTCGCCTCCATTCGCCATCACTCGCCTCCACTCGCTTCCGCTCACCACCACTGGTGTCCACTCCTGTCTACTCGCCACCACTCGCCTCCACTCGCGTTCACTCACCACCACTCGTGTCTACTCGCCACCACTTGACTCTACATGCTTCCACTCGCGTCCACTCGCCACCACTCGTGTTCAGTCATCACTACTCGCCTCCTGTCGTGTCCAGTCGCCTCCACTCGCCACCACTTGCGTCCACTCGCGTCCACTTGCCATCACTGCCTCTATTCGCCACCACTCGCCTCCATTTGCCACTACACGCCTCTTCTCGTGTCCAGTCGCCTCCACTCGCCTCCATTGGCCACCACTCGCCATCACTCGCCTCCACTCGCTTCCGCTCACCACCACTCGTGTCCACTCGTGTCTACTCGTCACCACTGCCTCCATTAGCCACCACTCGCCACCACTCGCCTTCGCCAACACTAGCCACCACTCCACTCCATTCGCCACCACTCGCCTCCACTCGCTTCGATCCGCGTCCACTCGCGTCCACTCGCCACCACTTGTCTTCGCCACCACTCGCTTCCATTGGCGTCCACTCGCCACCACTCGTCTCCGCCACCACTCGCTTCCACTCGCGTCCACGTACGCCACCACTCACCTCCACTTGCTTCCGCTCGCGTCCACTCGCCACCACTCGTATTCAGTCATCACTGCTCGCCTTCTGTCGTGTCCAGTCGCCTCCACTCGCTTCCACTCGCGTCCACTCGCCATCACTCGCCTCAATTCGCCTCCATTTGCCACCACTTTACTCGCCACACCTCGCTTCTACTCGCGTCCACTCGCCATCACTCGCTTCCACTCGCGTCCTTTCGCCACCACTGCCTCCATTCGCCACCACTCGTCTTTGCCACCACTTGCTTCCACTCGCGTCCATTTGCCACCACTCGCGTCCACTCGCCTCCACTGCCTACATTTGCCACCACTCTCTTCGCCACCACTGGCCACCACTCGCCTCCATTCGCCACCACTTGCCTCCACTCGCGTCCACTCGCCACTACTCGCCTCCACTCGCGTCCACTCGTCACCACTCGTCTCCGCCACCACTCGCTTTCACTCGCGTCCACTCGCCACCACTTGCCTCCACTCGCGTCCACTTGCCACCACTGCCTCCATTCGCCACCACTCACCTCCGCTACCACAGGCCACCTGCACTCGCTTTCACTCGCGTCCACTCGCCACCACTTGCCTCCACTCGCGTCCACTTGCCACCACTGCCTCCATTCGCCACCACTCACCTCCGCTACCACAGGCCACCTGCACTCGCTTCCACTCGCGTCCACTCTCCACCACTCGCCTCCATTCGCCGCCACTCTCCACCACTCGCCTCCATTCGCCACCACTCGTGTCTAGTCGCCACTACTCACCTCCACTCGCCACCACTCGCCTCACTTCGGAGCTGTGTCGGTTCTGCACAAATCAAATGATAATGTCTAAATTGCAAATATTTCTTCAGAAACAACTCGGAGCTTCTCAATAACCTCGGCAACTTCTGCCATCGCTCGCTGAGTTTCTGCGCGAGCGCGTTCCAAGGGACAGTGCCGGACTTGGCGCTGACTAGCGCCGACTACGCGTTATTCGCACTTGTCAACAGGGATGTTATAGGTAAATAGGACCAATATTTCTACTAATTGTTTCTTGTTTGGATATTGATGTATTTTTCTGTGCTCTTTTTTTATATTCTATGTTTTCTTTTTGTCATTCTATACTTTAGTGTGTGTGTGTGTTAACAAATAAAATCATTATCTATAATTACACATATACATTCATAAAATCACGCCTCTATCCCTGGTACCAAATTTCATTCAAATCCGTCCAGCCGTTTGAGCGTGAAGGAGTAACAAACATTCACACTAACACACACACAAACTTATACCTTTATAATATAATTGTGATTAAGCTCAAGTTGTAATTGTCAGCGTACGTCCAGCACATGGAAAGGGGTAGGCTGCGCGAGGCGTTGCGGCAAGTCCTGTCGATATCGAAGCGCGGCAATCAACACATGCAGTCTGAGCAAGCATGGGTGCTGCTTAAAGGATCCGACGATGATAAGTAAGTATTCCTCTGACTACCCCCTTAGACATCTAAGGATCTCAAAATACCTAAAGATCTGATAGAATATGCCTACCGCATCTAGGGTACAGTCGTGATAATTTTCTACCTAGAAAACACAAAAAGCTCGCAAGTGTCATTTCCCCTTTTTACTAAGGCGTGACGTCACGCCGAGCTAGGAAGTTCAAAGTTTTCATACTATAGTTTAGTTATAACTATAGTTTAGTTAATGACAAGGAAATGATTTTACTTAGGCGTGACGTCTTGCGCTCTGATTGCTGTTTCACAAAACATGGCGGAATGCTGTAATTTGTAATACTATTTTATTAAAATAAATATTAATCTTGCTTTTATCATCAAAATAAATACGTTTTTCAGGATCCATGATTCGTCTTTAAGGTGCCTGTATGGGTGAAACTAGCGCCACCGCCTATTTTATTTAATTATTACGTTGAACAAAGGAATTTTAAAAAACTGAATGTACAGTTTGTGAAACCAGTCATAAGCTTTTTTTTATTCCTATGTAATAGTTTCATTTCGTATAGTTTAGGAGAAGCGAAGTTGCACTTGGTGGCCACCAAAGACGATTAATATCTAGAAGACAGACAAAGGCCATACACAAAATCGTAACCCGTACCAGATAGCCTGGAAACATTAAAACATCAATTTTATCCAAGAAATTTCAACTACTTTCTAGTTAAAATTACCTAACATTTTTTTTATATTGAACATTGTTGCTATCTACTACTAACTATTGAAATTTCTTGGATAAAATTGATGTTTTAAAGTTTCCAGGCTATCTGGTACTGCGGGATCAGGGTTACGATTTTGTGTATGGCCTTTGTCTGTCTTCTAGATATTAATCGTCTTTGGTGGCCAACAAACTCTGTTTTCGATATTCATCATGCCTATTGAGGTTATATTATTTTATTTACTTGCAGAATCCGCGGCGCCACAGCCATTGGTGTTTGTTGTCAGCTGGTAGCATTGCTCTGCGCGCTCCTAGCGCCATACATGCCCGACACGTGTCGCCGTCTGCGCGCGCAGCTTAACGTTGATTGTGGAGCGCTGAGGATCAACCCTCTGTGAGTAACTATCACACTGATATTATAAGGTTTAAGGTTTAATATAATTTATTCTCAAAAAGACAAAGATAAATGTCACTTACTTGAGAACAATGATTTCTTATAAAAATAATTCACAGTTTGTCGTTCAGGTATAACTTAACTAACCTATCTAACTCATTTTATTTGTGCATATATTATAAAGAAAGTTTGTGTAAAAATTATCCAAAAATAAGTGTCGGTTCTAACTTATTACAAAGAAATGTTGTGAGAGACTAAGGCCTTACTCCGGATCAACGAAAACGAAGTTTCGTGATAATTTTCGAGGTCAGCTTATGTTGGTGGATACTTTACTCTTTCACGCACAAATAGCTGGACGGATTTGAATGAAATTTGGAACCATTATAGCATAAATCCTGGATTAACACAGGCTATCGATCCCGGTATTTCCACGGGAATGTGAACATAACGCAACACAGCAAAAATCACAAGCAATACCACAGAATACACAAACTTAGGCCCTTACATCTTTACTAGATGATTTATACAGAGTCAGGAGGCAAGCTTTGCCTACACACGGACACTGTAGTGCCTGGGACATTGTTGAGATGGAGGCTTGTAGCACCTAGACCATCCTCTCAGCTGCCGGACATATCCACAGGAGAGACAATGCTCAATACGTGTGGGGCTGACTAGCCGCGGGTTGCCTCACGATGTTTTCCTTCACCGTTTAAAAATCCATTGATGCTATTTTTATTATATCTTTCATTATTGTTCTCAGAAAACCTTCGTTCGTCCAATACCTACCTTCAGGCCACGTGATCGGCAAGCCAGCCCCCTTATTCACAAAGATAGAACAGTCCACGTTAGATGAGCTGAAAGCTAAGTACGCCGGCACTCAAAGCGATAGAGCTAATAAGGTAACTTTGTAACTTCTAAACATTGAGATGTATTATAGAGCCACAATCAGACAAATAAAATGTAAACTCCAAAACTCGGCGCACGCTACGTAGTGCGCAGAGTTTTTCTTTTTTGCGTACAAGCGACATTGAACATTAAAACAAACGTCATAACGTCTACATTCAAATGTCAAATGTCATTGTAGAACATTGAATTTGCACGCACATTTTTTGAGTGTTGTCAGCTATTAGATTGTGACTCTTTAATACATCTCAATGCTTCTAAATGATTCTTTTAAATAGGAATTTACAGGTTTTTATCGCGTAATTTACCTTACCCACATACTCCAGTTCGCCCGCGACCACGGTTGTTGCAACACAGCCGAAACGTCGGGAAATAATAAAAGGTAAATAACGCGATAAAATCCTGTAAATTTCAATTTAAAAGTATGAAATGTGATCCCGAAAGTTTAAGAAAGACTATTCTAAATGATTTACATACAAAAAAATATGTAGTCATCTGGTATATTTATTGTTTTTTTACAGGAGAAAGGTGCAGTGTCTATAGCTGATTTAGAAGCGGCCATTACACAACAAGTAAGTAATAACTAATAATACACTTGTTCTTGTGTTCATGTGTTGGATGGAAAGAAATCTTTCAAAAAAAATTTTTAGGTCAAAAATTTGTCAGGAAATTGGTCAATTGCTTAATATCAAGAAAATATTTAGCATTCCAACAATTTTTTTTGCATCTTTTAATATTTACAGGGTGAAAAAGTCCGCCAGTTAAAATCGTCGACCAAAGACAAGTCTGTATGGCAACCCGAGGTTGACAAACTGTTGGCGCTTAAGAAGCAGTTAGCGACCGCTAACACACAGGCTGTTAGCGTCGCTAATACTACCACTGTAGTTAGCGACGTTAACTTGGAGAAGGCGATTGCTGAACAGGTACTTCTAATATTTTTCTTGACGACCTCTGTGGCGCAGTAGGCGAAGGCTTGCCTGAGACGCGGAGGTTGCGGGTTCGATTCCCGCTACGGGACAAATGTTTGTATGTTCTACAGATATTTGTTCCGGGTCTGGATGTTTTTCTATCTATAATATGTATGTATTTACAAAAAAAAATGTATCTAAGTAGTATATCAATTATCTGGTTACCATAACACAAGCATTAAGTTGCTTAGCTTGGGACTAGATGATGCCGTGTAAAATGTCCAAAGATATTTATTATTTATTTATTTATTCTTTTTATCTGGTGTGGTTTTCTAGTTGTGAGGTCGGCCGAGAAGGCGTTGGCGGGACGATCTTGACGTGTTTGAGAAGGAGTGGTGGGAGATCGCCACAGACAGGGGTTAGTGGAGGATTTTGGGGGAGACCTTTGCCCAGCAGTGGGACATAGTAGGTTAACAATGGTTTTCTAACGGCGAAATCAATATTCAATTCGACGATCGATTGCAGATCTATCTCCATAGCAACTTTGTTATACAACACAATTTGTATGGCACTTTTTGACACATACGTAAGTAGGTAGAATACATAAAATATAATAGGAGCATAAAACAGACGAATAATAATAATGAAAGAAAAAATAAATATGTGTTGTGTGGGGTCAAATTAGGTCCCTGTCTCAGCATATTATTAAAAATATAATAATATAAAAATAAATAAAAATGGAATATAAAAATATTAAATATTAATTAGTATTTTAGACAGAAAGTCGTGTTTATTTTTAACGTTACAGGGTGAAAAAGTACGTCAGTTAAAATCGTCGACCAAAGACAAGTCTGTATGGCAACCAGAGGTTGACAAACTGTTGGCGCTTAAGAAGCAGTTAGCGGCCGCTAACACACAGGCTGTTAGCGTCGCTAACACAACTACAGGTGTTAGCGACGCTAACTTGGAGAAGGCGATAGCTGAACAGGTAATTAAAAAAAAACAAAATCCTACTATCCTACTAATATTATAAAGGTGAAAGTTTGTGTGTGTGTAAGTATGTTAGTGTTTGTTACTCTTTCACGCTCAAACGGCTGGACGGATTTGAATGAAATTTGGTACCATATATACCCTGGATTAAAAATTGGCTACTTTTGATCCCGGTATTCCCACGGGAACGGAAACTATTCACCGCTGGTAACAGTGCGGGGCGCAGCAGTTACTTGTAACTTATAAATATAAATACGTTTCTCTGTAAGTACAAGAATAACATTTTTTTTTCTTTAACCTTGATCGTCCCACTGCTGGGCAAAGGTCTCCCCCATATCCCATATCCAAGAATATCAATTAACAATTATTAAATCTTACAGTGTGAAAAAGTCCGTCAGCTGAAAACATCGACCAAAGACAAGTCTGTATGGCAACCTGAGGTTGAGAAACTGTTGGCGCTTAAGAAGCAGTTAGCGGCCAACACAACCACTGTAGTTAGCGCCGCTAACCCACAGCCAATATCATCCACAGAATCTATTAAAAGTTTAGAAAAAGCTATTGCTGATCAAGTGAGTATAATACAAAACTTTTTAAACTATTGCCACTTGAACACATAAGAAATAATTTCGGGTAATGTCGAGGTAAATAATAATAAATGACGACCTCTGTGGCGCAGTGGGCGAAAGCCCGCCTGAGATGCGGAGGTTGCGGGTTCGATCCCCGCTGCGGGACAAATGTTTGCATGATCTGCAAATATTTGTTTCGTGTCTGGGTGCTTTCTATGTATAATATGTATGTATTTACAAAAAAAAATGTATCTATGTAGTGTAACAGTCATCTGGTTACCATAACACAAGCATTAAGTTGCTAAGCTTGGGACTAGATGACGCTGTGTGGAATGTCCAAGGATATTTATTTATTTATTTAAAATGGTTTCAATACAAAAGTTCAGATAATATTTTTGAATATAAGTGAGTATAATACAACTATTAAATGTCTGTATCCTCTGCACATATTTGTTTCGTGTCTGGGTGTTTTCTATGTAAAATATGTATTTATTTACAAGAAAAATTTATAACGTAATTTATCAGAAAAATTGCTAGCTATTTCAAGACTAACTAGTTTCCTCACAATGTTTTCCTACACCGTTTAGAACTCGTGTTAACGCATATAATATTTTCAAAACTTAAAAGTGCATTATAGAATTCGGCCGGGATTCGAACCCAAGTCTCCAACCAAATCTTCGGTTTGAATGTCGAGATACTATCCCACTCGGGCAACACAGCAAAAATCACAAGCAATACCACAGAATACACAATACCTCACATAAATATGAAGATATATATATACAGAATATCATGATCTTTATTTTTAGCAATCACGTCAGAGCAATTCTGGTCGAACGGTTTCGACTGTAGGCTTACGATCCGCAGGTCGCATGTTCGATTCCCACCCCCGCATCCCGTTGGGGACTTTTATAAGTTCAGCCAACTGCGTACTATCGGGGGCAGAATAAATTAGCATTGGAAGCGCTATGTTTCATTATAAATAATAGCGTGCCGAAAATGTTAATACATTTTTGTTTTTTAATCAATCATTCCTATTAGGATCTTACAAAATTGATTATCACTTACTCAAAAGAGAAAAATATATTTCATTTGTTTTTTGTTATTTTTTTTTTTTTTTTTTTAGGGTGACAAAGTAAGAAAACTAAAAGGAAGTACAAAAGACAAAGCAGTTTGGCAACCGGAAGTGAATGTTCTCCTTGATCTGAAGAAACGCCTGGCTGCGTTGCAAGCGGCGAAGTAAATTAGGTGGAATAAAACCTATTTATATATTTATTTATAATGTAATGATTTGGAGTTTTATTTATTTCCTCTATTATTTATTATAACTTTTGTTATATTTTTTTATTTATAGCGCCATCTCTAGAGCAAAAAGTTGCGCAACTTTCAGTACTATTCAACACTAGGTGGCGTTGCTAAACCTATGGGTCTGTGCTATGGGATTGGGTGGGACTTGTATGGTATTATAATAGGGCTCAAAATTATGTTAAAGTACAGCACATACAAAAGAGCTGTTGAGTTTCAAACTTAAAATATCTCTTATTTTCCTGGCAATGTTCACTCTTATCACCCACCGCAGCTGCGCAAGTGAAATGTCCGGAATGTCCAAAAAGTTATTAATAACAATAAAATGTTCCAGTAATGAAATGAAAAGCATGTCTGATTGATTAAAATTTTGGCGTATTTAACAAAAAAATTATCAACAATTGCAGTACCTACCCAGGCCACAGAGAATAATATAGTAGTATGTACCTACATAGTTGGTATTACCTTTTGGTACCTATCTAGTTACTCTACTCCACAAAACTCTACTCTGAGGCTGAGGACCCGTAAACCTATCTCAGAATCAGAACGAAATACCTACTGCTCCATGTCGACGGTGAAGTACCAAGAACTTCTATCTCAAAAAGTGCTACTTTACAGGAAATGAAAAAAACGTTTCACGCTTTTATTTCAATACTTTTTATTATTGTTTTAAATGTTTTTATTGAATAATTATATAACAAAAGTGATGGAATGTCTTATTATGCCCCCTTCGCTTCGTCCGGATAGAAGATGAGAGAGCGTCATCATTTACACCATATTTCTTCCAATTCTGCATAATTTTGTGGTATTTCATTTCCTTCTGCAATACATAATAACAATACCCTGCTTTTATTATCAGTTTGACAGTTGATATTTCGCAGAGAAATTATTTTCATTATCACTAGGCAGGTACGAGGTTATAAATGCATCTACCCTCACTTAACTTATCATTGCGTCGTCTACTTCGGTTGAAGCAACATCATTGGAATACAGTTTATGGATTCAGAGGTGAAAAGTGATTAATTTAATAGCAGCGGGTTGGTGCACCGGTAAGTGTACCTACTTACTTTTTAAGCGGATTTTCAACCTTTGAACTTGAACTCAATCATTTGATTGAGTATAATAAGTACCTACAATAGGCGAAAGTGACGGCTATGCCGAGCTATACCTAAGTCTTTAGCGTTTAAAGATTTGATAGACAGAGTAAATGTTGTAATTCTTAAGTGACATTCTCCTATAGCCTAAAGTTAGTGCTCCCTACCTAACTTTAACTAGTACCTATAGTATTATTTTATCTGTGGTGCTACTAATGTCGGGGGTCCTTCGTTCGTATGAACAAGTGCCCAACTCTGGCGAAGGAGTTTTTCAAAGGCCCCCTAAAGCCTCCGTCATGCATGGCTTAACGACTTTCAAAGCCGGGACCGACAATTTAACGTGCCCTCCGAAGCACGGAAGAGCATTTATTTCAGGGGTCCTGAAATTTTATGTTCGATATAGGTATTGCCTGAAGCTAGGGTTCCTAGTTTTCTATATTACCTACTCCTCTGAGACTGAGGTAACAAGTGGATATGTGAACATGAGTATTGGGGGCCCTAATATAAAATAATGTTCAAGCAGAATTCCATGCTCCATTGGAGTAAGCCTATTTGCATTGCAACCAAATGGTACTGGAAGTACCCTACCAATGGCAAGGCATGATTATACCAAGGAATCATACCAAATAACGTCGCAAAATCTTCACAAGAGGAAGTTAACTGGCAAGGTTTGCCAGTGGCTCAAAATTTGTTTGCTGACCCATTCTTACCTCAACGCTTTCAGGGTCTTAGTTGGGTGGGAGCCCTCTGTGCTAAAAAGCCCACAATAGCGCCTGAACTTGCTCTTTTGAGTAAACTACATAAGTTCGCTTATTCGGATTGGATGAGTACCTTTTCCGCATTTTAAGACCCAAAAGGCACACCAGGGTGTTGCTCTCATAAGACAGACCCAGAATTGAATCTATGTTATGACACGTCGGCGACGTATCAATCTTGGCAAGTTGAAGTTAATTGGCAAGGTTTGCCATTGACTCAAAATTTGTTTGCTGACCCATCCATACTTCAAAGCTCTCATGGCCTTAGTTGTTGGGAGCCCCCTGTGCTAAAGAGCCCACAATAAAAGAAGCAGATGCATCTGAACTTGCTCTTTTGAGTAGGTAAACTACAGGCACCCTAAAGGCACATAGAGCAACACCAGGGTTTTTGCTCTCTTAAGACAAACCCAGAATCGAAACCTTTATTATGACACGTCGGCGAGTCGTATCAATCAGATTTTAATTTTTTGCCATTCGGCTAAAAATCTTTCACCGGAGTCTATAACTGATCAAGCTACCTATATATTATTTTTCAACGGCAAACAGTTTCTGAAAGCAAACGATAACGTTCTGCAGCTGTCTTTCTGAAAAAGGTCCAGTATCATCATCAGATTCAACGTGAACGGTTTAACCTTTTACGCTAGTGCTCAGACACTATGGTAGACCAATTAAACGAAATAGAGAGAGAGTTCAGATACCTACTCACCTCTTTTAAGACTCTTTGACAGTGTCCATGTTGCTGACTGTTCATGGTGGTACTAAACAAAACGTTTATCTAACCAAATAAACAGAACCGGAGGTTCTGTTCAGAAAACTCAAAGGCCTTATGTTAGGTATACCTACCTATCATCGTTAAAATTAAAATAGGACTATTGGACTTCCAAAACAAAGCCATAAAAGAAAGTAGGTAGGTATACTCGCAGTCCTTTCGAGACAATGGCAATATGCGATAGAACAAAGTTTACTCGACGGGTAAACCAGGATCATTCCTTTTTCGTATCGATCCAGTAATAACTCGAAAAGAAGAGGTACAAATGACGCGAGGCGTCAATTTAGATTTAATAGAGGCTCTATTACTGAATAACAAATTTCTTTATCGAAACTTGTACTACATACTTAGGTACCTATTGTTGACAAAAGAAATATCCAAAATGAATCCATGAGAATCTTGGAAAAAGCAGACAACTCGGCGAGTTTTTGTCTTTCCTATATTTCTTGTCCCAAATCCGGATGGTACCCATCGACTAAAATTAAACCTGAACATATTACGTAAGCGAATTTATCAAGTTAACCAACATCCACCTGGTATCTATTCGGTAATGGTGTGCCAAAATTCCTTCAACCCGGGGACCGGGTTACCAAGATAGACTCTCTCAGGCATACTTCCATCGGCCTATATCACCCGTCCATCGAAGGTTTCTGAGATTGAGAGGAAGGAAGAATGTGGCAGATAACATCCGTACCTTTTATTTATATATTACCACAAAATAAGTATTGGTTGTCCAACCAATGTCAAATTGGTTGGCCAAACATCTGAGAAAGACAATTTTCTCCGAGCCATGCAATCTCAAAGTCTGTTACTGTTCTGAACACTTTATTAGACACGTTATAAAAACTGGGTTGAGCCGCAAGTCTATAGGTAGTAGTACCTACCTACTACCGTGCCGGCGGCCATAAGCGACTCAAATTAATATTTAGGAGTCGACGTGGATTTCTTTCAAAATGCCAAGAGCATTTCTCAATAGATTATTTCGTAAACAAACGAAAGTGAAAACTCCGCTAAATTCAGGTGATGCTCGATTACCTCAACTAAATACGTATTGTCGCACCGTTGGGCAGACTTAATTGCAGGTTGATCCAAAATGCATTGTAAATACGACATAAGTAAGAGTAAGTTGGAACTCGGTAGTTCTCATTCCTTAGAAAATTCTAAGCGAGCTTCACTGGTGAAAAGAGGCGATTTATCAGAAATCGCTTATCTATTAGGTACCATACCCCAAACATCAAAACTTTTCTAGTAGGTTACCAATGCATCCGATTACGGATGAGTGAAAAACCAATACTGGAATTAGCTCAAGCTTCCCAAGTAAATAAAATGCCCCAGCATCTTCCATTTAGTTAGCCTACCTAAATGGAACAGTTCAACACTCGAACTTGGCACTTAGACTGGCAAGTCCTAATTTATCCAAACTCAACAACGGAACAATATGTCATGGTAACACCTCTTTGAAGACCTTATGCTATGAGCCCTAGCAAATCCCTTACAAATAATAAACTTACACAAGGTAAGGTAGGTTCCTACCTACTCTTGGATACGACAACAAATCGGTCTCCATCGAAAGCCAAGAATTTAATACTGGAGGTTTGGTTGGTACCTACACTATGATAAAATCTACTTAAAGATTGGTCTCCCTATTGATATTATTATTGATTCTAGCGACTTGCTGTATCAGTTTATAGATAATTACATAACATTATCTATAAACTTCCACTAAATCCTACAGGTCAAACTGTAGCTAGATATCTACTTGGCTCACCTGCATAAAGATCTTCATCTCTCTTAAAATTACTTAGGTATAACACATTTTTAGTACCTACACAAATCGGATATTTGCACTATCTAATAAACATTATTATCTCCAGACTAAATTTAGTCCTGAAACATTTTTCAAAAAGATTTTTGTTTAAATCGCCTTGGAAAATTCTGTAAAAACATATTGTCCTACTTGGAATCCAAGTGTTCTTGTAGATTACATGGAATAATAATCCACATAATGTGTCTTTGTTTGAAGCACCATACAAAGCTTATTAGCCTAAATTTGGATCAAAACCGATAGTAAAGCTAATTTTCAACAGGGTGGAAACTTTTTCAGAACACTGGTTCTGAAAGCGGGTATTTGTCCTAGTTTTTGGATACCTGCGACTTGTAATTACTTAAGTAACCTCGTAGAGGTCAACTGTTACATTCTGAAATGTTACATTCTGAACTGTTTTTAACTGTTTTTACTTGTTTGTAATATAAGATTAACCAGCCTCTAAGACAATTATTACATCTTGGATTAAACCCGTAGTTACCTAAGAAGACTGTTATAGAAGCAACACCAGGTAGTAGGTACCTGTCTGTATTCTGTATGTGTACTCTACCTATATGTACATACTAGGGTCTTTGTGGAACCCTTTAACTTTTTAAAAGTATTATATTAGATGAAATCTTGACTAAAGGTAACAAGCATCGTAAAACAATTGAAAACTTTTTACAAAAAGAAATACAATTAAAGTAAGAGACAATGGAAATCAGTATATTATCAGATTTTTCAACCACTCTCCTATACCTAAACAAAATTTAACATTCATGTGAATTATTGTTGTTTTGTTAAAAGATTATTTAGTTGATTCCTAAACTTTAAATTAGGTATTATACTATTCATTACTTCCTAAGTATTGTCGTACCGTGTTGGGCCGACTTCATTGCAGGTTTTGCAATGAAATCCTACTTTGTGCATCAATTTGATAAAAGTACCTACCTAGTTACAGATTGTTCTTGAAATAAATAGCCTAGCAAGTGAGTGGCTAAGCTAAGTAGCGTAGCTATAATGATTTTCAGTATTCTACCTAAAATATGTGTGACATACCTACAGCTACACATCTATAGCATTCTTATCACCAGGCGAAAACAAACAGGTCTCATCTTCTATCCGGACGAAGCGAAGGGGGCATAATAGAACAATTTAACATAAAATGAAATTGTTATTATGCTCCTGAAGCTTCGTCCGGAGTACTTAAATGCTGCCTGATGAAGATGAGACGCAATGATAAGTTAAGTGAGGGTAGATGCATTTATAACCTCGTACCTGCCTAGTGATAATGAAAATAATTTCTCTGCGAAATATCAACTGTCAAACTGATAATAAAAGCAGGGTATTGTTATTATGTATTGCAGAAGGAAATGAAATACCACAAAATTATGCAGAATTGGAAGAAATATGGTGTAAATGATGACGCTCTCTCATCTTCTATCCGGACGAAGCTTCAGGAGCATAATAACAATTTCATTTTATGTTAAATTGTTCTATTTTACTGTGACATTTCGGGATTTTGAATTAGATGTAGATAGGAGAGATTGCTTTCCACTAAGAGACAAAACTTGTAATAATTCTGTAGATAGAGGATATTTTGGTAAGTATTTATTTAGTTATTTTTTTTTTATTTATTTAATTTAGTTATTTAGGTTCAGTACTTACAAAATTATTATACCGTAGGTAAAAGTTTGTAGTAGGGTCAAGTCAAAATTAGTAGATCAGTGGGGTACATACAGCGGATATCACTCAAAACAGGCAGACCTTGTAGTTTTAGCTGTAATGTGTTACTGAATAAAGAATGCCCCCCGATTATATTTAAGGCTTTCTCGCGAAATGCTCACGTGGGCTATGTGGGGACAGGAGGTAGTCACTTTTCGTCCAGTGCGTGCCAAAAATTTATAAACGCGTGTTGGTGGATCTTTTGTTTATATTTTTTAAAGGACTGTAAATCTAAAAGTTGTTTTGCTATTTGAACATGTTTGCGTGCCTTTAGATGACAGTATTAGAGTCCACCTTGTTGGTTTAATTGTTAAATGTTCGGTTCTTTTTTCTAAAATGACTGATAGGTTAACAGTGGATCAGATCTATGTACTGTGTACCTGTTCCACTTATTTACATGTAAAACAATGCTAATAAATGATCATCTTATGATCAAGATGCTATCATCAGTTATTAAAAGTCCACTAATGGACAATAAAGCATTAAAGTATACATTTCTAGAACATTTGCGATTCACTTCATATTTCGACATGGGTATAGTTTTATGTAGGTATGTGCAGGTATTGCACGTCATGAAGTGACTGATCGGTATGGGGATACTTACTTCTAGTATCGTGTGTCACTTGTATGTTCAAGATAATTATAATAGGGAATTAATTACGTAAATTTTGCGTTCATCTTTAGTAATACGAGCTTTGATGATGAAGGTGATGTACTTACCACATCACCTTCAAAAATTACTAAAATGTTTATTTTTTATATCGTTCAATTTTTATTTTTGGCTTATGACTAAGTTATAATGCATAAACCATTTTAAACATAATGATATCATAAGATAAACATAGAATAATGCCCTTTATTACCCATAAAAACTCCTAGATTGATTGTGTACCACGTTGTGATTCAGTGTAGACCACCATGTTATAACTGTTAACATTTAGTGTTTGGACTCTGTAGGAGTCGCAAACTAAGCAGTCTTTTTAATCAATATTTTCTTAATAAGAAAATGCCTATGTCTTATGAAAAACAGAACCATAATGTGGCTCCTATGCTGCCAAGTGGCTTGTAGGTACACAGTGAATCAAATATGGGTTTTTTATAAAAATCAGTCGACCCGTTTTGTATTTTAGGTTCCAACATGACAAATTTCCTTTAAGAAGGATAATGACACTATGCATTAGCCAAATTTAAAGTAATTCCGTCTTACAGTTTTTGAGCTATCGAAGACAAAAAAAGTGATCCACTGTAGACCACTTGACCCTAAATTATTTGTAAAGTAAACATTAAATAGTGATTACATTTACCTTACTTATAGATCCACTATAAAATATGATTTAAACTTAAATAACACTTTTTCACTATTAGCCATCTAAACTAGTTACAACTTGCCAAACACGGGTCGGGTTGCAACGTTACTACTTTTACTTCAATCAATAATAAACAATATTAACTTCATCTCTTTCTAAAGCGATTTGACAATAATAATATCACCATGTCTTCTCTCCAGAGTAAAATAATACTGAAAATTGCTGTAAGGTGAAGACGTCATGCTAGTAGATAGCAGTTATTGGCAGCAATAATATCGTCACTTAACTTAGAAGGTATTTTCAGAGCTGAATATTTTAAAAATTAAGAACATAATCAGTCCTGGTGTCTTCACGAGTATGTGAGGTGCCTAATTCTACGTTCGAAAATGCAATAAAAAAAAAAACGTAAAAAGTGAGATAGGAGTTCTTGGTACTTCACCGTCGATGTGTCTTTGTGTAGTACCTATAAATACACAAAGACACAGCAGCCTTCATAAAAAAAGGCTCAGACAGGATGCGTTAGCATCCTAGTAGTCTGTGGCTCAGACAGACCACTTAACTAATACAATGACCCTGCAACAATGGCAAACAAAACAATAGTATTGGTTTGTTTGGTGTCTTTTATTTATTGCTCTACTAATCTTATGAGCTTACGGGTAAACGGGTCAGCCCCGTAGGTATGCAAATTGTCTTTTTTTTTATTTTTTATTTGATTGATATCTTGACATCAATGACTGATGATTTGATGACTGACGATATGTATAAGACCTAATGGATCGAAGCTTGATCAAAATGTGGAGTGGATTTGTCACAAAGATTTGTCAGTGTCTAATATTCAGTGTGATGTGATTCAGTGTTGTGTTGATTTGATTTAGATTATTTGGAAAATTGGAAGTTTTTTCAATTAAAAACTTATGCAGCCCCTGCTGTGCAGCTGCAAAAATTCGGCTAAATGATGGTGCTGGGCGTAGAACACTTCAGCCGAATATGTAGAGCGTGTTTATGTGAATCCACCAATATGAAACCTTTGTTTACAAACCTTGAGAATGGCGAACAAAGTTTACATAGTTTATTCAATTTGGCTGCTGATTTGAGCGCTACAATGGAGGACGCGTTACCAAAACAAGTTTGTAGTGAATGTGAGATGGTGTTACTTAGAACAGAACACTTTAGAAACCGATGTAAAGCCTCCGATACGCTATTGAAGAATATAATCAAAGGCTCGTCACAGGATCAGTATTTTGATACTTTCTCTGAAAGTTATACAAATGATGTTCGTATTAGGTTGGCTATTGATAAAAGTTCGAATTTAGAGGTCCAGGATGATAGAAAAGACGCTATTGAATTTTCCCACTTGAATCCTGAAAGTAGCGAGAAACTCGAAAATACTGCAGCAGATATAAAAATAGAAACTTCTGACGGTGATAAAGAATTCGAAACTGATTTTGCAAATAGCGAGCCACTGGATACAACACCGATAGAGCTCAAAGAAGAAGAAAAACCCACAGAAAACACAACGAAATTATGGAAAAACAAGAAAAAAACAAAAAACATAGAGTTCTCATACATCACTTACCAATTTTCGTGCAAAAAATGCGACATTCCCTTCGAAGATTTGACAGCATGGGAGAATCATATTAAAAATCATCCAACAAAAAAGAATGAAATCAAGACTGATGGAAGAAATTTTAAATGTTCTTTATGTTTCCGACAATGTAAAACGAAAAAGACTTTAACAAAACACATGAAACTTCACGAAGAGACGGACAACATAAAATACTCGTGTGATAAATGCAAACGAGAGTTTAAATACAAATCATTCTTGGAAAGTCATGTCATATCCGTCCATATGCATAATAATTTCACTTGCCATGTTTGTAATGACAAGTTTGATAGCAAAGAAATCTTAGAAGCCCATATCGACAGTCATAAAGAGAAAAAGAAATATCCATGTAATATTTGCGGTAAAGCGTTTATAATGCTTTGTACTTTAAAAGACCATATAAGAAAGCATACTGGGGAAAAGCCGTTCTTATGTTCAACTTGTGGCAAAGGATTTAGTCAAAAGACCAACTTAGCTCAGCATACTCGACGGCATTTGGGTGTTAAGCCTTTTAAATGTAATATTTGTTCAAAAGGGTAAGTTATTATGAGTTCTTCATCATTTTGTTGGCTACTAACACATAAGATTAAGCAATAGCTCATTTATACATTAATTTATCCTGCACAGCCAATATAGAAAAGTTTTCCTTCCCTTTGCACTTGTTAAAATCTTTTCAGAACAAAAATTTGATAAAATCTTATTGGAATTTCTCATTCTTTATATTATGCTAGCTGCGCCACGCGGTGTAACCCGTGGGAATACCGGTATTAAAAGTAGCCTATTTACCAGAATTGCTATACCCTGAATTTAATTCATTCAAATCTGTCCAGCCATTTGATAATAATTAGTTAGGAAGGGGCAAAGTGTGGATTCAAGCACAAGACATCCTACAAAACGAAGAGGTGCTTTTGCCCAGCTCTGCAGTATTACAGTACCGAGTATTGGTCTAGGTTTTAGGGATGTGGGTTCGGAGCCCGACCGTGCATCAATTTATTACATACAGAAATGTACTACTCCAACCGTTCTAATGATAAAACATTATTTACGGGTATTTATCGCTATTTACCTTTATTTAATGTGTTCTAATCCCGAATGTTTAAAAAAGTCAACCATTCTATTCCAGCTTCGTTTCCAAAGGTGAGCTCGACGCTCATAACCGGAAGCACAGTGGCGCCCACCCATTTGTTTGCGACGAATGTGGCAACGGTTTCACCACATCTAGCGCTTTAGTGAAACACCGACGAACACACACCGGAGAACGTCCGTACCCCTGCGATCTTTGCTCCATGAGATTCGCAGCCTCAGGCACTTTAAAAAACCACAGACGGACGCACACGGGCGAGAGGCCTTTCCAATGCGCTTTGTGCGACAAAGCATTTGTACAACGAACAGATTTAATGAGCCATATTCGCTGTCATACGGGCGAACGGCCTTATGTGTGTAACCAGTGTGGACAGGCGTTTAGAAAAGCAGCCGCGTTGAAAAATCATTTGAAAATGCATGGGAAGGAAATGGGCGGGATGATGCCGGGTGTCAATGTGCTTTTGAATATGCATGATAGTTGAGTTATTAAGTGCAGGTGCACTGGATAGTTTAGTGCCATGATTATACGTCTATTCTCGTTGTCCCCTTGACGGGGACAGCGGAAAGTCATTTTAATTATTTCCCGTTGTCCCCGTAACGTAGATTCAGCTAACGGGGACAACGGGAAGTAAACATTTCACGTGTTGTTGTCCCCTAAACCCACCCTAAACGATGGGGATATGGTGTGGCTACTTTGTTCATGCCTGCTCAGTAATCCCTGGTAATGTAATTTATTATGAAGTATCCAAGAATCGCCTTAAGTAATGTACCTAATAGTGGCAATTCTGAGTGTCGCAAAAGCTAAACTAAGCTAACTAAAATTGTTGCCGTCCCTTTCATAGCGATGGAAATAAAAAGGACGGCAGAATTTTAGTTAGCTTAGTTTAGCTTTTGCGACACTCCGAATTGCCACTAATGTTTTATCCAATTATCAAAAATACCAATGACGGTTGCTAAAACATCTGTTGTATAATTTATTTTATTATTTATTTCCGATTAATTTATTTAATTGTGGGCATGTACCAAATAATTGCTGGTCAATTAATGCAGTGGCATTCCAACCCATTTTTGGGACCTTTTTATACTAGGTAGGTACCTACCGAGGTAGGTACTGCATTTGAAAGGAATCAATTTGTTTGACTTTTTCAGAATTTTAGTTAATACTACTCTACTCCTTGCAATGTAAGATTTTTATTTTATTTATAAACATGGTTACTATTTAGTAGTCTATGAGTAAGACTCGTGTGTCGTGTGTTTATGTACCTATTTTAAATTATAATTAATTTTAAGTAAGTTTTACTCTTTATGAATGCACATCGGGACGGGGCATGCAAAGGATTTTACTGTTTTACCAATAGATATTCAAACGTAACATAATGGTAATACGATATAAATTGCTATGCTTGCCGTGGTAAAAATGTAAAATAGTTTGCCATGCCGCCGTCTCGGTTTGCGTTCACCTTTATTGTGTATTAAAACCTTATTTATTAAATTGATTTAAACCACATACAATCAATGCTTTTATTATCTACTGGGCTATAAAATAATGTTGAGTCGCAAGAGCAAGAGAACAATAGTTTCAAAATGGGATTTTTATTAAGTGAAATGGCAATACAACACGTCAGATGTCAATTCTTAAAAGTTCAGTAGGTATTAACAAGTGTTTTTATTCTCTTTGGGTATCAACCTACCCACTTGTTAAAAAAAAGTCAATTTCAAAATGTATTTATTCAGTACGATCGTTTAGACTTTGACATGTCACGTTCTTAAAACTAGGGGATTCTACTGCCTTCCAATGTATTTTTATT
The DNA here is from genome assembly GCA_963582015.1 of Xanthorhoe designata. Taxonomy (NCBI): domain Eukaryota; kingdom Metazoa; phylum Arthropoda; class Insecta; order Lepidoptera; family Geometridae; genus Xanthorhoe; species Xanthorhoe designata. The sequence goes on along the minus strand of OY757056.1, from coordinate 4,444,242 downwards.
ATTTTTCAGAATTTTAATTACGTGTAATTTTTGTCTATTTAGGACAGAACTGAATCCTTTTTTACAGGGATTACCCACCGTACACCTTTTTCTATCATCGAATTCATCGATATACTTTAATTTAATACCTACTTCTCCTTGCGACTTATCGCCAACGAATACCTACCAACATTTTTTCTGTTTCTATAGCAAAAGCTAGGCTAGGGCTAGTGTTTTAAGTAAAAAAACAAATCAATTCTAAAAATTTAAAATGTAATTTAAATATTTTATTCAATTTCTAAATACACGCTACTAATATTAGGTACATCAATTTTGGAATAAAACTTAATTAAAAAGAAGAAAAATGCAAAATGAGTAGGTACTTACATTTCAACCATACATCGGGTACCTATTATTTGTTGAGTAAATAATATGTTTGATTATAATAATACAATGGGGACAATTCTGAGTGTCGCAAAAGCTAAACTAAACTAACTAAAATTATTGCCATCCTTTTTATTCCCATCGCTATGAAAGGGACGGCAACAATTTTAGTTAGCTTAGTTTAGCTTTTGCGACACTCAGAATTGCCACTAGTGGCTAACAGCTAAGTAGGTACATTGTTTGATACAAGGTGCATTGTACTTATTTGAATGTTTATGCCAAAACCCCAATACAAATCTTATGAGATGTTCTATCTGAATCGGAATTCGGTCGTTATAATGCGCTAATTATTAAATTTTAAAGAAGTCATAGCTGTCTGTTTGAACGTTTTGGCATAACAAATGATTTATTAGTAGAAAAATATGGTAACTTTATATTTAAAAGAAGTTACAATCTATTTGTAGTTTATATATTTTACAGTGTTAAACCACACTTAAGTATTTCATATAAATGAAAAATCTTACTAGAACTTAACAACTCCGACAGGATTCGAACTGGTACTGTAGCCTAGTGGTCAGGCAGCTCGGATTAAGAGCGATCGCTTGTATCTCAGGTTCGAACCTGCCGTAGCTGTTTACTTTAGTAAGATTTTTTATTTATACAATATATTTTAACAATATTACCATTCAAGTTTCGATTGATGTCCCTACATTTTTTAACTAAAGTTGATGTAGGTAGTTTTGCAGCTAAAAACATTTTTGATTTGAACGTTCAGTTTTCAAAAACATTACATTATGTATTTGATTGATGATTAAATTACAATAAACTACACTGCAAAATGCATTATTATCTGCACATACATTCACACTTACCTACATTTTAATTTAGAAGTTTAAAACTATTCTATCCTGTTTTACACAATACTAGCTTACTTGCCCGTGGCTTCGCTCACGTGGTACCTAACTTGATAAAATATAGCCTATGTTCATTCGGAAAGTCTAAGCCTCAGAATAGAGACAGAAGGTGCCATCAACTGTCATTGCAAGACGCACGCTGAGTCCAAATACAAGACAAGCATCCCCCGCCCGCCGCACTTCCCACCCGCGTAATGCGGCTAGCTTAGACATAATGCCCGTTTTTGGGGTAAACATTGAGAATATTGAAATTTGGAAGTGTGATATTATGATAATAATATTAAAATCTAAATTGTCCTTTTCCATATTTATGTATTAACATATACCTGATAATCTTAAGTAGGTAATAGAGAAGTTCTTTAAGTAAATGAAACACGGTTAAGATGTGATTAAATGAGTATTATACTGATTAAAATTGGACGAAATATATTTATTTAGTTATTAGAGCCGCCATTGCACTTGACACCGGAAGTACAATATTATTGAATGAGATATTAATATAATAATATTAATTATTAATTATTATTACAATATTATTTAATTTAATGAGACTAGCCTAACTACGACTAACTATAAGTTTTTATGTAATACGTTATTTGGAAACGCTTCTTTCCTAAGTCTTTTCAAACCGCATTTTGTCTCATAAATATATTTCTCCGCAAAATGCATTGAACAAACTACGCTTCGCTTTAAAGGTTTCCAAAACTCTTCTAGCCGTGCTCTTTGTATAATTTTTGTCCACTCCGTTTTCCTTTCTTCATCAGCAGGGAAGCTACAGTTTTAACATAATTTCATACACCCCTCCCTGTTCCACTCTCACACACACCACAAATATATAGACTACAAGCCTTCTCGCCCGCGGTTTTTCTCGCGTGGTATCTACCTTGGTAAAATGTAGCCTATGTTCATTCGGAAAGTCCATGCCATATGCATCTCGCTGTAGCAAATCGGTGTCAAATCGATCAGTGAAAGAATTTTTGAAATCGGATGAGTAGTTTCGAAGATTACCCCAAACATACAAACAAACAAACAAACAAACAAACCAACTTTACCTCTTTATAATATTATTATAGAATACCTATTATGAAATTCTAACATTTCTGTATAATAATAAAAAGTAGGGAAAATCAAAATTCTTATACTGGCAACATTAACAAGATGGACGCATCATTCTCTATGACAATTACAAACGAAACAATTTATTCAATATTTCAATAAGATGTTAGGTAAATGCGTTACATAGCACGTGAAATGTAATCCCATTCTTTCTACTTTTTTGCCCCGCTGCATTTTTGCATGTGGGAACAACACAAGACGGCATAACAAAATAAAATCGAAGTCGACTATGCGGTATGACGTTCAAAAAGTGACTGATCGGCTGCGCGTAAAACTACTCTGTTTTAGCCAAGTTTTTGTGGCCTCAGTATTAGGCGCAAAAACTACTTCTGGTTTTTTCTCCTATTCTGAGGTCTAAGCTACAAATTGGTGAAAGAATTTTTGAAATCGGATGATTAGTTTCGGAGATTACCCCAAACATACAAACAAACAAAGTATAAATAACTTAAGCCTATTCTACCGTTATTTCTATCAATAAAAAACTTCTTTTTTTTATTAGCAAGGGCTAATAAGGCTCAAATCACACCGAGACTGCAGCGAAGCGGCTACAGTTTCATAATATTAAAATCTCAGTGTGTGTTAAGCCTTATTGCGTTTATTTGTTGTTATCTGATTAGCAAGACAACGCTGTCGATTCAGATGTCGCCAATACTAAACTTAGGCCTTTTACATCTTTACTAGATGATTTATACAGAGTCAGGAGGCAAGCTTTTGCCTACACTTAACGGGACACTGTAGTGCCTGGGACATTGTTGAGATGGAATAGGCTGGTTACATTGGTTTGGTTTAGGTGCTGGGCAAGCCTATTCCAATACTAAACTAAACTAATTTGACAACACTAAAATTGATGCCATCCTTTTTATTTTGATCGCTAGGAAAGGGACGTCAACATTTTAAGTGCTGTAAAATTAGTTTAGTTTAGTTTTGGCGACATCTTGACACCATTACCTAGTACAATTCCAAATTAAGAATGTTAAGATTTATAAAATAAATTGCTTAGCTTAGCGGAAATTTTAGCCTCTAGAACAATTTTATTTATAAAAATAACGGCAATAACTACATAGGTACTAGTGGCAATTCGGAGTGTCGCAAAAGCTAAACTAAACTAACTAAAATTAATGTCATCCTTTTTATTCCCACCGCTATGAAAGGGACGGCAACATTTTTAGTTAGTTAAGTTTAGCTTTTGCGACAATCCGAATTACCACTAATGTCTGTACTTTAGGCATAGGGTAACAGTATCTTGGCCGGGTCTAAATCTAATTGGGTTTTACAGAGATCGAAACATTCATCTTTATAGCCTGATTTCTTATTCATAAAACATTAATGCACATTTGTATAAATTAATTACTATCTTCTACCATGTAATAAAAGTTCTTCTTCTTTCTTATTTTGGCTTCGCCGGCTTTTGCCACGCATTTAGCCACTACCATGTCAAAATAATTCAAGTTAGTAAAGTCATGTCATAGTCAGCGTCAGTAAAGATGTGGGTTCTTTACTGAAGCAATCTACAGACTTTTTGAGAGAACTCGAAATGCAATGATATTCTGTTTTGGTGTGTTCACCAAATATTTTTGTAAGCAAAAACATCAACATAATCAAAAAGTCAAAATATAGGTATGTTTATGTAGATGTAGAAATAAATGTAGATGATGATTAAATCCACGATTACATGTTTTTTTTTATAAAAACATGGTGCGTGCGTCTATCCATAGAATTTTCGCATTTTCTATGAATAAAAAATCAGCATCAACAGTCACACTGTCTTAAAACTAACTATAAGTAAGTAAATATTGATATTTCCGTTAGGTATACTAGCCGATTTTTCAAACGCAAAATAACTAACTTTGATGCGATGGAATTTTGTTGGTGAACGCACACCGGGACGGCATGGCAAAGGATTTCACATTCTTACCAATAGATATTCAAACGTATCTTTATGAAATACGACATAAATTGCTATGCTTGCCGTGAAATCCCGCGGCATATCTTTTGAATTTTAATTTGTAATTTAAAAGCATAGCAATTTATGTCGTATTTCCATAACGATACGTTTGAATATCTATTGGTAAAAATGTAAAATCCTTTGCCATGCCATCCCGATGTGCGTTCACCTTTATCTGTCAAAATGCGAAACTATTTTCACAGAGATAACCGTCACGTTTGAAAATTCAGACCTAATACAACTAAAATGAATTTAGAATAATTTTAATATCTTCGACCCTGCAATACCATGAATTTATAAAAAAAAAATCAAAATCCCGCTTTGCCCGAAATATCTACTGTGATTTTTGAGAGATTTTACCTTTGATTCAAATCAATTAATTTTGCCGTAGTTTTTTATAATAAATTCATGGTTTTGCCTTCAAGCTCTATCAGTCCATTTGAGCCCAATTTTTCAAATTCATCCTAAACCAAGTATCACATCAAAATAACATATTATAATCTATTCCTATTTCTAAAAAGACTTAAATAACTGAAAAATGATAAGATTCCCTGGTTATAATCGCCCATATTTTATTTAAGTTTTTTATTGCAAGAAACGCAATGTACAAAAAAGACAAAGGTAGGTATTTTACTATCAAGAAAAACCTACATTTTAAAGTGTAGAAACTTTTTTCTTTTATTTTTGATTCTGTGTCTTCATTATTTGAGACGGTAATTTTTTTGTAGCAAATCACTCTGCTCAACATTTTATCTAGATATTTCACTATCTACTTACACAAATACAATGTTGGTACAGTAGTGTAGCGCTAGTTATACAAATTAGACAACAGTGTTTATAGGAACTCAGTGCGTACACATAATTTTTACGTTATTCGAATTAATAAAAAATAACAGTGCGTAAACACAAACGCGGGAAATACTATCTAATTTTGACACCTTTTTTCATACGTCAGTTGATTTTGACAATAAACTTTTTAACCAAAAAGGTTTCACATTTTGTCGTCGAAAAGACAAAACGCGTGTAAATATCCGGTAAATAATTTACCGTAAAAGGGCGGGAAAACAAACGTCAATTGATTTTGACAGCAACTTTTTTATAACCATAGTCTTTCACTGTCACATGCGGGAAAATAGTTAGATTATGACACTTTATTATTACTTATTCTTATTTTATCGTATTTTCTACTGACTCCGTTCAATAGAGGTGGAGAGAGGCGACATTTTCTCCTTGTTCTTGCATTGGCTGGCGTTGCTGCCCGTGTTTAGTGATCCCGACCAATCCCCGAGCTGTGAGACCGGTCGGTAGAACTTTGTCGACGTTCGGTTGAAGATCGGCAGGAGTTCGTTCGCTTCGTTTGTTAGCGCCTGTAGAAAACAAACAAAAACAAAGTTATTTTAGGCTACGAACACACTAAAACTGACGTCAAATTTTTCATAACTTCGTCTTTGACGTCAAAAGAAAAAACGGATAGAATACACAGTTTCAGTGTCATACGAATTTCAACTTTATTTTTATTACTATAATACTTATTATCGCATGAGAGACTCGACCGAGTCGCGCGAATGCCCGCGCCGGCGCCGCGGGAATTCCGGCGCATTCAAATACGCGCCTTCTCTGCGATAATAAGTATTATAGTAGGTAATGAAAATAAAGTTGAAATTCGTATGACACTGAAACTGCGTTCCGCTTCGCTGCTCTTCGATGCTCTTTTGGTGTGAGTTGAGCCTTATGGTTAAAGTTGTAGTGTTGAAGTTACCTTGAGGTATATAACCGCGTCCGTGCCGTGTCCCTCGCACGACATCAGCAGCAAGTCGCCGTGGAAATATCTCGCGTACAGACGAGATATAGGCAGACCGTAGCCGTAACCTATCAACAAACATGCACAAATAAATTATTATTATTAGCCCAATGTGTCCCACTGCTGGGCAAAGGCCTCCCCTTGGTCTCTTTTCTCATGTACAAATAAAAATAAAATGTAATACACACATAAGCCTTACATTTATAGTGTCAGGAGGTAACTTTTGTCTATACCTAACGGGACATAATACCTGGAGAACATACAAACATTTGTCACGTGGCCGGGTATCGAACCCGCAACCTCAGAATCACTGCTGGAGAATCTACTTTTAAATAAAAAAACTGCATTCACATCGGTCCACTCGTTTAAGAGCACACACAAACACACAGCGGTTAAACTGAGAACACCCCTCCTTTTATGTTAGGGGTAAAAAAACTCAGTTTGCCCCCAAAAAGGGGTAATTTGTACTTACCAGCTAACGGCACAGTGTGCGAGTCAGATTTGGAAGGTTGTGGCGCCGTACTGTACATGTACTTGAAGAGTAGGTCTGACACACTGCGGGGAATGCCACCGCCTCGGTCTGACATCTAGAACAAATGTTTAATAATAGTTATATAGGGGATTAAGGGGGTCTAACCAACACCTATCAGCCAACCAACAAACGAAGCTCTGATGCAAAACTCGCCACGACGCACTGGCCAGTGCGGCGTTTTAAGGCTATATCCCACAGTAGAGGGTCATACCCTTAAACTTTAAGGGTATGACCCTCTACTGTGGCTTTTTTTTTAAGGCTTAAAGGATGGTTTTAGGCATTTTACCATGCCCTTAAAAGGTTACTTTCAGGGATTCTGCCCTCAAATCGTTAAGCTAAGTTCAATTTCAGGGTTTCTTACCCCTATGGGGTAAAGTATTACCTTAACCGACACATCTTCCCGCCCCGATACGATGTTGACGGTGATGGGCGGCGGCGAGCTCTCGTGCGTCTCCATGACGGCTCGCATCGCGTTCTTGAACAACTCGAACAGCATGTGGTAGAGATGTGAGGGCACGTATACCACGGGCATTGGGCGTGAGCTGGGCACTGGAAGATAAATATACATTAAAATACTATTGTGATATTGATTAGATGGAAACTAAGTAAGATTACCTTATGATTGGTTTCACAAACGGAACATTTCGTTTTTATTTAATTCCTTTGTAATTAACGTAATAATGAAACAAATAGGCGGCGGCGTAGTTTGAAGCATACAGACACCTTAAGTGTAAGAGGTTTATAATGTGAGATTACATTTATATTGTTGGTGTTCCCAATATAAACGACGTAATGTAAAACACATACGTCATACCTCAATTTCACTCCTAAATTACCAGAAAAACACACATCTCTATGCTACAGTCGCTTTTAAAATTCACCCTTAAAAGAGGGTAAAATAAAAAAGGACCCCCTTTTAGGGGTAAAATAATTTACCCCTTTTTACCCCAATAATCATCCCCTAACTTACCTCCATGTTGCAACAGCTCTAACTCCGGGCTGGCCAGGTAGTATCTATCGCACAGAAACCGTGCGTTTTCATAGGCATCTCTGACCACGGCTGCGACGTCGCACGCCGGGTCGATGGATCCAATATGGCGGCCGCCCGTGCCCATACCGTTGACGGACGCCTGCCGGCTGCCTAGCGCTTGCTCGCCGAATAGTAATGCTGGTAGTTAGATAAAGAAAAAAACTTAATAAAAAATATGACCACGAGTGTATTCGCAAAATGCGGTAGACATTATTATTTCAGATCTTTAGGCATTTAAGAAATAAAGTGAAAGAAAGAAAGAAAGAAAGAAAGAAAAATCATTTTGTTTCGGATCACTTAAGTTTCGTTTTACATGCTAGGTGATTCTAATGCCTGTTCTAACGCGACTCCCTACACCAGGGAAAGAATCAGGCAAGAACCTGGTGGTGTGGGCCTAGCTTTTTTTTAAAAGCGATCCCTTAAAAATCTAAAATAATCTAAAGTCAAGCTTCAGTGGGAAGCCAGTCGAACAAAGTAAGGCATGTCAAAGAAATTAAAAGTAATTGTAAAGTTAACAAAACAACACCTCAACAAAATGTTGTCTGGCAAATTGTCTCACGTTGGTAGTAAATCAAAGTGCTTGACGGTGGTACGTTACGATAATAACAATAATAATTTAAGTACTCGTATTTATTAATCACTGTAAACAAAAATACAAAGAGCAAGCAATTAAAAAAGCAGGGCAAATGATTCTTTAGGTCAAGCCTGTATCGCGGAAGTCAAAGTGAGTTTTTATAATAGCACAAATGGTTCAGGTACTCACTGTGCTGGTTGATGAGCATCCGGATGGATATCCGGCTCATGTAGAATCTGTCCAGGAAGTATTGGATGGAGTTCTCGATACCAGCATCCACCTGGAAAGAAATCATCGCATTGAGGAATTGTTTCACCAAATAAATCTTACTAATATTTTAAACGCAAAAGTTTGTAAAGATAGATAGATAGATATAACATTTATTTGGAGAACACAGAGCACAGACGAACATTACAATGTAAAAACAGGAAGGGAGACAGACAGTAGATTTAAAAATTGTAGGTAAGTAGGTTTAAAGCACTCAGCTATATTTACCGCGCTAGAGAACCAAGAAATTCCAAAAACTTACGTACATCTTCTTAAAAATATTTATAATATCAGTTCAGCAGATATCAAACTTAATCATTCAGGATCACATTTTTCAATTGATAGAGGTGTCAAACAGGGCGACCCACTCTCCCCAAAATTATTTACTAGTACTCTTGAGGAGATATTTAAAAAATTAACAGAATCATGGTCACAAAAAGGTATTGTCATCGGCGAAAAGAGACTAACGAACCTGCGCTTCGCGGACGATATCGTTCTCTTCGCCCCGACTGCGCCCGATCTACAAAGCATGCTTCAAGAACTAAGCTCGGCAAGCCTTGAGGTTGGATTGATGATGAATCGGTTAAAAACACAAGTAATGACCAACAGCACCAAACACAAGATCGAGGTGGACGGGCAAGAATTGCACTACGTCAATGAGTATATTTACTTGGGCCAGCTAGCTTCATTCGATAACAGGCAAGGTAAAGAGATCGATCGCCGCATCGACAACGCCTGGAGAAGCTACTGGTCCATGAAAGAGCTGATGAAGGGTACCCTTCCAATATCACTAAAGCGAAAACTCATTGACATGTGCATTCTGCCCGTTCTTACCTATGGTGCGCAAACTTGGTCCTTAACCGAGTCTCAAAAATCCAAACTCAAGGTGTGCCAAAGAGCTATGGAGCGCAGCGTGCTAGGGGTGAAGAGGACAGACAGAATCCGTAATACATTCTTACGCGAAAAGACAGGGATCGCAGACGTCGGAGACAAAAGTGCAAAACTAAAATGGTGTTGGACCGGACATGTCAGCCGTATGAGCATGGACAGGTGGGCAGGAGTCGTCACACAATGGGTGCCTGCAGATGGGCGACGGAGCCGGGGCAGGCCGCGGAAACGTTGGCGTGACGACCTCGATACATTTAGGAAAGACTGGTGGGAAGTGGCGAGTGATCGCGAGTGTTGGAAGGAATTGGGGGAGGCCTTTGCCCAGCAGTGGGATGTTATAGGCTAAATAAAAAAAAAAAAAAAAAAAAAAAAAAAAAAAAAAAAAAAAAAAAAAAAAAAAAAAAGGTAAGTAGGTACAGCTAAATTAGAAACTGTCCCCGTTCAACATTGAGTAGCCATACGCGTCTGGCGTAGGTGTGTGGATGGATGGATGTTTGTTACTCTTTCACGCTCAAACGGCTGGACGGATTTCAATGAATTTTGGTATCAGAATGCCTTATATCTTGGATTAACACATAGGCTACTTTTGATTTTGGTATTCCCTCGGGATCGGGAACTACCGCGGGTAACACCGCGGGGCGCAGCTAGTATAAAAAATGGGAGATGGGCAGGTCATGTGTCTCGAAAGCATCCAGAACGTTGGGCGAGACTCGTCACTCAGTGGGTGCCCGAAGACAGTCGGAGACGACGCGGCAGACCCAGGAAAAGATGGCGAGACGACCTGGATGCATTCGAATCAAACTGGCAAACTGTTGGAGCGCAAGAAGTGGAAGTTAAAGGGGGTTAACCTTTGCCCAGCAGTGGGACATGATAGGTTAGCAAAAAATAAATGTAGTACCTCATGTGACTCTTTCAGCTCCAGCACCCCCTGGGCCATGGTTTGCACGACGTCGGCATGGCGGTTTCGAATATGCACCAGTCTCTCGCAGAACCTTGAAAGAAACAATTAAAGTTAACAAAATTAGTTAAAAATTTTAATCAAATATGAGCGATCTCTCTTATTATTTGCACTATGATATTTTCAAGTTACATCAACAAACTCAACAGAAGTTAGTATAGATAGACTAACCTAATTTGTGTCTGTTGGTAGAATCTCCCAGTGTGAGACGCGACTGCGAGGAGTGACCGTACTTATGGATACTTATGGAGCATTCCATAAGAATCGAAACATTAAATCGACGAAGCTAGGCCCACACCACCTGGTTCTTGCTTGATTCTTTCCCTGGTGTAGGGAGTCGCGTTGGAAAAGGCAGTAGAATCCCCCAGTTTTAAGAACGTGACATGTCAAAGTGGTCTATAAACGATCGTACTGAATAAATACATTTTGAGTTTGAGTTTGACGATATTTTTGAAGTGTGTAGGTACTATAGGAGCAGGGCGATCTCTTTCAATAATATAATACTTTCAATAGTATACAAATAATTGTGGAGATCATAATCTTTATGATTTCCTCAATTATTTTTATACTTACTGGCACAAAACAGGCGGTTCCGGCTCCATTTGCTCAAATTGTATGATCTCTTCGAAGGAGCGCTCGTACCACTGGTTCACGAGACCAACTGACGGCATGCGAAGCAGGTTCTCTGGTAGTAGCGCGATCTCCTTCATTATGTTCGCTAGCCTGCAACAAAAATAATCTTTAGAATAGATGATTTCAAATATGATTCATAGATGATTTCAAGCTTAAATGGGACTGGGCTGGTCACGTCTGCCGCATGTCGGGAGACCAGTGGGCCAAACTGACCACAGAGTGGTGCCCAGATACGTTGCGACGACGACGCGGCAGACACCGAACACGATAGAGAGACGAGCTCGTCAAATTCCGTGCCGACTGGACTATTATCGCCGTGTGAAATGTCCAAGGATATTTATTTATTTATTTATTCTTGCACAGGAAAGGGATGAATGGAAAGAGTGGGGGGCCTTTGCCCAGCAGTGGGACATTGAGGGCTGATAATAATACGATGATTTCATACGGTGTCAGGGGTACCTACGAAGCGCTCGTGGCGAAGCTTGCTAAGACGTTCTTGATAGATCGTCGAAGTTAAGCAACGATCTTTCATCTACAATTAATTTATATCAGTAATTTAACTGTACACAAGGTTTAAAAATATAGTAGGTTCATATGTAATTCATAACATTTTCATTAATTAATATCAAGTCATTTAAAGTGCTGGAAAACCGTTTTAGGTTATATTTAGTATTTATTTACATAAATAATGTGCGTTACGTAATATCCTTTCGAAAGAGGATACCTACGGCAATTATATACAATTACTGATAATTGTGCGCATTTGTCATGTAAATTAACCTGTTTGTTGACGTTGTAGCTTTCAATACACATTACTATTTACAAAACAAACATTTTAAATGATGTGTACCTAAACTTGGACAAAGATCAATAAACTTTTTTGAGGTAGATTTTAGCCGACATCAAAAAGGAGGAGGTTCTATGTTTTACTGTATGTATTCTTTTGTAATGTTCCACTCAGCTAATAGTCGGCCGATTTTGAAAAAAAATTTTTTTTTTGATAGAATACACTTCCGAGGATCAGATACTCATTTTTATGGGCCTCGGGCGGGAGTGTATTCTTTCAAACAATTCAAAAATTCAAATTCAATTAAAAAACAAAAGAATAATTTTAAAAATCGGTCGACTAATGGCTGAGTGGAAAAAAAACATTTTTATGGGTTTATATCTTCGGAGTTATGAAAAGAAATGCATTTTTTTCCCGTCAAAAGTGAACAGATCGAAAAATATTTTTATGTTTGAAAGAAATACCTCCAACGTACTTAGTCCCATAAAATAAATTGAGGGTCTGATGAGGACCTTCGAAGTTATTATTATTTTAAGCCTGTTGTGTCCCACTGCAGGGCAAAGGCCTCCCTCCTCATTGTTTTTTCGGATTTATGGAGTAGGTACCTACCTAATTAGAAATGTTCATAACTTCCAATTAAATTTGGCACGCCCAATTTGGAGGTTTTGGACAGAAGAGCTGCTCAATTTGTTTTGTTCAGATCCTTCGTTCGTATGAGCAAGTGGCCAACTTGTTCAGTAATTTACCTACTTAACAAACACAAATGACTCAGCTTTAAACATCTGTGGCCAGTTCCAGTTTATCAAACAGATGGTTGACACAATTCCCGCGAAACGTATTTCAATTTAAAACTGGAATTATAATATGGCATGATAGTGGCTAAATGTACAAGCCGTGCGAAGCCAAAATAAACGCTATAATATAAGATGCTAGCTTACGCCCGCGGCTTCGCTCGCTAAGTAGATCCTTCAGCAATCGTTTTTATCTCGATTCATTTATCAGAGTATTTTTCGATTCGTAAAATTTAAATACGCTTTAACAATACTTTTTAACCGACTTGAATAACTACACAACGGCTGGAGGGATTTTGATGAATTTTGGTATGAAGATAGGACCTTGGAGAAGTAAATTGGCTACTCGCAGATAAGCTACTATGCAGACGAAGTCGCAGGTACCAGCTAGTACCTACATACATTGATTTCATCGATAAAACAAAACAAGTCTGACAAACACCAGTTACTGTTACTATAGCAGACCTTGGCCTTGATATCATTTTAATTTATAATGCGTCATCAGAATACAGTAAGAACATTCTGAGGGCGTCATCCAACTTTACACTCGACAATTCCAGATGGCTGACGAGGATAGGTGGCGCCACGTAAAAAGAGCTTGGTCGGGGAAGTGTCGGGGGTATGTTTGCGCCTGTGTTCACTCGCTGACGAACCAATAGCACTCGCTAAATCAATGGTATGAAGTGCGCGCGTTACCTCTCCACCAATCATCGACCACTGCGCAGTTTGACAGCCAGCGCTCTTTTTACGTGGCGCGACCTATAACGAGCATTGTGTTAACTTGATTAACAGGGACAAAAACAGAGAAAATAATTGTGCTGTTGTTTATAGTAGTACTCGCTGCGCCCCGCAATGTTACCCGCGGTGAAAAGTTCCCGTTCACATGGGAATATCAGGATCAAAAGTAGCCTATGTGTTAATCCAGGATATAAGCTATCCTGATACCAAATTTCATTTATATCCGTCCAGCCGTTTGAGCGTGAAGGAGTAACAAACATTCACACTTACATACACACACACAAACTTTCACCTTTATAATATTAGTGTGATTAGAGCCTATGCATATCTCGTTTTTCGGACGAGCAGTCACTTAAGTACTTTTAATATAATAAACAAATTTATTTGTGCATCGAGTGATAATTCAAAACCAATACGAAAACTATGAAAAATCTACCATGTTTGATAAATCGGATGACGGGAATCGAACCTACACTCTTCCTCTCAGCCGAGCACGCGACTTCAGAGCGACAAATCTTCGAAAAACCAACAATTAATGGTGAAATTCTTATCTCTTAATAGTAAACATAATAAAACTACCACCAAAAGCCGTAATAAGCCATCTTTGTTATAAAAATGTTATCTTTCCTTTACGACCGCAGATAATAGTTGTTGACTAAGTGGTAGCATTAATTAAACAATGATGTCAATTCAGATGTCTTATAGCATAAAGCCCGTCACACACGCATCTATAATATATAATATTATTATGCCGTGCTGTAATAAATAAATAAATAAATAAATAAATATCCCTGGACATTCCACATGGCGTCATCTAGTCCCAAGCTAAGCAACTTAATGCTTGTGTTATGGTAACCAGATGACTGATATACTACATAGATACATTTTTTTTTCGATACATACATACTATGGATAGAAAAACATCCAGACCCGGAACAAATATCTGCAGAACATGCAAACATTTGTCCCGCGGCGGGGATCGAACCCGCAACCTCTGCGTCTCAGGCGGGCTTTCGCCTACTGCGCCACAGAGGTCGTCGCTAACTATAATATATATTATAGTTAGCTACCTACCACACACGGAGACGATGCTATACTATATATTTTGCCTTCATTTCATTGATGGTCGGCTGATTGATATTATCAATTACGGTATAAGTTGGTGACGTCATAGAAATATATATTATAGCTGCGTGTGCGGTCACTTGAATATTTGTATAGAAAATATATCGTAATATGCCTTGCTATAATTTATATGAATATATATTATAGCTACGTGTGTGACGGGCTTAAGGCTGATTGTGATATTAATAATAATTACTTAATTTTCTTTAATTGATATCATAATAAAAGTACTGCCATTTTTTATCGATATGTTTTATTACAAACCCCATCAGTAGCTGCCGTTACGTAGGTGCTCAAATGGGAACAAGAAATACATTTTTTCTTGTTCCCATTTGAGCACCACGTCAAAATTTTGATGGGTGCTCAAAATGGGAGTAGCTTGGGAGCTCAATGCATAGGTGCTCAAAAAATTGGTGCTCACTCGGGAATACTTCGTCGCCGAAACTAAACTAAACTAAACTGACAGCACTAAAAATGTTGCCATCCCTTTCATAACGATCGAAATAAAAAGGATGGCATCAATTTTAGAGCTGTCAATTCTGTCAAATTAGTATTTAGTTTTTGAGACACCTGAATTGACACTATTGTTGATTAGGTATGTACCTAAAATCCCACTAATTAAACGCGAAAGTTTGTATAGACTTATAACCTGGAAGAACACATAGGCTACTTTTTATACTGGTAAGTAACACGCGAGCGAAGCTAGTTTTATATTTGTTTTATAAAATATACGTAGAAGAAAAAGACAGGCAAGAAATATACAAATTAAATATATATGACCACATGCATTTTTTATAGGTCTAGTTAAGTTAAGTAGAGTACTTATCGTAAATAAATAAATTATTGTGATGTTAGTACTTATTGATTTTTTTTATGGCTTGAAAACATCGTGACTCAGCATATTTTATTATTCATATTCTTTTATTATAACTATATTATAATTATACAGTTTAGGAATAGTGGCGAAATCAGTTTGGTGTCCACCAAGTGCAACTTCGCTACTCCTCCTAAACTATACAAAATAAAACTATTACAAAGGTATTAAAAAAAAAGCTTATGATATGTTTCACAAACGGATTTTTTTTTTAATTCCTTTGTTTAACGTAATCATCACTTCACAACGTAATCACTTCAGTAACAAAGTCGCTTTCTCTGTCCCTATATCGTATGCTTAAATCTTTAAAACTACGCCACGGATTTTGATGCGGTTTTTTTTAATAGATAGAGTGATTGAAGAGAAAGGTTTAAATGTATAATAAGGCTACTTTTAACTACCGCGCAGCTAGTAATAAAATAAAATAGGCGGCGGCGCCGGCGCTAATTTCACGCAACATAGGCACCTTAAGTGTGTGCCATAACGCCGAGGAATGAGCGGGAGAGCGAATAATGTTTTTACTCGTGAGTGAGAAGCGCAGAACGATAGACACGCAACATAATTTATAGCGAAAAAACAGTTTTTATTTAATTACAAGTTAATTAAACAAGTAATCGAAAAATTAAAAAACCAGAACTAAATGAATACTTCTAGGCTATTTGTCAAAACATAAAACCAACAAAAATAGCGTTCTGTTCCTGAGATAAATAGCAAACTGTGTGAAAAACATGTATTTTTCAAAAAAATATATGATCGAGAAAACTTTTACCAATCGTGTTTCTAAAAAACCACAACGCAAGATAAAAGTTCAAAGTTTAATTTCTCCAAACATTATAAGGTGGTATCTTTCACGGATTTTGAGATCTAATACGATTCAAACCACATATTTGCTACCTACGGCCTCTTAAAAAGCTATTCTACTATTTCGCGCACTAGGTGATAATGATCCGATAGATGGCGCGGTGAAGTAAACATTGTTTTAACGGCACTCTGAAGGAATATATTTTTTTCTCGAAAAGTACGAAGATATTTGTGTTGGAACTTATCTATATAGTGACTATAACTTAAAAGTTAAGTGATATATTGTGGACACAGTGAAATAAACAGTCTGTGAAGAAAAATAAAGAAAACAATTACACTGACATTACCTGGAGAAAATCTCTTGCAAACTCTTTGAACATAAGTGTAAAATAATATTAATCAGTGCAAAACTATAACCAATACAGTTTACTTGTGCATTATATGGATTTAAGTGCATTGTGAACTATTATTGTAAATTATAACCTAAATACACTTCGAAGTTGTCGAATCATCGATCTAATTATTGGCAAACAGCGCCATCTATCCTCGAGTAGAAACAACTTGGTGAAGAAACTACTTGGAAAATACACAGAGGGCGCTAACAACAACGCCATCTAGCGTTGAGTAAACCATCCCCATCGTAGTTGTCAATCACACAAGAGGGCACTGATACAAAACAGAAAATGGCTCTAGATCTAGAGAAGTTATTCCATGACCTCAGAGTAAAAATTAAAAGCGATATGAACATTACGCTCAGTGAACAGGAGGAACGTATAACAACAAAAATAAACGACAACATCGATCAAAAATTTACTCATATCCAAAACGAAATAGATCAAATTAAAGTTACCAACGAAGATCAAGAAAAGCGACTGATGTTAATAGAGAAAGAAATTAGAGTAAGAAATCTTATTTTCTTTGGAATAGAAGACGGCGAGAAGTCTTACGAAGAATTAGAGCACAAAATCTTAACCACCATCAACCAAATGGATGTACAATGTACTAAAAATGAAATAGAAATAGTTAGAAGAATGGGAAAAAAGAAAGAAGACCGAATAAGACCTATAAATGTTACTTTTAGTACCTTTGGAATGAAACTTTCTATACTTAAGAATAAAAAGAAAATAGAAAACTCACAAATTTACATAAAAGAAGACTTCCCGCCGAAAATATTAGAAGCAAGAAAAGCACTGCAAGACCAACTGCAGAAGGAGAGAAATGAAGGAAAACAGGCATACCTACGCTATGATAAAATCTTCATAAGAGAGCCGAAACAAAACCAACACGGAGATTTGAACTCAAATTCAAAAAAAAGAGAACTGGAAATAACTCCACCTCAACCATCAAGAAATTTAGCAAAAAACCCTGAAGGGATTGTTAAATATCAGACCGCTAAGAAAAACAGAGTTAACAATGGAGAACGAGGTCAGAACTCGATGTCTAACTTCGTCCAACTAAGAAAAGTACCTCAAAAAGAAAGCGCGTCTTCGAACGACTCTACAAATGGTAATCAATAGCAACTACGAAATCCTCCACTCACCACCACCGCCGACTCTACCAAAAACGAAAATATAGAACATCAAATAGAAACATCTCCCCCAGAATGGCCGGTCACCACGGGGGCAGTAGACCACAACCCTCCAGTATCAAACAAAAATAAATTGTATATTGGAACTTTCAACGTTAGATCTCTAGCAAGCGAAACAAGAATAATTGAATTAGAAAACGCCTTATCAACAATAAAATGGGATATTCTAGGTATCAGTGAAGCCCGAAGGAAAGGATACATAGTGGAAGATAGACAAGATTACCGACTATACTTATATGGAGAAACAAAAGGCCGAAATGGAGTGGGATTTCTTGTTAAAAAACATAATTCCATAACAGTGCAAGATTTCATTGGATTAACAGAAAGAGTAGCAATGATAAACATTAAAATATATAATAAAATATTTTCTGTAGTTCAAGCATATGCACCTACATCGCGCTCAACTGAAAAAGAAATAGAAATCTTCTATGAATCCCTGGAAACGATAATGAAAAAGAGTTCGTCAAATATTATATTTTTAGGAGACATGAATGCTCGAATCGGCCAGTCAGAAGAAGATGAAAGTCGAATAATGGGACAATACTGTTATGGTAAAAGAAATAGCAGAGGCAAAACATTTATTAATTTTTGTCTCCAAAACAATCTCAAAATTGCGAATACAATGTTTAAAAAACCACCAGAACTCCAATGGACGTGGTTAGCACCAGACAATAAGACAAAAAACCAAATAGATTTTTTCGCAACTAATAAACCCGATCTCATCGAAAATTGTAGCGTCCTAAGCCACTTCAAACACTCCAGCGACCATCGCCTGGTTCGAGCAACATTAAATACAAACAGTATATACCGAAAAAGATCAAACTTTGTCTCAAAACCACAGAAATACATGAACCACGAAAAATACACCACAGAACTTTCGAAAAATAATTATGACGATACTACGAATAAATCAGTACAAGAATATTACGATAATATCGAAAACGCTATCATACAAAGCTCCAACCAAGCAAGAATACCTAAGAAAACGATGAAAAATCAAGCAATCATTACAGAAAATATCAAGAAATTAATAGATCAAAGACACGCACTAAAATACAAAGAAAATAAATCGAAACAAGAAAAATATCAACTTAGTAAATTATATAAAAAAATTCACAAAGAAATAAGAAATAATGAGAAAAAATACAGACTTGATACAATAGAAAATTATTTAGAACGAACAGGCGCAATCAAAAGAGCTTATAAACATCTCAATAAATCAAAACCAATAATGAGTCAACTCCAAAATTCAGCTGGTACTCCTGTCACGAATAGAGAAAAGTTAATGCAAATAGCAACAGATTTTTATCAAAAACTGTACACGAAAGAAGACATTACCTCACAACACGAAGAAACTATTGCCATTAACGAAGACTCTATACCAAAATTCCAAGAAAACGAAGTTGAGCACTCAATAAATAAATTAAAAACAGAAAAGAGCCCCGGTCCAGACGGGATAACAAACGAAATGATCATCACTGCTAAAAATAGTCTTATCAGACCCTTTACGAACCTATTTAATTCAATACTTACCAGCTACGAAATACCAAGTCAATGGACATGTTCAAACATATCATTGCTCTTTAAAAAAGGAGACCGAACGCTTATATCGAACTATAGACCGATTAGCCTATCGTCCAGTGTGTATAAAGTATTCGCTGCGACTCTACTACGTCGCCTCACTAGAATCTTGGACGAAAATCAACCAAAAGAGCAGGCAGGATTTGTCCGCACTTACTCTACCGTGGATCACATTCACACACTGAAAATTATAATTGAGAGATATAAAGAATACGATCTGCCCTTGTACCTTTGCTTTATAGATTACAGCAAAGCTTTTGACTCAATCTCACACAACAGCATTTGGGAAGCTCTGTCAACACAAGGCTTAAACAAAGGTTACATCGATCTGCTCAAAGTAATCTATAAAAATAGCAACTCAAGAATTATGTTAGAAAAGCCAGGACCTAGTTTTAAAATTGAGAGAGGTGTGAAACAAGGGGACCCACTCTCACCCAAGATTTTTATTGCGGTGCTTGAACACATATTTAGAACATTAGATTGGGAAGCGAAGGGTATACGAATTCATGGTAGATGGTTATCAAATCTGAGGTTCGCGGACGACATTGTGTTATTTTCAGAAGACCCGGAGGAAATGCAAAACATGATAGAGTCACTGTGTGAAGCAAGTTTGAAAGTTGGCCTAGATGTAAATAAAGGAAAAACTAAAATAATGACCAACAAGCAAATTTTACCCATCACTTTACGATCTGAAAATCTTGAGTATGTGGACACCTACTTATATCTAGGACATCTCATTTCCTTTAAAAACTGCACGGAACTGGAAATAGATAGAAGAACAAAAAGTACATGGAATAAGTACTGGTCCATGAAGGAGATTTTCAAAAGTAACCTTCCCATTTCACTTAAAACTAAAGCGATGGAAATGTGCCTATTACCGTGCCTAACTTATGCTTGTCAGACATGGCCTCTTACTGTGCAGAACTTAAAACGCATTAAAATATGTCAGAATGGTTTAGAGCGAAGCTACTGTGGTCACAAATTAAAAGACAAAGTCAGAAATAAGTTTATCAGGAATAAAACTAAAGCCAAAGATGCTGTCAAAAGAGTTCTTCAGCTTAAGTGGAAATGGGCCGGTCATATTCAGAGAAGTACAGAGGAGAAATGGTCCAAAATAGTAACAAATTGGTACCCGATGATTAAAAAGCGTAAACAGGGAAGACCGCATAAACGATGGAGTGATGACATAGTCAGACTAGCAGGCAACACATGGAGCAGAGACGCTAGGGATAGAGATAAGTGGAAAGATATGGAGGAGGCTTTCACCGCTAAGGCGGTCCTTACATTAGAATAAGAACAACACACCATTGCAGAAATATATAAGAGTATGTAGAATATGTATTTAAAGTATCAAAAGCAATATTTGTGTAGAATTAGTATAGTATTTAAGTATTTTTATCATATATGTAAGGAAATAAAAGCTTTTATTATTATTATTATTATTATTATTAGGTGATAATGTGCATTATAATTTTTTCGCAACAAACAATCCAATGATGCACGGCCGGAATACGAACCCACGACCTTCGGATCAAAAGTCGAGGTAGGTACATCCCACGCGGCCAACTCGGCTATAAAGCACTAAATACAGCCTTACAAACAAACGCATTAAATAAAATACTGATTAGGATTAAACGAGATAAATATCTATTGGAGTAAAATAATTGTATCTGACTTGAACAAGGCCGCTATTTCCGAGACAATTTTGCGCTAGAATGCATTTAAGTAATAGATACTTTTATCATTGAAGCATGTTAATGGACATTGAATACAAAATAGACATCTTTTTATACCTATGTATGTGTTACGAAAAAAAAATCTATCTAACTAAGTAGTATATCAGTCATCTGGTTACAATAACACAAGCATTAAGTTGCTTAGCTTAGAAAGTTGGGACTAGATGACGCCGTGTAAAATGTCCAAGGATATTTATTTATTTATTTTTATCAATTTATTGTAAGTTAGTACTGCTAAGTAGTATTAATCGTGAAGACGGCTTCAGACTCTCTTCCTCGTGGAATCCAGTGATTGCAAAGTGTACTCGTCATGTGAGATCAACTCAGTATGTGGACACTGTTAGTGTAGTGTGTTGTCCTAGTGTGAACCGGCCCTAATTGACATTTATGAAGATCAAGTGAGGGTAGTTGAATAAACGCTTTCGCTTTGCTGTGGCGGTACCTCCAATACTTCAGTCTTCCCGCGACCACGGCTGGTGGAATCCGGTCGAAACGTCGGGTGAATATTAAAGGTAAAATTCGTGATAAATACCCGTTTGCATATGTTTTATAATGCTAAGTAGTAGGTAGGTAGTAGGATAGTGAAATGAATCCTCAGTACACATTGAGATGTAAGTACATAATGACGTGTGCAGTGTGCGTATCTTCTTTGTTAGAGGTTATTGAACGTTCCTACATCAAAACAATCTAGCTTTTATACGATATTTATTCAGGTGCATCTCTTTACTAAACCTAAGTACTAATTTAAATAGTTACTAATCAAAATAAGGTCAACATGGGCAAGTCCGGCATAGTTTTCTAGAATCCAATTTCAATTTAACTTTATGAATCGAGATACGCTAAGTAACTTGACCTAATCGAAAAATATTGGTAATATATTCATCTACTTACCTAAAATGGTCTGAAAACAAGATTAATTGTAATACGGTTAGAGGTGCAGCCATATTACACAATAAAGCTTTTAAAGTCGTTAAGCCATGACGGAGGCCTTTAGGCGGCTTAAAAACTCCGTCACCAGAGTAAGCCACTTGCTCATACGAACGAACGATTACACAATCTACAGCTTTTGTTAGAAAAAAAAATACGTACACGGAACCATAGAACCTCCTCCTTTATTGAAGTCGGATAAATACTGAAAAATATATAAGTAGGAATTGGCATTTATTATTATTTATTATTATTATAGTTCTTTGCTGTTTCTTTTTAACCCTCCACGAAAAAGAGGGGCGTTATAAAGTTTGTAGTGTGTATCTGTATCTGGACCATAGCTCCAGAACGCATCAAGTGATTTTGACTTCAGTACTGCACAATTTAAGCTATTCCACTTTGCCCCACCAGTAAAGCGATTCGGACACTTGTCTCGGATTGTATTCAAGTTGTATCAAAGCAAAAATCACAGTATATCGCGAAAACAACTATCCAATATGACAGTAATTAGGTAAGTTACTTACTTGTGTTGTGAGTCAAATAAACGTTTTTTCTTTCTTACTTTTAGGCTCAACTCACACCAAAAGAGAAATGCACTAACCTGACTGGCAGCTCCTTCCTGAGGAAGAGGAATGATTTCCTTTCGCACGCATTTAATCCTGCAACAATAAAAACATATTTTTATTTAGAATCACTAACCAGAAATGGAAACGCTGACACGTATGGAACGTGAGGCCTCGGTCAAGGAGACGCGGGTGACGTCACGCCCTGCCTCTCCATGAATTTCCATTATCCATTTTACGCGCAAAGACAAACATAATACGGTCTCTTACAACTTAGAATAGATTTGAAGTCTTGTTTAACTTAACGTAAACTAGACTTAAAAGTAGCCTAGTCTTTAATCTGGGTTATAAGCAGTTCTCGTACCAAATTTTATTAAAATCCGTCCAGCCATTTGAGCGTGAAAGAGTAGCAAAGCACACTTACACACACAAACTTTCAACTTTATAATATTAGTGTGAAGTGTGTGTCAATCTTCAGTTCGATTGACCGATTTTGATGATGTTATTGCTTAGGTGGCGGGACGAGCTCGACCGATTAAATAAAATTGGTGAACTATTACGAATTTAGTATCCACCAACATAAGCTGACCCCGAAAATTGTCACGAAACTTTCGTTGATACGGAGTAAGGCACCCAGGGCCCTTACTCCGGAACAACGAAAAACGAAGTTTGAAAGAAAATTATGACGAAACTTCGTTTTTCGTTTTGCAGATAAGACGCCCAGGTTCGTTCGTTCGTTCGTATGAGCAAGTGGCCAACACTGGTGGCGGAATTTTCATTTCAAGCCGCCTAAAGGCCTCCGTCATGGCTTAACGACTTAGACTTAGTACTTTAACAAATAACCTGATATCTAGGCCTAGAAACGAGTATTTCAAGTTGGATAAATAGTATACCTACTGTTTTGCAATAAATATTGACAAACCACTCGACATTGATTGGATCGTGTTATTCTTAATCTTTTGTTTGGTATTGTTTCAAGGTGCCAGTTGTTATTGACGCAATTGAAAAAGATACGCGAATCTTCAAAGACTACTTTCGATTTCACCTTGGATTACTACGATTGTATTGTTTTTTAACCGACTTCGCGCCTGTGCTCACTCGCTGACGAACCAATAGCACTCGCTAAATCAATGGTATGAAGTGCGCCGCGTTACCTCTCCACCAATCAGCGACCACGGAGCAGTTTGACAGCCAGCGCTCTTTTTACGTGGCGCGGCCTATACTTGTTATTGATATTGACTGAGCTGTCTCTGCTTCAACTCCATTTTGCTTTCGTTCGTTCGTCGTATGAGCAAGTGGCCAACTCTGGTGACGGAGTTTTTAGGCCGCCTAAAGGCCTCCGTCATGGCTTAACGACTTTAAAAGCCGGGACCGACAATTTAACGTGCCCTCTGAAGCACGGAAGCGCTCAGATGAAAATGCCACTTGCGGTCACCCATCCAAGTAGTGACCGCTCAGAACGTTGCTTAACTTCGACGATCTATCAAGAACGTCTTAGCAAGCTTCGCCACGAGCGCTTCAGAACGTCTTAGCAAGCTTCATTTTGCTTTAGTTTATCAGTTTGTTTGTATAGTCGGCAAAAAATGTGATCTACCCTACGGTTGAGTTTAATTTCAACAAGGTCGATATTCGCTTGCAATAACATCATAAAGAGTCTTGCTTTCTTTACTATATTTATGTGCCAAGTTCGAATTCTCGCAAGAGAAAGTTAACCTTATCGATAGGGGCGTCAAATATGAACTTATCGTCAGGCGAAAGGAGAAATAAAAATTAACAATTTTAGAAAATATGCGTGATTGTATCATTAAAAAGCGTGACCACACACGATGGATTATCAATACCTGATAGTTTTAGATAAGGTTTCCACAATAATATTATACGTTTGCAACACCGCTAATCTTTTACCTTGAACACCTATTTGTTGGTGGTAGGTAATATCTAAATACGTCGTAAATAACATTCAACCTTATCATAGGTTTGTTACTGATAAATAGTAGATAGATTTGTTTTACGTTAGGTATTTGATTGAAAGAAAGAAAAAATCATTTATTTCAGCGCGACCTAAAGGATCAATTCGAATCGTCCGTCTTACGTGCTAGGTGATTCTATTGTCTGTTCCAACGCGTTTCCCAATACACCGGGAAAAGAATCAGACAAGAACCCGGTGTTGTGGGCCTAGCTATTTTTACAGTAAGTAAATTCGTATGAGAGCAAGTGGCCAACTCTGATGACGGAGTTTTTAGGCCGCCTTAAGGCCTCCGTCATGGCATAACGACTTTAAAAGCCGGGACCGACAATTTAACGTGCGGAAGCGCTCAACTGATAATGCCACTTGCGGTCACCCATCCAAGTAGTGTCCGCTCTGAACGTTGCTTAACTTCAACGATCTATCAAGAAGGTGATTTCATATTCCAGAGAATTCGGCCTGAGTCACTACATAATTTAAAAGTTATTTAATTTAATAAAATGTCAAATTTAAAACAAACATTACCCTCTATAATGTTTTTCATCTTTCGTCTTTAAAATTAAAAAAAATCATAAATCTATTAAAAGCTTTAGTTGCCTGTTGCCGCCAAAAATAATATCAGTGAACTTTGGACGACATCTGCTAGTATATAGACAAATGCCACGTGCGTTTGTTCAGCTGTTTAATTTCTGCCTTATTATTATTATCAGCCCATAGTTAGGCAAAGTCCTCCCCTTGATCTCTCCAATCAACACGTTCCTGTGCCATTTGAACCCACGCTGTGTTCAAGGCATGAAGTTCGTCGCGCCACCACTTTCCAGGTCTGCCGCGACGCCATCTTGCTGTCTCAGGGCTCCACTGAGTGGTGATCTTGGCCCACAGCTCGTCCGGCATGCGGCAAACATGACCAGCCCAGCTCCATTTAAGTAATATTTATTTACTACAGGGAGGAGGAGATAAAACTTTGCCCAACAGTGGAATGATATAGGCTACTTAAAAAAAATGTACTACATACTATCTTCTGTCTGAGGCAGTGTTTTTTTTAAATAATACTTACCTTACCCGTGACATGTGCAAAGTTTCAAGATAATTTATAGATTATACGTTAATAAACTTACATTCTTATTTAGTTTAAGTTAGCATTATTATTTATTACACTTTTGTTATCGTTCACAAACGCTAGAATATCGCAATGCCATTGTCTACACCAGTGGTTCTTAACCTTTTAGTCGTGAGGGACCATTTGACAAAATTTATGTCTTGCCATGGACCATGAAGTACACTATTTCCCATTGTTGTATCAAAATCTTAATCGTAGCAAAAAAATATATTTCCAAAATGAACGCGGAAATGAATTTTATTTCGAACGACCTCAGTCGATCGAAAATAACTGATAAGTACATAGATGGTGTGGAGGTGATGATACGTAAGATAGGTTATCTATTGTAACATTGAAGTTATTTTATTAAGTCGTGACAAAGCCGTGATCCCGATGTGATTTTTTTGTAATTAATATTTTTTTATTAATTTCTTGCGTCAGCAACTCTGGCTAACTCATCTTCTCTCTATGTTTTCCTATACCGTTTCAACTTCGTAAATGTACTATACTTACCACCTTATCCCTCTTATATTCTCTTATCTTTTAGGCTTTTAATTTAAGACCCTTTGCTTCTGAGTAATATTTTTAACGCACTTCAAAAAGGGAAGAGTATCTCCACTGTATGTTTTTTAATGTATGGTCACCGATTATTTCATGAAAGAGAATACTTCCCATAAAAACCTTTTGAAGATCTGATGAGGACCTTCCTAGTTATGAACAGAAATGCACTTCGAGAAACGCCGTGAGCGACGCGAGCAACATTTTCTTAAGATTTGCTTACAGTGCGACGTAGCACATGATTTTGCTTACAGTGCGTTTTTGTTCTGCTGTTAGGAGTAACATAATTTGCTCGCAATAGTCGCGATATACTCAAGAAGATAAAACGCGTGCAAATCGAGCTTTGAACTAAGAGCTTGTCCAGAAAGGGCGAATTCGTCGCGATTCTCTCGCGCGTATTACGCGCGACCGTTGCGTCCACAAGGTGCGTACCAACGCGCGAGCATTTGGGGAGGAATTCAGTACGAAACATGGAGTTGAACGAAACTCGCTCTAGAGTTCGCGCGTTAACTGGACGCAACAAGGCGTCCCTAGTATCTCGACTCGCGCGCAATACGCGCGAAGCAAGCGCGAGTCGAGAGGCTGGCGTAGTGCACGCGATTTACGCGCGTATTTTGAATTCGCGCGATGCTTGTGGACGCGATGTATTGATGTCTAGTACTTCGACAACGCGCGTATGAATTCGCGCGATGCGATTCGCGACGAATTCGCCCTTTCTGGACAAGGTCTTAGCGAGCGGAGCGAACAATTACAATAAAAACAAGTAACAATAAAAATTTCTTAAACCGACTTCAATTTCGTAAGAGAGAGAGAGAGACCACTTTTGTATTTCACTTTCAAAACTATTGTGAGTTGTATTTTTTGGCTTGCCGCGATCGACCGGTTGGCAACCCCAGTTCTATTGCAACAAGTAAAGCCTTTTTCATTAATAATTTCAATGGTACCTACCCAATTTCTCTGTATAGCAACATTTAAATCATTTCAATTGTCACCGCCTTAAATAATGATTATCATCAATTGTGTTGCCGAGGTCATATTGCAATCTTTCGATCGCGATGTTTTTCGACACAGATAATGTCATTGTCAAGATTTTATATCTATTAAAAAATATCTATTTAGGCCTAATCTAGATGATCTAAACTACATCAGGAGACTACCTATGCATTATACATCCTGATCTACATCTGTTATCTGTTCGCTGATCGCTAAACTGTCAAATCTGACAGTTTGGTTGCGGTTTACTGTCATAATTGACGGATAATGACAACAAATTTTGGATAAAAAGTTAGCCAATCGGCCTTCTGATCAATAACAGACACTGAGAGCACTGATTTTTTTTTTGGTACTTACAAAAAAGTGGTGTAGAAAGCGTAGACGTACAAAGTTCAGATCAGACATTCTCTTGTTATTCACACGACTGATATCATTATAAAAAAAATATTTGCATAACAAAAACAATATCCAGAACATTTTGAGCCCTAACTAGTAGTATATTAGTTATGATTTACAATCTAAGAGCCGGTTTCGCAAACGCAAATCATCTCAAAAATTTATCAATCAATGGTCAAATAAATATCCTTGAACATTTGCGTCATCTAGTTACCTACCTACTACCTTGATAAAATATAGCCTATGTTCAATCGGAAAGTCCATGCTACACATCGGTGAAAGATTTTTTGAAATCGGATGAGTAGTTTTGGAGATTACCCCAAACAAATAAACAAACCAACTTCATAATATTAGTATAGAGTATTATAGATGTCATTTAGCGCTGGTTTACGTACCATTTACCGGTTTTACAACCACGATAATAACATTCAAAATAGATTTGTTTATCTCTTTACGTTTAAGATTACCTAGATGAGGTGAATACATGCTAAATGTTGTATTGAGAGCAAAGAAAATTTAATGTTTTCAATAAAAATATGTTTTTACTATCTGGACATAACATCATAGACAATGAAATCACGCCATTTCCTATAGAAGTATAGACCACTGTTTGAAAGAGGCGTTATTTTACATGCTTTTATGTGTTTTTTTTGTATAACATACACATTATTTTTTCTAAACGAAAAATTAATTGATGCACGGCCGGGATTCGAACCCACGACCTTCAGAAGTACATTCCACTCGACTTTCGTAGGACAATGACCGAATCTTGACGTAGAGTTTTCTAGTATCACCGCTTGGCCTTGTGCAACGTATGTGTGATGGATGTGTGATCAGCTGTCGTGTGTGACGTGTCTATAAAGAATTGAGATTCTTTGAATTCGATTTTTTTTGCGTACTACCACAGATAATATAATACTATACGTACTAACGACTGTTTTTATTTGAAGGAAGATGGCATGGATGATTTTGTGGCAATCTTTGTTAAACTAAAATTCCATTAATCAAGACTAAGTAATATATCTATCAGTTCGTTCGTTCGTTGTTCGTATGAGCAAGTGGCCAACTCTGGTGACGGAGTTTTTAGGCCGCCTAAAGGCCTCCGTCATGGCTTAACGACTTTAAAAGCCGGGACCGACAATTTAACGTGCCCTCCGAGTCCGAAGCACGCAAGCGCTCAGATGAAAATGCCACTTGCGGTCACCCATCCAAGTAGTGACCGCTCAGAACGTTGCTTAACTTCGACGATCTACCAAGAACGTCTTAGCAAGCTTCGCCACGAGCTCTTCGGTGTGTGTGGTTCGATTTTGAAAATAATAATATCAATAACTGAAGATTATGATAATTATGCATAACTTTATATCAGTCAGAAAAATCTAATGACCATATAATTCTAATATAGCATTTCTTAATATCAGATAGGTTTTCAAGAGCGGCGATGGGCAAAAATCTCAAAACTCAAAATGTATTTACTCAGTACAATCGTTTAAAGACCACTTTGACACGTCACAT
Organism: Xanthorhoe designata; assembly: GCA_963582015.1. Lineage (NCBI taxonomy): Eukaryota > Metazoa > Arthropoda > Insecta > Lepidoptera > Geometridae > Xanthorhoe > Xanthorhoe designata. The sequence continues at coordinate 4,415,186 of OY757056.1, read as the reverse complement.
CCTTAAAGGGCATACACATACAAGGCCAAGCATACAAGGGCATATACAAGCTGTCAAGTATAATGCTAACTTCTGCGAAATGTGGACATGTGTCATGTACCAAATAATATGTTTGAGACATTATTCCTGTTGAGTATTCGTGAACGTACATAAGTGTAGGCAAATGAAACAAAACTGGATGTCATTGCTTTTCGAGTTCTCACAAAAAGTCCGTGTAATGCTTCAGTAAAGTCCCACATCTTTGCTGACTCTGACTCTGACTTGACTTGACTAAACTGACTTGAAAATATATACACATGGTAGTGGCTAAATGCGTGGCACAAGCCGTGCGAAATCCAAAATAAAAGAAGTGAAGTGAAGTGAAGTGAAGTGAGACATTATTCTTCTGACTACCCCCTATTAATCATGTAGGTAGGAAGTCGCGTTGGAACAGGCATTCACAGAACATATTTACTCAATCGCCTAGCATGTAAGACGAAACTGAAGTGATGCTTGAGGTCTTACTAACATAAACGATTATTCTTTCCTTCATCATGAATAATAAATAAATAAATATCCTTGGACATTTGACACGGCGTCATCTAGTCCCAAGCTAAGCAATTTAATGCTTGTGTTATGGTAACCAGTTGACTGATAAACTACTTATATAATATATTTTTTTGTAAATAAATATACATAGAAAACACCCAGACTCGAGACAAATATTGCAGATCATGCAAACATTTCTCCCGCGGCAGGAATCGAACCCGCAAATGAATATTATCTTAAATAGAGATCGAACTTACATGGCTTAATGCGCCTTGGAAATGCAGTTGTGATTGTGATTCGTTTTAGTATCGTTAAAAATCGTTGGGTTTTCCAACCGAGATAAAACATTAATACAATATTACACAAGTTTTTAAAAGATAACATGCTACATACACAAGTTATTCTAGATAATATCGACGACCTCTGTAGTGCAGAGGGTGAAAACCTGACAGACGCAGGAGGCTGCGGGTTCGATCCCCGTCGCGGAACAAAAACACTCTTTCATCCAAAGGTTGTCTGGAAGAGATCGCTTCTTAGCGATAAGACCGCCTATTGTAGTTACTAGGTCAACTAGTTCTTTAGTTTCTTTTGTAAATGAACAATAAACAATTTTCATTCATACATTCTTTCTTATTAATATTTCTGTGGTTCTCTATCTACGTAGAGTCCGCGCCACCACTGAAGTCCGATAGACGCGGCGCTGCCATCGATAAAAAATTACCAATTTTCCAATACGGCTTTGTACAGTAATATTTAGGCAGTTGATTGGCAGATGAAGCAAGATAACCTTTTGCATGATATAAGTGTATGTATGTTTGTGTGTAGTACGAGGATAATCATGACACGAGGACATCTGTGCAGACGCGGAGACGGTAGATAGAGCATCCGTGCTAGAGTGGAGACCGCGGCTCGGTAAGAGGAGCGCTGGCAGACCATCCACCCGATGGTCTGATGATATAAGAGCCCATGCTGGGACAGACTGGACCAGAAAGACCAGTGATAGAGCAGTGTGGAGAAAAATTGGAGAGGCATACGCCCTGCAGTGGGCAAATAGATAGATAGATAGAAAATACTTTATTGCACACCATAATTTACAAGTATCAATATACATAAAAACAACAAAAAAAAACTTTCCTATGATATACAATCGGTGGTCTTATCGCTAAAAAGCGATCTCTATCAGACAAATATATGCTGAAGAAGACGAGGATAATTATGAGTGATACAAATTTAGTTCCCGCTTAAGCCGTAAGACTTCAGTGGTGGCGCGGACTCTAATGTAATGTCATGTTTATTACAAAAAAGTATGTCAGTCATCTGGTTGATGACGCCGAGTAAAATATTGAAGGACATTTAATAATAAAGTTGCACAGAGACTGATGTGGTCTGACTTTACGATACCATCGTCATAGTTTAGGTAAATTAGTTATTTTTATAACATGTGTGGGCCGTAAGTTATTTCTGGAAGCTGTTTCGATTGATAAGTGGGATGTGTCGACATTCGATCCTACGCATGGCTTTTTGACGGGAATTCAAGATGGCATGTTGTCTTTTTTGTTTTATTTTCCGAAATTTGTGTTTTGGCGAATGTTAATGTGTAATAATGGTGGATTATTAACTGTTAAGTGTTCGTGAACGTACATAAGTGTAGGCAAATGAAACAAAACTGTATATCATTGCATTTCGAGTTCTCTCAAAAAGTCCGTGTAAAGCTGCAGTGAAGAACCCACATCTTTACTGACGCTGACTATGACTTTGACTCGACCTTGACTAACGAAACTAAAATATATTATACACATGGTAGTGGCTAAATGCGTGGCAAAAGCCGGCGAAGCCAAAATAAAGAAGAAGAAGAAGATCCTACGCATCAATGGAATTACTCATTCCGGAATTTTTTATAAAATAAATTAATAAATATCCTTGGACATTTTACACAGCGTCATCTAGTCCCAACCTTGTTATGGTAACCAGATGACTAATATACTACTTAGATACATTTTTTTTTTGTTACATAAAACATCCAGACCCCGAACAAATCTGCTGAACATTCAAACATTTGTCCCGCGGCGGGGATCGAACCCGCAACCTCCGCATCTCAGGCGGGCCACAGAGGAAGTCAAAAATAAATAAATGCCCAGAAATAATGTTATTTAAGGCCGGTATTCAGAGACCTGACTCAAGCGTCGATTTGAACTCGGTTCAGCGGAACTCTGCTTAAGCATTGATTCGTTGCTTAAGTATCGTTTGTATTCAAGAACGTTGCTTGAGTAAATGCTCAGCTAAATCGAGTCTCAAGTGTCGATTCCTTTTTGTTTATGAATTCAGTCTGTTCTCATTTACATTTTTAATTTATTTTGTACTTCCATTCCGTTATACGCAGAAATTCAAAATGCCTGGATGAAAAATTAATGGCGACTCTCGAAAGTGAAGTAAAAATAACGTGTAACGGAACGACTTTAGAAAACTGACAAATTCATTCATTCATACGTCAGTCGTCAAGCAAGTCAATCAAATTTCAACAATCGCCAAATCGCGGGATGAAAATGTGAAATCAATGAATTTATTTTTACGCTTTGACCAAAGACAGGTAATACTGCTTGGTTATCGGCGGTAGTGCTTCTTGCCCTGGTCTGATGCATTATGTAGTGTTTGTAGACACAAACGTTGTGGAAGATAGCACCAGCACTCGTTGAAGATGACGAGACACGAAGGATCTCTCTCAACAAGCTTAGCCTGGACATGATCTAACGATTAGCTGTTTCCCGTGACTCCTATAAACTTTATTTAATACGTTTTAAATAAGTGTGTGTAAAATATTAAATAAAAACATTATGGTAGTTTTGTCAATATATTTTTTATTTTACCCCAGCCAAACCAAATGTGTTTAGGTTATGTACGTAGGTAGAATTTTCGACATAAATAAAGTAGGTAGGTAAGTAATCCTTATGAGTACCTACCTACCAAGACTAAACTAATAGTATTCTTTTATCTGTGCTAATACTAACTATAAATTCACAAGTCCTTATAACATTTGTCTGTATGAAACAGAAACAAGGTCCCCATGCATATTTTGAAGTCTTGTCCTGTGTGTCCGTTATTCTAGCATGCTTAGATGACCTCGAAAATACAACGAATCGAATATATTATCCATTTTTACTGAAAACAAAACAAAAATGCTATCTGAGTAAATGCTCAAGCGTGGTCCAGACCACTCTCAAGCATTTACTCAGATTCCTTTGAAAAATGTCAAACTCAAGCATCGATTTCATTTGATTGAGGTTTTTGAATAAGGAATTACTCAGGTGAACTCGACTCAGCTGAACTCGACTCAGCTGAACTCTGATCAGCAAAACTACTCTCAAGTAACGTTCTTGAATAAGAAACGATACTTAAATCGACGCTCAAGCACAGATCGACGCTTGAGTAAGGTCTCTGAATACCGGCCTAAGAGTATGTTCGTGACTAACTCAGATGTTGGAGTTTTTAGGCCTCCCATCACGTCTTCTAACGACTTAACATGGGGAGCGATAAACATGCCCTCAAAAGCACGGAATAGTTTAGCTATTGGTGGCAATTAGGGATGTCGCCAAAGCTAAACTTAACTAACTAAAAATGTTGCCGTCCCTTTCATAGCGATGGGAATAAAAAGGATGGCATTAATTTTAGTTAGTTTAGTTTAGCTTTTGCGACACTCCGAATTGCCACTATTAATGCTCCAATACATATTTTAGTACATACTCACATTTTACCATTAGTTGGCAACCTCCATCGTCGCAATTAGCAAACATCAAACACAACACAAACACACATCATGTAGTCGCTCAGGGTCTAGTGAGGGGGAAGGTTTCGGCAGAGAACCAGTGGGGTTAACACCAGTTTACCGTAGTATTGGATACTGTCCTCGATACCGAATGTAACAAATGTATGAAAATCTAGTGCAGCTCCTCCCTCGGTAACTTGCATGAACTAAAAATACCATGAACTTAGAATACTTGACACGTGAGCGAGGATAGTTAACTAAACTACTCGAAAACTGATGATACGCCCTCTGGATAGACCTTTTAATAAGGTTATAGTCCCCAACAATGGTCCCCCAAAATCCCAATAGGATGTGCATAGGAGGCTCCTATAAAATTTTCTCAAACAAACTACTTCCTCTATGCTACATTTACTCTTACGCACAGTACCTATAGATAGACTATGTTTTGCCATTAGCGTCTAGAAATAGAATGCATTGTGTGTAATGATGATTAAGTATACATAAAGTAGGTACTTTATATAAAGTATAGTACATATTTATATGCACAACGCCCCTCTAGCGGATAAAGTACATTGCTACAGGTAGATGGGCAGTAAAATATTTATTACTTCCTTAGATAGGTACTATTAATTCTACGTAGGTACGAAGGTAGAGGTCACATGAAGTGACGATATTGCTAATTCCTAATGAATGAAGGGTTCATTTAATTGTACAGAAACAAGCTCTAGCTATGTTTATTGCTAGCAGACCCCAGATATTTGCTACTGACCTCGCTAGCAAAATTAAAAGAAATAGTCGGGACGAATCCAACCACCAAGAAATAAATACAATCTTAAAATTCCTTTAGTTTAGATGGAGGAAGAGAATACTGACTTCCACTTGCTATGATTCCCATGACATAAGATCGACTTTCGCGTAACAGTCGTCATGAAATGACTATTGGCATAATATTTCAATGCATTATTTGCAGAAACAACAAAATAATAAGTACCTAAGTAGTTATTAGTAGTCATTACACAAAAACAAGTTAATACGATCGTAGCGAAGTGCAAAAACTCGTAAAACCTACATAAAACAGCTGATGGGGCGGCGGCCATTTTGTTTCGAGGTTAAGCGGGAAGGTCAAAGTGCAAAAGTCTAGGTCAATTGGGAAACTTCTTAGAGATCGATTCTCTCTCTTTTCTATAACATGTCATACGTAAATATGCTCACCACTTTATACGCAACAAGTAGTGTAAATATTCAATCTTTTTAGTTATCTAGGGGTTAGTCAGAGCAGAGGGGATAAGTAACAATCTTAAGTAGGTACCTGCGCCCATACGTTTGGCACATACCTAAAAAACAACCTGAAAAATCAAGTTGTTCGATTTTTACGTGGCGAGTTGCTCGTATTATGAGCATGTTACATTCGATTTTTTAACCTATTTGGAGTACTTATACTAGTTAGGAAAACATGTCATATGATGCAAAAGAAAGACAATAGACAAAAACAATTATATTCTTAAATAACTTAAAAGTTAGGTACTTATTAGGTATTTACCTACTTACCTAATTTATTTAAATATACAAATATACCCGCTTTTGAAATGTACGCGGTAATTCTCAGAATCCATTTACAAATGCTGAATAAATGCTTTCTATTCTATTCTAAATGAATGAAATTACTTAAGTACGTCTGTTTCCCACGTTCAACGTTAAAAATCCGTGAAATAGAAAAAAGGTGAATGCTCAAAAATGGAACAGCCATTGAGTCATCCAAGGTTGTCACCAGCCAGTAACGTTTACAAACGGTATTTCGTTCAGTAACCTGTGTTTGTAAACATTTACCGGTAGAACTGGCATTCGTCCAAGATCTCTTTGTTGGAAGTCTGTTTCTTTATGATAGGTACTTTACCAAAAACATCTGTGACTGTGACGATTTAGTCAAAACAAAAGTAGGAAATTCGTAGTAAGTATTTAGAAGTCAAGAGCATATAGTATTTAATTCTATGAAGCGCTGGTGACGAAGATTTTAAGACGTTCTTGATAGATTGCTACGAGTACTTGTTTCGGAGGGCACGCTAAATTGTCGCGCACGAAAGCGCTCAGCTGTTAATGCCACTAATGGTCATCCATCCAAGTTGTGTGTGACCGCTCAGAACGTTGCTTAACTTCAAACGATCTATCGAGAACGTCTTAGCAAGCTGCGCCACGAGCGCTTCATCATATATTATAATAGTTCTTATCGAAAAGAAATGACCATGAATGACTTTCCAATAAGTGTGAAAAGCCGTCTAAATTGGAAATTTCTGAATAGGAATGTCAGAATGACAGCTGATAGCGGATCAGAGCTGAGGGGGAGGGGGTAAGTACAAGGCTGAGGGATCTGCGATAAAATCGATAGATAGCTGTTGCACACCCTTTAAGTATGTTTTATTCCATTTTATAAAAACCGGTCGATCATAGTTAACATTGCAAAAACACGGAGCAATTTTTTTTACATCTGAATGTATGTGAAGTAGGCATTGAAGTAGGTCATACATAATACATAATGTTTGTTGTGAAATATTAAACAAAATGTTTTATATTTCATTCATCAGAGAAGATGTCAAATAAACTCAAAAAGCTTATTATCCTGCTCGAAAATTACACAAATAAGTCGAGACCTTATAAGCGACATTGCGCAATTAGCACGTACAGTTTCCTTAAAACAGAATTCACATTGCATTGCCAAATATATTCAGTCAACATCAAAATTATGACTTTGTTCTGTTCATCTTTAAAAAGACATAAAGATTTGAATTTTTTGATATCTCGAATTTTGAGACAGAAATACGAAATTCGTCTTATTCGTCGTACTTGGCATCAACGAAAACGAAGTTTCGTGACAATTTCAGTCGGGTTCAGCTTAGCTTACATTGGTGAATATACTGAATAACAGTTCACAAACTTAAACTGAACCCGAAAATTGTCACGAAACTTCGTATTCGTCAAGGATATCGTCCTTGGTTTTCGTTGATCCCAAGACCCCACTGGTCTCTAAAAATAATCTTGATGCCCTCATCTTTCATGAGAAAAACACTGATTCACCATCCCGCTTGGGTTTTCGGAATGCATTCAAATCGAAAATACACTGCGAAAGTTGTTTTTTTTTTTTCAAGGAACGCCGAAGATATTCTGATGCATTCGGCATTCCAACTTGCCAAGTGTGAATCGCCCACTGGCGCCCTCTTCTCAAATCCAATGCAGACTCTTAATATGCCTTACGTAAGACTTGAGTCACTCCCAACTGATATGCAAGGTTGTAATGGATACGATGAACCGGTCACGTAAGCTAAGTACATTTAACAGATAAGCAGGTTACAAATTAAATGTAAATACTTACATTAAGTTTATTTAATAACATGACGAAAATTAAAACTCTTTAAAATTGGTCACTATCATACCCTCCCCTCCCCTAGCCAGCCTCGTGATGGGCCCGGAAGCCAGACTCGAGATGGGCCCGCGAAATGTCCAGTCCAAACCCAGTAGTAACATATTCCCTGTCCAGCCACTACGCCGAGCGGGCATTGAACGCGATAGTAGACACATTACCATCTTAGCCACTGCAAGTAGCCGGGCTCTGAACGCGTTAATAAAGGTCCAAGTAGTTTGCATAAGTAGGTAACAAGATACGCTAACTGGCCCTAAGGTCGCGCCATGCGTGACAAGGAAGTGAACTGTGTGAGACGGAGAGAAGAGATACTAAGTATCTCTCTCTATACGTAGATTTGTTATAAAATCCTATTCCGTTATTATTGATATTTTTAAATAATTTCTTATAACCAATAATGTAACTAGCTGCTTCCCGCGGCCTCCAATGGGACCTAAACAAAATGTAGCCTATGTCAACCCAAAGTCTAATCTAAATTTCATGAAAATAGGTCCAGTTTAGTGGTTTACGCGTGAAAGCGTAAAGAAAGAAAGAAAAATCGTTTAGTTTGGTAGGACCCATGCTAGGTGATTCTAATGCCCGTTCCAACGCGACTCCCTACACCAGGAAAAGAATCAGGCAAGAACCTGGTGGTGTGGGCCTAGAGCTCGTGATAAATCGATTTTCCTTTTCAACTCTTAGTAAAGACATTAAGTAAATTTTCTTGCACTGTCATAAATTATACGACCAACGACAGGCCACTTTACAAAATGTCTTCTTTTACTATGATTGACGACTTGAATGGGCATTAGTGCAATAATGGCTGCAATTTTCTATAGTAGGATGTAGGTTATAGGTATCTAGGTTCTATATTTAGCAGAGCCATGACGGAGGCCTTTAGGCGGCCTAAAAACTCCGTCACCAGAGTTGGCCACTTGCTCATACGAACGAACGAACGATTTAGCAGAGTGTGACCTAGAACTTTAACCCTCAAGATCAACGAAGTATTAATTTTAAGTTGTATTTGTATGTTTATTCTGTGTACAATAAAGTGCTCATTCGTTCATTTACTGACGTTCTTTGTTAATCTTCGTTTATTAATAAGGGGGTAAGTGGTTGCTTATACGATGTAGCTGGGGTTGAATTTGGAATAGATGAAAATATTATAGTAGTTTGTGGGCGCCACACATGGGGTATATTGGCACCAAGCTATACTGTTGGATCCAATACACCAATGTGCTGATCGATCTTGGACAGTTATCACACTAATTTTATAGAAGCGAAAGATTGTGTGTGTGTGTAAGTATGTGTTTGTTTTAAGTACCATCCGAGGACGTGCGTATGAATACACAAGGAACAACCGAGGACATTTTCAAACCGAGGACTTTTTCGACGGTCCTCGGTTTGACTTGACCATAGATTCGTATTGTTCAAGCAATTTTGAACCTTTCTGTATATATAATAAGGAAAAGTACCCGAAACCTCGGTTTGGTCAAGAAAATTCATAATCTTACACAGGCAAAATGTATCCACCAGGTGGCGCCTCTGTCGCCTTATACACACCCCCTATACATTAATTTCACTTTTGATGTATGAACCGAGGTCTTTTGTGTTAACTTTAACACAAAGGTCCTCGGTTATGTAGCTTTTCCAGCAGAATGTGTGTTAGTCCTCGGTTTGATAGCTTTTCTACACAGTATGTATCTATTATAGTCCTCGTTCTGACAGTTTTCTTGGTGTGTAAGCAACGGGTGTCGTACCATCAAAATATGACGACTATTATGAAAATAGGACGTTGCGGATTATATATTTAATTAAAACTTTTTAAAATCGAGGTGAGGTAGCTCTAGCCTAGAGGCTATAATAGACTGCCTCCTCATCACTTGTGCAAATGCTACAATTTGCACAAAGTGATGAGGAGGCAGTCTGTGTGTTTAGAATATATACTGCATTAGGTATATAATCTAAACAAACATACTGCCATCTCAGCCTGATTATATGCAAAATAGTCTAGTTTTCTGTTTCTAGGTTCAGTGCCATAGTTAAAACTTACTTCACGATATTTAATCATGAAAAACTATTTAAATTACTCCATTAGATAAAATGGATTTAAGAAATATCTAGCTGCTGCTACCTGGCAATACTAGCAATATCTAGAATGATAGGTATACACAAATTAATAACACTGTGTATGATAATGAAAATAAGTAAATTACATATTAATAATTTAAAATTTAAGCATCAACATTATGGGAAATTAATAAAAAATTTCATAATTTTTTAATTGAAATGGAAAAAAGAAAAAAAGGAATTAGAAAAGAAATGCACTAACAAATTAACATAATGGAGAAGTTTCCTAAACTTAAAAATCCATTTTTTTTAATTTTATTAGCAAGATCTTAAGAATTTACGAGTAATAGGTGGTGAAAGAATTTTTGGAATATCTTGAAAAATTACAAAGTTATTCAACTTTTACGGCGGCTTAAAAATAATAGAATCAAAAGGCTGAGATTTCTGCGTGTGACGTCACTCTACTCGATACACAGATTAGTTTCAATTTAGTATGAAAGAATTTCATACGACTCGCGCTTTTCTTCGCCGCGCCGAACTAAAAACATTATTCAAGCTTAGATAGAAGTTTGTTTTTCATTTTTTCTTTTTGGACATTATGGAAGCAGGGTATAGGGTATAGGGTATAGGGTGCTTGTTTAATATCAATATATATAAAACAATAAGCATTTTTTTGGAATCAACGCACAGACCAAACTAATTTGCATATGGCGCTTAAGAGGGCGCCATATGCAAATTAGTCGTCGAAATCCTTATTTATCTCAGTATATGTAAAAGCTACGTCCTTCATATTTAGGGAAATGATACTTTGAACTTTTATCTTCTATCTTGGTTTTTTAGAAACACGATTGGTAAAAGTTTTCTCGATCATATATTTTTTTGAAAAATACATGTTTTTCACACAGTTTGCTATTTATCTCAGGAACAGAACGCTATTTTTGTTGGTTTTATGTTTTGACAAATAGCCTAGAAGTATTTATTTAGTTCTGGTTTTTTAATTTTTCGATTGCTTGTTTAATTAACTTGTAATTAAATAAAAACTGTTTTTTCGCTATAAATTATGTTGCGTGTCTATCGTTCTGCGCTTCTCACTCACGAGTAAAAACATTATTCGCTCTCCCGCTCATTCCTCGGCGCTATGGCACACACTTAAGCTATGAAGCTGAAATTTGGAAGGTAGCTTCCTTTTAAAACAAAACTGAGCACTAAGAAGGGATTTTCGAAATTCCACCCCTAAAGGGTTGAAAAGGGGTGAAAACCGTTGTATGCAACTTTTTAATGCGTGAAGCGATTTTCTTCAAACTCAGTATAGGTATTGTAAATGATAAATAAATTTAGATGTTTTTCAGGAATTAAAAAAAAACGCATGAAAAGAGGTAAAATGTGGTGTCAAAGTTTGTATGGGAACTTTTTAATGGGTAGTTCGATTTGCTTGAAACTCAGTTACAACGCTAACAATGCAAAATAAATATATACCTGTTTTAGGGTTTCTCGAAAAAAACCCTTTTAAAGGGTGAAATGCAGTGTCAAAGTTTGTAGTGAAACGTATTGAAGGGAGGCGCGATTGGCTTGAAACTCGGTAAAAAGTACAATTTTTTCACCCTTCTTTAGGTTATGAAGAAATTCACGTGAACGAAGTCGCGGGCGTCTGCTAGTTGTACATATAAGGCCTTACTTATCATCTCCACATCCTCATCCCCATATCCTCATATCATCATCCTCATCCTCATCCTCACCTCATCTTCATATCATCCTTCCTTCTCACCCTCGTTGGTCGAGGATATGAGGATGAGGATGAGATGATGCGGATGAGGAATTGAGGATATGGGGATATGGGGATATGGGGATAAGAATATGAGGATGAGGATTCAACTATTTGTATTATCATCGATCATTGATAAGTGTGCAAAGGTTTAATTTAATTTAGCACTTTTAAAGCAACATCTGCATGTTCGTCATGAGCACTGAACGCGTTAAGTCAGATTTTCGTGTTTAACTATTTGTATTGTCATCGATCATTAATAAGTGTGCAGTATGCAAAGTTTTACTTTAATCCGGAGCTTTTGAGGCATCATTCACATATGCGTCATGGGCACTGAACGCGTTAAATCAAATTTTCATTGGTAGGCATCTTGTGTACAACACATTGGTAATCAAAAATTCTATAATCATAGCCATAAGTACTTTCCATAACGGTAAACTATTGGACCGCCCGCGCACAAATTCATCTTCTAATAAACTAAATCGTCAAAAGATCACTTTTTTGTTAATATAAGCACAGATAGAAGAATACTAGTAATAAGTAAGGCCTTTTATGTACAATATTAAACAAGCATAATACCCTGCTTCCATAATGTCCAAAAATAAAAATGAAAAACAGACTTCTAAGCTTGAATAATGTTTTTAGTTCGGCGCGGCGAAGAAAAGCGCGAGTCGTATGAAATTCTATAATACTAAATTGAAACTAATCTGTGTCTCGAGTAGAGTGACGTCACACGCAGAAATCTCAGCCTTTTGATTCTATTATCGACAGTGCCAACCGCCACGCGGTTGTTCTTTGAAAATTATTTGAAAACGAAAACGAAAAGACTCGTCTTTAGGATAATACCTACTAAATTTTAAAATAGAAATACGTGTAAGAAATAGATATAAAAATATTCATTCGTAGATAATCTTGCACGTAAAATGGTTTAGGTAGATTTCCCTTGTCCTCACTTTGTACAAGGCCTGCTTGGAAAACTGACCTCAGTTTGGTTATGGTAAGTCTAACACACCGTCCTCACTTTGTACAAGATAATAAGATATATTGTGTTAAGACAGTCCTCGGAAGGGTGTCTCAGGTCTTACGTGAGACGTCCTCGGTTCGCGTACACAAAGTCCTCACTTTGTTCATCGCTAGTCACGTTCGACTGTGTATTTCGAGTCCTCGGTTTGGCATTCGTAATTCATACGAAAAAATATTGAGATAGCAATATACCAATGAGCTCATCACTCTAGATTTGTTATTCTGTCTCTTTCTGTGTTATTCAATTATACCTACGAGCTCTACAAATCCGTTATTTTGAGAGTCCTCGGTTCGGTCAAGTCCAACTTAGGTCCTCGTAAGGGTGTCTATACAAACAAGGGTGTAAGTGTGAATGTTACTCCTTCACGGTTAACGGCTGGACGGATTTGAATGAAATTTGAATAATATAGGTACCTAATGTAGATATTTTTGATTATAGTGTTAAACCATACTTAGGTAGGTATTTTGGTGCTTTAACCGAAATATCATCTTACTGATAGTTTCGTCTTCGGCGTCAAGGGCTTCGTGGCCGAGTGGTAAGGCAGCCCGGCTTAAGGGTGATCGCTTGTATCTCGCGGGTTGGAATCCCGTCGAAGCCGTAAAACTTTTAGTAAGATTTTTCATTTAAAAATATAGGTACTTACCTAATATTAGTGTAAAAAGCTGCGGTCGGAAGTCAATCAAGTGTTAGCGTTATTGACCTAGCTAGAGATATGGCATCGGGCCAGGTAATCCCGCCAAAATATTGAGGATTCTTGATTTTGCGTCATAGATACTGCATGCCGAATTATACGAGTAATATACAAGCTTACTGGACCGTGGCTTCGCTCGCGTGGTAAGTATCTATTTATTTATTTATTTATACCTTATTGCACAAAATAAACATTTATGGACAGGTAATGGCAAAGGCGAGCTTAACCCGAAAAAGAGTTATCTTCCAGCAAACCCCAATAGGGAGAGAGAGACGCAGTTTAAAGTGTGGGTGTGCGTGCATAAATACCTGGATAAAAAGTAGCTCAAGTGATATTCCAGGTCATGTAGGCATTGAATCACAGGGCATTAAACACGGTTTGGTGCCTAGCTTCAGTTAGGCTAGCTAGAGAATGGATTCCTTTTAAATCAAGGCAAAGCTAGTCGCAACTATCGGCCTACGACGCGGCGACACAAGGTAGGACATAAAGAGAAATTTGCAGTAATGGTTAATCTAAAGTTACTGATCAGATTACGAAATTATTTCACTACTAGGACATATCACATATCAGTACCGAAGCAAGCTAAAGATATCTTATGACGACCTCTGTGGCGCAGTGGGCGAAAGCCCGCCTGAGACGCAGAGGTTGCGGGTTCGGTCCCCGCTGCGGGACAAATGTTTGCATGATCTGCAAATATTTGTTTCGTGTCTGGGTGTTTTCTATGTATAATATGAATGTATTTACAAAAAAAAAATGTATCTATGTAGTTTATCAGTCATCTGGTTACCATAACACAAGCATTAAATTGCTTATTGCTGGGACTAGATGACGCCGTGTGGAATGTCCAAGGATATTTTATGTCTATTTCTTATTTCTTATGGCTATATTTTATCCAGGTACCACTGGACCAAAGCTGCAGGCGGCAGCTAATGTTGATAAAGGATAGCTCTCTTATATTGGATTCTTTTTTGATAGCTCTTGAATTTAGAGCTATATTAGTGGCAATTCGGAGTGTCGCAAAAGCTAAATTAAACTAACTAAAATTAATGCCATCCTTTTTATTCCCATCGCTATGAAAGGGACGGCAACATTTTTAGTTAGTTAAGTTTAGCTTTTGCGATACTCCGAATTGCTACTAATATCCTTCTTCTTTAGTATATAAAACCATCGCAAAAACTAGAGCCCATTTTCAATGAAGAGGACAGAGACCCACAATTTCAAGTGTAGATTTGCTCTTGAACTCTAGTTCTTTGGTACTCAAAGCTTATGTAAATAATCAGTAAGCATTATAATTTTTCAACATTTACTTGTAAGGAGACCTTTTTGTTTTTTTTTTACTAACCTACTATGTCCCACTGCTGGGCAAAGGTCTCCCCAAAATCCTCCACTGACCCCTGTCTGTGGATCTCCCACCACTCCTTCTCAAACACGTCAAGATCGTCCCGCCAACGCCTTCTCGGCCGGCCTCATAGGAGTCCTAGTTAGTCTAAAAACTACATCACAATTGGCTACAATTTTAAACAAGCTTTAGTCTATCATCTATCTGTTACTAAGTAGACGGATCATTAAATTTAAAATAAGCTTTAGGAAAACTACAGAGCATTTTGGCAGAGAATACCACTTTTCAGTACCTACCTACACATTTTAACAAAATTTGCTCAACCTCTAGATGACCCACCATTTAACTCAGAATCAAGAAAAAAAGTAGTAGCAATTTCTATTGAATATCATTAATTAATTGGACCTAGGTGAAAGGTCTGGAAGGAATTGAGGTAGGCCTTTGCCCAGCAGTGGGACACAAACTACTGAAAATAATAAACACACTAATATGATAAAGGTAAAGGTGAAAGTTTGTGTGTGTATGTTTGTTACTCCTTCATGCTCAAACAGCTGAATGGATTTAAATGAAATTTGGTAGCAGGATTGCTTATACCCTGGATAAAAAAATAGGTTAATCTAAGAGGAGGAGAGTTGCCTTCGTGGCTATATATAGATAACACTTTACCTATGTACCTACCTTGACATAATCAATTTATTGTAACTGGTAACTTAGGAAGTAAGTAAGTAAGTTCGTATGAGGAAGCTCACCAACTCTAGTGACGGTGTTTTTTGGCCGCCTAAACACCTCCGTCATGGCTTTATGACTTTAAAAGCCGGGACCATTGAGATGTATTAAAGAGTCACAATCTAATAGCTGACAACACTCAAAAAATGTGCGTGCAAATTCAATGTTCTACAATGACATTTGACATTTGAATGTAGACGTTAAAACGTTTGTTTTAATGTTCAATATCGCTTGTACGCAAAAAAGAAAAACTCTGCGCACTACGTAGCGTGCGCCGAGTTTTGGCGTTTACATTTTATTTGTCTGATTGTGGCTCTATAATACATCTCAATGGCCGGGACCGACAATTTAACGTGCTCTCCGAAGCACGGAAGCGCTCAGCTAATAATGCTTCTTAGGAAGTAGGTTTGTATCAAATTCAAAGATGTTTTAATGCATTTCGTAGACCTGATTCATGTGAGTGTTGC
This sequence comes from Xanthorhoe designata, assembly GCA_963582015.1. Taxonomy (NCBI): domain Eukaryota; kingdom Metazoa; phylum Arthropoda; class Insecta; order Lepidoptera; family Geometridae; genus Xanthorhoe; species Xanthorhoe designata. Next base: position 4,399,428 of record OY757056.1, on the reverse strand, counting down.
AAAACTATAATAATACATCACATGATAAGTCTGTTGTAAAAATTATAATTACGATAAAACATAATCAAAACAAAAACTGTAGAAACTTGTTCAAAACAACGAACAGAACGCGCTAACCTTGACATGTAATTATATTATGATATGAATACATTAATCGCTACATTTATGTAGCCTTTGCCTACGGGTTTGTTTTGTATGATTGCCTAAAGATGTAGCTGTATAATGTAGTACATGTTTTGATCCACGAATAATGTTATCTTTTTGCAATATGCCCTAAATTTGGTTATGCCGTTACGGCATCATAGAACAACTTGAGCATTCATAATTGATTGCAAATTGCAGCGAATCTAAAGGCGTTAGGGTCTTTGTAATTTATTGTAATAACTTACCGAAGTCTATGAATTGCTTGATGGACAGCGGCGAAGGGTTGAATTGTGAGTAGAAATCCAACATTTTTGTAACGTTAGAAAAAATTGCCCCGGCTAACCTCATTTTGATAGATTTTAAAGCGAGTTTTAAATGAAATAATACAAATGTATCCGCACAACAAAGTTCACAGTCACATACGATTGTAACACATGATTACAGCGAGGAATAAATTTAATTTCACGTCAACACGGCCACTCGCGAATGCGCAAAAAATTAACTGAAAAAGAAAAACAAAAAGTCAATCAATTGTCATGTCAATGGTGTCATGTCAATGTCATGTTTTCTTCTTTTCTTTATTTTGGCTTCGCACGGCTTGTGCCACGCATTTAGCTATATAGCCTTATAGCATTTACCATGTCATTAGTGGCAATTCTGAGTGTCGCAAAAGCTAAACTAAGCTAACTAAAATTGTTGCCGTCCCTTTCATAGCGATGGGAATAATAAGGATGGCAACAATTTTAGTTAGCTTAGTTTAGCTTTTGCGACACTCAGAATTGCCCCCATTATATAATTCAGTGAAGAAGTCAAGTCAAAGTCAAAGTCAGCGTCGGAACTGTTGAGTGTTAGGTTACTAGGTAGGTAGTGGCTAAATGCGTGGCACGAGCCGTGCAAAGCCAAAAAAAAGGAAGAAAATGGGTTAAGTCAGTCAGTCAATCAATCAAAGTCAAAGATTGTTTTCTTTCTCTTTGATTGTTTTGATTTGATTGTTTTTGAATTTGCATTTCATTTTCCTATATCAAAAACTGCTGGATATCAAATTGATGACACTCGGTGTTCCATTATTATTCGTTTATGGATGCCTGCATTTAAAAAGAACCGTAAGTACAATCGTGATAGTTCTCTCGGCAATCATTAAAATTTCAAATGGTCGATTAATTCTTGCTAATCGCTGTTATTATGTGCAACTTATGTGTAGTGTAGGTGCACTACATATTATGTACCGCCATCGTCGTCGGCACCGGGCACAACCTAGACTACGTTAAACAAGTATGTAGGTAGGTATATATAAAACTTAAGAGCTCAGCTCTTGTCGGTGTAATGATGCAAGTATGTAGGTAGGTACAAATTGCAAATGCAAACACTTGCAAATGCATAGGTATACCTATGCATTTGCAAGTATGATATTAGTATATATTAATATATAAAAAAAATTGTGCCTACCTATTAGGTACCTATTAGGTAGGCACAATTTTTTTAATATTCATTCAGTCAGGCTAAGATGTTATTTGACAAATCGATCGATCGTTGATAACTAATGATCAAATCTGATCCGGTAGCATCTTAGAATCACCTAGCATGTAAAACGAAACAAGTGATCCTTGAGGTCCTACAAGAAGAATGATGTTTCTTTCTTCTTCTTTCTTTCTTTCTTTCTTTTCCTAAAAACTCTTGATTCCAGATGAGCCACAAAGTGTTTGTCTACGGGACACTAAAACGTAATGAGCCAAACCATCACTGGCTCACAGACCCCAACAATGGCGTCGGAAAGTTTGTGGGAGAGGGCACAACTAAATGCAAATACCCATTGATCATAGCTACGAGATATAACATTCCATTTTTACTGTACAGTCCTGGAAACGGGAGTATTGTCAAAGGTATTCTTTTTGTTGATCTCATTTATTGCCTAGTCTTATTTTTCTGAAGACTAGGAAATAAAAAGTAAGTTCTAGTCTTTGCTTTGGTTTAGTGACAGAGTTTTTAAAGAAGGCTTAACAACTTTATAAGCCGTGACCGACAATTTAACGTGCCTTTTTTAGTCTATGTTTTTATTTTTGATTATAGTGTTAAACCACACTTAGGTTAGGTATTTCATTTTTAAATGAAAAATCTTAATAAAAGTTTTACGGCTTCCCGGCTTCCGAACCCGCGAGATACAAGCGATCACCCTTAAGCCGGGCTGCCTTACCACTCGACCACGAAGCCATTGACGCCAAAGACGAAACTATCAGTAAGATGATAATATTTCGGTTAAAGCACCGATAAGCGCCATCTACAGGTATTCTAGATTCTCTATATTTTTGTTCTAGGTGAAGTGTATGAAGTTGACGATATCATGCTTAGCAAATTAGATGTACTGGAAGACCATCCGAACTACTATATTAGAGAAATTGATGATATTATTGTTAAGAACCTGTAAGTATAGATAACTAGCTGTGCCCCGCGGTGAATAGTTCCCGTTCCCGTGGGATCAAAAGTAGCCCTCTTTTATAATCCAGGGTTTAAGCAATCCTGGTACCAAATATTCAAATCTGTCCACCTGTTTAACTTAAGAGTAACTTAAGTACTTACACACTTAAACTTTCAACTTTATAATAAATAAAATAAAATAAATAAATATCCTTGGACATTTTACGCGGCGTCATCTAGTCCCAAGCTAAGTATTTAATGCTTGTGTTATGGTAACCAGATGATTGATTTATTACTTAGATAGGTACTTTTTTTTTTTAAATACATGCATATTATAGATAGAAAAACATATTAGTGTGATAAATATGAACATAGTTTTAACTAACTTTTGCTACACGTTCGTAGCAAGTGGCCAACTCTGGTGACGGAGTTTTTAGGCCGCCGTCATGGCTTAACGACTTTAAAAGCCGGGACCGACAATTTAAGGGTCCGGCGACGTGGCTCGGCAAAATTCAATTCCCTGCGCGTTCAAACATCGACACACGAAAAAGTCTTGGTTTGCTTGTTATTTTGCATCTGTGTGCGTGAGCGTGCGTGACACACGCACACAGACGCACTGTTAGAAAAGGTTAAAAATGTATGAAATGTAAATGCATGGCTATTTTGCAAGGAATTTGCTTGTCTCCCGTAGTCCCAAAAATGATGACTGAAAATTGTTTTTATTCTTCACACAGTGTTGTTTTTCTGTTACTAGACCATATAAGCTATGTTTCTAACAGAAGGAAACTTAAAATATTCTAGTGTTTAATACTAAATAAATATTAAGAAAACATGTCTTCTATGATGTAAAAATATGCAAAATGCGATTCGGTTTAATTTCACTTTAGCTAAGTATTTTGAAAAAAGCTTCTGACAGAAACCTAGATAAATGCTATCCTAATACGAATAATAGCATACTATGCTAAGGTTATGCTCAAATTTTAAATGGTTATGGTATTACGTTTGTATGGGTAACTCGTACAGCTCCGAAGCCTTAACGTGCCCTCCGAAGCACGGAAGCGCTCAGATGAAAATGCCACTTGCACCCATCCAAGTAGTGACCGCTCAGAACGTTGCTTAACTTCGACGATCTATCAAGAACGTCTTAGCAAGCTTCGCCACGAGCGCTTGCTACACATAATACTGTGTGTGTTCATAGTACCTACTCATCATCTTTATCTCATCATCGACACGACCTCTGTGGCGCAGTGGGCGAAGGCGTTGCGGGTTCGATCCCCGCCACGGGACAAATGTTTGTATCTTCTACAGATATTTGTACCGGGTCTGGATGTTTTTCTATCTATAGTAGGTATGTATGTATTTACAAAAAAAATGTATCTAAGTATTATATCATATCAGTCATCTGGTTACCATAACACAAGCATTAAGTTGCTTAGCTTGGGACTAGATGACGCCGTGTGGAATGTCCAAGGATATTTATTATTTATTTAAATTATTTCAGATCAACAAATGAGTGTGGAACACTGAAATGCTGGGTATATTTCCTAAAGACCTTCAAGCAAGATTTACTAAGTCGGCCTTGTATGGACAACTACTCATCAAATGGGGCCCACGGCTTGCCATACTTGGAAAGGTCTCTGCGAGATCCTAACTATAACTTTAAAACTGAAGTTAAAGAATAACCCTACTACTACTGCCTACTTTATCAATCTCATCATCATCATATGCCCTTATCATCCCACTGCTGGGCATAGGCCTCTCTTCGTTGTCTCGCGTTGCAGTTTTAATGTCTCGTCGACCCATCTTGCCGGCAGACGACCTACATTTCTGTACCCTTCTCTCTCTATATAGTTATCAATCAAAGGCCTATTAATTGCGGGTTCGATCCCCGCTGCGGGACAAATGTTTGTATGCTCTGCAAATATTTGTTTAGTGGCTAGGTGTTTTCTTTGATAAAAAAATGTATCTACCAAAGCAGCGAATACCGCGTAGGTGTAAATAAATATCCTTGGACATTTCACACGGCGTCATCATTTTTTTTCTAAATACATAATACATATTATGGATAGAAAAACATCCAAGATATTTAACATTAATTCTTATTCTTTTACAGCTGTAACGAATCGACGATTGATGATTTGGATGATGTTTTACAGAAATAGGAATAGGTATATAAAAAAATAGTGTTTTTATAAAAATCGTTGATAGATTGTGTTGTCTATAAATACTTTTAAAAGTTCAAAATAAAATAATATTTGTTACAAAATCCTGTTTATTTTTTATTCAGAAAAATGTGCATTGTAAGTCACTTACTACTCGAATGGTACGAATTAATTTAATTAATAGAGCAATAAATGGTGATTTGCATTAGATTATCTTCAGCTCATTGAGATGTAAGTACCTAATAAAGAGTCACAATCTAATGCTGACAACACACTCAAAAAATGTGCGAGCAAATTCAATGTTCTACTTTGACATTTCACATTTGAATGTAGACGTTATGTCGTTTGAATGTTCAATGTCGCTTGTACGCAAAAAAGAAAAACTCTGCGCACTACGTAGCGTGCGCCGAGTTTTGGCGTTTACATTTTATTTGTCCGATTGTGGCTCTTTATTACGTCTCAATACTTCAGCTTGACTTAATTCCTAGTTCGCGGTTTCATAGCAAGTAACAAGACCATTTTAATGTACCTACTTAATAGTGACCTACCTAGGTACCTAATTAATGGTTTTAGTGCCTAACCAATCACCTGGAAATGAGGTCAACGGTTCTGCCTATTTTAAAAATTTACAGATTCTTTGATAATGTACTAATTAAAATAAGTGGTAGGTAAAGGTCGGTACCTAAGTACCTAGGTACTTACATGTCATAGCAATAGAAAAAAACATTTTACTATACGAGTATATTTAGGTAGGTACCTACTTACATACCTACACATTTAAAAAAACACCTAGTACCTACCTACCTACATAAGAACAGGCATGGCCTAGTGCGGGGTTCGCTGTAAATTATTATTCGCCCTACCTAAATAATTATTTATCATGTGATGTCATGGTAGATATGGTATCATTACAATGTTTGTTATATAGGTTTATCGTTATTTATCTTATACTTATATCTTCTTTAAAATTCTTCCTACTACCTACTAGGTACCATACCTAATAAATAAACGCGAAAGTTTCTATGGATGTTTGTTGCTATTTCACGCGAAAACTACTGAACGACTTTGATTAAGGTAAGTAGTAACCTGGAATAACATTTATGTAGGCTACTTTCTACCTCCTTTATCATACATAGTTGTACTGTAAACGGGTGTCTCACTTCCTTCATTGGGGGCAATTCGGAGTGTCGCAAAAGCTAAACTAAGCTAACTAAAATTATTGCCATCCTTTTTATTTCCATCGCTATGAAAGGGACGGCAACAATTTTAGTTAGCTTAGTTTAGCTTTTGCGACACTCAGAATTGCCACTATTAGCACTACACTAGCACACCCGTGCAAAACAGGCAAGCCTTGCGCTGTTAGTGTAGGTAGGTAAATAAAATTTATGCTTGCTCATCGCTGTTACTAAGCATTATTTTGACTAAGCACGTATAACTAGCTGTGCCCCGCGGTGTTGTCCGCGGTGAATAAGCTCCCGTTTCCGTGGGAATACCGGGATCAAAAATAGCCGGTGTGTTAATCCAGGATTTAAGCTATCCTGGTAGGGTAGGTATTTGAGCGTGAAGGAATAACAAACATACACATACTTAGGTACCTACCTACACACAAACTTCCACTTAAAATATTATTATTGTGATGTCATCGTAGAATTGATTAAGTAGGTACTTACTTACCTACCTACATAGGTAGGTAGGTACATTTATTTCAATAGGACCTCAAGGATCACTTCGAATCGTCTTACCTACTTACATGCTATGTGATTCTATTGCCTGTTCCAAGACTCGAAAGACCAACATTTAGGTATTGGACAATAATTAATTACTTATATGATCTGGCCACGACATTATAAGTAGGTAGGTACCTACCTTTCTAGGTATAGGTACCTACTTTGTAGGTGTGCCATCATCACTATCTGCTGGTTGTCTGCACACGACACATGCCTGTAGAAAACAAGATTCACGCTATGATTGTCTCTATAAAACTGCTTCGTCACGTCACGAGTCGACATAAGGAATTCAATTTGTTATCTGTGATTATTATTTAAACAAAAAATTTTACGAATAAGTACACTTGTTTAGTCTTGCGACAAAACGAGTCAAAGTAAGTTGGCTTTAGTGGTAATTTGAGAAGTCATGTTTTCGTCTTGTTTTATTTGACAATGCTTGTGTTTTTGAATTTGTGTAACAGTGGTGGGTTACTTAATAATATCTGCTGAGTGTCGTGGCTGGGCCATAGGGGCTCGGGGCAAGTGGGCACATTGGGATACCTAATGGGGCCTCTATAGTGCCGGTATTAGGCCACTTCGGTACTAAACCACCGAAAATCCGGATTTAAGAGCCTCGGATTTAAGACCATTTAATTTTCAAAATTTTGTATCAGTGTAGGTAGGTATTTAAGTTATCTTAGGATAAGTTAATTGATTACCTACCTACACTGTGTGAAGAGCCCAAGAATATATATATTTTATTTAGGCTAGATTTTAATGTTATTTAATCTTCCAGATGAGCCACAAAGTGTTTGTATACGGGACCCTAAAACGTGATGAGCCAAACCATCACTGGCTCACAGACCCCAACAATGGCGTCGGCAAGTTTGTGGGAGAGGGCACCACTAAATGCAAATACCCACTGGTCATAGCTACTAGATTTAACATTCCATTTTTAATGCAAAGTCCTGGCAATGGTACTAACATCAAAGGTAACTATTTATTTATTTATTGGCAAACAAACTGCTTAAGAGCCATTTTGCAAAAATCGGTAGAAATCTGCGTTTTCGTAACAAATACAAACGTATCTACCTTACCTACCTACCTATTTCACGAATGTGTACCTATACCTACCTACTTCACCGATTATCGAGCATAGTTTACAATGAAAATTTCATTATGGAGATGTTTTACATTATTTTTGATTCTAGGTGAAGTCTATGAAATTGACGATACCATGCTAAGCAAATTAGACATTCTGGAAGGCTATCCAGACTTCTACATCAGAGCAATTGATGATGTTATTGTAAAGAACCCGTAAGTACCCTTAATTAATTAACCAGTGCGTATAGTTTGTCGTAGGTAGTACATTATGAACTTATTAGTTCACTAATCCCCGTTACGAGCTCGCATTGCCGTCAACGGGGAAATATGAACAAAAAGTCCACTAATCCCCGTTAACGGGCATTAGTAGAATAAGCCAATTATTTTCGTAGTGGGTAAAGTCCGTCTGAGATGCAGGAGGTTGCGGGTTCGAGCCCCGCTGCGGGACAAATGTTTGTATGGCTCTGCAGATATTTCTTTCGGGTCTGGCTGTTTTTCTATCCCATGTTTGTGTTTTCTAAACCTTAGCCTATTTAATTACTTATTTCAGATCAACTAATGAGTGTGAGACACTAAAATGCTGGGTATATTTCTTGAAAAGCTTCAAACCTCACTTGTTAGATCAGCCATATTTCGACAGCTACTCGTCAAAGGGACCCCACGGCTTGATTTTTTCATCAAGGTATCTATCTAAGCGAGATCATTCTGTGTAACTTTAAAACTGACGATGAACCCCATTTTTCAAATCAAATGAAATACCTACATAGGTTTATTTTGTAACTTAGAATTAACCACAACGCAAACAAAAACAATAGAGAACAGCTACCAAATGGTCCTATATCAGCTTTTGCAGATTCATAAAAAAAAAACCAGTGCTGCTTTTTATTAGGCTACAAAAGGTCAAAAATACCCTTAAACGGCGAGGAGTGAATGAGGTGGCCTAACCATCGAGGTACTATAGGTACTAAAGAGTCACAATCTAATAGCTGACAACACTCAAAAAAAGTCCGAGCAAATTCAATGTTCTACAATGACATTTGACATTTGAATGTAGTCGTTATGTCGTTTGTTTTAATGTTCAATGTCGCGGACATTTTATTTGTCTGATTGTGGCTCTATAGATTGTATGTACCTCAACGGGCCTAACCCTATGGGAAAGAGGCTTGATTATAAATATTTATCAACTGTCAATTCAAGGTTTTAGAAAATGTTTCCTAATTTTTATTAGCTATTGATGTCTATGATACTAACTCGTATTTTTTATTATTTTTCAGTGCCAGCCACGCAACATTGATCGCTGCTTTGAATGATGTTATGTAAAAATAAAACTTTAGTAATGTGAAGATAATTATAAATTTACGTACCTACTGAGTACAAAATTTTATTTTACGATAGGTAGGTACCTACCTACCTACTTACTTAAATATTTATTTACAGAAACTAAACTACTACATATTTACGTAACTGTACAAAATACAATTAGAACCAGTTGAGCCACTTGATCGTTACAAATGATCTATAGGTAGCTCAACTGATCCAAACCACTGCCAGACGGAAGCGTGCACTGGCATGGCAGCATTGCCGCGCTGATACAAACTTTTTGAATAAATAAATAAGTCTTTACTGACGATGTACCTACTGATTTGTATTTATTGATAGAATGTAGGTATTATATAAAAAAAAATAAGATTATAATATTTTTATACTAATAAACAAGTTTACTTAATTAAAAAAATATTGTAATAATTTATTTTAATATGAAGAAATATTTATTAGCATTTTATAGTCGACCTCTATGGCACAGTGGGTGAAAGCCCGCCTGAGACGCAGAGGTTGCGGGTTCGATCCCCGCTGCGGAACAATTGTTTGTATGCTTTTCAAATATTTGTTTCGTGTCTGGGTGTTTTCTAGTAAGTATAAATGTATGTATTTACAAAATAAAAAAAATGTAACTATGTAGTATAATATCAGTCATTTGGTTACCATAACACAAGCATTAAATTGCTTAGCTTGGGACTAGATGACGCTGTGTGGAATGTCCAAGGATATTTATTATTTATTTATATTTATTTAATGCCGATGATTCTTTGGAATGGAACGTGTTTTTATTTTGACCTTTTAGTTTGATCTGTCAAACTGTCAATGTCATCATCATCCCTCCACTCCACTCCATGTGATTTTGACGTAAGCTTGCTTGAGGTTATGTTTTTGGTTTGGTTTTTTTTTTAATGTTTAGATTTTATTCAACTTGTTTAAATTTAATTAAGACGCTGTTTTATTAAATTTAACCATGGATTTTGCCCGTAAACAATTAGAAAAATACGGCTGGTCCGATGGTAAGTCTATGATGAACAAATTTTACAGTGTGTATAATTTTTAGTAAACAAAATCTATTGAAGTTTTTTTATTTTTTTCTTTGACTTTTTAGGCAAAGGCCTCGGTAAACATGAGAACGGTATGTCCGAAGCTCTCAAGCCTAAGTTAAAGCGCAGTGTGACGGGTGTCGGACATGACCCCGCCGCAGAGTTCAACGAACATTGGTGGAGTGCCTTGTTTGATAAGGCAGCTAAAAATGTTGAGGTATTTTGTAATTTAATTCAAATGATTTAACATTGTTTTGAGATTACTTCTTTCAACAATCGTCACCTCAGCCTTAAGATGTCATCTGCTGGACATAAACCTCTTAAAGATCTCCAGTTGTTTCGGTTGGAAGCGGCCTGCGGCTTTTACTAAATCATCCATCCTTCTCTTCCTTTTAATTTAGGTTGTCGCAGAGGTTGCGGGTTCGATCCCCGCTGCGGGACAAATGTTTGCATGATCTGCAAATATTTGTTTCGTGTCTGGGTGTTTTCTATGTATAATATGTATGTATTTACAAAAAAAAAAAATGTATCTATGTAGTTTATCAGTCATCTGGTTACCATAACACAAGCATTAAATTGCTTAGCTTGGGACTAGATGACGCCGTGTGAAATGTCCAAGGATATTTATTTATTTATTTATTTATTTATTTAATTTTCTTTCAACAATATTTTTTATATATAACGCTTGTGAGAGAGATTGCCATGAAGTCTCAAAGGACATATTGTTGGAGAGAATTGGGGGAGACCTTTGCCCAGCAGTGGGACGATGTAGATTGAAAACAAATTAACATCCGGCAAACAACTTTGCACTAATAAGTTTTTTTTTATTAACCTGTATAGTCCCACTGCTGGGCAATGGTCTCCCCCAAACTCTTCCAACCGTCTCTATCCTTTGCTGAGTCCCACCATCCTTCATCAAAGGTGACGAGATCGTCCCGCCAAAGTTTTCTCGGTCGACCCCGACGCCGCTACTATGACTACTAAGTATACAATTTTTTATTAGAGCTAGAGGCAATATAATTATACTTTACAGGTTGAAGAAAAAAATGGGACAACTAAGAAAATAAGAACAAAAGACAGTGAAAACTTTGTTATATCAAGCAGTACTTGGAAAATCAATAAAAAACCTACAAAAGTGACTGACGATGAGCAGTACTCCGAGTATTTTGTCCGGACAGCTGTCTTAACTAATGATAAAGGAGGGAGAAAGACAGAGAATGTTAAGAGTGATTCGGAAGACGAGGTTGTGGAAAAAGATGTGTTCAAAATGACAGATGAAGAGTTGTTTGCGGCTTGTGAAGGCAGGACGGCACATAAGTGAGGATAATTTTCTCATACAAGCTTACCTTCCCTTCTAGACATCCTACCTACATGGTGTTTTTTGCTGATAATACATCAGCCATTTTTAATTCATTATGGAGTGTAATAAAAACAATCTTTGTTTTCAGGGGAGCACGCCATGGACTTCGAGCCACAGGAAAACTAGCAAGGATTGCAGAACAAGAACAGAAATTGCTAACACAACCCAAATATGAAGGTTATTCTCACGCAAAGAAGTTAAAAGAAAAAACAGAAGAATGTGTTGATCAAATGACTCTTAATGATGATTCAGAAGAAATACCAAAAAAGAAGAGAAAGCGAAAACGCTGCAATGAAAATATCAAGGCGGAATCGGAATGTTCTTTGCCTGATGAGAATTTAAAAAGTAAGAATAGGGATGCCAGCGAAAAAAAAGATAAGGAATATGGTAGCAATTGTGAAGAAGCAATTAATGTTGATTGTGAAGATGAGGTAAAGAAATCGAAGAAAAAGAAAAAACGGAAAATTGAAGTCGAACAAGATGTTCAAGAGATGGCAGATACACATGAAGAACCATTGGAAAGTAAAATAAAAAAGAAAAAGAAGAAAAAAGATAAAGAGCAAATGGATTGCTAGCACAAGTAAGGTGTTTTGACTCCGATAGACTTGTTACGTAAAATAATCTACTTACAAACGAACCAAGCAAGCACACATTTTTTAGGGAAAATCTGTTCTGTAAATACTAAATATAATTTAAAATAAATTATATTTCCACGAAAAAGAATTGCCTTTTTGTTTAATTTATCTAAAATAAACATGTTAACATTTATTTATTTTATAGTAAATTACTAAGCCTATTGAATAGGTTGTAGGAACTATGATTTTACTGAGTTTTTTAATAGGCGATACTAAGTACCTAGGTATCTACCTACATACTTTAGCCTAGGTTATTTTATCACTAGGTAACCAATTATCATAATGTTGCACATCTGAAATGGATAGCTGTATAAACTTGTACCTATCTATCATTTAAGACCTACCCTTGTACAACAGTTTTGCAATAAAATATTTCTGATTCTGATTCTGACTATATATGTAGGTAGGTATATGGTATACGTTGCGCTCACCAGCACATCTAGGACTCTAGGTGCATTTAAATGTTATTACTGTGAGTGATATACGTTCAGGTGTCCCTCAAGGCAGCATCCTGGGACCGGTTCTATACCTGATCTACACTGCGGACCTACCAACTGATGAGCACACAATAACTGCAACCTATGCTGACGACACTGCTGTTCTGTCCGTGCACCCTATCCCGGAAACTGCCTCAGCCCAACTGCAAAACCATCTGACCGAGATTGAAAAGTGGTTCCAACGGTGGCGAATAAAAGCAAACCATACCAAGTCTACACATGTTACCTTCACACTTAGGAAAGAAACCTGCCCACCAGTAAAATTGTACGAAGACACCATACCTCAAGATGACCACGCGAAATACCTGGGTCTATACTTGGATCGGAAATTAACATGGCAGAAGCATATCTGGACCAAGCGCAAACAACTTGACAGCAAACTCCGCAGTATATACTGGATAACAGGTCGCCACTCCCGCTTAAGTAACGAGAGCAAAATGATGGTATACAAAGCCATCATTAAGCCTATCTGGACATATGGCATCCAACTATGGGGCACAGCAAGCAACAGCAACATCGAGATCCTAGAAAGATTCCAGAGCAAAACTCTCAGGAACATATTTAATATACCTAAATGTATTAGTAATAAATACATTTACCTCGACCTCAACATACCTACCGTTAAGCAAGAAATAAGTCAGCATAGCCAGAGATATCAGAAAAGACTTGCACAACACTCAAATGAGTTGGCATTGTCACTAAGTGGAACAGGAGGACAACAACATGTGAGACTAAAGAGAAGTGACATCCCCAGCCTTAGTAGCAGATTTGCATAGAGAGAAGAGAGCTGTGCAACAAGGAAGCTCTCTCAATAAATAAAGCCAAACCTACAGACTCAAAGTTGGCCAACCCATTGGCTTATTGTCTTAAAGACAGATTGCCATGAAGCAGAAAGAACAAAAAAAAAAAAAAAAAAAAAAAAACTGTGAGTGATTGCCTTTTCGATTATATTATACGAAGCTTTCGTCGCCCCATGCATGTAGATTTGTGGTAGATATTGTGATTTGTAGTGTATTATCTATGGTGATTTGTTAGCGCAACACTTTCAGTTATACAATAGTACTCTGTGGCAACACTGATGTGGCTAAAAGACTTGTAGTCTAGTCAAAACATTACTTTATAAAAAAAAAACAATCAGCTGGTAATTCTCATGTCATGTCACTTATCTGTCGAAAAAGTTGTCATCGAAATCGAAAAATCTACAACAAAATAGTGCGTCGAAAATTGAGGAAAAATGTCGTTAGCGAAGTATTTAGCGCTTGATAAAGTAGCTAATCTTTTCAATATTCTTCGCCAGAACGGTGGTATAACGGGATGTCTGTATAAACTGTACAGGTAAGTGTTAAAAATTGGTATTATGTAATTTGGGTAGGGTTATGTTTTGATTACGATTTCTGCTGTGTAGAAGAACAATGATATTACATACCTAGAATAAATTCGTTTATCAATATTACCCACTTACCATTAAAACCATTGACTTTGCTTTAAAATGATGGCTTGTAAAAACAATAATCAATACCAAAATAATTCCACTTGTGCTAAACCGTTCTATGAAAATGTTCAGTGAAAAATCTTAGTCCACTTAACTGAACTCTACTGTAACATTATTTAAAGCTAGAAACGCTTGTGCCTTAGATAAAACAATATTCATTAAGATAAATATTTCATGAACTATTTATTGTTCAGTGTGGTTTCCAAATTGATAGGTGGACATATCCATATCGGCCTCAAAAAGCAATGGAATTGATCATTATTATCATCTAGTAATCATACAAGCAATGAGTTGCTTAGCTAGACTCAATGACGCTGTGTAAAATGTCACAAATGTTTAAATATTTAATTGTCAGAAGACTAATTGCTTATACTTTACTTATCATTTTCAGACAAGATGAAATCAAAGATGGAACTGTAGTTGGTGAAGATAAATACGGGAATAAATACTTTGAGAACCCTCGCTACTTCTACGGCAGGAACCGATGGGTGGAGTACAATGAGAAGTACCATATGCAGTATGATGGTAGCCAGGTATGAACATAGGACTGCCTTTTATTTAATTAAACCTTGTGTGTATGGGGACTCTCTTTTCCGCATTTAGACTCAAAGGTGGTCCTTTATGCGTGGGGATAGGACTGCCTTTTATTAATTTAAATTATGATCATGACTATCCCAGGGAGCGGTAGATGAATACCATAAGAATAACATAAGTTTTAAAGTTTCCAGGCTATGCTGGTGCTGCCATCTACTTTAAACTCCCGGTTTTGGCCATTTTCAGGGTTACGATTTTGTGTATGGCCTTTGTCTGTCTTCTAGATATTAATCGTCTTTGCTAATACCAAGGATGAACTATCGTCCATGCGAATACTATAAGTTTGTATTTTTTTTTATAATATTAGGATATGATAGTAGGATTCTAATATTAATATTTATTTATAGGCTATAAATTCACTTAATTGAATTTGGGGTAGTACAATATTAATGTGGTATTAATTTTCAGGTCCCTGCTGAGTGGTTTGGATGGCTGCATTACAAAACCGATCTGCCTCCCCATCATGTAAGTATATTTACGCCCGGTTTCTATACGACCGTAGTTAAATCGCCATAGCAACGTTGTTATCTGTCAAAAAGTGTCATACATTTTGTGTTGTATCAACGTTTCTATAGAGATAGACCTACGGTCATCCGTAAGTTAACTATAGGAACTAAGCTCTTGTGTTATGCCATAGGCGCGGGACAGACAGAAAAGACGTAAGGCGAGGACGGGGCGCGGACATTTGTCTCTTCCGCGTCCCTTTCATACTAAATGTATAGAAGCGTCACGACGCAAAACATACAGAAGAGACGGGGCGCGGGCGCGACGCTTTTACGTCTGCGCCTTTTGTTCAAAACACACAGAAGAGACGGGACGCGGACGTGGCGGGGGTGAGGACGGGGCGCGGGGTGGCATGCCTGCCGGGCGGGTCTCGCACGCTCGCACTGCGTCGCGTCCGCGCCCCGTCTCTTCTATATAATTTCTAGAGTCGTGTCCGTGTCACGTCTCCGCCCTGTCCGCGCCGCGTATTCCCCTTACGTCTTTTCTGTCTGTCCCGCGCCATAGTTTTGGCCAGAATATGATAACTGGCCCTTAGTATTCCTCAATAAACTTGCATAGCTTGCCTTAAAAATACACCCTGGCGATACATTCGTACGTGATCATACTTTTTAATTTCAGGACACCAGCCGCCCCAAATACAAATGGATGGCTGACTGCACCGAGAACTTATCCGGCACCACGGGTCAATACGTACCTTACAGCACCACGCGGCCTAAGGTCGATTCTTGGACGCCGCCTAAGACCTCCTAAATAGGCCTCATACATGCTGATCAAAATATAACTAGGTACTAGTGGCAATTCGGAGTGTCGCAAAAGCTAAACTAAACTAACTAAGATTAATGCCATCCTTTTTATTCTCATCGCTGTGAAAGGGACGGCAACATTTTTAGTTAGTTAAGTTTAGCTTTTGCGATACTCCGAATTGCCACTACTATATCAGAGTTTTAGGTCAAGAGACAGAGACTAGTAAAGTAGTAAAGACAGGTCATCTCCATACAAATCTGCGTGCACTTGAAATTCTGGTTAAATCTAGGTGGCGTTGTTTCCTAGAATTTTGATTAATATTTCGTCACAATTAATAACACTGCCATCTATCGAGTTTTACAAGTACTCGAAAAGTTGATGCCAGTTTGTTTGAAATTAGTAAATTCCCGTTTGTTAGACGTTAGACGTAAAGATTAAAAAATGATTGTCAACAAAAGCTATAAATCTTAAGATTGCTGGTCTTTACTACTTTACTAAAAAGAACACAGAATGTTGTCTGAACTTTATTTAAATTAGTTCTAAGTAGAAAGTGAATTCAATAAAATTATTTGCATTAATTGTGTTTTTTTATTCATTTATCAACGGTTGAGGCTCAAATCTCAGTCAATATAGACCTACATAAGTCAAGCAGTAGATACCTAGATGTAGAAAAACATCACGAACAAACCTAGATAGGTTCTTTAGTTTTTTTTCTTTACCCAGGCTAGATACCTACTCCCCCTTATTAATAAACAAAGATTAACAAAGAACGTCAGTGAATTAACGAATTAGCACTTTATTGTACACAGAATAAACATACAAATACAACTTAAAATTAATGGTGGCTATTCGGGATGTCGCTAAAGCTAAACTTAACTAATTTGACAGCACTAAAATTGATGCCATCCTTTTTATTTCGATCGTTATGAAAGGGACGGCAACATTTTTAGTGCTGTCAGATTAGTTTAAGCGACATCCCGAATAGCCACCAATACTTCGTTGATCTTTGTTATAAGAGGGACTATGTTTACTGTTCTTGCACGGCCAGGATTCGAACCCACACAAAAGCTACACCACTAAAAGCTCAAAGGGGATACCTATACGATTAATTCGTAGCGCACGATCGGCCGTTATTATAATGTAGGTACGTAACCGGTTCTATGGCCCAGAGTGGGGCAGAGGTGCTCAAACTGAGGTTAAATTAAATGCTAATCTAATTATTAATAATGAGATATGAATTTGGCGTATCAAATGTCCAATTTCGATGACGATCGACTTACCTAGGGTTGAGTTGGGCTGCGCTCTAAGATATTAATTAATCATCATAATAGGTAAATGTTGTCAGCATTGCCTGACACAAAGACATGCCCAGTTGAGATGCAAGAGGTGACAAGCTATCATTTAGGTGAGGCATAAAATATATATTATGTTAAAATACAATAATTAGGTAGGTACCATAGAACTACATAGGTACCTACCTACCTATCTAACTAGGATTAGATTAAGATTTAGATTTAGGTACCTACCTACTTTAGCTATTGTCAAAATCAATGTTTTTATTATATACCTAGGTCATCTAGTGCAAAAATAAGTTAATTAGGTATCTAAATAATTATTATATTTATTTATTTCTCAAAATGGAAATTCAATAGGGATGGGAATTGGGAAGGGGCTGTAAAGATATCGATGTTTTTATTTCTTAGGTCACCTACCGTGAAGGCCCCAATCATGGACACTTTAAGGATTTAGTTGTAATATTTTGACTATAACTTTTTTATTGTTCAAGTGACAATGTTGAGGTAAACATTATACAATAGCAGGATATTTACTCTACTTAATACATACGTAAAACATAAATCATCATTTACCGTGTCATTTTAATTTAAGTTTTTCTAAAATACCTACAAAAACACCAGTGATGGACACCCAAACACCAGTGCTCGACAACCAATAATGGACACCTCTCCAGTAATGGACACCCAATGATGGACATCGTGTGGGTACCTAATTAGCTATGAATGCAACGTTTTTCTGGCATAATAGTTATGATTATTTCCCTTCTAAGATAAGTAGGTACTCAGTAGGGTGCTATAGGTAATAATAATATTACTTAAATAAAATCAATATGGATAGGTAGGTATGTAGTTCTTTTTATTTTTTTTAAATTAAATATCTAGCCTTCGTAGACTACACTAAAGCTTTCGATAGCATTAAACATTCCGCAATTTTTGAAGCCCTTGAAAAACAAAATATTAATAAAACTTACATAGACCTCATCAAGCTTATTTACAGTAACAGTACAGCGAACATAAAATTAACAACATCAGGACCTCATTTCACAATTGATAAAGGAGTGAAACAAGGTGACCCGCTCTCTCCCAAATTATTCACAAGCACCCTAGAAGGCATTTTTAAAACACTAACACGATCTTGGGAATCAAAGGGTATCACAATCGGAAACAAGAAACTTACAAACTTGCGGTTTGCCGATGACATTATTCTCTTTGCCTCGACCGCTGCATAACTTCAGAATATGCTCGAGAACTGAGCACTGCAGGCCTGGAGGTTGGACTGATGATGAATCGGTTAAAGACACAAATCATGACTAACGGCACCAAACATAAGATCGAGGTTGATGGGCAAGAATTACACTATGTCGATGAGTACACTTACTTAGGCCAGATAGTCTCCTTCAATAACAGGCAGGACAAAGAAGTCGATCGTCGCGTTGAAAATGCACGGAGGAACTTCTGGTCTATGAAACCGCTAATGAAGGGAAACCTTCCACTGTCTCTAAAGCGAAAACTCATTGACATGTGTATTCTGCCCATTCTTACCTATGGTGCCCAAACATGGTCTTTAACCGAGGCTCAGAAGTCCAAACTCAAGCTCTGTCAAAGAGCCATGGAACGCAGCGTGCTAGGGGTAAAGAGAACGGACAGAGTCAGGAATACTACTCTTCGCGCAAAGACCGGGATCGAAGACGTCGGCGAAAAAACTGCCAAGTTAAAGTGGAACTGGGCGGGCCATGTAAGCCGTATGGATGGTGAAAGGTGGGCGGGGATTGTCACGCCTTGGGTCCCTGCAGATGGGAGACGAAGCCGGGGCAGGCCGAGAAGACGCTGGCGAGATGACCTTGACACCTTTCAGGAAGGTTGGTGGGACATGGCAAAAGACCGAGAAAGATGGAAACCATTGGGGGAGACCTTTGCCCAGCAGTGGGATAATATAGGTAAAAAAATAAAAAATAAAATAATTTAAAACTATTTATGAACTAAACACAGTCCGCAAGTTAGGTTAGGAGAGAGATCAATATTATTTGAGATCATTGCATGGGGATTTCACCTGATATTTTGTTGTATAAAATGATCCGCGGAACCCTAAAGTTCTTTGCTGCAGCCTCTACAGATTCTCCACCTCGTACCACCTCAAAGGCATATCTCCCATTTGCTTAGGAATACTTTTTTTTGGACGCCATCTAAACAAAATAAGAAAACCAGTTATGGACCCCCAATTATGGACATAGTGTACATTATTGGTAGTTTTATTATTTTTATTTATTTATATAAACACCCATTATCAGTAAATGATTCGAAGACAATTTTATCAAAAAACTCAACATTGACTTAATCACATTAGTTTGGACATATGTCCATCACTGGTTTACAGTAAAATATACGTACCAGTGATGTACACCCCTTCTAAAATGGTTCCAACAAATTCTAGCTTTCATCTTTCTTTAAAACTATCTATTAAATTTCAGTTTATTTCCGTAAAACCATAGTAAAACATAATAAATCTTGAGAAATACTTTTCATAAATAAAAATGTACACTTACCTCCTTAACGATTAGCACAATAAATCACGAAAAACTTGAAAAATAACGCCGCACAAGTTTTTTTACTTCGCCATTTTTAATTGATAAGACTAATACTGAATGTTATTTGTCAATATGTCAAATCGAAGGTTCTGCTTTCAAATTGTGGGGTTGTCATTTCCGTAAAACTATTTTTAGCATTATTTTTATGCCATTGAAATTTCATGTGTCCATGATTGGGTCTTTGTCCATTACCGGTACGTTCACGGTAGTGATAAAAAAACAAGTTATTTTCTAAATAGGTACCTACCTATTATTATTTATACCTACTTTTAAATACGTTTACATATCTAATACCCAGACGAAATGATATATCAAAATAATTTGTCCTGGGTGGGAATTGAACCTGTAGCGAGGAAAGTAGAACTATCGTAAGGTCAACGATGTTGTTAGGTATATAAAATAACAATTAAAATTTTATACGATTTGTTTTACTAATCAATAAAATACTTTCATATAGCAGCATCATAAAAGTTTAAGCACCGCTGCTTTGACCAACTGCCCACAAATACATTTATACGAAGCTGAGCGCAAGGAGCTTTTGCATTGTTGCTATGGAATTGTCGTCCTTATTTCCACCTTTTAACCATCAAACTCCCTCATCGCCATTCACAGCTACTATCACACTAATGCAATTTATACACAGCATGGGATTTTCGACTTAGATGTTGTATAGATACGTTTCAAAATGGATGTGGTTTTGTTTAAGTTCCATATTGAAACATATTTTTTTTGCCAAGCACAGGTAAAAATATCTCGGGTCGTCTCAGCCCAGTGGAAAGGAGGCGCGTCGCTAGCTAAACGTGTATTTTGGTGTTAAAAACTTTTTGAATCAAAACTTCTGAAATCAAACATTTTGATTCGTACCATTTCAGTGCAGTGAGTGAACAGCGTCGCTACGCATGCGCCGTGTTTTTTTTTAAGTTTTGTGCTTGTGGAAGGATCAAATAATATTCTGCCATTCAGGACTTTTGTGATTTTATGGTAAGTATAACTTAGTTTAGTTGTAAGTAGGTACCTATCTAGTTTTATGTGTAGGTACTTAAATTCGTCGGGTGAGGTCGCCAGAACAAAGGCCAATCAAGATAAACTAGTTTTGAATGGTTTGAAAGTACGCGTCTTGTTTTGTTACTTACAATAACCGAATAACCTAACAGGATGTGCCCCGTTTTTTGTTGCAAAAAGTTTGCTAGGCCCACCCCTAGTGATGTTAGACTGATTTATCGATATCGATACTTTTCATATAGGTATCTAGGTAGGTACTTACCTATCTAACTTATTGATATGTTTTCATTTTTTTTCTCTAATAACTATCATTTGTGTTTTTAGGTAAGTAAGTTACCTACCTAATCTACTAGGTCCTAGGTGCTTAAGTTAGTTATTCCCGGTCATAGAAGGACCACAAAGAGTAACAAACATCCATCTATCCATCCTCATTTCGCATCCAAATCATTGCTGAGCAAGTACTTAGTTGTTTTATTGTGATAAAAATAATAAAGCTTGTGTGGTTATTTAGCTTAGTTACGTTTGTAATTTGTTTGAAAATAACACCTAAGTACCTACTAGGTAGGTAGGTACGTGATGCAATTTTGAACAACAGTACCTACCTAGTGCACAATCAATTTGGTACACCATTGAATTGACACTAAAACAAATTGCACTAAGTGGGTTAAGGTATTTTTTCATGGATCAACAGTTAGTTTAGTTTAGACCGTGGGAACGGCTTTTAGAAATATTTATGTGCCTAGGTACCTACCTACCTAGACGATTGATTGGTCTAGTCTGGTCTTCTTGAAAGAAAACTAAATGATGCAATTTAGGTTAGGTACCTAGGTACTTACAATCTCTAGCAGCATTAAAGAAATGGCAATAAATTGTAAAGTATTTGATAAAAACTTAAAAGTAAAAAAGCTGTTTGTTTAATTTTGTAAATGTTTTTACGCTAGCTAACCGTAATAAAACAAATCGGCTAAAAATTAGCTAAATTATCAATTCAGTATTTAATTAATCAATAGGTAGAGTTTTCGTGAAGCTTTTTTTTATTATTATCATAAAACGTTCAATAGACGTGAATATTGGTTTTTCAATATAAAATCAAAATATGAATACCCTTTTTTATTTGATTTTTCACTGGCATTGTTTTTACTTGTGTGTGTGGGTATTTTTAATTCAATAAAGATATATTGTATTCTATATTAAATAATATTTTAAAACATAAATTAGCCAGCAGAAGCAAATCACTAAATAAAACTATTGATCTGTGATTTTGATAACTAGCTTCAATGAATTTTCATTACCATAACGAGTAACGTGAGCCTAGAAACTTGAATTACTTCACACTGCTATCAAATACTTTTTAAACTACCGATTCAGTTTAAAAAGTGTTTCTCCAAGTAGTTATCAGTATCAAGTTGCTATTAGGGCCTCTGTCTACTAATTACCGGTAGCCTTCTTTTAAAATAGTCTCTACCTACCTTCTAATTATTTATTTAGAAAAAGGCAATGTTTGTTTGTTTCGTGGACTGTACAGTAGATTTTGGGTCCTTAACTGAAAGTCTTCCTATACAGTCCACGAAGCAAACATTGTCAAAGTCTTCGTAAGTTAGCACTAAAGTTTTCTTGAACACACGACCGACACGTAAAATGGTGGTTAGAATAAGAAAAAGAAAAATGTTGCCAACCTATAAATATAACAAACTTAGTTGGTGTTGCCAACAAAGTTTGTTAAGTAAGTTCGTATGAGCAAGTGGCAAACTCAGGCGACGGAGTTTTTAGTTTGTTAATTTAGATGTTGGAAATAATCTTAATACTCAACCGATTAAAGAAATCAAAGAACGTTCGTTTCGCTCGTTTGATTAACAAAAACTTAATCCGCATCACATTCATTACATACCTACCTATAACCACTGCAACTAATAAAAAAATCTGTATACCTAAGTACCTAAGTATACATACCTATAAAAATCTAAAAACTTTTCAATTAGTTGCAGTAGGTACCTACCTAGTTAGTTAATTGAATGGTTTTTTTCTATTACTTACAAATTAACTTTATAAGTAGGTACCTACCTACAAATTGCGCACTTCTTACGCCGGCACCACACATGGGCTTCAACTTGGTTCCAACATTAGAATGGCCAATAGCAATGCTCCGTTCACGGTTATTCGACAGAAACGGAGCATTGCCATTGGCCATTCTAATGTTGGAACTAAGTTGAAGCCAATGTTTGGTGCTGGCATTATAGTGCACACTTCAGTAAACATAAGACTTAAGATTCCACGCCTATGCATTAGTGTAGCGATAATTGCCGATAGTTATCGATACATTATCGACTGCTACGGCCATCACTACTGTTAACTTTTAAAACGATTCATTTGGTTACTTTTTGATGTTTTTTGTAAGGAAATAAAAATAACTTAGGTAAATTAAGTAGGTAGGGTCAGGCGGGGTATTTATGAGACATCCAATATTTCGGGTAAAAATAAGACGTTAACAAAATACCTCAAAAGAACATCTTTTATTAATCATAATTCAGTTTAAAATCAACCCTAGGATGTAATGAATAAGTTATGTTTTTTTTTTGCAATCTTTACTATTCATTTTTAAGAATTATTTTACTAAATATTTCTGATCACAAAATTTGGCGCGAAAATTTTTCGTCAGCGTTGTCAAACTTTGCTAACTGTAGCTCGCTAGTACGCCACCCGCGCACGGCCTCCCGCCCCGCGCCGCTGCATGGGTTGTCCTTGCGCGGCCGGTCCGCCATTTAAGTCTATCTATCGATAGCGCACAGTGAGGACGTATTCTGTTTTCGGGAAAAAATGAGACACATATTCGGGAAAATATAAGACAACTATCGTATAAAAATAAGACAAGACTTAGAGAGGATTATTTGCAATGCCGCGTAATTATGTACCGAAACCAAAGGATTATAGTGAGAAAAACTTACAAGATGCTATAGAAAATGTACAAAATGGTAATTTAACTTACCGCGAAGCTGAATCTAAATATAATGTAGATAAATCCTTAATATGGAGAATTCAATTTATTCGATCCACAAAAACGAAATTGTCATGAAACTGCCAAATCCAAAGCAAAAAAATAAAAGAGGTGCACTTTTGTTTGATATTGACCTAGAAAAGTATCATATTGATTAAAGAAAAATGTCTCATATTTTACCCCATTTTGGTTTTTGTACCACACTTCTAGCTTTGTGGCTTTAAATTCGATTATTTGTTCTAATTGGGATCTCAACAATTAAGTAGTGTAAGTTTAACTATAATTTTGAACAAAGTACTTGTTTACCAAATAATAATAAATACAAAGACTTATAGAAGTTAGGAAAGCATTTTTAAAAAATTTATTTTTAAAAAAAAATCATAAAAATGTAAATATATTTTGATGTTTCAAAACTATTTTGTATTATTTTTACCCCTTTCTGTCTTATAATAACTCACGCAGGCGAATAAATCGTAAGCCGTAGGAACTGTATGCTGTCTTATATTTGGACTACGATGTTTCATATTTACCCCATAGTGGCGGAAAAATATGAGACACATATTTTATGTAAAAAGTCTAGTATTTTGAACCTTCATTAGGAAATTAATAATAATGCAGAGTAGATTGAATGGCAGTAGATAGTTTTAACAACTTCAGTAATTACATAACAGTTTTTTGGAGCCTGAAAACGCAAAAGATGTTGTTTTCGTCTTATAATTACCCCGCCTGACCCTACCTAGGTTACTTAAAGTATTTACAGGGAACTGTTTTAAAAGTTAGTTTGATAATTACCGCTAAACCATCTTCTCAGCTTAGTCGGCCATATCCACAGGAAAGACACGATCAATACCTACTTACTACTGTAAGTAGGTAGGTACCTAGAACTGACTTAGGTACAGCCGTTTTCTCGGACATCTCAAAATCTGATCATCTCAAAAATTAACTAACCAACGGTCCAATCACGTGACATTAGTGGCGATTCTGAGTACCTATCGCAAAAGCTAAACTTAACTACTTAACTAAAAATGTTTAGTCCGGCTTTTAAAGTCGTTAAGCCATGACGGAGGCCTTTAGGCGGCCTAAAAACTCCGTCACCAGAGTTGGTCACTTGCTCATACGAACGAACGAACGAACTTGTACAACAGTTTGGCAATAAAAGTTTTCTGATTCTGATTCTGATTCTGAACGAACTAAAAATGTTGCCGTCCCTTTATAGCGATGGAAATAAAAAGGATGGCATTAATTTTAGTTAAGTTTAGCTTTTGCGACATACACTCCGAATTGCCACTAGTGTCGTATTTGTTCCTAATCGACTCTTATGTCACGTGATTTGACCATTGATTAGGTCTTGTTCCGAGGATAAGGTAATTTTGGATATGATCTGCGTTCGAGAAACTGGCTTTAAATATAGCAAAGCAGATCACTGTCCTAATAGCAAACTATTTCTTTGTTTTACCACCAATACCATGAAGAATCACTATTAAAATTGATTTAAATTGAATCTAATTGGCCAATCACGATATTGAATCTCAACCGGACTGTATAAAGCTTATATTCTATTGCAAGTTTACTCAATGTGACAGACCTAATTGTGCAAGAGGGTATAATTAAAACAATTCTCCAGTCGTTGGCTAATTGACCTGCTAACAACTTAGTTGAGTACCTACCCTACAGTCGGCGATAAAAACTGGTGGACACTTCACACAGCGCCATCTAGGATCGAACCAAACAAAGTTGGACAATTATTTATTTACTAATTTATTATAAGCCTGATGTTTCCCACTGCAGGGCAAAGGCCTCCCTTCCCTCTTTCCACTGATCTCGGTTTTGTGCATCTTGGCGCCATTCTTTGTTGTAGGAGTCAAGCTCGTCACGCCATCGTCGCTTGGGTCTTCCACGTGGCCGTCGTTGTTGGGGTAACCAATTAGTGGTTATTTTTGCCCATTGTTGTTGTGTTGGCACATGCGGCTCACGTGTCCTGCCCAGTCCCACTTGAGCTGGCCTGCTTTGTGAGCTAGGTACATCAGCTTTTTGTGTTTTTGAGCGCAGTTGGACAAATTTGGACAAATCCTACTTCCTACTATCCTACTATCCTACTATCCTACTAATCCTACTAATATTATAAAGGTGAAAGTTTGTGTGTGTGTGTGTAAGTATGTAAGTGTGTTTGTTACTCTTTCACGCTGAAACTACTGAACGGATTTGGCTGAAACTTGGTACTAATATTATAAAGGTGAAAGTTTGTGTGTGTGTGTGTAAGTATGTAAGTGTGTTTGTTACTCTTTCACGCTGAAACTACTGAACGGATTTGGCTGAAACTTGGAATATACATAGTTTATGACCGGGAATAACAAATAGGCAATTTTTTATTCCGGTATTCCCACGGGAACGGAAACTACCGCGGGTAACACCGCGAGGCGCAGCTAGTTAGAAATAAAATGTAATGTTCCTACTACCTACCTAGGTATAATCTTACAAAAGGCTAGGTAAAGCTTCTGTCGTAAATATCTATCATCTTAGGAATATTCGTGTCAACGACGCGACGGATAATATTGTCTATGGTTTACCGTTCGTTCGTTCGTATGAGCAAATGGCCAACTCTGGTGACGGAGTTTTTAGGCCGCTTATAGGCCTCCGTCATGGCTTATCGACTTTAAAAGCAGGGAGGGACCGACAATTTAACGTGCTCTCCGAAGCACGGAAGCGCTCAGCTGATAATGCCACTCGCGGTCACCCATCCAAGTGACCGCTCAGAACGTTGCTTACCGTGCTAAGCACAAATAAGTACTTACTTACCTACTTATGCAAATCTTTGTACCTAGCGTTTTTTGTTCTGACTGTATTTAAACTCTGTCACTAAATTCCATTGTATTTACTTAGTATCGCTTCACATTGCGTTGAAATAACATCATATTAAATTAGAAGCATTGTTTATTTCTAATGAATATCTCTGGAACGACTGATCCTATTTTGAACAATTTTTCACTAATCGTTCGTTCGTATGAGCAAGTGGCCAACTCTGGTGACGGAGTTTTCAGGCCGCCTAAAGGCCTCCCTCATGGCGTAACGACTTATAAAGCCGGGACCGAACCGATAATTTCACGTGCCCTGCTAAGCTTCAGGTTCCGACGCAGTAGACGCGTAAAATTCTTTCTTTCATTTTTCTTTCCAGCCTAGCATGTTCTGCAGATATTTGTTCCGGGTCTGGAGGTTTTTTTATCTATAATAATTATGTAAGTAGGTACCTATGTATTTACAAAAAAAATGTATCTATGTACCTAGTACCTATATCAGTCATCTGGTTACCATAATACAAAAGCATTTAGTTGCTTATCTTGGGACTAGATGACGCCGTGTAAAATGTCCAAGGATATTTATTTTATTAAAACCCTATTTTATTATTAACAATCAGTTACCATAAAAAGTTTTTAATTAAATCTCAACGCGTACTAATGCTGGCTGAAAACTATTCAACAAACAGAAAAATAAACGCTTAGGCTGTGATCACAACCCTAGAAACAAACGCAGTCCATTGCGTTTTAAAATTTGTTAGGATTGTACCTAACAAAACGTAACGCGACAAAATACGGCTCATAACCGCGTTATCGCATTGTAGTTTGCGCGTTATGGCCGCGTTTTGTCTCGTAATGTTTTGTTGGGTTATCATAGCGAATAATAACCCAGGTTAAAAACCATTGACCAAGGATAGTCGTGACTCGTGATCGTGTTTCATTGACTTGATGTGACAAGGTGTCATCTCTGTCATCGGACTTTCACCCCAAGGATGTCATGGTAGAGTGGGCCTGAGATATTCATACAGAATGTCAACAGAATTTATGGTGAATGAAACCGAGGCCTTGCGTTTCAGGGAGTATAGAAACGACACAATCGCATGATCCGAGCATCATGCTGTATTTTTATGCGACTTCAAAAAGCATGAAAGCATTTATGTATTTTCATTATATTATTTTAGATTGTTAAGAGCGGTCAACCAGGCTCACTTTTCATACAAACGCTCGTACGTGTGGGCATAAGCCGTTGTATCAGATCTTTCTTTTAAACTTTTGGACTAATAAGTATCTTGTGCACTATATCTAGGTTTCTATCGAAACTAAAAATCAAAATTTTGAGAAACAAATTCAGTATAAGCTTCCAAAAACCTGTTTTTAGCATAAATTTTACCTGAACTTTGGCCGTTCATAATGTACTCATAAATTGTAAACGTAAAGAAAATATTGTCATAGAAACCTTGCAAATTTTATGGGGATTCTAAATGACTAATATTTATTTTACAAACTTGTAAGGCTTACCTACTGAAAAACACGTATTTCCTGGAACACTTTTTATGAAATTTCCGCACACTATTTTTCGAGTGAGTGAGTGAGCGGCGAAAGTACCTACTGAATGCCGAGCGCTGAGGCGCTATCTCTCTTTTTTCGCTTTGCTTCTTTTTCTAGCATTGCACTGGATGAAACAACAAGCTTTTCAGCTATGTCCGCGTCGATGATAGACGCATCGGGAAGGGCCACCTTAAGGGATCGCTTTTAAAAAAAAGCTAGGTCCACACCACCAGGTTCTTGCCTGATTCTTTCCCTGGTGTAGGGAGTCGCGTTGTAACAGGCATTAGAATCACCTAGCATGTAAAACGAAACTTAAGTGATCCTTGAGGTCCTACAAGAATAATTGATTTTTCTTTCTTTCTTTCTTTCTTTCACCGATTATGCCGTGGGCCGATTTTAATTTTTCTTGTTTAATAGTACCTAGGTCCTATAGGTACCGAAGCACGGAAGCGCTCAGCTGATAATGCCACTTGCGGTCACCCATCCAAGTAGTGACCTCTCAGAACGTTGCTTAACTTCAACGATCTATCAAGAACGTCTTAGCAAGCTTCGCCACGAGCGCTTCTCGACGATGACATCTTCGGAGTTATGAGTTATGTTATTCACCCCGACAGTGCGGGATGGCACAAACTTAGAAAAACCTATACCTACCCAGCGGTGGGTAAAGCTGAGCTGTGAATGATGATGAGAATGTAAATGTAGTACTTTCTATAAATAAATGTCAAACTTCGTGTGCAGTTTAGATGCCTTAATTATAAAATAGCGTGGTACAGTTTACAATAAAATGATCTATCTATCTAATTTAGTGAAAGTAGCTCCCATGCTTGTGTAATGTTTTTAGCACAAACGGGCAGAGGTCAGAGAAAGCATCGCGTGAGCCTTGAATTAGTTTTATTATCCATTGTTTTTGACAATACAAAATTACTCAAAGCCCGGTGAAGTTATAAAGGTCCGAACGACCACTTAACATTAAAAATATCCGAAAAAAAACAATACAAAATTACTCAAAAACCGCAACACCGTTTTGGCCTAGTGGGGTATAATCTCGATTTACAATCCGATAAAACTCTCGCGGCGTAGCTTGCAGAATTTTTTCATAAATCTTTAAGCAAGCATTCTGAACGGTCACAATTTGGATGGGTGACCGCAAGTGGCATTTAACAGCTGAGCGCTTCCTTGCACGTGTAGAAAACACTGGTTTTTGGTAGTTAGGCCAGATGGATGCTATCAGGCGGCCTAAAAACTCGGTCGCCAGAGTAGTAAGGTAGGTACAATAATTTCCGCGACTGACTGCGAAGCAGCCGCAGCCGCAGGCTTCTTTTTGAATTTTTATGACAGCGTGATACGCACTGTGCGGCCACGTAATTAAAACAATTAGACTGTAGGTCGCGCCACGTAAAAAGAGCGCGGTCAGGGAAGTAGCGGGGGTATTTTTGCGCCTGTGTTCACTCGCTGACGAACCAATAGCACTCGCTAAATCAATGGTATGAAGTGCGCCGCAACACCTCTCCACCAATCATAGACCACGGAGCAGTTTGACAGCCGGCGCTCTTTTTACGTGGCGCGACCTATATATACCTAATTCATAAAACAATTCAAGGGCTGTGGTTCGTATCTTGGCTGTTTTAGTTTTACGTTTTGTATGACACGAGTTATAAATTATAACTCGTGTCATACTTACTTACCTACAAAAAGTCAAAAAACGGGACATTTTTGCTCTTACTGCGCGACAGATAGTCTGAAAGCAAGACTTATGGTCACGTTAGTTATAATATAATATACCTACTGTGAGAGAAATCACTAGGAGGAAACGAGAGGAAACTAGTTACTTAGTGCTTAATCAGTTACTTATTCTAATATTGTGGTGATGGGCTTCCAAACTGTCCTGCAACTAAAATGTTTGAAAGCTTGCAAAAGTAACAATACAACAATGTCACATGTAAGGTGCAATGCAAAAAAAAAATTGCCAGGTGTTTCCATTGTAAAAAGATTCTACCTGGCTAGTATAACAATAATAATAGAATTCCAAGTCGGTCTTTTAGATCATAAAGATGGATGCAGGTAGTAAAATTGATTGTGTTTATTCCTTTTCTGAGTGGGCGAATGGTAGACCAATGTTGGGATGGAAAGTGAAGCTCTTTTGTAGTTTATTTGGTGTGTATTATTCTCATAATTTCAGAAACTAAACTACTACAATTTACATAACTACAAAATACAATTAGAATCAGTTGGCTCAACTGATTCTAATTGTATCTAAGGATCGTTACAAACGATCTATAGGTAATTATTTTGAAAAAAAAATATGATTTTTTTCACTCTTAGTTTTTTTTCATTGCATGGTTATTCGCTATGGACCCAAAAACAGTAATGCTGCATTAATGCGGAAAATACAATACGATAACGCGGTGTCGAGCGGCGTTTTGTCGCGCGTTACATTTCTTAGGTCATAGCGTATAACAACCCTAGACACAATTCGTCGTCAAATGGCTTGCTTGTAGATTAAACTGCTTAGGTTACTTATTCTAAAAAAGGCTTTGGTCTTTCTCATAAATAGCAAAATACTGTAATTTGAAACAAAAAATAATTTTAAAATCTAACCTAAGCTCAATCATAACTGGACATAAAAAAAGGATCCATTTCACAAAAAATAAACAGACGCAAATCAAAAACATAAACGAACATTTTGTTAGACTCAATTATCATGTTATTTGATTCAACATTTCGAAACTAAAAGCTAACGATTCAAAGCTCAACATTATAAAGGTAGCGCCACCGCCTATTTTATTTTATTATTACGTTAAACAAAGAAAATTTAAAAAACTGAATGTACAGTTTGTGAAACCTATCATAAGCTTTTTTTAATACCTAACTTACTGACTGTTACAGTCAGTAAGTTTTGTGACTACTTAAAAAAATTATAAAAGCCGCCTTCAATTTCTTAAGGAGAGAGCTTTCCTGCACTCTCACACTGTATTTCTGTAGGTACATAACTCCGAAGATCTTCGTCAGAACAAAAATGTTATGGAACCTCTCTGGAGTAAATTCTTTCAGTCCAGAAAATATTGTTTTATACCGAGCCATTATTGATAAATAATAAGTGAACGATTAGTAGGTAGGTACTTACATAAAAAATACATAGACCTCCTTTTTAAAGGCGATTTTAATAGTGCGGAGTGGATGCGCCCTAATGGCGGTAAAAATGTCGAAATCTGACGTAGTTTTTAATCTGTGGTTCGCGTCACGATCACGATATTTTTCTTGCGGCGATTCTTTGTAGTTTGTATGAAATCGGAGAATTTAATTTGTAACGCACGGTGATGTTTGCTCGTGAATGCGTGAAATAGAACAAAACTAAGCACTTACCTAAGTCCTAAGTATTTGATTATGAAGGTACTTACCTACTTATCTAAATTCTTAACTAAGTACCTAAGTATACGCGGTTGTAGGTAGCTAAATATTACAAAACATCGTTTTTTTCAAAATCTGCCTAGTATTTTCCATACCTAGGTACTTACCTACTAATTGTTAACTTGTTATTAATAATAACGCCTGCTTTATTTGTTAAAATAGAAAACAATTTTACGCTACCAACAGTTTAGTTTTTTTCTCAAAATACCTACCTAGATAAGTAATTCTTAACTAAGTAGGTAAGTAGGTAGGTATACGCGGTTGTAGGTAGCTAAATATTACAAAACATCGTTTTTTTCAAAATCTGCCTAGTATTTTCCATACCTAGGTACTTACCTACTAATTGTTAACTTATTAATAATAACGCCTGCTTTATTTGTTAAAATAGAAAACAATTTTACGCTACCAACAGTTTAGTTTTTTTCTCAAAATACCTAGATAAATAAAGTTGGGTTAAAAAATCCTCTTAAAAATAGAACGAATGACTTTTACCCAAAAGATTTAAAACAAAAGCAAGTACGAAAATTATCAACGAACGTTGTATGATTGAATGATTACAAGCGGTCATTAACCTCTGCGGTGGCGCGGTTTTTCTTTTTTTTTCCGCGCGTGGGAAGCTAAATGGTCATTTTGTTTTCGTGCCATGAGCTCTTTTGAGTTATATTGTGGCAATAGTGCTAGTTGTAATGTCATAACCGGTCATGGGTTAAAGTTATAAACACTTATGATCTACCTACGTGTAATAAACTTTTATTTATTGGGTCTAGTTATGAAGATAATAATAATTATATTAGTGGCAATTCTGAGTGTCGCAAAAGCTAAACTAAGCTAACTAAAATTGTTGCCGTCCCTTTCATAGCGATGGGAATAAAAAGGATGGCAATAATTTGAGTTAGGTTAGTTTAGCTTTTGCGACACTCCGAATTGCCCCCATTATGACTTTATCTCATCTTTATAAAAATGGTATCGTCTATGCAAGCTGTGCTTGACGGTTTTATCCAACATCAAAATTATTATTCTTTATTGTACTTACACCAGAAAAATACCTACATTAATAGGTAAAACACTAAATTAAAAGGCATTACAAAGGCGAGCTTAACCCTAACCAGAGTTTGTTTTATCAAAATTATTATCATCTTTAGACGTATTTTATCAAATCAGAACAGAACAGTACGAAAGGTTCGATCTTGCCTCTGTCTATCCTCTCAAATCCACAAATAATCTTAACTGTTCTGTTAATTATGAACATAGCCTGTTAACGTTTGATTACTCAAAAATGTATACTCAGCCGGATGTTCAGTTGTTTAGGTATTTATGAGCCCTTTTTGCGGGTTAGACCAGCTGTCGCGTTGCCGGACGGACAGATGCGCGATCCATACCCATTTAAGTGGCATACTGGTTTTTGCTAAACATTACGTACAAAGTTAATTATTACTTGGCTGTATGACGGACGATCACCTTGCCATAAAAAAAAGTGATGACTAGTGTTGGAACATTGATCATTTAAATAATCGATACTTTTTGTAGCTTGCTGCTGGAAGCTGCAAGGATCTTGCTAGCTGGCTGGAGCAAGATCGCGACGTCTGGAAAGAGTGGGCTCTCCCCACTTTTTCCAGACGTCGCGATCTTTGCCCAGCAGTGGTACACGAACGGCTGAAAATAATAATAGTTAATATAATTAAAACATAATGCATAATACCTACTCTCTCTCTTTCAGGCGCGGTGACTATGTCTCTGGCGGACGTGACGTCTGCTCGCAGCTCGCCCGCTCCTGAGAACTGCCCGGAGTGCGACGCCACCGCCTCCGTCACTTCCGACCTGCATAAGGTGACGCATCTATTCCAATGTGGTGTTTGTATTATTATATTTATACACAGGGTAAAAGTAAGTAAGTTAGGTAAGGTTACCGTGCGAGCGAAGTGAGCTTTGAACCAAGCGAGTGCAGCGAAATTCATAGACCGAACATTTTAGGACAGATGCGTCATGTGACACTTGATTTTGATAGATACAAACGCGCGGCGCGTTTATGAAACGCGCTGCGAACTAGCAGGTGACGCGACGCGCACAACAAAAACGCGCAGTGACTGCCCGTTTAAAAACGTGTTGTGCATAGGCTCCAAGTTGTTAAGATGTTTATGTTTACAATTGAGCGATTGTTTTAGCTGTAGTACAATTTGAGAGATATCGTGTAAATGTTGTAGAATAGTTTATTTTTCATTTCAATGTAATCCCCATCTCTTCCAGTACCAAGTAGCATGCACATGCAAACCGGGCTCGGTGCAGTACGCGTGCGCGGATGACCCCGGCCCTCCACCCCCCGCCAAGACTGACACCCCCCCGGCGTTACCCCCCCGACCCCCCACTAGTGTGCTGGCTAGCAATAGGAGAAATAATGGTAAGTTTTGAGGTATGGAGATAGTGTTTATACCTACTTTGTTGATGAACTTACTAATTATGGCACAGAATAATAGAACAAGTAGGTACCTACAGACACCCAACTTTACAAAAACATTTAGTTGATTAGCGACTCAACAAAGCTCGCATAAGCGCTTCGTGCCTGCCGCTATACATGTCTAAACTTGCCATTTCATTCTAATGGATAACTCTGTCACTGTCACGCGTGTAAGCAGCTATTGTCCCTACTAGTAACAATAAGCAATGGTAAGCTATGTGGCATAGAGTTTATTTTGCTTTGATCTCATCTCTTTGATCGTAAAAGAGTTGATTGTAATACCTAATGATAATTGTAGTTTGTGTACCTATGATAGAATGTTAGCGCAATTTAATTAAAGATGCTATGCCCTATTAACAGGGTTATAAAGTTTGCAATTAATCGTATAACCAGCGTTTATTGTACTCACTGAAAACACGTGTACAAATGTTGTTTTATTATTGTGCACTTTACGAGCAGTTTATTACCAAAGTCTGTTATTTATTATATTTCAATTCAAGCCTTTTTTTTTTTTTTTTTTTTTTTTTTTGCGTCGGGAAATGCCTTATGCATTCCCTCTCGCCGTGGGGGCGGCGAAAGGGGTATGTGGGACTCGCACCCACTAAAACCCGACGGGGTTCCCTCTGACCGCCATTTGCCGGGGCTATGGGCACGCTTTCGCACTCCTCCACGGCCCCGACGGCGTCGGCTCTATCGGAGCCCCTCTGACTGGTGAGGCGAATCTCGCCTCCCACCAAGTCTCTCAAGAGAGAGAGGGGCGCGCGGAACACCCACGCGCACCACCTCTAGGCCTTTCAAGGGCGGTAGCACCCCCCGGTACTACCGCCACGGCCTGTGTTTTGGGGGCCGGAGAAACTGGAGGAATCTCCTACTCCGGCGCCCCGCTCTCCGCGGCGGATCATGCCTTGGCTCCGCCGCAAAACCACCAAACGGCCGCAGAGGACAGGGAGAGCGGCAACGACACACCGACACTCCTCTTCCCCTGCGGCCCCGCCGCCAACGCATCAAACGGTGCGCCACCGTTTGGTCGCGGGAGATAGGGCGAGCGGCAACGACACACCGACACGCCTCTCCTCCCGCGACCCCTCCTGGCTGCAGGGACAGAAAACTCCGTCCCCGCACCCTCCTCGGACGCATCCAGAGCGGGCTTATCACCAGGCCTACTCGGAGCGTCCCCTCCTTGGATTCCTTTTAGCTTCACCGTGGGGCACCAACCACGGCTACTGAGCTTCCCCATCGCGACAAGATTGGAATCCATCGGGGGAGATTTCAATTCAAGCCTGTGGTATCCCACTGCAAGGCAAAGACCTCCCTTCTTTTTCCCTACTCTGTCGTCAACAACAAGGAAAGAAAGAAAGAAAGAAAAATATTTATTTTGTCATCATAGAAAACACATTTTATATAAAATTATAGGTATAATCTGTGCTACTACTCAGCATGATGCTTAGGCAGGAACCAAGGGTCCATTCCTTTTTATATACCTACCTAAGTCGAGCTCAGTCATATTATTTTAGTAGAGCTTTGAGAGAGCTTTAAAGAAAATGTTTAAAATAATTTTTTTAACTGAAACAGGTGTGTATCTATTAAGTACTCATCTCAGTCGCTTAAATAATTCTCAGTTTAGAAAGCCTAAGTGAAGAAATTGAAGTTCTTATAACATGTTTTGTAGTAACATACCCACCCAACATTTTAATCTAGGAACCTACCTATGTCAAGATTTTTGCAATAACGTCAACATAATTTCTCTGGTCTAGGCCTATAACTATAGATATCGAGGACGCTAATATTTGTGAATAGATAAATCTCCTGCTGTGGTCATTTATCCACAAGAAAAAAATATAAAATGCATTCAATTTGACTTTTTCACAGAGCGTTCATGAATTCATTCAAAAACCATTTTTGTTAAAACGTTCTAAACTCAAATTGTGAGACGCAACTCAACCGGAACGCATAAATGCATCGAATCAAAGAATTCATTGTCAACTTTCACAACCTCAAAAGATCTTGAAAAACACAAAAAGTTTTCTTTAAAAAAACACAAAAGCTTTTAAGTATAGGTACGTATCTTCCCACGCATCACATGAAAAGGTAAACTACCTGTAATAATCAATACATTTACGCAAGTACAAAATGAAATAAGTCACTACCAAGTCAGAATGTAACTTTAATTGATGGCATTTCTACCTGACTCGATTGTTCAGCGCATGCGCGAGCTTTGTCAAAATAATCTAGTACAGCAATGGATTTGAATGAGTAATGCAATTTAATTTAGATAAAACATATTTCGTTGTTTTATTAATGAAAGCCGCTGTAATGTGACATAAAAAGTGTGTGAATGTGATTATTCATGTTGAATGTGAAGAGTTTTAAGTGTATTTGATAAAATAAACAAAGGAAAGAAAGAAAATACGGACAATAAAAAACAGTTCCATTTTTCAAATAAGGAATTAAATTTAGAACAGATTCCTTTTACGTGGACACGGTTTTAAATCGTATTCAGTCAGTCATAGTAAATAGTAAATACTCCTTGTAAAGAGGTCAATGTTCTTTCGCGTAGGTTGTAAATATCGATTTTATAGAAATGGCGCGAGTTTCAAGTCCTTACGTCCTTTGGAGTGAATTGATTTATGACTTTTCATTTGTTCATTACAATTATTGAGTGTTAAGTTTGGATGCAACTGTGTTTAGGTATTTATCCAAGAATTTGAAGGAACACTATTTTTTAATGCACAAACAAAACATAATATATTCATTCGAACTAAAAATTACAATGGTTTGTGAAGTTTTCCAATAAAAATATCTTACAAAAAATAATAATAATGACGATATCGATAATGGATGTGAAATAATGATGCAAGTTCTTCAATACCAAGTATCGACACCGCAATCGACAATAGCAGCTGACGTGGCACAACACTACGTGCCGCCACCACCATATTTCGGTAGGTATTATTTTTTTAAACTTCTAACCTGACAGCAAATCAGTCTTGCCATTTCAAAAAAAAAAATACTGCAGTTTCCAAATAAGTAGAATTTGAAGTTTTTATTTGAAAATGTTTGTTAATAATTGCCAGAATAAAACTTTTTTGGTTTTATTTCCATTCACCCATTGAGGTACAATCTATAGAGCCACAATCAGACAAATAAAACGTACGCGCCAAAACTCGGCGCACTCTATGCAGTGCGCCGAGTTTTACTTTTTGCGTTCAAGCGACATTGAACATTAAAACAAACGACATAACGTCTACATTCAAATGTCAAATGTCATTGTAGAACATTGAATTTGCTGGGACATTTTTTGAGTGTTGTCAGCTATTAGATTGTGACTCTTTAGTATTAGTAACTCGATGCA
This sequence comes from Xanthorhoe designata, assembly GCA_963582015.1. Lineage (NCBI taxonomy): Eukaryota > Metazoa > Arthropoda > Insecta > Lepidoptera > Geometridae > Xanthorhoe > Xanthorhoe designata. The sequence continues at coordinate 4,362,285 of OY757056.1, read as the reverse complement.
TTCACCTCTTGAATTCTATTCACCCCGTTTTACGGTAATTTAAATAATTCATATTTCGAACAAGAAAATTTTTGATTGGTTCCTATTTCAAACGTGTTTTTTGTTTAAGATTAGTTTATCAAATTTAAATTTAGAACTACGATTTTGTTTACGTAAATGCCTTTTCCATCTTACTAGACCATGGATGGACTTACGTCCCCTTTGTACAACAAGTTGAACAAAGCAGTTGTACACCACCGGTTGGTTAACGGATTTATAGTGCTAGAGGCAATCTTTGCCTACACTTAACGGGACACTGAAGTGCCTGGGGCATTGTTGAGATGGAATAGGCTTGCCCAGCACCTAAACCATCCTCTCAGCTTAGCAAGCTAATAGGTACCACATGAAAGACAATGGTCATACGAGACTTAAGGCCGCGGATTTCTTCGTTTTCCATCACCGTTTAAAAAGGATATTTGTCCAATAATTAAATTGACGATGTGGCAGTTAGCTAATGTCGAAGTCCAAAAAAGTGTTACCAAACAAATGTTTGTTTTTGAAATTGGATCACGACTACCGGTGAAATGAAATGAATATCTTCATACCCATTTCCGTTTTGAGAAATATTAAAAGTGCATACAACGGGGCCTTTAGTATCCTGCGTCCATTACTTTAAAAGAGATCATTATTTCAAAAGTCCCGTTATCAAAGGAATGCATTCAATGAATTTAAATTATATTAAAACAAGCTGTCGGCACAGCTTTTTTTGTTAGTGCATGAACCATCTACGAACTTTTAAATTTTTATTTATACAAATCGGTCCAGCCATTCTCGAGTTATTGAGTGACAGCTAAATAGATTAATTTTTATTTAAATAGATATAAATATATAGATAATGATTGTCTTGTTTTCTTAAAAAAAGTCAGCCCTGGACTATCAATGAAAATACCTATTTGACAAGCAAGTCTCCTCCATTTCAACATTGCTATAGTCAGCATTGTGTAGGTTGGTGTTCTGATGCGGTTAAAATGTAAGAAAAATGTAAAGGCTAAGTATTTTTATTTCCATGTTCACAACTACGAAAGAATGAAGCATGCCAATTTAGTAGTAGTAGAATAAAAATTGCGTGAGTCGTGCGAATAAAAAAAAACAAAAAATCCTGACGTTTTGAACATGAAAATGGCGCGAACGGATACAGATAATTTCAATATTTTTATCTTGAGAATTTATGATAATTTAAAAAGGAGGCCTAAGTACTGCTAAATGCTACAGTTTTATCACAGTACGAGTGTCTTAACGAATAAGAGTGTTATAAGTTTTTCGAAGTTTTTCGTTGTCGAAGTTTTTAGTTTGTCTGAGGCAACGTAAGTAGTTCCTAAACGAATGAACCAATTCTTCTTTTTTGTTTGATATTTACGTCTATTCCCGTTGTCCCCGTATACCGTGTCCCTGTACTACGGGGACAGCGGGAATTTGATTAAATATTTAAAAATACTTCCCGTTGTCCCCGTACTCTGTCCCCGTAAATATAGTTGAATAAAATAGATAAAAATTATTCCTGCTGTGTGTAACCTACGAAGCACGGAAGCACTTGCGGTCACCCATCTAAGTTGAGACCGCTCAAAACGCCCTAACTTCAAGATCTATCAAGAACGTCATAGCAAGCTTCGCCACGAGCGCTTCGTTTTCCTTCAGGCGGCGAAATCTTTATGCATTTTTAGATCCTATGAAGATTCGAGTCTAAGTAGGTAGTTTGAGGTATGTCCAAATACAGTACATGCCCAAATTTGAAGTAAACATTCTATACCTACGTGTTGCAAGCCAATCGACGCTTGTCATAATGATGTAAAGTTTTTAATAACTGTTATTTCTTTCAGCAGCAGTTGGCTGTAACGCTGACACATCATGCCGTCGTCGCAAGTACGCGTGGTGGTGCTGTGGATGCGGGGCCTTGGCCGCGGCCTTAGGCGGCCTACTGGCGGCCCAACACATCCTCGTGCGGGCCTACACCGCGTCCCCGCATCATCTGGAGACGGTGCCGGCGGCGGTGCCTGCGGCTATGGTAAGGCCCCTAGGACATTTCGAACGCGTCCTAATTTCATGGACCAGTTATTTTCAATGAAATACAATGTACTTATGTATCAAATGATAGAGCTTGCTAAGAATAACTCAACAATAAAAGTGATGTCACTCTAAATCCAATATGGCGGACTTCTAAAGATGGCGGATTAAGATTTTATGCTTTCCTCCAATTTGGGTATCAAAGGAAAAGACTGGCTAAGAATAACTCGAAAAATAAAGGGACTTCGTTCTAAAAGCTTATTTTTTCTAAAAAGGTTATAATTTTACTAAGTCATCATCATCATTCTCCTGCCATTATCCCACGCTATATAAGTGGGGTCGACACAACATGTTTTTCTCTTCCACTCTCCTCTATCGCTCGTCAACTCTGAACTCACTCTTCTTACATTCATATCCTCTTTCACACAATCTATCTACTTCTTCGGCCTTCCTCTACTTGTATACCCATCCACATTCATACAAATTTGTTGTATCATATGTTTATTAAAATAAATTATTATTATTACATGGGAAGAATGCATTTTTATTAACAGAAACAAAACAACTACATTATTTACATAACTGTACAAAATGGAACAAAAAATATCTACACTTCTTAACCTAAACAACTAAATTAATAATTATAACTAAGTATTTATTTAATTTAGTTACTATAACTAAGTTACTATAATTTAGTTACTAAAACTAAGTTACTAACTAAGATTAACGGTTACAGTTGGTGCTCACTGGAGTTTGCATCATGAGTCTCGCTCGACGAAGGAACCGATACAGCTATATGGTAAGAAAAGTATGTGACTATTTATATTTTACTAGCTTACTCGCACGCGGCTTCGCTCACGTGGTACCTACCTTGATAAAATATAGCCTATGTTCATTCGGAAAGTCCATGCTACACATCGGTGAAAGAAATTTTAGAATCGGATGAGTAGTTTCCGAGATTACCCCAAACATACAAACAAACAAACCAACTTTACCTCTTTATAATATTAGTATAGATTATAACTGATCCAATAGGTTGTCTTGCCTTGTCCAAATTATTATGTACTAGCTGCGCCCCGCGGTGTTACCCGCGGTAGTTCCCGTTCCCGTGGGAATACCGGGTCCAAAGTAGTGTTATTAGTGTTACACCTATGTGTTATTCCCAGTCATAGTCTATGTTCCAAGTTTCAACTAAATCCGTTCAGTAGTTTTCGCGTGAAAGAGTAACAAACATACATCCTTCCATCCATCCATACTTACAAACTTTTGCAAGGTGCAAGTTTGTGTGTAAGTATGTAAGTGTGTTAGTTACTCTTTCACGCGAAAACTTCTGAACGGATTTGAATGAAATTTGGTACCAAGATTGTTTATAACCTGTACTTACTTAAAAATAGGCTACTTTTGATCCCGGTATTCCCATGGGAACTGGAACTATTCACCGCGGGTAACACCGCGGGGTGCAGCTAGTTGTCAATATTTTGTATGATATTACCAAAGACGATTAATATCTAGATATTACTCAACCCCATTGCCATCCTTTTCAAAATCGATAATAATATTTTTCGTAGCACTTTGCGTAGAGGGTGCTACGGTGCTACGGTGCTTCCGTAGCAAACAATAAACTTCAACGCGCACCTTCCCTGTAATCATAATAGGAAAATGTTGCCGATCGATAGTCGACGATCGATGGTCAATCGATAGTCTATCGATAGTCAACCAATCTCAAGACTATCGATAGTAACGATATTTCAGTACGGGGCAATACTATCGATACTATGGAAAGTACTATGAAAAGTCTATACTATTGATTGTTTATGGCGACCTCTGTGCCGCAGTGGATGAACGCTCGCCTGAAACGCAGAGGCTGCGGGTTCGATCTCCGCTGCGGGACAAATGTTTGCATGATCTGCATATATTTGTCTCGAGTCTGGGTGTTTTCTTTGCATACCTAATATGTATGTATTTACAAAAAAAGGTATCTATGTAGTATATCAGTGATCTGGTTACCATAACACAAGCATTAAATTGCTTATCTTGGGATTAGATGACGCCGTGTGGCATGTCCAAGTATAAGGCTGCGTTTCCATTGACGCGGAGCTGTGCGGAGCGGTACTTAGCGGTGCATGAATTGACCAATCACTATGCTCGAAATCTCTGCTCCGCGATTTCGCGCTCCGCGTCAATGGAAACGCAGCCTAACTCGATTTTCACGATGTTTTCCTTCACCGTTTAAAGCTCGCTGATTAATTTAATTAGTTATTTATTGAAATGAATGTATAATTCCAGATAAAAGTCGTGGGAGCTTGCTGTCTAATGTGCGCGTTGACTTGCGTGCTTGTTACTATAACCACCACCGTCATACATATGAATAAGTAAGTTATCTATTTACTAGCTGCGCCCCGCGGTGAATTGTTCCCGTTCCCGTGGGAATACAGGGATCAAAAGTAGCCTATTCTTTAATCCAGGGTGTAAGCAATTCTGGTACCAAATTTCATTGAAATCGGTCCAGCAGTGAAAGAGTAACAAACACACTTAAACACTTTCTCACTTACACACACACAAACTTTTCACCTAATATTAGTGTGATTTATACATTATATAGTACGTACTACTATTTCCTCATTGTGTTGTCCCAACGGGGCTCTTGTTGCGGCCAAACCTAAGTTTTAAGACCATTATGTACCAACTTGAAGAAAAAAAAAATGAATTATGAATAATAGTGTTAAACCACACTTAGGTATTTCATCACACTAATCACACTCTTACATCGTCGCCGAACCATTTGTACCATGAGTCAGTACTATTGATTGTACAATTGGCACCAATTTGTCCCAATTGTACCATTGATGGTACAACTGGCACTAAACTGTACCGACTTGTCCCACTCGTACCATCATCTCTTGAAGGTAAAACTGCCACCAAACTGTACCCACTTGTCCCACTTGTACCATCATCTGGTGTCAATTCAGATGTCGTTTTTCAATTTTCTTAAAAACTAAATTTTATTTCAGGTTGCAAACATTAAAGTTTTGCGAGTACACAAAACTGACTCGAACCTGCACCTGTTTCTCAATGCCACCCGATACTCAGCATAATGGAGAAGACGAGGGTAAGTGACCAGTGTGGTGAGAGGTATGGCTTAGGTTAGGTTAAGTTAGGTTAGTTCATGGCTTAATTAAGTTAGTTTAGCTTAGTGAACTAAGTTAGTTTATCTTAGTTAACTAAGATAGGTTAGCTTAGTTAAATAAGTTAGTTTAGTATAGTTAACTAAGTTAATTTAGCTGGCTCGTATAGGTGAGACAGTTTTTCTTGCCCAAATTATGACAGCTTACTTTTCATAGTAAAAAATAGATTTTTGCTGAATAATAAAAAACTATTTTTGAATAAAAAACTTTTTGTCAGAAAATCTTTAGCATAGCATATTATGTATGGACCTTTGCTCAGCAGTGGGAGTATTATTGAACAGAACAACTATTTATTCTTTATTCTTTATTGTACACAATAAAATAATACATTAAAAAATACAGATAGTAAGGGCATGTACAAAGGCGAGCTTAACCCTAAAAAGAGTTTTCTTCCAGCAAACCTTTTGGCTAGAGAGAGACCGTTAAAAGCACAGGGTCATAGTGTACACAAGAAAATAATAATAAAGAATATAGATAGTAACTTAGATTTATATTATTTTAAAACTAATTTACTTATAAATATATAAAAATATCCCTATGTATATATATATTTGGAAACATTTAAGTAATTATTTAATTGTTGTGTGTAGGTGTATGAATAGAATTGTTGTTGTGTGTAGGTGTATGAATACAATTGTTGTTGCGTGTAGGTGTATGAATAGAATTGTTGTTGTGTGTAGGTGTATGAATAGAATTGTTGTTGCGAGTAGGTGTATGAATAGATTTTTTTTTTTTTTTCTTCGGACGGATTTTTATGTTAAGTGGTCTTCCGGACCTTTATAACTTCACCGGGCACATAACTTCACCGGGAAGTTCTGTATGAATAGAATTGTTGTTGTGTGTAGGTGTATGAATAGAATAGTTATTGTGTAGGTGTCCGCTGCGTGTTCGAGGGCGTGTCGGAGTGCGGCGTGGTGCACGGCGCGCTGTACTGGTGCCTGCGCGGAGTGTTCGCGCTCTCCGTCAGCGCCGTGCTGGTCTGCATCTTCAGCTGCATGCTGGCCTACCAGCTGCTGAGGTCAGTCTCCACACCCCACACCCACACATCACGTTCCTAGGTTATTCCAGCGACTTGCTGACGATTCCGATGATAATACTGGAAAGTGACCTCACCTGTGATGTGCAGACATCTAACCCTAGAATTATAACTCCAGATGAAGCAGATGTAGGAAATTATGTGCACTTGGCTTAGGCCCGTGCTCGTCATTAAATTACCGACTCAAGTCAGTCGAGTTGATGAGAATCAAACACAAATAATAATAATAATATAGTAATAATAAAATAGTTTATTTTGTGCCACAAACATAATAATACAGGACATACATAACGAAAAATTATAAAATGAAGTTTTAAATTATGTGAGTAAATGAAATGTTCTGACAACAAAAATAACGATAGGTCCCATTTGTTATATTATTCAAAGCAATAAATGTTTTTAAAGCTATTGCATAGCTTCTATCGCGGGCCTTGAGCGTGGAGACCGAATCCAGAAATTCCGTAACGAAATAACCTAACACCCCCCTGCAATAGCTTTACCGCGGCAGTCTCCGAGCGCCACACGTCTTTTTTTATTATTAGCAGCCCTCAGTGTCCCACTGCTGGGCAAAAGCCTCCCCCCACTCTCTCCATTCGTCCCTCTCCTGCGCTAATATGGTCCAGTCGGAGCGGCTTGGCGAGCTCGCTCCTCCATCTGGATCGCGGTCTGCCATGACGTCGTTGCGACATATCAGGGGCCCACTCGGTGGTCAGTTTTGCCCACCGGTCTCCCGGCAGACGTGACCAGCCCTGGCTGGGCTGGTCAGTCACTTTAATCTCTTAAAAAAAAACAAAAAAACACTCCTCACCTTAGAGAAAGTAAGAAATAGAGCGCTGTATATTCCTATCTCAGTCACACAAAAACAAAGAAGAATATATACAACATTCTTGTGAGTGAAAGAGACAAAGCATTAAATCTTTTAAAGATAAAGATAAAGATAAAGATCATTTATTTGCATAAACATGTGTAAATATGATGGTAAAACTGGGTATAGCCGCAACATGTTTTACCGATTTCGGTGTGCAAAGCGAGAGAAATGGCATGCTTTTAGTATACCTACACAATTTAAATATTACAATAATGTCAAATTAAATACAATAAAACAAGAGAATTAATTACAACAATCTTTTGTCCCTCATCGCGTGCCGTTTTTTTGTATGGCCGGAAACTTGATGCTCCGAATGTTGTACCTACTACGAAACTATGGATTCACTGCATTTTTTATCCCTCTCAGAGCGGCACGCTCACTGTTCGTTCTATACAGGGTGTAAAAAGACGTCTACCGAAAACGAAACGGGGTGGTACAGCACCCCAAAAGACATCTAAAGAAACATTAGTTGTCTGAAAAAAGACCGCGGGCGGTCGATGACCGCGGGCGAGATCAGCTGTTCGCTGTCGTACGAGCGTAATATGCTATGCGTAATATTGCTGTTTCTTTAATTTACTTGTTTATTTCCTTTATTAAATGATCTAATTAGGTGGAAATGGTCTTATTATGTTGTACGATGTGTATGTGACTAAAAAAAAAAAAGAAAATATTTAAGGTAAAAAAAAAAAAAAAAATTTTTTTCGCTAATTATCTTCAGTACTATGGTCTGATTGCAACCCATCAGTTTTCGGTAGTAGTCTTTTTACACCCCGTATATAGAAAGAAAGAAAGAAAAATCATTTATTCTTGTAGGACCTCAAGGATCACTTAAGTTTCGTTTTACATGCTAGGTGATTCTAATGCCTGTTATAGATATAGATAGAGATATAGATACTATCCTATATAGATACTATACCTACTAGGTCCATGCCCCTCACCCTATAAGTACCTACACATAATCACGTTCCTAATAGGTTATTCCAGTGATGACGATTTGGACAATATTTATTAGGACACAAAGTTCCAATTGACATTGAAAATTACCTAAAAATCATCAATTTGGATCTATCGGTACGGTATCCGAATTGATGATTCGCGTTTGATTTCACGATGCGATGGTTGACGTTGGGATTCAGCAGCGTAAAAGAGTTACACACAGTACAGTTTCAGGTAATTGAAACGTCAGTATCGAAATAATCGAATACTAGCTTAATCGCCCGCGGCTTCGATAAAATATAGCCTATTCATTCGGAAAGTCCATGCTACACATCGGTAAAGGAATTTTTGAAATCGTATGAGTAGTTTCGGAGATTACCCCAAACATACAAATAAACAAACCCATTTTACCTCATTATAATATTAGTATAGATAATTTTTCGTAATTCTCGTGTTAAAGTAACTCAGTTATTCATATACATGGTGTTCAACTTCTTGTTGAGTGATGTGAGCGCGATCTGCTGTATATGGACGCGATTCTCCAGCATCTTGATGCTCCTCTCTAGTTCAGTCACTTCCGACTTCACTGTCACGTAGTCCATTATGTCTGGCACTTCGTACGCCAGTCTTACCTGAAAATTATGAAAATATGTTATGGTTTAAGTACAAATAAATACTGGGTGTAAAAAGACTACTACCGAAAACTGATGGGTTGCAATCAGACCATAGTACTGAACATAATTAGCGGAAAAAAAGTTTTTTTTTGACTTGAGACCGATCATCATAATCTTCACCCACCTTCCTAACTTCATCTAGCTTCTGAGACAGACTATCAGCCTGCACTTGTATAACATCCCTCTCCTTGCCCTGTTCCACTATTTATCCTCATCATCATTATCACTAACACTTTTCTAAACTTTATCATCATAATCTTCACCCACCTTCCTAACTTCATCCAGCTTCTGAGACAGACTATCAGCCTGCACTTGTATAACATCCCTCTCCTTGCCCTGTTCCACTATTTATCCTCATCATCATGATCATCATCATTATCACTAACACTTTTCTAAACTTTATCATCATAATCTTCACCCACCTTCCTAACTTCATCCAGCTTCTGAGACAGACTATCAGCCTGCACTTGTATAACATCCCTCTCCTTGCCCTGTTCCACTATTTATCCTCATCATCATTATCACTAACACTTTTCTAAACTTTATCATCATAATCTTCACCCACCTTCCTAACTTCATCCAGCTTCTGAGACAGACTATCAGCCTGCACTTGTATAACATCCCTCTCCTTGCCCTGTTCCACTATTTATCCTCATCATCATTATCACTAACACTTTTCTAAACTTTATCATCATAATCTTCACCCACCTTCCTAACTTCATCCAGCTTCTGAGACAGACTATCAGCCTGCACTTGTATAACATCCCTCTCCTTGCCCTGTTCCACTATTTATCCTCATCATCATTATCACTAACACTTTTCTAAACTTTATCATCATAATCTTCACCCACCTTCCTAACTTCATCCAGCTTCTGAGACAGACTATCAGCCTGCACTTGTATAACATCCCTCTCCTTGCCCTGTTCCACTATTTATCCTCATCATCATTATCACTAACACTTTTCTAAACTTTATCATCATAATCTTCACCCACCTTCCTAACTTCATCCAGCTTCTGAGACAGACTATCAGCCTGCACTTGTATAACATCCCTCTCCTTGCCCTGTTCCACTATTTATCCTCATCATCATTATCACTAACACTTTTCTAAACTTTATCATCATAATCTTCACCCACCTTCCTAACTTCATCCAGCTTCTGAGACAGACTATCAGCCTGCACTTGTATAACATCCCTCTCCTTGCCCAGTTCCACCATCTGCTTCTGCTTAGAGTGGATGGTGTTGATGACGTTTGCCAGGTATGTGTTCTGCTCCATCATTGCTTTCTTGTGGACCGTAAGGTTCAAGTTTGCGTCGCCTGTAAGGATAAATAGTCTTGCGGTTACATAAATCATTTATACAGGGTTATTCATTATTAGCTACAAAAAAAACAGGGCCTAATTTTTGGGTCGTGAATATTTGTTTGGCCGAATCAATTTAATTTCTAAACTGATTTAAGTTTTTGTATGATTTTTTTTATTTGTTTACGACAAATTGCATTATTATTGCTACAGAGAACACGACGATGACCTATCGTCGCCACCCTTTTGACAAATCGATGACACCGCCCCTGTTTGATTGACAGGCGGCTCGCCTTTGATTAGAAATGGACTATTAGATGTAATGATTCGAAAGGATAACCTGCATAGTAATGAATAACCCTGTATATGCCTTGATGCTTTGGCATAAGTCCATAGCATTGTTTTTACGTCTGTGACATTATAAGTGTCATATTTTCATCCACAACTCTTTCTCGTCATAATTACTCAAGCTTTTAAGCCAGAGTTCACTCAAAGTCATTATTTCTCAATCATCTTTAGGTCTACTCTATAAGCAAAAAAACGATGCATCGTGGCAATCATCGCAGGTCAGCCTAAGTTGGTAAATGTTCCGAAATCAGTTTCCACCAACATAATCTGACCTGCGATTATTGGCACGTTGCATCGTTTTCGGTTTGTAGAGTAGACCTACTTACCTGTCATCTTCTTCAACTCCTCAAGCTGCACAAGCTTCTTATCTATCAGCGCGATGCACTCATTGTTCTCAATCTTCAGCTTGTCGAAGTCCACAGGTCGTAAGCTCTCGCTTAGCTCGGCCTTCACCCGGATCTGGCCATTTAGTTTGCTGTACTGCGTGTTGAGGGTGCTGGTTCGAAGCCTGAGCTTGCCGATTTGACTGTCGCAGAGTTTGACCCACTCTGTCATGTAGCGGATCCATATTTCTGCTGGGATCCGCTGGGCTATTTTATCCCAACCTGGAAATAAAAGATATCTAGTATACTGTAGGTACACAAATGGTCTAAATTCAATCGTATTCTGCGTCACCACAATTGGCCACTTGCTTTTACAAACCAAACTCAATCGTATTCTCTTAAATTTTTTTAACCCATCTGGACATAATCTAAGGGTATAGTCAGAGTGAAAGAATGTCTACCGCTCCCTGGATACGGTCGTGATCATATTTAAACTATTTTATTGTTTACACGATATGGGTCCTGCCTGTCCTGTATACTGGCACTCGTTACAAAACTCTAAAATTGACAATAGTCTTTCTTAAACTTTCGCGATCACAATGCTTTTAAATTGAAATTTACAGGATTTACCTTTTATTATTTCCCGACGTTTCGGCTGTGTGGCAACAACCGTGGTCGCGGGCGAACTGAGTTGAAAATCCTGTAAATTTCAGTTTAAAAGCATCTAAAATCGATGCAATAGCGTCGATGGGCTTGCAACCTGTCACGTATGGAAAGTTAACTTCTGCAAAAAGAGGGCATGTACCAAATATGTTTGTATTTGGACATACCTCTGACTACCCCCTTAGACATCTTCGAAAAGATCTAAAAATTGTCTAATGATCTGAAAAAAATGTCTACCGCTTCCGGGATACAGTCGTGATCATATTTCATTTTTTTTCATTTAAAATTGACATTCAGAAGAAACCCACCTTCAACAATAACAGACTGGTTAAACGACTCCGTAGCTTTATCAACACCAGCATCCCTGACTGCAATCTCTTCAAGCTGTGCCTTCAGAAGCGCGTGCTGCTTCGCTGCTTTCTTCCTGATCTTCTCCAGGGTGGCTATGAGGATCTCCATCTCGGTGGAGACCAGCTCGGAGCGCTCCAGAACGTTGATCCTCGGACCGGTTCCGAAGATTATTGTTCCTGGAAAACTTAGGTTTTTTTAAAGGGGAAGTTAGCTGACTAGGCTTTAAGATATATTGAATGTGTAGAATGTGTAGTTCAATGTGTTTACTAGTAAGTCGTTGCGCCACTCAAGACATTGCCACCCTATAGACGTTTGAATATATCGACGTTCTGTGAACTACGTCATTTTACTTGATAGACCTTCTGATACGGAGCGGTTTATTTAAGAAAAAACACACACACAAAATTAAATATAAACAGGCTCACGTCCGCATCCTCAGGTCTAGATCAATTAATACTCAAGATCCTTTGATCATGCCTTGGGGGACTATGAATAAGCGAGTAGCCAACAATTTAACGTGCCCTCCGAAGCACAGAAGCGCTCAGGTATCATCCATCCAAGTTGTGACCGCTCAGAACGTTGCTTAACTTCAACAATCTATCTAGAACGTCGTAGTCATTCAAAAATATAGCGAAACAGTATCACTAAGACATGTTTATCATGGGCTCCACCATCCCAAACACAGAGGACTTGGTCCGGCTCGACCATACACACACACACACACCCACACACTCAAAAACATGCATACACAAGCGCACAAATGGGCTCACGATGGGCACACTATTAGAAGTAAATACAAACAGTACCTCCCATCTTAGCCGACGACTCCACTCTTCTTGTGCTAACTTTCGATGGACTCGTCAGCATCCTAGACGGACTCATCATAGACTCCACCATCCCAAACGCAGAGGACTTGGTCCTGCTGTGTAGTTTTTATCAGTCTGCTATACCACACACACACTCAAAAACATGCATACACAAGCGCACAAATGGGCTCACAATGGGCACACTATTAGAAGTAAATACAAACAGTACCTCCCATCTTAGCCGAAGACTCCACCCTCCTCGTGCTAACTTTCGATGGACTCGTCAGCATCCTAGACGGACTCATCATGGACTCCACCATCCCAAACGCAGAAGACTTGGACTTGAAACTGCCCACGTTCAGTGAGGAGCTGCTCTGCAGTTTGGTGGCGTATTCCAAGGCTTGCTGGACTCCGTGCATTAACGCTGGTTCGAGACGCATGATGGTCTTTTCGAAGATCTCGTTTTCAAGGGATATGACCTGGATAAATATCCACGGTTGTTATCACTTTTACTTTACTTTACTTTCTTTGACATGCCTTACTTTGTTCGACTGGCTTTCCACTAAAGCTTGACTATTTAGATTATTTAAGATTGTTAAGGGATCGCTTTTAAAAAAACGCTAGGCCCACACCACCAGGTTCTTGCCTGATTCTCTCCCTGGTGTAGGGAGTCGCGTTGGAACAGGCACTAGAATCACCTAGCATGTAAAACGAAACTTAAGTGATCCTTGAGGTCCTACAAGAATTTCTTTAATATTAAGAAAGCAATCATTTTGTCCACTTATACACATCAAGACTTCCTACTATTAGGATAGTACTAATATTATAAATGGAAAAGATGATGATGATGATACCTTGATCTGATGCTTGATATCATTGACCTGCTTGATCAGCTCCGCGTCAGTCAACTCGTCAGTTTCGTTCAGGAACTGACTGGCTGATCGCGAATGTTGACTGATGCTGCTCCGATGCCCGTGGCCGGCGGACATGGCTTCAGGCCCTCAAGTTCTGGAAGAATTAGTGCTCTCATTCTTCATGGGATGGGTTGTAAAAGAACAAAGCCCGTAGCCATGTGATAAACGCGTTTCTATTCTATTTCTATCATCGTTATATTACTGTTGTAATAAAACTAACATTACTAGATGCAGTATGACCTAATTTATAATCCAAAACTTAACACAGGTACCTTCCAACCAAACTTAATAACGGTGAATTAACCATCTCAAAAGAGTAAAACAAAAACCAATATAACCACACTAGATGATAAATTACTTACATTTTGTGTAAATCCGTGTAAAAATCGAAAATGTAGCAAATAAGGGAGGTGTCGTTTTGACATGCTATAAATTGACACCTCATAACACGAACCAAACCTCCTTATTCTTATGAACGTAAGGTTGAAACTCGCTGCTTGGTGTTCAAGGTTATTTGGTGTCACTATGGTGATTATAATTCCCTAAACCTATAGCCATAAGGTTGAGAATCGCGTGCATTTGTAGGTGTTGAATGTTACTATCGGTAAGTTGTTGCTATGGAGATGTCGATATGAGTTAAAAGAAGTTTTACGATCTTCGTGCAACCTTTTTGGTGTTTTGAAAGATTTAAAATAAGTTACTGCCCGAAATAAGACCATTATCTGGGTTCCGTACCTCAAAAAGAAAAAACGGAAGCCATATAGAATCACTTTGTTTTCCGTCTGTCTGTCAAGACCCTGAACGCGTAGAGGTATCAAGCTGAAATTCATATCAAATACTCAGGTTTAATTGCCTTTTAACTGTGAAAAAAGTTTATATGGAACCCTTGGTGCGCGAGTCCGACTCGCACTTGGCCGGTTTACATAATACATCAAAACCAGTTGATCATTGTAAAAAATCTGTGCAGCTCAACTGATCCAAGCTAGTGCCAGTCGGAAGCGTGTACACTTGCAGTTCTTACCCCTGCCAAAGACGATTAATATCTAGAAGACAGACAAAGGCCATACACAAAATCCACCATACCAGATAGCCTGGAAACTTTAAAACATCAATTTTATCCAAGAAATTTCAATTACTTTCTAGTTAAAATTACCTAAATTTTTTTTTATATTGAATAAGTATTGTTGCTACCTACTACCAAAGACGATTAATATCTAGAAGACAGACAAAGGCCATACACAAAATCGTAACCCTAAAAAATAGCCTGAAAACTCTAAAACATCAATTTTATCCAAGAAATTTCAATTACTTTCTAGTTAAAAATGTTTAAATATTGAATATTGTTGTCTTCTAGATATTAATCTGTCGATACGTCTGTTTAGCTCTTTCGTAGCGACTGTTCATAAAACTCGACCGGAGGGCCTATGTATGTATGTATGTATGGGGACTCCCTTTTTCGCATTTAGACTCAAAGGTGGTCCTTTATGCGTGGGGATGACCTGGCTCACTAGTTGTAAAGCCAGCCAAGCTCCTTGTAGAAGCACAGAAGTTTCCTGGGGTCTTCACAGGCTTCGAGGAGCGACCTCGGGCTGTTGAGGATTTGTTGCCGTTGAGCTGCTACGCCCACGCATGCATGACCGGAGGGCCTAAGTTCGGCCCGGTTCTATTGCGCCTATTCTGAGTATTACGCTTACAGTAAAGGCCTTTTTGTTTTTACAGCCATGAGCGCAAGAAGATGTATTGGGAGCAACTTGAGCTTCGTTGCCGATCACTGTACCGCCCACCGTCGGGCCAGGCCGCGCCCACTACTGGGCGTCCGGTACAGGTAATTAAAATGAATGAATACACCTTAAAATATTAACAGAAATTAAAGTTAATAGCACTAGGGAAACTACTCACGTGAAGGTGGGTACTGACCGGTGTTACAGGGCGTAATGTACCATTCGCAGCGAGCAAGATACGTTACGCCGTGTAGCTAAATCCGTGTAGACGCTCGTAGATTACTTATCTAGGTAGTATTCTCTCATTCCGAGGTTAAACCCCTTATTTTGAGAATCTGATGAGGATCTTTGAAGTTATAAAAGAAATACTCCTCGAGAGTGAAGGAAATTGCTCTCTTCTCACGAAATTGAAGTTTTATAATTGTTGGTTGTTTTCTATGTATAATATGTATAATGTGTGTAATGTACCATTCGCAGCGAGCAAGATACGTTACGCCGTGTAGTAAAATCCGTGTAGACGCTCGCAGCGAGCAAGGAGCGGCTCGCTTCTTGCTCGCTGCGAGCGCCTTGTTTTCCCGTACTGACTTCATGAAAGCTCGCTGTGAAACACGTTACATTACGCCCTGTAACACCGGTCAGTACCCACCTTAATAAAAATATCGTCGATTTAGATACCATTTTTGAATTTTCATCATCATTCCTTTTTTGAAGTCTAAAAAAGAATACCTACTCTTCAAACTTCTTCTCTTCATGTTTATGCAAATAAATGATCTTTATCTTTATCTTTATCTTTATCAAAAGTGTTCATTGGTATTCCAGAACACGTGTAGTTGCTGTGCCCAGTGCCACCCTGCTCAGCCAGCCTGGGACATCAGCCTCCAGCATCGCTTCTGGGCACCAGGTCAGTAACAGTTAACTAAATTCAAATTCTAAATACCATCAAAAACAGAAGAGGAAAAATGATTGGTCATCTTATACAACAAATACTTGCATGATCTGCAAATATTTGTTTCGTGTCTGGGTGTTTTCTATGTATAATATGTATGTATTTACAAAAAAAAAATGTATCTATGTAGTATATCAGTCATCTGGTTACCATAACTAAATTGCTTAGCTTGGGACTAGATGACGCCGTGTGAAATGTCCAAGGATATTTATTTATTTATTTATTTATTATTATACGACATACTACTGTACTACTGTCTGTCTTGGGCGATTTCGAGCACAGCGACTGTTTGGACTGGATAGGCGTATTTAACTTTGAGTACTTATTGGAGGGTGTGGATGTCCCACCCTTTGGTGCGCTCTCTGGTGGCTTGCATACCCGAGTTTGTTGGTGAAGGTACGAGCGCACTTTGAGCATGTCAATCATTGAGATGTATTAAAGAGTCACAATATAATAGCTGACAACACTCAAAAAATGTGCGAGAAAATTCAATGTTCTACAATGACATTTGACATTTGAATGTAGACATTATGTCGTTTGTTTTAATGTTCAATGTCGCTTGTACGCAAAAAAGAAAAACTCTGCGCACTACGTAGTGTGTGCAGAGTTTTGGCGTTTACATTTTTTTTGTCTGATTGTGGCTCTTTAATACATCTCAATGATGTCAATACTCCGCCGACGTAGTTATAAATAATGGCCACTGGTGGTCGGGCCTTGAGCTCATCGCGCTTTTTATCGAGCTTTTCGCGACGCTCAGTTTCAAACGCGTTAACCTGTACGTGAATGAGACGTCGCCATTCAGGCCGTTGCGCTGCTTTTTCCTCCCATTGAGAGGGCTCTATATTGCAACTTTTCATATGTCTTACATAACAGCTATACGACATAACAGCTTTATAAGGAACATCATAGAAGGAAAAGTAGAAGGAAGGCGAGGAAGGGGATAAAAGAGAAGGTCGCTGTCATGACGTATCAAGAAGTAAAAGAGATCGCATTGGAAAGAAGTATATGCAGGAAATTGCATCATTACACCGACAAGAGCTGAGCTCTTAAGTTCCCGTGGGAATACCGGGATCAAAAGTAGCCTATTGTTTAATAACTTCAACGATCTATCAAGAACTCTAGACAACCAAAGTGGCAACGAATAACATTACCATCATTGGCGCAGTGGGCGAAAGCCCGCCTGAGACGCAGAGGTTGCGGGTTCGATCCCCGCTGCGGGACAAATGTTTGCATGATCTGCAAATATTTGTTTCGTGTCTGGGTGTTTTCTATGTATAATATGTATGTATTTACAAAAAAAAATGTATCTATGTAGTTTATCAGTCATCTGGTTACCATAACACAAGCATTAAATTGCTTAGCTTGGGACTAGATGACGCTGTGTGGAATGTCCAAGGATATTTATTTATTTTATTTATTTATCATGTGACTCCGGGTATACTTTCAGGTCGTATCGGGAACCTGTACTCCCCCAACCCTGGAACAGGACGCAAGGCTTCCGCTTGGAGCTGGTTTCCCTGGCCGAGGAGTAACAGCCAGAAGTAAGTATGCTTCGACGACCTCTATGGCGCAGTGGGTGTGCGTCCGAGACGCAGAGATCGCGGGTTCGATCCCCGCCGCGGAACAAATGTTTGATCTGCAAATATTTGTCTCGAGTCTGGGTGTTTTCTAGTATAATTATGTATGTATTTACAAAACAAATGTATATAAGTAGTACATCGACTTTCGATCCGAAGGTCGTGAGTTCGAATCCGGCCGTGCATCAATGGACTTTTCGTGTCGCACGCACTTTAACACGAGCTTTAAGTGAAGGAAAACATCGTGAGGAAACCCGCGGCTAGTCAGCCCCACACGTATTGAGCATTGTCTCTCCTGTGGATATGTCCGGCAGCTGAGAGGATGGTTTAGGTGCTACAAGCCTCCATCTCAACAATGTCCCAGGCACTACAGTGTCCCGTTAAGTGTAGGCAAAGCTTGCCTCCTGACTCTGTATAAATCATATAATAAAGAAAAAATTAAAAAAAAAAATGAAATGATCACGACTGTATCCCAGGGAGCGGTAGACATTTCTTTCAGATCTTAATGCAATTTTTAGATCCTTTTGAAGATGTCTAAGGGGGGTAGTCAGAGGTATGTCCAAATACATTTTGGTTCATGCCCACATCTTGCAGAAGTTAACTTTCCATACGTGACAGGTTGCAAGCCCATCGACGCTATTAGAGAGCTAACTGGTTTCCTCACGATGTTTTCCTTCACCGTTAAAAGCTCGTGTTAAAGCGCATATAAATTTTTCGATGCGAAAGTTCATTGATGCTCGGCCGGATTTGAACCCACGACCTTCGGAACGAAAGTCGAAGTACTAATCCACTTGACCAACACGGCTTTTTTTTCTAATAAAGATAAGTAGTATTCTCTCATTCCGAGGTTAAACCCCTTATTTTGATAATCTGATGAGGATTTTTGAAGTTATAAAAGAAATACACCTCGAGAGTGAAGGAAATTGCTCTCTTCTCACGAAATTGAAGTTTTATAATTGTTGGTTGTTTTCTATGTATAATATGTAGGTACTTATGTATTTACAAAAAAATATATGTATTTATGTAGTAGGTATATCAGTCATCTGGTTACCATAACACAAGCATTAAATTGCTTAGCTTGGTACTAGATGACGCCGCCGTGTGGAATGTCCAGGGATATTTATTTTTTTATTTATTTGTAATCTTTTTAATTTTGCCATTTTGTATCCAGCTCTCGCTGCCAAATGGGTGGTGTCCCCCAATCAGGCGACAGCGCGTACGGTTTCTGTGACGACGCCCCCCAGAACCCCCAAGGCTACGAGGGTTACCCCCCGGGCTTCCAGAACCAGGCGGGATTCAACCAGAACTTCCAGGCGCCTGTTGGTAAGTCCAGTTACAAAAACTAAAACAGTGGTGCTTAACCGAAAAGTATCTTGTCGAGAATTTCATTCTGACGTTTTCCGTGGATGAATTGGTAAGGCACTCCGGCTTCAGGAGGATCGCGGGTTCAAATCCCGTTGGAATCGAAAATTTTCAAAAAAAATTAAAAGGGTTAGCCACAAGTCTTACCAAATTGTAGTTACCTTACAGTAAAAAAATAATAAATAAATAAATATCCTTGGACATTTCACACGGCGTCATCTAGTCCCAAGCTAAGCAACTTAATGCTTGTGTTATGGTAACCAGATGACTGATAAACTACATAGATACATTTTTTTTTTGTAAATACATACATAATTATACATAGAAAACATTCGACTTTTTTACATTCTAATCAACATTTCACCAAATTCCAGCTCAAAGCTTCACCCCCTCGCAAAGCAGCTTCCCCCCCGCCCAGGGCGCCTTCCAACCTGGCTTCACCCCCGTGCAGGGCTTCGCCCCCGCGCAGGGCTTCGCACAATACCAGGAGTTCGGAGAGTCCAGTGGAAGTGTGGACGCTCAGACTGGAGTGTGGGGCCCGCCGCCGCCTTATAGTCCTCAAGGAAGAAGTGGGAGTCGGTAAGTTTCATACAGAATCAGTTCAAGGTCAGAGTCAGGGTCAGGGTCAGGGTCAGGGTCAGGGTCAGGGTCAGGGTCAGGGTCAGGGTCAGTAACAGAATGATGTTCCTTCCTTCTCTTCTTTCTCTAGTGAGCTTTCCTTTAGTACCAGGAGTTTGGATAGCCATGGGAGTCCTCTTGAAAATTAACACTTGCATTTTAAAGCCCAGTCTTTGGAAATTGTCCTACTACTTTACACTCCGTCTAAGTGTTACGAATACTAAATACTTCTTCTTCTTACTGCCCTTATCCCACCTTACGTGGGGTCGGCACAACATTGTATTCTTCTTCCATTTCCCTCTATCAGCCGCCATCTCAACATTCACCCCTTTCTTACTCATGTCAACTTTCACACAGTCCATCCATCTTTTCCTTGATCTACCTCTACCCATAGGTATATCCATCCACATGCATATCATATCATATTATTATATATCATATCATACCATGAATACTTACTTACCTGAATATTTCTTTCAGCCATCATCTTCACCAAGACCCAGCAGCAGCCACCCTCCTCCATCACCACCATATCGAAGTCCACCGCGACCACTCTTGCTCCTACCATTTACCAGAACGGTCCGTTATAGCGGGCGTTACGGGCGTTAATCCTTTAACGCCTGACATAGCCCGTTTGAATCACGACCGGATGACTCAAGATGGACATATGAACCAGGATAGGATGAATATGAATCAAGATCATATATCCCGTTTGAACCACGGACATTTGAACCAGGATGGAATGAATCAGGACCGGATGAATCATAGCTTGAATCACGACGGACATAACCAGGATCGGAATCATATGAGTCAGGATCGGATCAATCAGAGTCATTGTCAGGATCGGATGAGCGACACTCGTTTGAATCAGGAAATGTGTCAAATGAATTTAAGTCGTATGAATGATATACGGAATCAAGACCGGATGAACCCTGATAGGATCAATCAAGAGGTTCGGAACCCTGAGACAAGAAATTCAGAAATGCGAAACCCGGATATGAGTCGAATGAACCAGGAAATGATTCGTATCAACCCGGATATGAGTCGGATGAATCAAGAAATCGGACGTATGAATCCGGATATGGTTCGAATGAATCCGGATAGGATGAATGATAGCCGGATAGAACGTCATGAAATGGCTCATATGAGCCAGATTTATCCGGAAGATATGGAAATGACTCACATCCAAGATGGAAGGTTTAATACTTTGAGAGGTCATCTGGTTCCATACAGGTAAATAGTTAAGGCTTTTCATTTTTTATTTAATTGGAAAAGTACATTTTTTATTTTTACAGTGTTTAAACCACACTTTGGTATCAGATCATCTTAATGATAGTTTCAGCGCTCGGCGTTAAGGTTCCGTAGCCTAGTGGTCAGGCAGCTCGGCTTAAGAGCGATCGCTTGTATCTACGCAGGTTCAAATCCTGCCAGAGCTGTTAACTTTTAGTAAGATTATTCATTTATAATGAAATTTTTAATTATTTTTTTAAATCTTACTATACATAACTAATTTGCAACTGTTTTCTTGTCATGCAATATTTTACTGAAAAATGATAGCAACCGCGTTAGAAAATTGGATATACCTACCCTCTGACCATTCCCTATAATCAATTTGCATAAAAATCTGAAAGAATAATTGTGTTTTTACTTATATAAAACTTAAGAGCTCAGCTCTTGTCGGTGTAATGATGCAATTTCATGTTTTTTTACTTATAAATGTTTTTTTTAATAATAAATGAAATTGTTATTTATGGCAGGTGTCAAAGAATGGATATGAGCGCGAGTAATCTCCACCGGGACTGTCGGATGGATGACCCGGTCACTATCGAGTGTTTGCACCAAAAAACGGCCAGCAAAGGTATTTGATTAATCGGCTTATTCCACTAATAATAATTGATAATCCCCGTTAACGGGGATTAGTGAACTTTTTGTTCATATTTCCCCGTTGACGGCGATGCGAGCTCGTAACGGGGATTAGTGAACTAATAAGTTTATAAATCCCCATTACGTTGTAAATAAAATACTTACTAAGACTATTAAGAATCATGTTATCCAAAAATAATTCTGTTTTATTTGAACCACTAAGAGCTCGTGGCGAAGCTTGCTAATGCCCGGTTCCTATATCTTATTAATTTATTGTATTATGTTTTTATGTAAATTTTTAAAGTGTTCTATTATAAGTTTAAACCATATTTTGTTACCAGGTTCACAAACCAAAACAAATAAATTGAAATTGAAATCTAACGTACGGATGACCGTAGGTCGATCGTCATAGCAACGTTGTTATGTCAAAAAGTGTCATACATTTTGTGTTGAATAACAACGTTTCTATAGAGATAGATCGACGGTCATGCGTACGTTGGATATAGGAACATGGCATAAGACGTTCTTGATAGATCGGCGAAGTTAAGCAACGTTCTGAGCGGTCACTACTTGGATGGGTGCAAGTGGCATTATCAGCTGAGCGCTTTCGTGCTTCGGAGGGCACGTTAAATTGTCGGTTCCGGTTTAAGTTGTTAAGCCATGACGGAGGCCTTTAGGCGACCTTGAACTCCGTCACGAGAGTTGGCCACTTGCTCATACGAACGAACGATTTGAACCACGGACATATGAATCAGGATCGGATGAATCATAGTTTGATCTTTTTGATTCATAGTCCTTGAATCAGGATCTGATAAAAATATTAAAATTGTACTTTGATCCAAGAATTGATCAGTGTCTTTTTATACCTGTGTGACAACCTCTGTGGCGCAGTGGGTGAAGACCCGCCTTAGACGCGGAGGTTGCGGATTCGATCCCCGCCGCGGGACAAATGTTTGCATGATCTGCAGATATTTTTCTCGACTCTGGGTGTTTTCTATGTATAATATGTATGTATTTACATAAAAATATATATGTAGTATATCAGTCATCTAAGGGTGTAAGGGGTAAGGGTGTAAGGGGGTCCAAATAACATCTTTCGGAACCCAAGCCAACCTCACCGGCCCGTGGTACACCCTGCCGAACAACAAACGAGGCTCTGGCGCTCCACCCACCAACCCGCACTGGACCAGCGTGGTGGGTTACGGTCCAAACCCCTTCCCAATTATGGAAAAAGGGGGGGGAGGCCTTTGCCCAGCAGTGGGATCCAGTGGGCTATTTAGATTAGATTAGATATCAGTCATCTGGTTACCATAACACAAGCATTAAGTTGCTTAGCTTGGGACTAGATGGCGCTGTGAGGAATGTCCAAGGATATTTATAAACAAAATGTTTGTATTCATTTAAGTTTTCCAGTTTCAGACCAGAGCTCCGACTCGTGCCAGAAACAAGGGAAGGAGAACCTCGGGTTTCTTAATGACAAGCATTCACCTATCAGGTCAGTACATTCTTTAAGCTCGTTTTAGGGTTACCAAAGGGAAAAAAAGGCCAGGCCTATTGTCAAGTCTCGCAGGTTCGCTCACTCAGGACCTCCTGTCAAAACCCCTTGATAAACCCCTGTATATATAAAAATTAAGAGCTCAGCTCTTGTCGGTGTAATGATGCAATTTCCTCCATATACTTCTTTCCAATGCGATCTCTTTTACTTCTTGATACGACATGACAGCGACCTTCTCTTTTATCTGACTAATGTAATTAATTCTCGGTTTCCCCTTCCTCGCCTTCTTTCTACTTTTCCTTCTATGAAACCCTTCTATGCAATAAAAAAAATTAAGAAAAAAAAATTACTTTCCCTTAAGTTTCCTTGTTGTTGCCCCTGAGTTACGCTTCACCCACTCAACCTTCGTTACGCTACGAGGGTACCTACCCTATTTTTATGTAAGTATTTTTTTTTTAATGAATAATATAAGTGACGTAATAATACGTTTTAATAATAATATAAGCGGAGTGTTCTTGGGATCAAACGGACAGACAGGGTCCGAAATACTGAAATCCGATCGAAAACGGGCATAGCGGATGTAGGTACGAGGACTGCGCGCTTGAAATGGGATTGGGCAGGTCATGTGGCTCGAAAGCATCCAGAACGTTGGGCGAGACTCGTCACTCAGTGGGTGCCCGAAGACAGTCGGAGACGACGCGGCAGACCCAGGAAAAGATGGCGAGACGACCTGGATGCATTCGAATCAAACTGGCAAACTGTTGCCTTGGAGCGCAAAGAGTGGAAGTTGAGGGGGGAGACCTTTGTTTGTTTGTTTGTCGTAAATAATAATATAATAATATAGACCTTTGCCCAGCAGTGGGACATGATAGGTTAGATAAAAAAAAAAATATATATAAGTGACCTTTGCCCAGCAGTGGGACATGATAGGTTAAATAAAAAAAAAAAAAAAAATATAAGTGAATATTTCAAGCGTCTCCTGTTGCTGTTATTAATAATGTTATTGACACGGAACCGTTCGTGCGCGAGTCCGACTCGCACTTGGCTGGTTTTTACATCCCTAAAATATGTCCTCAGGTCTTCTATACAAGATTGTCGCGTCGTGAATCAAAACGCAGAATCCGAAGTTTACTTCGCCGACGTATCAAGTTGCTGCAACGTATCAGTTAAGGTAAGGCTCGCTGAGACGCGGAGGTTGCGGGTTCGATTCCCGCCACGGGACAAATGTTTGTATGTTGTATGTTCTACAGATATTTGTTCCGGGTCTGGTTGTTTTTCTATCTACAGTATGTATGTATTTACAAAAAAAAATTATCTAAGTCGTGTATCAGTCATCTGGTTACCATAACACAAGCATTAAGTTGCTTAGCTTGGGACTAGATGATGCCGTGTGAAATGTCCAAGGATATTTATTAATTTTATTATCCTTTGCCCAGCAGTGGGACGAAAGAGGTTAAAGAAAAAAAAATATTGGTGAAAAATCAGACCTTACCAAAGTTGACTTATTTTGACAAAAAATAGTAAAGTTCTTTAAAAACATTAATAAATTACCTACTGGAAATAACATGAAATAAATCATACTGATCCTGATTTAATTCACAATCATACATTCACTCAATCAATGTGAGTGAGTGAATGTATGATTGTTAAATAAGATGAACGAATGAACGAATGAGGATTTCTCATATTTTAGGGAAATATTCATTCGTTCAATTCAAGAGTATTTGAGTCTAATAATTATTAGCGAACAGTTGAAAGACTCCACTACCTATATAATAATCATAATGCAATTTGAAATTAAAAATTCTTTGTATTTACAACACTCGGTATTCCACAGGCGGATTGCTGCATCAACCCAAGCGTATCCTTAGTAGGTACCATCGAAAGCCACCCAGAATCAACATCAGAATCAGAAGGATCATTCACTCTCACGCGTCTCCAAAGACCCCAGCCTCAAGTCGGGTCCAAAAGACGCCCCAAAAAACCCGAGAAACGGGTCACGGAAAAAACCCGTAGCGATAAACGCGTTACAGAAAAAACGCGCCAAAACAACTCGTTGAGACTAACTGAGCATCAAATCGAACAATTGAATATGAGAATGAATGAAGGCAGAATGGAAAGGAACGATTGTAGAATGAATGAACGAGATGTGAGAATGAACGAAAGGGGTGATCGGATCGATTCTAGAGATAGGCTGAATGAGTCGGTCCGTGAATCAAGAGATAGGTTGAACGATTCAGTTCAGTCACGTGATTCTAGAGATCGATTGAGTGATTCAAGGAATGAGATTGACAGGATGAACGATTCCAGAATCAGTGAGCGAATGAACGAGACAAGGATCAGCGAGCGGATGTGCGATAGAATGAACGAATCTAGAATTGAACGAATGAACGATTCGCGTATCAGCGAACGGTTGAACGATTCCAGATTGGACCGCCTCAACGATTCAAGAGTAGAGCGAATGGACCGAATGAATGACTCCCGCACAGACCGAACGAACGATTCTCGCACAGACCGAATGAACGAATCCAGAATCAGTCAGCACGACCGAATGAACGATTCTCGTTTAGAACGAATGACCGATTTGAATTCTAGTATCAGACTTGAGGGTAGTCCTAAACGTAGCCATATTAGTCCATTACGCGTCCCAATGCCTAGGACAAGTCCTAAGTTGCCTAAAGAGCATCTCAGACAGTCTAGCTCTGATTCTTCTAAGGCGGAGTTTGTTACTGATTCTAATACTGTTGATTCTGGTTGCCACAGTGCTGAGGAGAAACATCTTACTGATTGAAAACCTTTTTTAGATAAAGGCCAGTGTCTTATATTACCCTGGATCTTTTTACCCACTCAGTTAAATCGATTATACCTTTTTTGAATAGGCCAGTAAGTAAGTACCTAAGTTCGTATGAACAAGTGGCAGACTCTGGTGACGGACTTTTTAGGCCGCCTAAAGGCCTCCGTCATGGCTTAACGACTTGAAAAGCCGGGACCGACAATTGAACGTGCCCTCCGAAGCACGGAAGCGCTCAGATATAAATGCCACTTGCGGTCACCCATCCAAGTAGTGACCGCTCAGAACGTTGCTTAACTTCGACGATCTATCAAGAACGTCTTAGCAAGCTTCGCCACTTAGTGACCTTCAGATTTCCACACTGGACCTTTCTTTCCCACTTTTTATGACAGGAAAATAGGCTCGTCTATAACAGAAAAACTGTTAATGCCACTTGCGGTTCATTCATTTGTGACCGATATGAATGAGTTTATAAATGAAAATCTTACCAAAAGTTTACAAAAAATGTAGGACACTTTTTGACAGATAACAATATTACCATGGCGACAGATCCACGGTTATTTGTAAGTTGAATATTGAAACCCGGCATAAGTCTACTGGGGGGTAGTCAGAGATTAAGATATATGTGTTACGTTCACGATCAGTATTATCTCTGTTGTCTATTTAGGGGTAGTCAGAGTAAAGATTTTGTCATCCACTGTAATGTGTTCCTATTTCCTACTTTAGGAAGTTCGAATTTACGATAGTTATAGATTTTAAATTTTAATGTATAATTTAAATAATAATTACCTATGAGTTAATTGAAAGTAATGTACCATCTTAGAGTTATTTCAATTAACTTTTTGTAAGTGTATTATATACTTTTATTAAAATCAAACATAAAATCGATTAGACTTTAATTTAAGATTTAATTCGTAAGTTTTAAGTACTTTTTTTTGTTGTACTGTCACGTAAATTAATATGAAAAGTTTAAATGAAAAATATGAATAGACTATTTTAATGATTAATAATTAATTCTCATTGATACTGCCAATCTATTTAAAGATCTATGTACAGGTAAGTAAGTGCCAAGTTTAGAATAACAGTAATTTAGGTGTATTTTATTTTACCATTCATTCATTTCATCATCGCCGTCGCTCACCCAATTCTTATTGATTTCATTCATTCATTCACTCATCCGTCCATTTTAATTTCACCATGCCATGTTTTTAGCGTACCTTTTAAGATTAATATAATTAATTAAAAAAATGAATTGATCCAATTGAACTCCTACTAAATTGTAAACGCGAATGTTTGTTTGTATGTGTATGTTTGTTGCTGGACGACCTGGAAAAACACATAGGTTACTTTTTATCCGGGTTTACGCGAGCGATGCTGCGGGCTAAAGCTTGTAATAAACTTAGCTTAGTAATAAGGTTATCATAAAACAGCCAATCTCATTATCCTATCTATCTTTGGTTTTGCTTACTGTCAGTAGCTATTTGACGTTGTATGGAAGAAATGTCAAATATCTACTCGCAGTAAGTAAAACCAAAGATAGATAGGTTATTGAGACTAGCCGTTAGTTATTTACCATTAACAATAGCATACTTACCTACTATTAATTTAAGTGAAAGAAAGAAAGACAGAAAAATCATTTATTCTTGTAGGACCTCAAGGATCACTTAAGTTTCGTTTTATATGCTACGTGATTCTAATGCCTGTTCCAACGCGACTCCCTACACGTTGTAAAGTCCCTCAGGTTGTTAAATATAGGGCCAAATGAAATAGATATGAAAATTCTTGTGATGGGATTCGAACCCGCATATAATCAACCCGATCCTTAAGGTGCCTGATGACCATCTGCCCGAAAATTGTGCATTGAATAATGATTGTTTTGTTTAGCGTTAATTCAATTTGACTTCCGAATTTGTACACCCTATATTTTGTGTAATTTTTGTTATTTGGTACAAAATGTACAAATTATAAATTGTACTCTCTAAATGTTTTTTTTTGTATATAATTACTTTGAATATTTAGAAATAAAATATCTGCTATATAAATGTTTAGTAGTAGATTTAACGTTTTAAGAATTTACTAATTTAGCAATTTTTAATAATTAAGTTTTCATCATACTCAATGGTATTATATTGATTGTAAGGTAAATTGGTAAAGTAAGAAAATGTAGTTGGTAGTTTTATTCTTGTTAAAAAATAATAGTTAAACTTTTAGTAAAACTGTTTTTTTTTTGTAGAAAATCGTGTATTTAAAACTTTGTATTTGTGTAAAATTTAGGTCTTAACATTATATTCTTATTGCTTTTATAAGGGTAACAATGTTCTATTTTTACTATTTAAGGGCAGAAACTATTTTGTTTGTTGGTTGCCTTAGCTAATTGGTTGCCATTACTAAATATTGTTGGTTGCCCCAAATTGTGTTAACCTTTAGATAAAAAATTATGTTATTTTATATTTATGTAACAAACCGGACGTAGTGTAGATATTTATTATAAATAACAAATTTTATTCAAAAAAATATTTTTAAAAAACATGAAATTGAAATCTCATAACAAAAATATTTTATCTCCACCCACCGTCCTATCAATTCGATTCCCAGTTCAAGCTTGTTTGTAAATATGGGTATTATTTAATACTTAAATAAAAGAAGTTTTTATGGAGTGAAATTTGATATCTTAAAATTTCACTTAATTGATACTTTTCTATCATGTCTCGTTCATGTTTTCAGTCTTTAGTCTCAACCACTTCTAGGCTGACTGTGCAATCAAGTATTTTAATAGAATTTTGAGTCTTCATTCATCATTTCATTACGTTTTGAATTTCAGCGCATCTTCAAAATGTATTATTATTATAACGTTAAAATTTGTGATTATAATGTTAGTTTTAATTTATGTACCTAATTGTTAGTTTCGTTTTTCATATGGTTCTATTAAAAGACTGAAATTCTGCATATTTGTTTTATTTTATAGTTTTTACTTCTTTCAATGATATGACATAAGTAAATGTTCATTCTAAGTTTTTTGTACTCGTAAGATAAATTATTAGTAGCCTATTATAATATTGTTTGTAGCCTGTATTTCAGTAAGTAATTGCTAAAAGTTTTTATTTCAGAAATCAATTGTTTCAATATAATAGAGGTCTTCAAGGAGCCAACAATAATTGCCGCTAGCTTACAGAACCTTACAAATTACATTATTTAATAACTTGTAAAAAAAAAACAAAAATGATCAGTAAATGTTTATTGTGAGGTTTCATTAATTGCTATGAACAGACCTTAAAAATAGACTGATTTATATAACTATTCACAGTAAGGTCTAGATTTTACCATGATTTAGTAAAACAAAGTAAGCACTTACCTATCTACTAATCAGACAAAATCTGAAAAACTTAAAAGAGACACGAATGGCAGTTATAATTTTAGCGGTGGTCCAAATATTTTGTGACAACTAACCTTTTTTTACTAAATCAATAGCTAGGAGGACTAAATAAAAACTGTAACCATAACCTTTTGGTAGAAAATAACTAAAGTCCATTAAAAAACGTCTTGGAAAATAAGTAGTCAACCACTTGTTTTGGAGATGATCGACCCTCTCAAAAAAAAGTAAAAAAGTAACATTCGAGTGCTTTTCACTAACTAATTTTGCGAATATAACCTTAGCTTATACATTAACTTCACACAAAAGTACTAGCGCCGATCTAAAGGAGCTCTTTTCGCTACTTTGTTTTACTCTACCATGTGTGCCATAGGTCTAAGTTAACCTTATGACTAGTGAGCTTAAATGCGTTAGCATTAATATTATTGTGATGTTTAAGCGTTGATCTTAATTTAAAATCACCGGTAATTAAGTTTAACTTAAAAATACAAAGAGATACAATGGCAGTTGAAGAGTTAGGAAATTAAGTAACGAAAAAAGTCTAAAACTACATTAAAAATATAATTTGTTATACAGTGAATGCAAATAAGACGTAGAACATCTCTGTTAGCGCTGAGTTTGCTCAAGCCTAGCTGTGTCAGTGAAAATATTATGAACAACTCGACTACAGTTTAGCTCTGATGAATTGATACGCGCGTACAGCTATATTTGCTACGCTACGACGTACAGTCAGCGCGTACGGTACTATAGCTGACCGTTGGTTGAGCACTAAATATAAGCTACAGCTCTCAGAATATAAGATGTAGTTTTGAAACTACATAAATGTAAATCAATGGCATTGATGAAATGTGGTTTTATAGCAAAATCTTAATCCAGAACAGTTTTTTATGTATTATTTGCGATCACTGTTTCCATGTCATTTCTCTTAGTTTAGGTATTTTGTTCACACAGGGTATTTATTACTTAAATTATTAATAACATTAGCACCTTAATAAAATATTATTTAATACGCGCTCTTTAGAAATTTCATATAAAATTGAGATCTCAAAATCTTGTAAGTACCTATCGTCGAGCGCGTATACATAAAAATCACGGAATGACCCAAAATACCAAATAATATCTGTCAATATAAATGGTTGCCCACAATAATGGTTGTAAGGCAACCAGTGGACACTGACTATATTGAACAAACACCAGTATTTCAAAAATGACGGAGCCCAAGTTCACTAAATCATTGGTTGACAAAAATATGCTATAGGTGACCCCAAAAATAGGTACGCGCGATCTGGGTTTCGTTGTTTAGTTGAATACCCACTTAAAAAGTATGATGACGCCCGAATACTCAACGCTACATTAATGTAAGTGTTGCTTATTTATGACATCGTTTGTCTACATAAGAACTTCTCAAATGGTAAACACCTACGCTCCCAAATATTTAAGAAAGTATCATTTCAGTATTTGGGCGTGAGTTTGTTTTGTTTCTTCGTTTCAAACATTCAATATTTCAATACAGACCATGTAACGAAAACTCGTAACACTATTAAAACTTTAGTTTGATTCTGTATTTTGGGAATTAGTTTTATCTATACCACATCAATTAATCAATTACAAGAACATCGCCAATAATACACTAGCAACCAACACAACACCACAAGAGACGTAGCTCGCTTTGCTCGTATTGACTAGTAGAGAAGAGTAGTTTTGGAGAATAATTTTGTTGTCTACGGTCTCGGCCACCGTGGCAGGCGTGCCGTCTTCTCCGAGGCGCTGATTGGCTCCTTTCAGGTTCTTAATGAGGGCTAGAACGTCTTCTGTAATTAAAAACAATTATAATATAATATAAATCATACGCCTGAATACTGAAACGCTGCATAATGTAGATGGTGTTTATCTTTGAAATTACTTAACGTTTGTCTAATACAAATCTGATAAGTACGGAACGTCTCAAATGGTTTTAATAAGTCTTTAATATTTTATCGCTTCAGTAATCGGGCGAAAGTCGAGTGAAAAAAATATTGGGGAATCACTAATTTAAAGTTTTAATACTTGTTAAATGATTGTTGTAATCTAAAATAATATTGCAACTAATAGGAAATAAGTAAAATGTGGTGTTGTAAGCTCCAATTGGCAATATTAGCTTCAAATTATTAAAGCCATACGCTTTGTATAGACCAGTGTTTGTTGCGAAAAAATAGTTTTTTTATTGTTTTAGTTTTTATAGGAATAAATTTGTTTGTGTTTTTTTATTATAGGTAATAATTTAAATTTATTTCAATACCTATGTACCTACCTACTGGCATACGATCAAATAATTATATAACTTACCAGCTTCTCTATCTCCATCTTGATAGTCAACTTTGATGAAGGTAGTCAGTGAGACCTCATACAACTTGTTTCCCTCAGCCCCGGCGATGGCACGACGCCGTCTACCGTACCCGGTGACACCGTTACTGCATTGCACCTGTGATACAGATTAATAATAAAAAAAATAAAGAAACCCGTGACATAAAGAAACCCGTGACATGTGATACAGATTAATAATTAAAAATAAAGAAACCCGTGACACAAACAAACAATAGATAAGATCAATCTAATTTTTTTTATTAACCTTATATAAAAAAATAGGTACAATAGAAATTACAGTAGAATAAAATCATTAAAAAACCACTAAGGTTTGTAAACAAATGCTAACAAAGAGTGTTCCAAATTAAATACTTCGGTGTAAAAGAAAAATATCATTTTTAGCTAAATTTCTAAATAATAAATAAGACACCTTTCACACGATGCCTAAAAGATCAATTAGGTAATCCAGGCTAGTCAGCCCCACACGTATTGAGCATTGTCTCTCCTGTGGATATGTCCGACAGCTGAGAGGATGGTTTAGGTGCTACAAGCCTCCATCTCAACAATGTCCCAGGCACTACAGTGTCCCGTTAAATAGGCAAAGCTTGCCTCCTGACTCTGTATAAATATTCATATTCATATTCATTTATTGCTTCAAGTTGGTACATAAGGTCTTAAAAATTAGGTTTGGCCGCAACAAGAGCCCCGTTGGGACACCACAATGTTTGAGGAAATAGTAGTACTTACCTATGTAGTATCTACCTAGATACTAAAATAATAGTATCTTCATTAAATCATCTAGTAAAGGTTGGAAGTTGAAGGACCTTTGCCCAGCAGTGGGACATGATAGGTTACTTTTAAAACTATCGTGAGTTGTATTAGACATTATAATAGCACACGTGAAATTACTCACGTAAAATTATCGTCGATTTAGATACCGACAATGTTTCGATTCTTCCGGAGAATCTTCATCTGGGTATGAGTGTGGTCACTCCTCGCGGTCGCGTCTCACACTAATAATTTTACGTGAGTAATTTCCCGTGTGCTATTATAATGTCATGATAGGTTAATAAAAAAAAAACATTTAAAGGCCTAAGTTTTTTTATCTATCAACTTACCCCCTGGCATTTATCAAGACACACAGTGACGGTTCCCTTGAACTGCACGTACGAGCTGTCCGGGAACTTGAAGGCGCGGAACTTGCCGCTCAGCACGTCGCCGTCTGCGGTCACGAAGTTCTCGAAGAGGTACGGGTCTACTGAGCACCTGGGAAATTGCAGTTTAGGATTTACATCGAAACAATCTTAGGTATAGTCTCAACTGTCGATGGGCTTGCAACCTGTCATGTATGGAAAGTTAACTTCTGCAAAGAGTGGGCATGTACCAAATGTATGTATTTGGACATACCTCTGACTACCCCCTTAATCTTCAAAAAAATCTAAAATTGCCTAATGATCTGGAAGAATCTACCGCTCCCGGGATATAGTCGTGATCATATTTCTTTTTTTTTTTCAATCTTATAGCCCATACATGAATTCGCGGCGTGAACCGCGAAAAACCTTTAGGCGGGCTAAAAATTTCGTCACCAGAGTTGGTCACTTGCTCATACGAACAAACGAATAAAAATAAAGATAAAGATAATACCTAATGGTAGGCACATCAAAGAGGATTTTGGTAATTTAAAATCCCCTTGATCTGAAATTTCTGCTTTAAAGGGAATTTTGACACTAAAATTTCCAAATACCTGGGGATTTTGACACTAACCCCTTTAGGCCTTGCGTATTAACTTACCTTCACTTCTTCGTTGTGGCTACTGCGACTTCAGATGTCACAATGAACTTACCCATTCAGAATGATTGTTTCCTGTTGGCTGCCCGTGTCAGTGGCATGCATGTAGTTCACCAGAAGTCCATACACCGGAGCTGACTTCTCATTCAGGAAGATCTCCATGGACAGAGGAGTGCCGGGACTCACGGAGATCTCTCCTGATACCCTGAAATTAAAAGAAGGTTACGAATTGGGTCTGAAAATGTAAAAAGATTTGGTCAACAAATGAGTTATTGTGCAAGCATTGAGATGTATTAAAGAGTTACAATCTAATAGCTGACAACACTAAAAAAATGTGCGTGCAAATTCAATGTAGACGTTATGTCGTTTGTTTTAATGTTCAATGTCGCTTGTACGCAAAAAAAAACTCTGCGCACTTTTGGCGTTTACATTGTATTTGTCTGATTGTGGCTCTATAATACATCTCAATGTGTGCAAGTCTTAAAACTCGATTTAATTTCATCATCATCATTTCCAGGCTGTGTTAACCCACTGCTGGGTGTAGGCCTCCTCCAATGACTGCCACTTGTTCCGGTGTTGAGCCGATCGCATCCAGGTCTTGTTGGCGACCCTAACAATATCCGCCCATCTAGCAGGTGGTCTGCCAGCACTGCGTTTATTCCCCTCAATTTTGATAAAAAACCTTTATAGGCTTTAATTTTTAATCAACTTCAAAATAAGGAGGAGGTTCTCAATTCGTCAGTATTTTTTTTTGTATGATTGTTACCTCATAAATTTCAAGGTAAGTGTTTTATGGTTGGAGTTTGAAGGTTAGAGCTTAGGGGTAAGAGTTTCGAGGTAAGAATTTAGTGGCAAGAGTTTTAAGATTGAAGTTTCAAAGGAAGAGTTTCAATGTAAAACATTACTGGAAATAATTACGAAGTAAGGTAAGAGTTTCGAGGTAAGAGTATCGAGGTAAGGGTTAGAGGTTAGAGTTGTAACAAAATGAGTAAGTTAAGTATCCTAGGTAAGTGATTAATCACTATTTTACTCACTGCTTTCCATTCTGCTTCACGACGGCGCCGAGGACTGGCTCCGGGGCCTTGCCCTCTTCATATCGGGTGATGTTCAGCACACTGGGATACACAGAATTGTTTACTTACAAATAACAACGGATCTTAATGAATGGATGAATGAAAATTCTTTATTATACACTCAAATATTCATCATTTAACAAATTATCTTAAATCTTAGATAAGACTGTTCAATATTTTTTGTTAGAGCATCACGATAAGCATCAAGGTAAGACTTTAGCGGCAAGAGTTTTAAGGTTGGTTTTTAGGTTTTTAAGGGCCGGTATTTATAAATCCTTATGACGACCGCTATGGCGCAGTGGGCGAAAGCTCGCCAGAGACGCAGAGGTTGCGGGTTCAATCCCGTTCGTTCTGCAGATATTTGTTCCGGGTCTGTGTGTTTTTCTATGATTCTTGGGACTAGATGACGCTATGTGGAATGTCCAGGGATATTTATTTATATATTGACCGCCGGCACGTAATAGATCGCGCCACGTAAAAAGAGCGCTGAGGGTGAGTAGTGGGGGTATGTTTGCGCCTGTGTTCACTCGCTGACGAACCAATAGCACTCGCTAAATCAATGGTATGAAGTGCGCCGCAACACCTCTCCACCAATCATCGACCACGGAGCAGTTTGACAGCCAGCGCTCTATATAAGTGGCGCGACCTAAATACTAGATATCTGTCATCTCACTCACTCCGGCTCGTCGAAGTCATCGAGCGGGAAGGGACGCACATCTCTGGAGATGCGTTGCCTGCCCTTCACGATGCACTGCACGCTGACCGTCTCCCTGCCTCCGTCCACATCCTCTATCACTATCTTGTGATAGAACGTTTTTTGGAACTGAAAAGAAATAATGCTTGAGATGGACGGTGGAAAATATTTCACAATGTGTCACATGTCACAACCTTTTGTGAATGTATTGTGAGCTTTAGTACTAAGTAGTTACTAAGTATTTCTATATTTCTATGTTGTACCTACGTCCGAAAATGAGGTATTTGCACTTATATTTAAACAACAAACCTACCACCTTTGTAAAAACTTTAACAGTTTACAAGCGGTTGTAAAAAATCACTGTTCAAGGTTCCCAAAAGTGGTCTCAGGAGTATGGTTTAGACTCACTTTATTTAAATTTTGGATTTTAAAAACTTTATTATGTAGCATTTTGTATTGTATAGCAATCCAACGAGGTAACGTTGCCAGCCTTTTGGGCACTCTACCTGCGGTCGGTGACGAACTCTGTCTTCTATCTTTAGTTAGTACCTCTATATATTTTGGATAGAATACAGAGTTCCTTTTATTTATTTAGTTGTTTAGGTTAAGAAGTGTAGATATTTTTTGTTCCTGTGTGTTTCTTTATTAATGTATAAATAAATAAAGTACCTATATTATCGAAAAATATTTTGTAAGTATGAAATAAAAAATGGTATTAGAACAAAACTATCTTGTCTATGGACAAGTGCTAAACAAATTAAATAGACTTACAGATCTCTTGTTGAGGACCCTGGTGACCGCACACTTCTGGAAGTTCTGAAGATCTAGCATGAAGAGAGCAGTGCTGCCCTCTACTTCCGGTAGACATGGCTTGTAATCTGAAAAACGAGTAGCAAAATAAAAAAAAATTAAATCGACTTCAATTTTATAAGAAAGTAGAGAATACATAATTCATAAATAATAATAATAATATAATATCCAGTTGTGAGTTGGCGAGTCTCCGCCCGCCATTTTATACCATTGTGGCGGCGGGTGCCATAGTCCCCATAGTTTCCCAGTAACCAGTCCACAACCATCACTTCCCCATAGCCCGGTAGTAGTTTCCCACACTTTTAATAGTCCTGCACAGACCGGGGACAGCTTTTGGATGCATTTCTTGTGTGTTATTCAGGGCAGCTGGCAGCTGGTAGCTTGCCAGAGATATGACCCGTCGACGTACTTCGCGGGAGAGACTCCGGAGCTATCATTCGAACAAGAGTACTAGTCGTAACAGTTCAAAATAATGGTTACCTTTGAGCTGGTCCAGGAAGGCAGTCTTCCTATTCCCATCCAGTGGAACTGTGACTTTCAAAATCTCAGGAGTACAATCTATCTGCACCTGGGATCCTGAAACAAAAGTTATTATTTTTAGAATTTATGTATTTATATAGGTAGGTACCTACACTTAGTTAACATATTTCATATTTATCTTTAAACAAAGCAAAATATTAAAATAAACAAACAAAAAACGCTTTAACCTTGAACGTCTTCTAAATTCTAATAAGAAACTAGTTTTGTTGATTTTCAAGATTACAGTCACCGTTAAATGACGGTGTTAAAATTAAGGCGAGTCCTACACTTACAATAAGTTTGCCCAATAGGTATTTTATGGCGCAGTATGATTTCTTCGTTTTTATTGTTATTGCTTATAACTTATTATTATTGGGCAAACTTATTGTAGGTGTAGAGTTCGCCTTAATTTTAACTCTAATTACAAAAACATTTAACATTGCGCAGCTCAGTGCTCGATATTGTGCAATGATCGTCTTTATTTTGCCTAACAAGCTTTAACAAATTTTAGACCGACCCTAAACCTACACAGAAATGTGAACAGCAATATTGTGGTGACTGTGTTATAACCAATTAGGTACTGAGTCCTCGTCTGATTACCACGACATAATGGAAGTTTCTATCGGGGCGCTCGCTCGGGCCCGGCTCAGTGTAGCGTTTGTCATCTTTAACCTACTCTTATTTAAACCATGACGGAGGCCTTTAGGCGGCCTAAAAACGTCACCAGAGTTGGCCACTTGCTCATACGAACGAACGAACCTACTCTTATATGATGCCATAAAAGCTCACTGGTTAATATTAAAAAACTGTATTTAATAATACGGAGACAGATTAAAAAAAAACTGGAATTTATAAAACCCGAAATACCAGCACTGGTGACTCAGTTACATCATTACAATATGAAGATTCTTGCATTTATTTTACCAACAAAATCTTAAATCCGAACGAAATTTTATTCTAAAGGGCACGCTAAATTGTCGTTCCCGGCTTTTAAAGTCGTTAAGCCATAAAGTAAGTGAGTTCGTATGAGCAAGTGACCAACTCTGGTGACGGAGATTTTAGCCGCCTTAAGGCCTCCGTCATGGCTTAACTATAAAAGCCGGGACCGAAAATTTAACGTGCTCTCCGAAGCACGGAATTGATCAGCTGATAATACCACTTGCGGCCACCCATCCAAATAGTGACCGCTCAGAATGTTGCTTAACTTCGACGATCTATCAAGAACTAGAGGTGTGTGATTGACGGTTTTGAAATTAATTTAATTTAACAGCTTTTCGTCAATGGTCAACAGGTTTAAAAAGCTGTTAATTCGTCAACGGGTTTCAAATCTCAATGTCCAATCAACTGATATTAGGTTCACAATTTATTCACATTAGGTTGAACAATTGCTTCATTATCATGTCAATGTTTTTGAACGAATTACGAATTTGCGTGTTGCACAATGCGTTGACGTAATTTATTAGGTTTTGGTTAACAGGTTTATGCATTGAAGAAAAGCTGTTAATTCGTTGACGAACAAAAAGCTGTTAATAAAAGCAGTTTATTGATTTAACGACCACCTCTATCAAGAACGTCTTAGCAAGCTTCACCAAGAGGTTTAGCCATGGCGAAGGCTTTTAGTTTAGGCGGCCTAAAACTCCGCCACCAGAGATAGCCAACTAATTCATACGCGAAATTATAGACCCAATTAAAAAATACCCATTAGAACTTAGCCACTACACACGAAGTTATGGCGTCCGTTTGATTTAGCTCCTAGTCATGTTTCTGATGAAATTAAAAGATATACAAAATAACTTTAAATCTGATAATGTGCATTCGTTGAAACCACATTCTTGTGTAGGGCGACAATACATTGTGGAATCTTAAGGCTTTTTAATGGTTCTGTTTTACGGCCGAAATTAATACCTTTTCAATTCGATGAGCAATCGCAGATCTATCTCCATAGCACTTCACTTCTTCTTTAATGGCTACTGCGACTTTTATTGCTATAATTCTGCTAATCTCCATAGCAACTTTGTTATACAACACAATTTGTATGTCACTTTTTGACAGATAATAACGTTGCTATGGCAACAGATCTGCGATCGTTCGTCGGAATATTAATTTCGGCCATAAGTAGTTAAATGGCAGCTATGGGAATGCAACCTGTCATGAATGGAATATTAAATTCTGCAAAATTAAGGCATTACTCAAATAGAATAGAATATGATCACGACTGTATCCCGGGAGCGGTAGACATTTCTTTCAGATACCTAATTAGGCAATTTTAAGATCTTTTTGAAGATGTCTAAGGGGGTAGTCATAACCCAAATAGTCTTTCTATAATTTTAACCAACATCAAAAAAGGAGGAGGTTCTATGTTCCACTGTTTGTACTGTTTTTGGTATTTTCATCGATTATTCTGTCATCATTAGACCGATTTAGATAAAAAATGTAATTTATTTTAGAGGATCTGACGAGGACCTTCGGAGTTATGAGCAAAAGTGCACCTCGAGGACATTTCTCTCTTCTTACGAAATCGCTTTAATTTTTTTTTATTTTGCCATTTGTTTCAAATAAGTAAAACAAGAAAAGTTGAAAATTAACAATTTAGATTTGTCCCCATTTCTCCAAACTCCTAGCCACCATAGCTGTCCGGTTCGTTGTCCGTTCCGGTCCGCGTCCGTCGCGTGTGAACACGCCCTTACGTTTACAACCCGGAAGAGGTTAGTGTAGATGAGGCATTGAAATCGTAATGGAGTTCGTCTTCAATCAGAGGAATTCAATTTAAGTTTACTCGTGCATTCGTATTTTTACGACAGTACATTAATTTAAGATTATTCTGAAGGAGTATTAAAGCTTGCATTATTCAGATAATAGGTACTTACCTACTATAAAGCGATATACGACCTCTGTGGCGCAGTGGGCGAAGGCCCGCCTCAAAAGCGGAGGTTGCGGGACAAATGTTTGTATGTTCTACAGATATTTGTTCCGGGTCTGGATGTTTTTCTATCTATATATGTATGTATTTACAAAAAAAAAGTAAGTAAGTATCTAAGTATTATCAGTCATGGTTACCATAACACAGTGGCTGAGCTTGGGACTAGATGACGCCGTGTAAAGTGTCCAAGGATATTTATTTTATTTTATAAAAAACACACTTGAAAATACTACTTAGTAGAAGGAAATTTTACGTTAAAAAAAAATCACTTAATATACAGTGTAATGCATTGTATATTTTTGTGTAGGTATTAATCTATGTTCACCAAATATTCTATCAATAGTAGACAAATTTTGAAAATTCTTTTATTTTTAAAACTAGGCTCAGGCTTTTCGGGACCGGCTCAGACCAACGCATGACAACTTATAACAAGTGTGGTGAAAGGACACTGCCGGGTTCAACGACCCGCCGAGAAAGGAGCGTGCAGATCCGAAACAATGGCATACGGAACTCCTCCAAGTTTATTATAGCCTCCCAATATGGCGTGATTTACAGTCGCTAACGGCCGGTTTCAATTTCCTATCATCTGTGGTCTTGCTTTTGCTTATTCCAGTTTCCCCTCTGTAATCCTCACTAGGGGGGAAAAGTGGAATAAAAAATGGTGTCCAGAAATCCCCTCTGTGGATACTTCTAAGTAGTTTGTATGAGCAGGTGAACTTTGGTGACGAAGTTTTTAGGCTGCCTAAAGCCCTTCGTCATGGCTTAACGATTTAAAATTCAAATCGTTAAGCTGCATTTTCATAATGTTATCGAAGTCTGTTTTAAATTTTTAATTTTACCACAATTATTTATTACCTAAAAATGATGGTTTTCATAAACTTAAAGATCTTTTCAAATAGAGGGCCGAATTGCCGTTATTTATATACTCTCCTTTTAATATTTGTGATAAAGTGTGCTAAAATCATAAAATTAATAGCCTCTTACGACCGGGATTCAAACCTGCTATGTGTCACTATCTCCTTTTAATATTTGTGATAAAAGTGTGCTAAAAACATAAAATTTATAGCCCCTTGCATGACCGGGATTCGAACCTGCTATATGGCCCACTAGACCGGTGTAACCTGTCTATACGTTCTGGTATTTATAGGACCCATCTGGACTTTATAACCCAAGGGGTAAAAAGTAGCTTAGGAGGTAACTGTGACGTGAGGAAGTCCGTTTTTACAATGTCGATGATTTATCGATGTTTTGCTTGTAAGTTTAAGTTGTCTTTTTTTTGTATTGCGCATGAGGATAGGGAATTATTTATTTACTAGCTGCGCCCTGCGGTTACCCGCGGTGAATACTTCCCGTTCCCGTGGGAATAACGGGATCAAAAGTAGTCTAATTTTTAATCAAGGGTATAAGCAGTTCTGGTACCAAATTTCATTAAAATCCGTCCAGTCGTTTGAGGATAAAATAGCAACAATAGCTATAATAAAACATATACATTTACGGGTAATTATTGCTATTTACCTTTATTTAATTTTGATTTTACCCCGACGTTTCGACTGGATTGCACCAGCCGTGGTCGTGGGCAGACTGAAGTGTTGGAGGTAATAAATAAATAATAATAATAAAAGTAGCCTTTATTCGCTGACCATGGTAAACTTAAATAAATTTTATAATAGATTTCTTACTAACTAAACATGTTATTACCTACTTACTAACTAAACTGAATTTATTGGTTGGTTCATCGACACCTAGGTCAGTGTGTGTTGGAGGTACACCACAGCAAAGCGAAGGCGTTTATTTTTTCTACCCTCACTTGATCACGATAAATGTTAATTAGGGCCGGTTCGGCTAATGGAACATCTCAACTTCATACACCCGAAGATTAGGTTTACTTATGAAATGGAGCAAAACAGGTCTTTAGCCTTTTTAGATTTTAAAGTGATGGTGAGGTCCAACGGAACTTTGTACAGAAAACTGACACACACGGACAGATACCTAAGTCGTTCCTACATAGGCCAAACAAAGAAAATTTTTATTTTTCATACTGTCAAATAGCCTATTAGTATCGATATCGATGAAGGTCGTCCTTGGCTGTCCCATCCCTGTTATCCTTATAAACAGAGTATCGCTTTCACAAAGTAACATACGGTTATAGCCTGTGAGCTTGCTAATTGGTTTTTATTTGCTACAGAACCCATTTTTAGATTGGTTATTTTAAGCTTGGATACGTTCAGAATGCCGTTTTTGCGATGAAATTAGATTAATAGACTTTGTTATTAAATCTAAGTAAATGTTTCCAGTCATCTGGTTACCATAACACAAGCATTAAGTTGCTTAGCTTGGGACTAGATGACGCTGTGTGGTATGGTATGGGATATTTTATTTTTATTTTTTGTAAAAGACACAGTAAAGTACCTACACATAAAAAAACCCAAACAAATAAACAAAATGGTACCTACTTAAGATAATGGCCAGGGATATTTTATTTTTATTTTTTTATACTTTTTTGTAAAAGATAAGTACACATAAAAAAACTGGTGTCAATTCAGATGTCGCAAAAACTAAACTAAACCATTTGCCAGCACTAAGTTGATGCCATCCTTTTTATTTCGTTCGTTATGAAAGGGACGGCAGCACTTTTAGTGCTGTCATAGTTTCGTTTAGTTTTGGCGTCATCTGAATAAACACCACTGTGTACCCTAAAAAGCTTAAACTTAGGTAGAATAGAATTATTATTATTATTATTATAAGCCTGACGTTTCCCACTGCAGGGCAAAGGCCTCCCTTCCCTCCCTCCACTGATCTCTGTTCTGTGCCTGTTGGAGCCAGTCTCTATTAAAGGAGTCAAGCTCATCTCGCCACCGCCGCCTGGGTCTACCACGTGGCCGTCGTTGTTGGGGCACCCATTCTGTTGTTAACTTTGCCCATAGTTGTTGGGGCATACGACTCACGTGTCCTGCCCAGTCCCACTTGAGCTGGCCTGCTTTTTGAGCTACATCAGCTAGGTGTGTTTTCGAGCGCAGTATCGAGTTTCTTACGCGGTCCGTAAGTTTGATTCTCAGGATACTGCGCTCCATAGCTCGTTGGCATACCCCAAGGCGAGACTTTTGGCAATTCGTGAGTGACCAAGTCTGGGCACCGTACGTGAGAATGGGGAGAATGCACATGTCCATGAGCTTCCTTTTTAAGGATAGAGGAAGAGGTCCTTTCATTATTTCCTTCATGGACCAAAAGCTCCTCCAGGCGTTCTCAATGCGTCTTGTTATTTCTTGATCTTGTCTCGCCTGGAAGGAAACTATTTGGCCCAAATAGATGTATTCATGGACATGTTCAATCTCCACACCCCCAACTATAATTTTCCTCTGCGTGCTGTTGGTCATCACTTTTGTCTTTGCCATATTCATTCTGAGTCCCACCTCGAGGCTTGCAGTGCTCAGTTGTTCGAGCATGAGCTGTAGCTCTGAGGCTGACGAAGAAAACAAAACTATATCATCGGCAAACCGGAGATTTGATAATCTCTTCGAGCCGACCATAATGCCCTTTTCCCTCCAGTCAGCAGCTAGGCTTTGGAATACCTCTTCCAGGGTGGAGGTAAATAACTTTGGCGATAACGGGTCACCCTGTTTTACTCCCTTTAATATGCGAAAAGATGGTCCATTGGTGTGAATACGAATGGATGCTGTGCTGTTGCTGTAAATGTTTTGGAGCAGTTTGATGTAGTCGTTTTCTATTGCTTGTTTTTGAAGTGACGTAAAGATTGAAGAGTGGTAGAGACTGTCAAATGCTTTGGAGTAATCCACGAAGGCCAAGTAAAGTGGTATTTTGTATTCTTGATATTTCTCGATTATCTGGTTGAGGGATTGGAGATGATCAGTAGTAGACAGGCCCCTACGGAAACCGGCTTGCTCTGGCGGTTGCTTCATATCTAGAGCTCTGGATATGCGATTCTCGATGACTTTTATAAAAGCCTTGTAAAGGTGCGAGACAAGACTTATGGGACGGTAGTTGCCGATATCGGATTTGTCACCTTTTTTATGCAGCAATATGATGTTGGAGTGGCAAAAAGTATTCGGTAGTATCCCTGTTCTTAAGATGGTATTAAATAAGTTTGTGATATGTGGAAGCAAAATGTATTCCCCAATTTTGAGGGCTTCTGTTGTAATTCCGTCGTCTCCGGGGCTCCTGTTGTATTTCATGCTCATGATGGCGTTATGGACTTCAAGACCAGTTATGTATGGAATATTATAAGAGCATGATTGTTGAATATTAATATTAGAATTTTCGTTGTCTGTGTATAGTTTTTTATAGTATTGAGTGCATATACGAAGAACTTCATCTCTGTCACCTTGTTTTACACCGTTTTTGTTTTTTAAGCACGTGATTGTGGATTTTCCTTTACCTATTCCTTGCATGGCTGATTTTAATGATCTATTTGTCTCTAACGCTGTTTCAATGAGCTTCGTGTTGTAATTTCTTAAGTCCTTACGAATACTTCTTTTAACTTTTCTATCTATTTCCCTATATTGAGTTGTATATAATGTTAGCTTTTGTCTATCCTCAATAAGGTTTTTGGTGTAATTAGTTAGCTTTCTGTCTTTTATTTTTGGTGTTTTAACTTTTCTACTAGCCTCGTTTATACTATTCCTGAGAATAGAATAGAATAGAAAAAAGTTTATTTAAAATAGAACAAAACATAAAATAACTTTAAACACAAAATAGGTCGCCACTCAGCGTGTGCTCATTTTATATGACTTTGCAGCCTAGAGCACAGTAAATCCCTTTTCTATGTGTAGTATCCGCCAGACGTAGGTAAGTCATACATAGTTGCAGTACTACTAACATACTTAGGACCGGACCCACACTGACCTATAGGGCAGTAGGGAGCTTAGTCCCTGTGCACATTGACAGCATAAAACTTACTTATAGTATTAAAATAAAATAAAAAATAAATAAAACTTAATCTCTACACAGTATTAAACAAAGTCATAATTTCCTCCAACCTAGGTAAATACAGAGGGTGGTATGGCTTATGCCGGGTTCCTATAACCAACTAACGGATGTCCGTACGTAGGTCGTCATAGCAACGTTGTTTATTCAACACAAAATGTATGAGACTTTTTGACAGATAACAACGTTGCTATGACGACCGACCTACGGACACCCGTTAGTTGGATATAGGAACCCGACATT
Source organism: Xanthorhoe designata (assembly GCA_963582015.1). Classification (NCBI taxonomy): domain Eukaryota; kingdom Metazoa; phylum Arthropoda; class Insecta; order Lepidoptera; family Geometridae; genus Xanthorhoe; species Xanthorhoe designata. Next base: position 4,317,765 of record OY757056.1, on the reverse strand, counting down.
AGAGAACATTTAAATTCTGCTAGTCTAGTAGGTAGGTATACAAACAATCATTCATAATTTAATAAAAAAACAAAATCATTAATATAAATACGTCTATCATAATGCTTACACAGTCACTTCGATTTCTGCACATAGGTAGATATTTTTTACGCAACGGATTTTAATGCGGTTTTCATGAATAGAAAGAGTGATACAAGAGGAAGTTTTATAATGTAGGTTACTTTTGTATAATACTTGCATTTCGTAGTCGAAAAAACGCACTGAACCACAGATTAGGTAGAGATCTACGTATCACTGAACGCGTTAAATTACGCTTTGCCATGACACGCCATTTTACGATTCCAATTTTAAAGTTGACATAATTATTTGTTTCTGTCAAACGTTTCCTATGCACAAGCCCTAGGGTAGTCGTGCGTTTGAATTACGTGACCTTTGAACCGGACAGGTTGGTTCTAGGGTTGGACCAAATAGGTTCCAAGACTGGATCTTTGGTTCTGAATAGTACTATGAAAATTATTATATGCTTATATTATATGCTTATTTACATGGTAAATCCATTTTGAAAAGAAAAAAAGAAATGTCTACCGTTCCTTTGTGTTGGAGCACCAACTTACAATTATTAGGTTTTATTATCTGTAAACATATCTATCTGTTTTCCATTTCCACCAATCTACACCAAAATCCAGCCAACCCAAAAAAAAACAGTCCACCTTTACACTTTGGATACAATCGTGATCATTATTTCATTTCATTTCATTTAAATCTATGATCCTTTCATTTAAATCTATGATTGGTTGTGAGTAAGTAAAGTTCTACGTAATGTTTACGAAATGTGACGTATGAAAAAAGATCCTCAATTTAAACTAACTTTTAATAGGTAACTAAATTATAATTAAAATTAGACGAACTTGCGTATTGTTAAAAAAATCAAATCCTACGTTCCATTCTTCTAATCTTTGTTTCCCAACTCTACAAAATGGCGGTAATCGACAATGGACATGCCTCGCGGTCAAATTATGGAAAATAGGAGCAGGACAGCTTGAAAAGCTACGGCCTCGTTGATTTATGCTTCAAAACGAATCAGTCAGATGATGAAAATGGATAGAACCATGGACCTCTGGGAATAAGCCTAATATTTCATAGGGAGTACGTAGTTTCGAATGCTGTGTTTCAAAGAACGCTATTTCGAAAAATATTTCAAGTGTTCGCCCTTTCGAAAATAATTGAATTCAAACAGCCCATTGGATCTTACCTTAGTTAGAGCCTATGAACGCGATTCAACATAGCAAACAAAAGGCAACGTCAAGCTGTGTGTGACCCATGCACACTACCCTCGCGTTTTTAAAACGAGAAATCACAGCGCATTCGGATAGTATGACTATGATTCTGTTGTATACTGACTAACTAAATTAATAATTAATAAATATTTTTCTATTCTATTCTATTCTAAATGATTGCTACCCTCGAATTGTTTTGAATGAGGCCAAAAGAAAAGTTTGCAGTGTGCGAGGGGTCTTCTTATGTTGACAAAAATGTTATATTGCAAGAGTGAATTAGGTGTAGGTACCTATTCAATACTTTTGCGCTCCATTTTTGGCCAATCATGAGGCTCCAACAGAAAATAATATAAATTCAAAAGTGAGATTGTGGTGAAAATAAGGTGTATTCTCAGAAAAAAAAGATAAGTGGTAATAGGCGAACTAGTATTCTGCCAGAAGTGAATAACAACTTAAATGTATGCACTACCACATTATGCACATTCTCCGTCCATAATAGAGACGGAATAATTATACAATTAAGTATTCAAAGTCATCAATCAATTTCTCATGGAAGAAAGAAGACAATAAAAATATCTTCGCCACTTATGTATCGGGGTTGTGTGAAAGATCTTATCATAGACAATCGATTCTATAATAGATAGGTTAGAAACCTTATGATTTATGTCAGAATATGCATAAAAATTTAAAAAAAAATGCGTAGGTAAATGGTGAAAGAAAACCTCGTGAGAAGGCTTACAAAGATTTCATATACACACGACGTCAAACAAGATAAATTAATTTAAAACTGTCCAAAATATTGAAACCTAGGTACTTGTGAAAATTCACCTTAGGTAAGTACTTACCTAATGATAGTTGTAAGTTTTTTTAAAATAAATAAGTAATTAGGTAAATTATAATAATTGTTATTTAAGAAAGTATCAAAACCATATTTTTTACGCAAAAATAACGATGTTCCACAGGCAAACTTATTTTAATATTTATTGCTAGATTAAGTATTAAGTAGTTATTTTATACTTATTTTTATTGTCAATAGGCAATAAAAATATGTCGCATAATGTGAAATGTAGCTTTTTTTTATACAAGAAACCGGCAACATGCAATAATGCAATAAAAAAACTGGCGTCTCGAGACCATCCTTTTATTCATAACCTCTTTAAATTTGTTCGAAGATAAAATACTTTTTAAACTGCAAACTTTCCATGTAGCCGTACGAAGAAATTTCAAAAATAGAACACGAATCTTTTTTTCAGTTCGACAAAGTTATTTTTTAAACGGCCAGCACAGAGCGCAGTGGCCATTCTGGACTATTTTTACGAAAAAACTTTAGTGTTCTTAGGTCATTAGCGAATATTTTGCTTCGCTCAAACACAGGCTCCAAGTTTAGTATGGTAAGCTTTCGGCTTCATTTGCGAGAGAAGTTTGTAGACTGTCTTCTGTAATTCTACTATCAAAGTTGGTATTATTCACACGTACTAAATACATTTATCGAGCATTATAAAAACCTACCTACCTATAGAAATTAAAATTAAAAAGTCTAAAATCCACTGCAAACAATTGTCAATTAACAATCAATTCGTAAAACCAAGATACCTACTCTATTAGAGCTAATAGTAGGTAATACAAACAAACCATAAACAACTTTATATTCATACAAACAGACAAACATACATGCTGATAGTAGAAGTGCGTTCACATTCATTATGGTCGCAAACAATGAGGTTCCCGGAATACTCGTACGTTTTATCTTGTATAGTATTATATTATCTGTGGTTTTATGTACGTACAATGACAGCACCGACTCGTCCCGAAGCTTGCGTTCTTGATGGATCTAAACTAAACACTATGTCGAACTTACGCGAACGAAGTTCGGCAGCAGATTTTATGTCCCGACGTAGGTATTAGGCTGATAATACACCATAAGCATAAGCACGTTCTGTGCGGACAACTTGGATGGGTGACCGCAAGTGGAATTAACAGCTGAGTGCTTCCGTGCTTCCGGGCACGCTATCGTCGGTCCCGGCATTTAAAGTCGTTAAGCCATGACGGAGGCCTCCAGGCGGCCTGAAAACTCTATCGCCAGTGTTGGCCACTTACTCATACGGGGATTTGCAGGGGGGAAATCTGGACACCATTTTTAAACCTTTCCTTCCTAGGGGTGATTTCGGGGGGAAAACAGGAATAAGCCAACAGATAACAAACTGGCTATAATTACATGGCTTACTTTTTAAACGACTTCAAAGAAGGGTGAGATTCTATGTTTATTTTTTTTTGTATTTTTTTATGTATGTTCCGATTATTCCGTCATGGACTGATTTTGAAAATAATATATTTTTTTGTTTCAAAGAATATACCTAAACCCGAGGAAGAAGAAATAAAAAAAAGAAAGATTTTTGACAAGATACAGAGATAAAATATCGGTCACAGTTAAATAAAACAAGTACAAATTGAAAATATGTGGGAAAGAGCGTAACCGATATTCTTTAATCGATACTTTGAAATCGAGTTGAGGTACAGTTGGAAAAAAAAAACGTTAGCAATGACTAAGATTTAGAAACACCAAAACATTAATGATCAATCTTCATCTGGAATATAACATTGTCAGGCATTTTTTAACCCCCAACGCAAAATAGGAATGTTATAGATAAGTATATCTGCATTTGCGTGTGAAGCTCTACGAATAAATGGATGCGATTTTTTTAAAACTGACGTTACTGAGATAGGTAGTTCTTTGTTGCTATAAATAGTTTATGAAAAGATTTATCGGGGTTTTTCTTTTTTTATTTACATTTTATCACCACATTTTTTATTTATATAAAATAAAAACGAATATAAAAATTATAATGTAAAAACCCCGATAAATCTTTTCATTTTCTAACATTTGTGTTCAAAATTAACAAAATGCTTGCAACCTTTTTGCTGGCTGTACAAGACTGACAATGAAAAAAGTAAAAATGCGAGTTTAAAAATAGAACAGTTTTGTTTTTATTTTGTAGAAGACATTAATATTTTCTCCTTTGGCAATGGCGATGTTTTTTAAACAACGTGCTTATTCTGTCCACAAGGTATTTAGTTATTTTAACCCCCGACACAAAAAGAGGGGTGGTTAGAAGTTTAACCACTAAGTATATGGACACACACACACACACAGCGGTTGGTACCGTAGCACTTGGGCTGGTATGTCGATGGCATTAAATGTGTTAAAGAACTTAGATTTCGTGTGGCACGTCACCGCAGCGCGTTTTAAAAACGCGAGGATTGTGTGCATGGGTCTAGCTTGCCGCTGCATTTGTTCGCCGCGCGTTTCACTTGCGTTTGTATAAACGCACAGTATTGCGCGTTTGAAAAACGTGGTGTGCATATGCTATAGGTGGTGTCAGCTCAAAATAAATATTATCTTTTCACATGTATGCTATCTAAACTAGGTACTCAGTTATATTTAACATTTATAATTATTGTCGTGTGTGAAAAAAACTTGAATCATAATGTTAAAATGTAATCTGTTTTAGATAAAATCTTTTTGTTCTGTCTCATGACGAATCGTGGGAAATATTATTATCTAAGTCCGCCATTTTGTTATGCACATTGTTTACGCGCATCACTATGCTAGGAGCAAGGGAGTGCGGTACGGGACGAGAGGGGACGGGCGGCGCGGGCGGCGCCTGACCCGCTCGCCTCGCTGCTTCACTCCGCAAACGACCGGCGCGAACGATAGACGTATCAGTGCAATGACCTTCTGTCTGAACTTCTTTAGATTTTAAGTACTTAATGCAGAAACCGAATATAATTGTAAAAAGTACAAGTTTGTTTTCTTAACAAAAGTGGCGACCGTGACAGGACAGTAAGGTCTAAAAATCGAGTATCGAGTTCATAACCGTCGCGCGTCGGCGAGTTCAAATTTGCGGAGTCATTCCAACGGCCATCTTCGTGTTCCGGGCGAACATCGAAATCGAAAATTGGATTGGAGTTGGAGTCAATCAAGGAAAGGAAGGAGAGGATTGCTACTTGTGGAGCCGGGAGACGTCGCACCAGCGGGATCCAGGTCTAGTCCTAAAGAAAGTAAGCCCAAATCCTATTCATTCGTAATCTCGTTCCTATTCCTATTCCTTTTATTCAATCGCCTAATTTGTGTGCAGCGGCCGACTTGCTAAGCGTTAGGAAGTATATCTAATCTAGCTTGCAGCAAGACAATCAAGGTCATCGACACGCTTTAGCGGTAAAAGCAGATTTATTTTATCTTTAAATGAATAGTAAAAACGCACCCAAGATAATCTTCACTTCATTTGCTTTGTAAAAGCCTGCAAACCTATCTAGCCGTCATTTATTTTCACTTCTCAACTTATTTAAAAAGCATTAAATCTTTTCGCCTATTTTGTATTGTTCGCACTATTTCATTTCTTCTTATTTTAATCAACCTGCAATTCAAGCTTAGCTTAGCTAAAAGCTAGCCCTATCTGTTTCTAAATTCATTTCACTCCATTCAAAAGATTTTGCCGACTAATTCCAGCTCAAAGCGTTGTGCTTTGCAACGGGGCGCTTGCACCTACCTACGCGCTCAGCTGTGCCCGACCGACCCGAGCTGTGTTGGCTGGCTGGCGCATGCTGTGAGCTCGGCGGGAGCAACCGTTTCTGTCCCTGATTGCGGTGCAGCGACTGGATCTGGAGCTACTCATCTCCTTAATCAGGTTTGAGTGCATATTTGCTTGATTTATTGTTTGTTTGCCCAAGTGACAAGTTATTTATCAGACAATATGAGTCAACCCGAACATACCGTTCAAGAACAAGTAAATAAAATTGAATTGGCTAGCCTAATCAAGCAAAGAGGCATTATTAAAGGACGATTGACTAAGTTTTCCGAGTATCTAACTAATATTAAAGATTTAAAAGAAATTACTTCTGTTAAATACAAGGAATTAGAACTAAAATTATCTAGATGTCAATTGTTATTGAGTGACTATGAAACCCTGCAGGATAAGATAGATTTAGTGCACTCTGATTCAAATGAACAAGTCAAAGAAAGAGATTTGGTTGAGAGTAGTTTTTTAAGTTTAATTTCCAACTGTCAGAAAATTTTAGACAACCGCCCAGGTCAAAAACAAAAGGGAAAGAATCCCGAGGACGATTTTGATCGTGCCTCTTTTAGCAGTTGTCATTCCTATGCGGCTAATGCAATTAAATTACCTACAATTAAGTTACCTACTTTTGATGGCAATTATCTAAACTGGCTGGAGTTCAAGGACACGTTTGATTCGGTAATAAATGGTAATGAAGGGATTCCTCCCATTAATAAGTTTCATTACTTGCGTTCCTCACTGGAAGGAAGTGCATCCGTAGTAATCAAATCAATAGAATTTAGTGCTAAAAATTATAAACTCGCTTGGGATCTGTTGTGTCAAAGGTTTGATAATAAAAATATTCTAATAAACAACCACTTGAGGGCGTTGTTTAATATTGAGCCTTTGCGTACGGAATCCTTCAAAGCATTGCGTTTTCTCGTCGATCACGTTTCAAAGCATTTACGTGCACTTGACACTCTTGGTCAGCCAACTAATATGTGGGATGCCTTAATAATATTTATGGTTTCGGCAAAGTTAGATATGAGCACGAGTATAAAGTGGGAAGAACACAAATGCAGTCTAAGCGAGTTACCAATGCTAAGTGAATTTTATTCATTTTTGCGCGGCCGTGCTGATGTCCTTGAAACTGCGTACAGTAACAACAGCCGGTTCGACAAATCAGCTGATTACAAACAAAAGCCCAACGCTCAGTCTAAGAGTTTTCTAGTGTCGTTTGATAAAAAAGGTAATAATAATTCTTGTGTTTTGTGTAACGAAGTGCATCCTTTGTACGAGTGTGCTAAGTTTAAGAATATGGATGTGAATGATCGATTAAATGAAGTTTATAGATTTAAATTGTGTAAAAATTGTCTACGCAGTGGTCATAATTCTTTTCAATGTCAACTCAAAGGCCTCTGTCTAACGTGTAGAAAGAAACATAACACACTCATTCACAAAACATCCACGGAAATACAGGCTTCGACTTCATCGCTGCCTGTTTCTTTAACAGTAGCCTCGTCGACAGGTCAGGTTCTATTGTGTACGGCTTTAGTGAAGATAGTGCTAAATAATAAATCATACCAAGCTCGTGCTTTGCTAGATACGGGAAGCCAGTCCTCGTTCATTACCGAAAATTTGAAGGAAAGACTAGGGTTGTTCAGTGATCGCTCTAGTTCGGTACATGTGAGTGGACTCAATAATGCGAGCTGTAATATTTCTCAGAAATGTATGATTAAAGTCAAATCAAGAGTGATGCCATTTGAAATTAATGTAAAATGTTTGGTAGTGCCACGCATCACAGGTACCTTGCCAAACTCTGTGATTGACACAGAATATTTAAATTTGCCTAATAATATTGATCTTGCTGACCCTGAATATTTTTCCCCTGCTGAGGTAGATATTCTGTTAGGAGCAGATGTTTATTGGGATATAGTCGGGTCCAATTTAATAAGACTAGGTTTAAATAAACCGGTCCTTCAAGAGTCTAAGCTCGGATGGCTTGTCGGTGGTAGTGTATGTGTAGTAATGAGTCAGTCAATCCCGGAAGTCCGTTGTAATTTCTCTCAAGAAATAAAGGATTCCCTAGAAAAGTTTTGGAAAATTGATGACTTACCACAGACAAAGACATATTCAGTAGAAGAGCAACTCTGTGAAAATCATTTTGTAAGTAATGTTTCTCGCCTATCTAACGGCAGATTTTGTGTTCAAATGCCGATGAAAGAAGTACCTGAGAAAGCTCTCGGTGACTCCTTTCATATTGCGAAAAGATGTTTAGAAAGTTTAGAAAGAAAATTTATTAAAAATCCTAAGTTAAAGGAAGATTATAGAGAATTTATACATGAATATGCAAATTTAGGGCACCTAACTAAAGTAAATAGACCCCATTTTGGATATTATCTGCCCCATCACGCAGTAATCCGCGAGAAGAGTGAAACCACTAAACTCAGAGTGGTGTTCAATGCGTCTTCTAAAACTCACTCCGGAAAGTCACTTAATGATATTCAAATGGTCGGGCCAGTAGTGCAGAGTGATTTAATATCTATTTTGTTTCGTTTTCGTTTGCATAAATTCATTCTTACAGGTGACATCGAGAAAATGTACAGACAGACGGAAATTGCGCCACAACAGCGCCATCTGCAACTTATTCTATGGCGTGAGGACAGGCATCACGAAGTCGATGTTCTGCAACTCAACACCATTACCTACGGTACGGCGTCGGCGCCTTTTCTCAGTACTCGATGTCTCCTTCAATTGGCAAATGAATGTAAGGATGAAACTATTGCTAATGTCATACAAAATGACTTTTATGCTGACGATTTAAATACCGGTTCTGACTCTGTAGAAGGCCTTAAATACATTTATAAAAATGTTGTAGACGTATTAAAGTCTGCATGCCTACCTCTTAGAAAGTTTCGGTCAAATTGTCCTCAAATATTCGAAAACGAAATTGATTCATCGAAATCTGTAGATTTCAACAAAGATTCTAGTGTCTTGGGTCTTAACTGGTCACCTACAGCTGATTCGCTACAATTTTCCACAGACATAGAACCTTCCCCTCAGATTACGAAAAGATCAGTGATATCTGCTACTTCTAAAGTTTTCGACCCGTTAGGGTTACTGTGCCCTTGCATTATAGTAGCTAAAATATTGTTACAAGAGTTATGGTCTTCTAAGCTTGACTGGGATGATCCTGTTCCCGCAAAATTTTGCAAAGAATGGTCAAGCTTATTAAAAGAGTTTTCCAATTTATCTCTAATACAGATCCCGCGACGGGTACTGTGTGAAAACCCTATTAATATAGAATTACATTGTTTTGTAGACGCCTCTCAACAAGCCTATGCAGCTTGTGTGTACTTGCGTTCTGAGAACCAGGACCAAAGCGTCACTGTGAGGTTGTTGTGCGCAAAGGCACGAGTTGCGCCGCTAAATCCTACCACAATACCGAGGTTGGAGCTATGTGGTGCTCTTTTAGGTGCTCGTTTGTGTTCAAAGGTTTTGCTGTCACTAAAGTGTGATATCAGTCGAAAATACTTGTGGACTGATTCAACGGTTGTGTTAGGCTGGTTGAAGACTTCACCACGAGATCTCAAAGTCTTTGTCTGTAATCGTGTGAATGAGGTCAATGAACTTACTTCTGGGTTTACGTTTTTTCATGTGCCTACAGATCAAAACCCAGCTGATATGGCTTCCCGAGGTGTAAGCCCGAAGCAGTTGCATTCTTCTTTCCTTTGGTGGGAAGGGCCTTCGTTCCTCGTGAAGGATCCATCTGACTGGCCTGAACAAACTCACACACACACTAACCTTCCTGAACTCAAAAATAAAGTCTCCATTGAATGTCATGTTTCAACGGAGAATAGCACTATTCCATTTCATAAGTATTCAAACCTAAACAAATTAAAAAGAATCTACGCCTACGTGCTACGTTTTATAGATAACTGTAAAGCTAAAAGGTCAAATGTCACTGATCTTCTAGATGTTGATGAATTAAACAAGTCTTTACTTATGTTGGTAAAATTCAGTCAACTAGATAGTTTTAGCGAAGAAATTAAGATAATAGGTAGAAATGAATCTCTCAATCGTAAGTCTAAGTTATTATCTTTGAACTGTTTTATAGACTCGAAAGGTTTATTGAGAACAGGGGGTCGAATTCAAAACTCTGATTTCGACTACGATAAGAAACACCCCCTAATATTAGATTCGAAACATCAATTAACTAAGTTATTATTTAAAAGCGAACATGAACGATTATTCCATGCTGGTCCACAGCATTTATTAGCGTCTATAAGAGAAAGATTCTGGGCTATAGGTGGAAGGCATCTGGCACGCAGCACGACTAAGCAGTGCATGATTTGTACTCGTTTACGTGGACAAACATTGCAGCCCTTAATGGGCAACCTACCTGCCGAGCGGAGCTACTCATCGTTCCCTTTCTACTCGTGCGGTGTCGATTTTGCCGGACCTTTTATGATCTCTAGTCGCAAAGGAAAGGGTAATCGCATTTCAAAATGTTATTTATGTTTATTTGTATGTCTGGCTTCTAAAGCGATTCATTTAGAATTAGTTAGTGATTTAAGTACAGCGGCATTTATTTTATCTTTGAGAAGATTTGTCTCGAGAAGAGGCAAGCCAAATTCAATCTTTTGTGATAATGGTACTAATTTTAGAGGCGCAAACAATGAGTTAAGTAGAGTACTCAGATCCAGTCGTGAATCCATTTATAATTTTGCCTCCAATGAAGGCTTTAAGTTTGTGTTTAGCCCCGCATATTCGCCTCATTTCGGGGGCATATGGGAGGCAGGCGTAAAGTCGGCAAAATATCATTTACGGCGCGTGGCTGGTAACGCTTCCCTAACCTTTGAAGAGCTGGCCACGCTGTTCACGCAAATTGAAGCGATATTGAATTCTCGTCCGCTAACTCCTCTTTCTTCAGACCCAACCGATCCTTCTCCTTTGACCCCGGGCCACTTTCTGATAGGGCGACCCCTCACTGCGGTGCCGTCGCTACCCGTTACATCGAAGCATCCAAACCGATTCCAGCTCATCGAGCAACTAAGGCAACACTTCTGGGAGAGGTGGCGTCGGGAGTTCGTGGCGGAGCTTCAGCAGCGGACCAAATGGAGAACCAAACAGCAAGAGCTGCGGATCGGGGACCTAGTCATTCTGAAGGAAGACAACTTACCTCCACTGCAATGGCGACTAGCTCGTGTCCGCCAATTATACCCTGGGACTGACGGGATAAGCAGAGTCGCCGATGTGCTGACTACTAAGGGCACAATAACAAGAGCTGTGAACAAGATGTGCATAATACCTACCAGCGAAGATGTCATGACGCCGGTAGGGAATGATGAGGCATAATCTGACGTCACAAATCTGGCCATGAAGACACCAAATGATCCTGATGAAACCAAGTCTAAACCAGATGACACAGACTCTTTGAAAGCAACGCTTTCAAGGCCCGGAGTATGTTTACGCGCATCACTATGCTAGGAGCAAGGGAGTGCGGTACGGGACGAGAGGGGACGGGCGGCGCGGGCGGCGCCTGACCCGCTCGCTGCTTCACTCCGCAAACGACCGGCGCGAACGATAGACGTATCAGTGCAATGACCTTCTGTCTGAACTTCTTTAGATTTTAAGTACTTAATGCAGAAACCGAATATAATTGTAAAAAGTACAAGTTTGTTTTCTTAACACACATCATAATAATTGGAAAGTTGTTACTCAAACAAACACAGATAAAGTTGAGATAATTTTCAACACGAGTTTTATTGAGATGGAAAATATCCTGAGGAACTAGAATATTATAATAATTGGTGAAGGTTTTATAACACTGTAATCTTCATAATTTACTTGTGAAGTTGTATCTAGTGAAAAACAGTGTGAAAAACAAGTGGCAAAATTAAACTGCGCCACAGAGGTTGTCACATAGGTCGCAATATAGTAGGTAAGGTGGGAATATATGAGATATTGATGTGTAAAAACTGGCCTTTACTTATTTACTAGATGATTTATACAGAGTCAGGAGGCAAGCTTTGCCTACACTTAACGAGACACTGTAGTGCCTGGGACATTGTTGAGATGGAGTAGGCTTGCCCAGCACCTAAACCATCGGCCGCGGGTTTTCGTCGAAGTTTTAAACATTTATATAAAAGTAAATGGAATTAAAGCGAAACATTTAATTTACATATTTCTCAGGCTTTCTTCGGCTGTTGAATAACATTTGAATAAATAAATAAATTCAAGTAAACCTTTCTGTATTTTCTCAGAAATGAAACTCAGATTAATTCAATTTTCTATTCCAAAAATCACATTTTAAATCAAATCAAATCAAATCAAATTGTTTATTTATTTCTCTCACAACACATAAATATAAAAATATAAAGCAATACATTTTAAAAATAAATACAGTTAAAAATAATGATAAATTTAAACAAACGTAGGTTAGAGGTAAGCCTGAACTCTGTTCCTTTATATCAATTATTGTTATTTAATAAGTAAATCTACCATTCCGTAGATTGATTGAATTACAACTCGGTAGGGTGTTTGTATGCTTCAAACTAGCGCCGCCGCCTATTTTATTATTAGATAGGTATAACCTACGTTGAACAAAGACATTTTAAAAACCTGAATGTTCCGTTTGTGAAACCTATCATAAGCTTTTTTTAATACCTCTAGTAGCGCTCGTGGCGAAGCTTGCTAAGACGTTCTTGATAGATCGTTGAAGTTAAGCAACGTTCTGAGCGGTCACTACTTGGATGGGTGACCGCAAGTGGCATTATCAACTGAGCGCTTCCGTGCTTCGGAGGGCACGTTAAATTGTCGGTCCCGGCGTTCAAAGTCGTTAAGCCATGACGGAGGCCTTTAGGCGGCCTAAAAACTCCGTCACCAGAGTTGGCCACTTGCTCATACGAACGAACGATCGACGAAGTTCAAATCCATAGAAAAATTGCAATTTGTGTTCTACAATTGCGGACAAAAACGTCTAATGGTATAGGTACCTACTCTAGGTATACTCCCTTTCGTGAAATTTCAAACGTTAATTGTAATTTGACAGATGTTTATTCGATATTTTAACGAACTTAAATTTATTCGATATTTTAACGAACTTAAATAAAATGTAAGTTCGTTAAAATATCGAATAAACATCTGTCAAAAATTTAAGTTCGTTAAAATATCTAAAATATATAATAAGTTTTTTACACCCAGTAGTTTGCATGTAGGTACTAGCATGGTCTCCTAGGAAATGAGGTAGGTGCTGTAGCTTCCTAGAAAGTTGCCTATTCATAAGATCGTGACCATGCCAGTCCTCATCAATAAACAGACTATTAATTTATTGCTTGGCGCTACTTTATAACTTACAAGCTTACTCGCCCGCGGCTTCACTCGCGCACCTTGATAAAATATAGCCTATATTCGGAAAGTAGGTACCTAGATGCTGCATATCAGTGATGGTAGTCCAGTAGGGCTACCGGCGGTTTTTGTGTAAGTAAGTAGTATAGTAATCTATCCTCGCTCACGTGTCAAGTAGGTATTCTAAATGTATGGAATTTTTTGTTCATGCAAGTTACCGGAAGAGGCGCTGCACTGGATTTTCATACATTTGTGATACTTGACTCGGTATCGAGGACAGTATCCAATACTACGGTCAACTGGCGAAACCCCCCCATTGTTACGCGGCCAAGATTCGACTGCCTAACTTTAAGATCGAAAGTCGAGGCATTAGTGGCAATTCTGAGTGTCGCAAAAGCTAAACTAAACTAACTAAAATTAATGCCATCCTTTTTATTTCCATCGCTATGCCTCTTTATATACCTAATATTTTGAGTTAGTTAAGTTTAGGTTTTTCGACACTCAGAATTGCCACTATTAGGTATTAAAGGTATTACTATTATTATACTTATTATTATCTAATTCGTGTCGAAAAATTTATATGCACTTTAGCACGAGCTTTAAACGGTGAAGGAAAACATCGTGAGGAAACCCGCGGCTAGTCAGCCCCACACGTATTGACATTGTCTTTCCTGTTGATATGGCCGGCTAAGCTGAGAGGATGGTTTAGGTGCTGGGCAAGCCTATTCCATCTCAACAATGTCCCAGGCACTACAGTCTCCCGTTAAGTGTAGGCAAAGCTTGCCTCCTAACTCTGTATAAATCATCTAGTAAAGATGTAAAGGGCTAAGTTTTTTTTTATTATCTAATTCGATAGAAACTTCGTAAGCATTTTTACCGCTTCTGTGGAGGTGTGGAGTTCTGCAGAATATTCGCGTTTTGTTTAAAAATGTAAAACTGTTGAACCCGCGTTTTAGCATTCAAGGAACGCGTGCATTATTGTTGTCCATACAATGCTATCTCTGATCGGTATTCACACCATGTCCGTACCAAATAAAGCATTTTATTACAATACTGAAATCTAAAGCCTTGGCGTAGTGGGTCTCGTACCTATACGTAGGTCGTGAGTTCGAAACAACATTTTTCGACTTCAATTTCGTAATGACACAAAACTCCAATGTGGGGATCGATATTGGACACATTATTGAAGCATTGCCATTGGTCATTCTATTCGTAGCCAATGTTGGAACCAAGTTGAAGCCAATGTGTGGTTCCCGCATAAGAGAGCAATATCCTGCACTACCGAGGTGCATTTCTGTTTATAACTCCAAGACTCATCAGATACTCAATTTTGTTTAATGTCATCTCGGGAGTTTACCTTCTCTTTGAAAGTAAACAAGAATTTAAAAAATCGGTTTACTATTGGCGGAATAGTTGGCGAACGAACATAGAATGTCTACAATACTTTGGTTTATCTTAAAAAATACTTTGGTACAGTGTAACATTAAAATCACAAATTTTTTTGAAGTTGCTTAAAAATTAATACAATAAATTTTTATCTTTTGATATTGAGACTATTGAGACGTCGTGGCAGACCGCGAACCAGATGGAGGGACGAGCTCGCCAAATTCCGCGCCGACTGCACCATATTAGCGCAGGAGAGGGACGAATGGAGAGTGGGGGGAGGCCTTTGCCCAGCCGTGGGACACTGAGTGCTGCTAATTATAATAATAATATTGAGACATCGATTGAGCAGTCGGTTAAGAAGCTAAACATTGGTTAGTTGTGAGAACAAACAGTCCGACTAAGTAGGTAGGTACTTTAGCAAACTTTCTGTTGTTCTACCGGTCAACTGACCCAGGGGTTGAAGATAAATTAATTTATAAAGGGTTGAACTAATTTAACGAGTAAAGCCTTCCTGGAAGCTGGTATGAGTAACTTTGAGAAAAAGTTTATATTAAGAATATGGGGGTAAGTCTGTCATCATTCTCCTGCCCTTATCCCACGCTAAGTGGGGTCGGCACGACATGTTTTCCTCTTCCACTCTCTCACTCTTCTTACATTCATATCATCTTTCACACAATCTATCCACTTCTTCTTCGGCCTTCCTCTACTTGTATACCCATCCACATTCATACTCATAACTCTTTTGGTAATGTCTTTCATCCCTCCTCATTACATGACCATACCATGCTAATCTGGCACTCCTCACCTTTTCAACCACAGGTGCCACTTTCAAACTTCCCCACATACATATAATTAAGTATAAACATATAATTAAGGGCCTTTAGGCGGCCTGAAACTGCACTGCTTACACGAACGAACGAACGAGTGTAAAAATAGATACTACCTTTTTGGAAATCCTGAGTTAGTAAATAATTAAACTGAATTTATGTAAGAAGTACTCCGTTTTTAGCTATACTCACTCTGAATGTGGTCCAGTCTGAAAACCAGCGCTACGCTGGTTCCTCCTAAACTATAGAAAATGAAACTATTACATGGTAAGTATTCAAAAAAATCTTATGATGGGTTTTACAAATTGTACATTCAGTTTTTTTTAATTGCTTTGTTCAACGTAATAATAAAATAAAATAGGCGGTGGCGCTAGTTTCACCCATACAGGCACCTTAATAGGCTATAAATTAGCCCGGGTGAGGTCGACGCGGGTCACTAGTGTATGAACAAAGGCAGACCAAAATACAACAAAGACGCAACATTGACATACTTCTGACTAATTTCACCCACACTCGTCCTTTGACAACCTTAAAAGGCGCATTTACACATCGCCTGTATTATCAAGTCATAGAGTCCTTTTTAGCACAGATTTCAAGCACACAGTTGTGACGTAAAAAACTCACCTACGAGATGATGTAATTCTTTAAGACTTATTTGCAAAGTTTTATTTCGTTTGGGTCTTAAAGTCATGCTACCCATTTATAAGACGAGAGAAAAATTATATACAAGCTTCCACCCGCGGCTTTGCTCGCGTGGTGTTAACCCGGATAGGAAGTAGCCTATGTTTAAGAGCCATGTTATGTTGGCCGAATGGGATGTACCTCGACAATCGATCCAAAGGCGGTGAGTTCAAATCCCGGTGGTGCATCAGTGGATTTTTCGTTTCGAAAAGCTCCTAACGGTGAAGGAAAACATCGTGAGGAAACCCGCGGCTAGTCAGCCCCACACGTATTGACCATTGTCTTTCCTGTGGATATGGCCGGCAGCTGAGAGGATGGTTTAGGTGCTGGGCAAGCCTATTTCATCTCAACAATGTTCCAGGCACTACCAGTGTCCCGGCGGCTTAGACAAAGATTGATGTCTACTTTTCTTGCATGTAACTTACACAGATAAAATAAACTTTGCAGAAATAAATTATTAAGTACAAAAAATACTGATAAATCGTTGCATGGTCATGAGCACAGTTGATAAATGACTCACTATAAAGTTACATTCAACCTGTTTTTACCTTTATGCGCATTTTTGCGGTCATTACCAGAAAGAGCACACGCTTTTTCTGTACGTTTATGGAATCGTTTTTAGCCCTGAACGCAAAATCCTGAATGACTTTTTATTAACTTTTTCGAGCCTAATTGTGAGTAGTAAGTATTTACATTTTGATTATCGCTATTTTTACACGCATAAGATTTTCATAGATAAAATAATAACTAAAGAATAACATAGATGTTTGCGAAGCATTGAAATTGTATTCTTCGAGGTTAAATATAAATGTTTTCTCGTTGAACATAAGTAGAATTGCCTATGAATTATAAATAGGTACCCACTTTACGACCGTATAGAATAGGTACTATTAAAAATAATATTTGATTTTCTTGTTCAGAAAAATCTTAATATACCTATGATATTTCTAAGAAATTGATTGTCCTGAATAAATAACGTTTAATTTGAGAGTTTTTCAATTATCTACCTACACAAAATGGCAAGTGGATTTTTTTTTATATAACCGACTTTTATTTTGTAAGAGAGCAATTTCCTGCACTTTCAATGTGCATTTCTGTTCATAACTTCAACCTCATCAGATCCTCAATTTTTTTAATGGCTTAGATAGTCCTATCTATACTAATATTATAAAGAGGTAATATTAGATTGTTTGTTTGAATGTTTGGGGTGATCTCCGAAACTACTCATCCGATTTTAAAAATTCTTTCACCGATGTGTAGCATGGACTTTCCGAATGAACATAAGCTATATCTTATCAAGGTAGGTACCAAGTGAGCGAAGCCACGGGCAAGTAAGCTAGTGTAAGTATGGATGGATGTTTGTTACTCTTTCACGCGAAAACTACTGAACGGATTTGGCTAAAACTTGGAATATACATTTAACTGGGAATAACACAGGCTACTTTTGATCGCGGTATTCCCACGGGAACGGGAACTACCGCGGGTAGCGGGGGCGCAGTTAGTCATACATAAAATTAGCTTATTCTATTTTTTGCTAGTATTTTGTAATCTAGACATAGAAATGGATCCACATCGCAAACTCATCATTTTAAGCACGCAACGTTTTTACACCGAGTTAATATTAAAAGGTTTTTTTAATTGGAAGATTAAAAAGTCCGGTATAAGTAGTATTATTTTATCTGTGGTTTGTATTTATAATTCAAAGCGCGAAATGCGTTTAGAATTCCGCTTATCAAAGATAAAACGTTATTTTTATGAGTAACTAGTAACCGCCCGCGGCTTCGCTGATGGTAGGTAAGTCGAATACAATAGCCTTATGTGTTATTTAAAGTAATAATCTACGTGTATTACAAGTTTCAGCTAAATGCGACGAGTAGTTTTTGCGTGAAAGAGTAACAAACATCCATCCTCCCAAACTGTCACTCATAAAATGTTATTGCCTCCAAAGAGTTTTTTTGACCGAGTTGAAAGTAATTTTAGTAAGTCGAAGGTTCGAAAAAGTAGCCTAATTTTTAATCCAGGGTACATAAAAGCAATTCTGGTACCAAATTTCATTCGTATCCGTCCAGCCGTTTGAGCGTGAAGGAGTAACAAACACATTTACACACTTTTACACTTACACATTTTCACACTTACATACTTACACACGCACAAACTTTCACCTTTATAATATTAGTAAGATTAGTAGATAGAAGTAGGATTAGATAGGTATATTTTTGGAATCAAATCAGCATTTCTAGACATTACCTTCCCGTCCCTACAGACAGACAAAGATACACATAATTTAGCTTCTTTAAATATTGTTATTAGATACAATGTTTGCTTTTTATTATTCGTTTTGCGAGCGATCTCTTCGCGAACGTGATCTTTTAAGGAATTTATTTTTAGTTTTGCTTCCAAACATGGAAAGTAATTTAATCTTAGTCAAAGTAAAGTCATACTCACTAATATTATGAAGGTGAAAGTATGTGTGTGTGTAAGTATGTAAGTGTGAAAATGTGTAAGTGTGAAAGTGTGTAGGTAAATGTGTTTGTTACTCTTTCACGCTCAAAACGGCTGGACGTATTTGAATGAAATTTTGGTACCAGAATTGGTTATACCCTAACTTAACTATCATTTTATCAAATCACTTCTAC
This sequence comes from Xanthorhoe designata, assembly GCA_963582015.1. Lineage (NCBI taxonomy): Eukaryota > Metazoa > Arthropoda > Insecta > Lepidoptera > Geometridae > Xanthorhoe > Xanthorhoe designata. Next base: position 4,299,055 of record OY757056.1, on the reverse strand, counting down.
CTCTGTCCTTCTCTCACACGAGAAAATCCTAATTCACCATCCCTCTCGGATTGAGATTGTGACATTTTATTGGATAAAGTTATTTCCGCAAAGACATTAAAGTTTTAATTACTTTGTTAAGTTTATAGCCCTTAACGAGATGAGACTGCGCATCCTTTGATAAAGTTGTTCTTACAATAAAGGGAAAATAAATGAGTTTCTTAACTTTAGAATAGAAGCAGTATTTCATACTCACTTAGTTTTTAACCCCCGACCCAAAAAGAGGGGTGTTATAAGATCAACCGCTTTACTTGATTATTATTATTATTATTATGTATGTCAAGGTTTACCATCACGGGACTATGGAGTCCCGGACCTTTGGTAGGCATGCATGGGGCCGAAGCCAACACACAGAGGCCCTTTTGACAGTTTTGATCTTATTGTGATGGACACACATACCGACGGCTACCCTGTATAACACTATAAAAATGCATCTAAAAGCAGCCTCCGGTCTGCAGGACTATTACAGATGTGGAAAACTACTACTGGGTTATGGGAGTGTGATGGTTGTGGACTGGTTACCGGGAAACTAAGTCTTCCGTCTTTTTTGACTCACTAGCAGACGCCCGCGACTTCGTTCGCGTGAATTTCTTCGTAACCTAAAAAGGCTGAAAAATTGTACTTTTTACCCCTTTTTAGGGTATTTTTTGAAAATCCCTGAAACACGTGTCCAACCATTTTGTATTTATAGTATCCAAACCGAGTTTCAAGCCAATCGCGCCTCCCTTCAATACGTTTCACTACAAACATAGACACTGCATTTCACCCTTTTAAAGGGTTTTTTTCGAAAAACCCTAAAACACGTATATATTTATTTTGCATTGTTGGTGTTGTAACCGAGTTTCAAGCAAATCGAACTACCCATTAAAAAGTTCCCATACAAACTTTGACACCACATTTTACCTCTTTTCAGATGTTTTTTTTTAATTCCTGAAAAACATGTAAATTTATTTATCATTTACAATATTTATACTGAGTTTGAAGAAAATCGCTTCACGCATTAAAAAGTTGCATACAACGGTTTTCACCCCTTTTCAACCCTTTAGGGGTGGAATTTCGAAAAATCCCTTCTTAGTGCGCAGTTTTGTTTTAAAAGGAAGCTACCTTCCAAATTTCAGTTTCATAGCTTCAGTGGTTTGGTCTGTGCGTTGATTCCAGAAAAATGCTTATTGTTTTATATTATTGATGATGATGATTTGAAGAAAATCGCTTCACGCATTAAAAAGTTGCATACAACGGTTTTCACCCCTTTTCAACCCTTTAGGGGTGGAATTTCGAAAAATCCCTTCTTAGTGCGCAGTTTTGTTTTAAAAGGAAGCTACCTTCCAAATTTCAGCTTCATAGCTTCAGCGGTTTGGTCTGTGCGTTGATTCCAGAAAAATGCTTATTGTTTTATATTATATTGATTTAAACCCACGTTCAAATGAGTCAAAACGACTTCAAGCAGAATCATTCAATACTGTATTAGTTTGGCAAATAACTGTTTCAATGTACCTACTGAGTGCAATAACCTTAGTGTGCCTTAGTTAAGTATGTTCTAACGAATAACTTATTGTCCTGATTTTCTACCTTTTAATAAATACTTTATTATTTTGAATCTTGGCTAGCCAATCGCTCGCGTATTCTTCATCGCTTACGAGGGAAAATGTACATGGGAATTGTTATTCTATGCCGATAAGTTACGTGATTAGTAGGTAGGTATCAGAACAAATAATTAGGAGTGATTAAAAAAAAAATATTTTTCTTTATTTCATTTTGAGTAGATACAATACAATTATAATTTTAACTCTACGTACCAAACTAAGTTTTTCAACTTGTATCTTGGTAGCTAGTGCCTTCCCGATTTGATACTATTTCTATGTACTTAGGTACTTTTTATAATTAACTAAAAGTAAACATTAGGAATTCTTAGTTACTGACAAAAGAAAAATAAGTCGATAAGCTAACTACTTACATCTTTTGAAAAATCTGAACATCAATCATTGGATTGATGTTATAATAAACAATACCGTTGGACATTTTACACATCGTCATCTACTCTCAAGCTAAGCAACTATGGTAACTAGATGATGACTGATAAACTACTTATAAATTTTCATTGTAAATACATAGGTACATTATTCTAGATACAAAAACACCCAGACCAGGAACAAATATCTGCAGAACAAACATTCGTCTCGCGGCGGAGATCGATCGGCCTTTACCCACTGCGCTACATAGGTCGTCAAATAAATAGCTTTCGTGTTAATAACCTTGGTTAATAACCCACCATTTGTTAGCCATTTTTTGTTGCAAGACCCAGCCCACACAGACCCGCAAAATGCGAAGCTCCTTATAAAGCGATGTGGGCCGACCGATCAACCAAGACCGTTACTAAAATGAATCATTCAATTGATTGAATCATTTTTGCATTGCACAAAAACTTTTGAGATGTTTTAGCGGAGGGATTAGTGCCTCTACTATTAATTTAAATGTCGTGGATTCGAAAACGTGCATCCTAGGATTTTAAGTTAAAAAAACATAACAATCCAGGTGAAGGCAAAATGTAAATTTACATTATTGTTTATACTTAATGTAAATTTACATTTTTGGTTTGACACTTTTCAGCCAGTCACTTTTAAAGTATTGTCGAAAATTAAATAAAAACTTTTTATTACAAACATAATACCTCTACCTAATAACTTATTGTACAATTTTGAAACTCTATAAACATTTTAAACAATCGGTCCAGATATATTACTTTCATTGATACAATTTCAACCGCAGATTGAAACACAACATTGTAAACTGTAGACAACACAGTTTTATTTTCTAACTGAGACGGAACGAGGTTTTATTTTACATGATTGTCTATGCTTCTTTAGAAATCGTGTTATAGTAAAATGAACTTTGTGACTTAGGATTAAAGTTCAGTATAGTGAGCAATAAAGTAGGTTAAGTTATGCGTCTGGAGAAGATTGTGATTTGTTTCTGATTCAAAGTATTTAATTAGTATGCAAAATGTTCTATTCCTGATTATCATAGGGTATGTTTTATCACGATGAAGACAATCTTAAAGGAAGTTATACTGCAAAAACTAAGGACATACAAATTCCTTAAAAATACAAAAGTGTCCCTTACCAGACATCGAACTGGTAAGGGACACTTACACTTACCTACACTCGTTCTCATTTCACAAGCATTCATGAATTAGGTACTTATAGTTATAATATGTAAGTTTGTAAGAGCGAGTGACTAACTCTGGTGACGGAGTGTTTAGGCCGCCTAAAGGCCTCCGTCATGGTTTAACGAGTTTAGAGCCGGGACCTACTTCGAAGCACGGAAGAGCTCAACCGTTAATGTCACTTACGGTCACCTAAATGGTGACAGCTCAGAATGTTGCTTAACTTCAAGAACGTCTTAGCAACGTCCTCTCGTCAGTGTGATTCTATAACCAGCCTATGATAGATGCTACGGTAAGCACTGACCGTAAGGCCGTTTCAAGGCCGTTTGTCCACCGCCGCCGTCACCGGGACGTCAACGAGAACGAGATTATTTCGGTTGCGGTGGACACGCGGCTACAGTTAGTCTATGTATCAGTACTTCGGCGCCGTCATCTCGTTCTCGTTGACGTCCCGGTGACGGTGGCGGTGGACAAACGGCCTAACTCGAGCACTAAAAACAATCTTATTGAGTGGCCAACAATACTACTTAAATATATTTTGGCACAGGACAGACATAAGACACTCTTAATTGTAAGATTTGTATAGTACCTGTAGACAAATGTCAAATAATGTTATAGATAAGCACCACTTACCTACCTAAAGTAGCGTTTGAGGATTCGGGCGTAAGAGTGAAATAGAGACATTGGTATTATATAATCTGTGGTTTTCACCCATTGCCCGGAATAATAACGTTAATTGGCTATTCTGTTTTTATTTCAACAAGGAAAACAATTTTGTTTCAAATTTTAGTTAATAGAGTAAATTGAGTTCACAATAAAAATACAGAGGAACAAGAGGAAATAGCAAAACAGGTAACTGGACGTGAATGAATAATTGATGTGTAGGAAAGATGAAAAAAGAGGTTATTCCACTTTTGTCCCGTTATAAAACCCCTTTGGAAAACTCCCCTCTACTCTATGCGCCGAAAACGATACATCGTGACAATAATCGTAGGTCAGCTTATGTTCGTTAATCTTCCGAATTCAGTTTTCACCAACATAAGATTATTGGCACGATGTATCGTTTTCGATTTGTAGAGTAGACGGGCTAGTCTACATTTATTATAAAAAAAACGAATTTCTATTTTTAACCCTTCCAATCCCAGGTACTATTTATCCGCGAACTTTCTAATGCTTTCTAATGACGCGACCTTCAGAAAAATGATTAGCAAAAAATAATTCGAACTTTTTTTCACATTCCGTACGGTAAATATCTCCATAAATAATTTATTTACATGTTTGTATTATTGGTTTAAGCTATTATTACGAAAAACCTAATAAAAGAAAGAAAAACATAGATAAAAACACGCGACCTTGATATTACGCGTTTGCCAATCTACTATGAACCTTATTGGAGTGACGTATAGACTAATACTACTATAGCTATTTATACGAAAAATGGCGCCCACAGATTGTAATGTGATTTTCTTTATAATCTTTCATTATTGACACTGACATAAAGGTTGAAATGAGTAGAATATTTATCATTCATTCGAATAAACACAAGTTGTTCAAACAAAAGTAGTCTGTAACAGGGTGAAAATACGGATTTTTTTAGTTTATGTTCATGCGGTAGCCGGTTACCGCGTGGGGACTAAAGGGTAATAAACAAGTACTTATTTTAAGTACTTATTTTTGCTCATAATGACGGTTCAAAGTTAACATTAAAGTAAATAAAACCAGTGTTGTTTTGCAAATAGGGGTGGTTATCAAGGGATATTTACTTAATTAAATTATACTTGTAAAAATCACTTACCTTTGGCAAAAGCTGCGTGGATGACGCTCAAGCACAACAATAACTTTAAGGCAGCCATTTTGAATTACGTTAACTTATTTCTTTCAACACTGGATTACACTATTCTGAAACAATTAAAAAATTATGTTATTACACATTATTTACATATCACCAAAAGAGTTATAAGTATGAATGTAGATGAGTATACAAGTAGAGGAAGGCCAAACATGAAGTGGATTGTGTGAAAGAGGAGGAGATGAAGAGGAGTGAGTTCAGAGTTGACGAGCGATAGAGGAGAGTGGATGAGAAAAACATGTGCCGACCCCACTTAGCGTGGGATAAGGGCAGGAGGATGATGACCATGATATGATACATTATTGGCCTGCCTGACACATTATTTTTGGCTGACTCAATCGCAATACTTCTTTTCATAAATTATCTTCTGTAAGACAAGGGCATTATTGGTAAAATTTCTAAAATGTACGTTAAATTTTGGCGCAAAAAAGTCATAGGCCCTAATGTAGGTAATTTAATTTCAATTTTCAATTTCAATTTCAATTTCAATTTCAATTTCAAATTATTCAATTTATTTATTTTTGGTCTGTGATCCTAGGTAACAAAATATGGTTTAAAACTTATTATAGAACCACTAGATCCTGCTGATTAGCGTACAAACACTTTTAAAATTTACATAAAAACATAACAAAATAAATTAATACAAATATTAATAATTTACACCAATACATAATACTTGTTCCGGAAGGTAAGTTGTTGTATTGTTTGTTGTGCTTTAAAATCAGGTCAGAGTAGCGTAGGTACGTTTTTTATTCTCTGTATAAATAATATGACATTATTTAAAGATAGTAGGTACCTACTTAGCTAATAATAAATATCTGTGGGCATTTCACACGGCGCCATCTAGTCCCAAGCTAAGCAACTTAATGCTATGACTGATATACTACTTAGAAACATTTCTTTGTAAACACATACATATTTATAGATAGAAAAACATCCAAATCCGGTACATCTGTAGAACATACAAACATTTGTCCCGTGGTGTGGATCGAACCCGCAACCTCCGCGTCTCAGGGGAGCCTTCGCCCACTGCGCCACAGAGGTCGTTATGTTCTTACTCTACCATATCATTAGATAACATTATGCTAATTGATTATTCAAATGGTTTTCATAACGGTACCCTAAAAAACAACAACAGTAAAGTCCCGTATAGGACGCATCGCCGGCTGCCCAACGGAGCGTAGCGGGTTTGATTCCCGGCGATTAGTAATTAAAATAATTAGATAAAGCTGAGATTTACTAGGTCTCAGCCAAGTGGAACTTACATTATAAATTGAACTAAAGATATAGAAGTAGGTACCTATTACAAGAAAAAAAAAAACCAACGCGTTTTTTTCAGTTTTTTTAAAGCTTCCTCAATATCAAAAAGTGTTTAAAGAAATCTTATTTGTTAAATATACGTACTACATTTTTATTTAAAACACTATTTAAAAACCGGCTTTTAAATAAAAAAATAAGTTTTTGTGAAGTAGGTTAAAAAAAAAACAAAACAATAGAGTTGAACTTAATCCCAAACGGCGAAATAAAAAAACTTGTAAAATTAATTTTAAAAAAGTAGTCTTTTTTAAACTTTCGCGATCAGCTGCCCTAGCCATGTTACATTTCGACAATCGCTTTCGATTAGAAACTAAAAAAAAATGTATAGGAATTGACATTCGATGACGAAAACTCGAGCGATCAGAAATGTCAAATCAAAGGTGTAGCGATGATAGAAGGAGAATAGATACGAAACATTTGTCACTTGTCTACGCCCCCAGATGTTTTATCATTGACAAAGTAAGATCTATGGATGAGTTGTTGTCATTATGACATCATCTTTCTGCAATGTTAATGTCAATTTTCAATGAAATCCTCTTGGTTTTTACATCTAATAGTTTTCCTTATTACTAAATCTCTTATTTTATGATTATACGTCTTGTCATGACAACTTGTAACAATGACTTGTAACGTCAATGTCATGACAGTTAAGAACGGTGGAAATCGCTTAAAACATCAATACGAGGTTAGTAGATACTTAAGTACCTACCTACTTAGTTATTTGAATGTCAGCTTGCATTAATAATAATCTTTGAGAACGCAGAGAGAACAGTGAAAGAATAGGTACCTACTCTCTAATCCGAAAACGATAAATCGTGCGATAATGGTAGTTTATTTTATGTTGGCTAATCTTCCGAAAGCATAGAGTTCGTTCGCGACTATGTCTATCTAGGCCAACTAGTGTCCTTTGAAAATTCTACCGAAAAGGACCTTCAAAGAAGAATTGCTCTGGCATGGAAGAAATACTGGGGAGTCAAAGAAATAATGAAGAATAAGGAAATAGATTCAAAATTAAAGAGTAAAGTCTTTGACATGACCATACTTCCATGTCTTACATATGGTTGCCAGACTTGGGCTCTAAGAAAAGAAGACGAAGAAAAACTGGCTGTGTGCCAGAGGAAAATGGAGAGAAGCATGCTTGGAGTAAGAATATCTGACCGCATTCACAATAAAACAATAAGGAAAAAAACTAAAGTAATGGACATAAAGATACGTACAAGGCAGCTAAAATGGAGTTGGGCGGGACATATCTGTAGATCGGAGGGTGATAGATGGACTAAGCGAGTAACCGAATGGATTCCACTGGATAGCAAGCGCAAACAGGGCAGACCTAAAAGGAGATGGAGAGACATATTTATCCAAAGATGTGGCCCGGAGTGGATGAGGAAAGCGAGGGAGAGAGACGTATGGTATGGAGAGATTTAGGGGAGGCCTACGCCGTAGAGGCGACTATTGCAGAAACGTAGATTATTAGATAGTGGATAGTAAGATACTTATTTGTGAAGCAGTAGAAATAAAAGGCTTTTTTATTTATTTTATTTTATTATCTTCCGAATTCAGTTTCCACCAGCATAAGCTGACCTGCGATTATTGTCACGATAATTTCGGTTAGTAGAGTAGGGTGGCTGCGTTTACATTAAAATAATTTGATAGGGTGGGGATATAAAGAGCATTCGCTCTTTTGATGTTAATTGACCTTAATTCGAGCCTAGCGCCCGAATATTGAAACGCGGTTTAAATATTTGGGCGCACATTTAACCATTTCTTACTTGTCAGAATTGTAAAGACAAACGACAAAGTCACAGATAAGCACCACTTACATTAAGTAGCGTTTCAATATTCAGGCTTTGTAGAATTAACAAACTTAAACGTACGTACCTACTCATACAAACTTTTATGTTTATTTAGTTCGATAATGATGTCAATTCAGATGTCGCCAAAACTTAACTAATTTGACAGCTAAAAATGTTGCCGTCCCGTTCATAACGATCGAAATAAAAAGGATGGCATCAATTTTATTGCTGCTAAATTAATTTAGCTTAGTTTTTGCGATATCTGCAGTATTCGGGCGTTGGAGAAGTAACAAACCTTTATTTATGTACCTAGGTATGTTTATATATTCGTTCGATTGAGGTTGAACAAATAAAAATGTCATTGGGATTTGTATGTCGTAACGTTTTATGTGTGTTCAACGATGGTGTTCAATAAATATACCCAATAACATTGTATTCAAATATTTTCCACCTGTAGTTAAGGTTACAGAGCCTTATTGGCCAAGTGGATTCCTCGACTTTCGATCCGAAGGCCGTGGGTTCGAATCCGGCCGTGCATGGATATAATTTGTTTGTGATTGTAGTTAAATTAACTTACTTACAGACCATAAATTATTTAGTGACAAGATAACCATTAAAAGGTAGACCGTAACTTAACCCCAACTTAGATTGAATAACATAACCAACAAGTTGTGTTACCGAAATAACTGTAATAACCAGGCTTGGCAACTTAATTATACTTCGAGCACTTTCAATGTCACAACTTCTTATCAAGATGTATTGATAAGTAACTTAGTTCCAACTTGATTATCACTGCTAAGGTTTAATTATTATTGGAAGAAACTCGCCAATTAGGTAGTACCTTCTTAAGTTTTATTTTACAAAATAAGATTTTATGTTTTGTAACATAATTAGCCTTATTCTTTCTAAGGCTTTCGGCATCACAATTATGCGTAAAATACAACTTCACGGGTATTTATCGCGTCTCAATGTAAATCACTCGATAAATACCCGTGACCATGTTTTTGTTTTTATCTGGTAACTATAAACAAAAACTAAAGATAGTCCTTGATCTAAGCCAGATCAAAACAAGAGATTACACCAAAATATGCCTAAGAAAGTTTAGCACTTCTTCGTGAAGCTAGGCTAAATTATAAGTAACAATTAATTGATCTTGTTTTGTCTTATTTCTAGTTTGAAGATAAAAGTAGGACTTTCCTAAGTCTAAGTTGTTTTAGTAGTTCTTTCACAATCACTTAATTACAACTTAACATTTTGTAGGTATGTAACGAATGTAACGCTGCTTAGGTATAATGTTGTCATTACGTAGTAAGTACCTAGATGAAAAAAAAAATCAATGATCAATGAAGTAGGTAGTAATTATAAATGTGAAGATTAATTCAAATTCCACACAATCTTTGTAACTTTTTATTGGTCAAATGTATGCAAAAGTCACACTACTTTTGGTGTCAAAACTGTCAAATCGTAAGCGTCAATATGTAAAACACGGTAACATATCACAGAAACTTCTCTATCATTACTCATCACAAGATTTCCGTCACAAAAAACATTGCCACAATAAAAAAATCGTGAAAAAACTCACCTAACACACTAAACGGCATAACCTTAAAACAGCTGGGTAAACAAGATGGCCGCTTGTCATCGCGTCCGGCGCGGGCGGAGGCTAAAGCGCGACTGACGTGACGGCATCGTGCGGTAAGGCTGCGTGTACGCAGGTAGGTAATGTTTGTACTTAGTAAGTTCAAACGGGTTTATGTCTGGATAAATGGTTTGTTGGTTAGTATTAGAAATTAATAGAATTGATTCTATGATACCTACTACATAGAATATAATATACTTACTGAATAATTATGAATTTAGATCATTATTAGATACTTATGTACCTGTAACTTATATTATAATGTACCTAAGTACTTAGGTAAGTTATTTCATAACAAAATGTGCGTTTAACACTCGTGCATCGAGGGTTTCGTTACTTTATAATTTGAATTGAACTGGAGTACCTAAACAGGTCTTTTTCAGTATTTTTTTATATATATAAAACTTAAGAGCTCAGCTCTTGTCGGTGTAATGATGCAATTTCCTCCATGTACTACTTTCCAATGCGATCTCTTTTACTTCTTGATACGACATGACAGCGACCTTCTCTTTTATCTGACTTATGTAATTAATTCTTGGTCTTCCCCTTCCTCGCCTTCCTTCTATGATGTTCCTTATAAAGCTGTCATGTCGTATAAGATGACCAATCATTTTTCCTCTTCTATTCTTGATGGTATTCAATAACAATCTATGCTCTTTAACTCTGTTCAATACTTCCTCGTTGGTAACCTTTTCTGTCCAGCTGATTTTCTCCATCCTCCTCCAGCACCACATTTCAAACGCCTCCAAAACTTCTCTATCTCGCTGCGTCATCGTCCACGTTTCGCATCCGTAGAGGGCTATGCTCCAAACATAGGCTTTTATAATTTTTTTTCTGACTGACTTCGATATTTTGGCTGTAAATATATGCTTTTTGTTGTGAAACGCCTGTTTTGCCATGGCTATCCTAGCTTTGATATCAGGCGTGCATCTGGAGTCAGATGTTATTATACTCCCCAAATCTTTTTTTACCATTAAAAAAATACTGAAAAAGGGACCACCTCGGTAGTAAACTTTTTCAACACAAAAACTAACTTTCAAAAACGGTCTACTTTTTGAAAGAAAGAAAGAAAGAAAAAATCATTTATTCTTGTAGGACCTCAAGGATCACTTAAGGTTCGTTTTACATGCTAGGTGATTCTAATGCCTTGACGACTCCTGCTATGGCGATGTGGGCGAAGGTTCGCTTGAGACGCGGAGGTTACGGGTTCGATTCCTCACGCTGTGTAAAATGTCCAAGGATATTTATTTATTTAGTTATTTATTGACGGAATAATCAGCCCTGCTACTCTGCAAAACGAAAAACGAAGTTTCGTGACAATTTTTGGGTTCTAATTATGTTGGTGAACTATTACGAATTCAGTATCCACCAACATAAGCTGACCCCGAAAATTGTCACGAAACTTCGTTTTTCGTTTTGCAGAGTAGCAGGGCTGTTGAACATAAAAAAAATACACAAATAGAACATAGAACCTTTTTTTAAAGTCGGTGAAAGATAATATTTTGCAACTAAACTTAGGACCCTCAATGAAGCACTCAATTTACGCGCATAAATCGTGGCTCACTGCCCTCCCGGGCTACGGCCCGGGAGGGCAGCTGTAAAATATGACAATGTGCATGAAAATGCGAAATTCTAAGAATATTTCGCGCAAAATCGCGTAAAATGGGTGCTATAAAGAGACTTACTTATTAACAAAAAGCTGAGAGTTTTATGTTGTTACTTTATAATTATGATTTTAGGTAGGTATACTCGAGTATAGGTATATCACAAATATTATGAAAGTAGGTAGGTACCTACATATTATTATCACACTTGATATTATAAAGGTGAACCTTTGTGTTATGTTTGTTACTCCTTCACGCTCAAACGGCTGGACGGATTTTAATGAAATTTGGTACCAGGCTTATATCCTCCAAAATAGGCTACTTTTGATCACGGGAGCGGGAACTATTCACCGCGTTTAAAATAGTAAAATAGTCTAGTCTAAAATAGAAAACGAAAGGTAAACTTGTAGTTTCCCTAGAACCCAGATTATGCTAGTAATTTCAGAGGGTTTTCCTTTGTTAGGTTTCCATTTTTATCTAGGTTAGGTACTAGATAGCTATTCTAGCAAGAGCTAGTGTTTAGTTTGCTTTGTTTTTGGTACCTAGATCGTTAAAGTTATGCGATATTTTAATAAAAAAATAAATAATCCTTGGACACTTTACACGGCGTCATCTAGTCCCAAGCTAAGCAACTTAATGCTTATGTTATGGTAACCAGATGACTGATATATATGTACTACGTAGATACATTTTTTTTGTAAATCCATACATATTATAAGATAGAAAAACATCCAGACCCGGAACAAATATCTGCAGAACATACAAACATTTATTTTGTCCCGCGGCGGGATTCGAACCCGCAACCTTAATGGGTTTAACGGGTAACTTCTAAAATTAAAATAATGACGACTGTTTTTCTCAAGGTAATCCACATAATTCATTAGGTATACTTATATCTTTTGAATATGTCTAAGGTTTAGAGGTATAATCTAATGTCAAAGCAGTGTTACTTGCTGTGAATAGTTTCGGTTCCCGTGGGAATACTGGAATCAAAAGTAGCCTATTTTTTAATCCAGGGTATAAGCAATCCAGGTACCAAATTTCATTCAAATCTGTCCAGCCGTTTGATCGTGATAGAGTAACATCTAAAACATCTAAATATAGGAAAATCCAAACAAACTTTCACGTTTATAATATTAGTGGGGTTTACGAAATAACAGTATAACTACAGCCTTACAATATCACCAACGTTGCCAAGTGAGAGTCTGTGCTTGAAGGCTGTTCACACACATTGAACTATTCAAAACGTCTTAATAACACTCTAAACCCACACAAAAACCACTCCTATTTTCTCACTTTACGTGTCATTTTTCCGCTTTAGATTTTTCATTACAGTTCTTGGTTTACAAAACGATGTATGTGTGAAGTTTATTTATAGGAATATAGGCTTTGCGGGTGAGTGGTAAGATAGGTTTTGATGTGATGCGCAAAATGTCAGTTAAAGTTATGATTGCATTCAATGTGCTAATACTTGCTTCCTTCGCGAATAGAGTTGGATGAAAAAGACGGAGTAATGTAAAAAGGATTCAGATTAGTCGGATATGTCAACGTCTAGTTACCATCTGGGCGTTACCATTGACTCTCACTTGTCATGGAAAGCTCACGTTAGCAAAGTTAATAATAAGTTATCACAATATACATATGCTCTCTCTGTACTAACAAATATTTCATCCAGAAGCATTGCAAAAAGTGCATATTATGGTTATGTTTACCCTCAGTTAACATATGGGATCATTTTTTGGGGAAATTCAGTTAATGTTAACACTACTTTCTTGGTTCAAAAAAGATGTTTAAGAGCTATATATGGCCTTCACAGCACTGATTCGTTACGTGGTTTATTCAAACATGAGAAATTTTTAACACTTACGGGAATTTATATCTTAGAAACATGTTTGTTTGTAAAAAATAACCAGGGATACTTCTTTGCAAATAAATCTAAACGCAACCTTCGTACTATATATAAATATAATATATGTATTCCTCAAGTTAATAATTGTATGTTTCACAAGAGTACTTACTACTCCTCTATTAGAATTTATAACCATTTACCTCAACACTTAAAATCTCTATGTGTAGATTCTTTTAGCAGTAGACTTAAGAACTGGCTTATTTCCAAAGTGTATTACGATCTGCAGGAATTCTTCAGTGATTGAAGGTATTGTGAGCATTGTGATTTTGATTGCATTTGTGAGCTTAAGTAGTTATTAAGTTTTTTATTTATGTTGTACGTCCGAAAAGGGCAAACTGTTTGCACTTATATTTAAACACAAACCTACCACCTTTGTAAAAATTTCAACAGTTTACAATAAAAAAAAAAAATGATCTTAAAAAAAAAAAAAAATGATCTAGTTAGATTGCTGTGATTGTGTCAAAACTTAAATTTTTACATGTATAATTATAATAATCTCTATTTTAAAAAGATAAAGAAAAATGCAAATTTTGAATTTGGTTTATGTAGAGTCTCTATAACCTCTGTTATATTTGAAAAATAAACTCAAAGATGGATGATATATTTTTAAGGCAGCCCCTAGACGATCAATTATATTGCGCAATATAACGAATTGTGCAATATAATTGACCGTACCTATAGGGTTTATATTGAAGATTGCGCAATGATTGAACGAAAGTTTGATCGAGTTAAATTTTTAAGAGGCCGTAGGTAGCAAATATGTGGTTTGAATCGTATTAGATCTCAAAATCCGTGAAAGATACCACCTTATAATGTTTGGAGAAATTAAACTTTGAACTTTTATCTTGCGTTGTGGTTTTTTAGAAACACGATTGGTAAAAGTTTTCTCGATCATATATTTTTTTGAAAAATACATGTTTTTCACACAGTTTGCTATTTATCTTAGGAACAGAACGCTATTTTTGTTGGTTTTATGTTTTGACAAATAGCCTAGAAGTATTCATTTAGTTCTGGTTTTTTAATTTTTCGATTACTTGTTTAATTAACTTGTAATTAAATAAAAACTGTTTTTTCGCTATAAATTATGTTGCGTGTCTATCGTTCTGCGCTTCTCACTCACGAGTAAAAACATTATTCGCTCTCCCGCTCATTCCTCGGCGTTATGGCACACACTTAATGCACAATATTTTTCCATTGCATCGTGTAGGGTCAGTATTGCTATGGATTACAGTACTACAGCTGCAGCTAAATCTTGTTCGGACATGTTGCTTCGCACGGTGCACACGGGATTAATACTATTCTCGGAAAAATCGTAGAAGTAAATGTTTACGGCTTTAACGGGTTTCGATTAGATAAGCCAACTTAAGCGTCTTCATGATCTTAAGCTCTAACAATAATATCTACGAGGATAATCGGTATTCAATGTATTATTTTGTTTTCAGCTCGAGTGAAAATCTTAAAGTAGCCGGAGTTAGCTGTTCGTAACGCAAAAAGCCGGACTGATCGTAAGTCTATCTCTACTCTATCAAGGATTTGCAGTTTTTCTGCCTAGCCCCTAGAATCGATAGATTACACAGCGTGATGCTGAATCTTAGAAAAAAGTCTAATGACATCTTATAATAACACTTACCTACTTACATAATAATATTACCATATTTATTTATTACCAATCGATTGTATTGGTCAGAATGGAAAAGGAAGTAGAGCTTGGATCCACATTTTTAAGGGTGCAATATAACTATAGTGATTGGCAAATGTATGTATGTTCGTAGTGGTTAACTCTGGTGACGGAGTTTCTCGGCCGCCTAAAAACCTCCGCTGTTGTTTATTGAATTAAAAAATCTCGATTTAATTATCTGTTGCTTATCGATTTAAAAGTCGGCACTACACCCCTACTCTACAAATAACTGGTCAGCTTATGTTGGTGGAAACTAAATTCGGAAGATTAACCAACATAAAATGAACTGCGACTTGGCACGATGTATCGTTTTCGATTTGTAGAGTAGAGGGCTATAACATGGAGGTGTGGGTGTCCGGTGACTTTTGACGGTTCAATGACCGCGACTGGTTTTTAGGAAGAAACGAATGGGCGATCACCACTGGATATATTGTATAATTAATTAAATGATAATTATAGTGTTGCCAAAACATCGTCAGGAATCAGTGACGATATTTGGACGCCAATGAAAACCATGGTGTTGCTAAAGCAAATGCTAAGGGGTAGCCTTATATTCTATCACTTGATTGTAATTATTTATCTTTTCTATTCTATTCTATATTCTAATAATCTTGAATAGAGACGATCTTAGTTTTCTTTCCAAGAAATAGTATTCGATTTTGCCTTTTAAAAATCTCTTAGCAACTTATTACGATTGATATTCAAATCTTGCCAGGAGCGTGTTGAAAGATTTTTTTACTGACAGCAAAGACGATAAATATCTAGAAGACAGACAAAGGCCATACACAAAATCGTAACACTGATCAGATAGCCTGGAAACTTTAAAACATCAATTTTATCGAAGAAATTTCAATTACTTTCTAGTTAAAATTACCTAAAAATTTTGTTATATTTAATATTGTTGCTACCTTCTACAAAGTATTGAAATTTCTTGGATAAAATTGATGTTTTAAAGTTTCCAGGCTATCTGGTAGGTACTGGGGATTAGGGTTACGATTTTGTGTATGGCCTTTGTCTGTCTTCTAGATATTAATCGTCTTTGCTGACAGTAAGCTTAACCAAAAATAGATAGATTATTGAGACTGGATGATTGAATCATTTAGTAAAGGCCGATATTGAATGTAATTATTTGTTCTGAACGCAGTTAGTTTGCCGCTGAGTGGGCGTTGTCCCGGTAGTGAGTGGGCGAGGTGCATCGATTCGGCGCACTGCAGATGCGTCGATTAGGGCTGGGACAAATATCGATATATTTAAAACTTAAGAGCTCAGCTCTTGTCGGTGTAATGATGCAATTTCCTCCAATACTTCTTTCCAATGCAATCTCTTTTACTTCTTGATACGACATGACAGCGACTTTCTCTTTTATCTGACTTATGTAATTAATTCTTGTTCTTCCCCTTCCTCGCCTTCCTTCTACTTTTCCTTCCATAATGAAATATCGATAGAAAGTAAAAATATCAAAAACATTATCTAGAAACGAAATAAAATAGTCTGACCTCTCAGCCTTAGGTCATGGATTTGATTAGGGTAGTGGCACCAAAAGTTGACTGACCCCCAAAAGTTGACTGATAGTATGAAATTTCAAAAAATAAAAAATATTCCGCTGCGTACATATGTGCAGTATTTTTTTTCGCATAAGGTAACATTTTTTCGTCCCTTTTCAATCAAAACATCAACAGTTTCTCCACGGAAGTGCTCGTGACCGGTCTTTGCGCGACCAGATCCCGCCAAAAACCAAATTTCTATGGAAAGCTACTTAGGGTAAGTGTCTTCCAAATTTAAGCATTTTGTCAGATTAAAGCAAGAATAAATAATATATTTGATTGGTTGTTGTTCTGAATTAAATCTTGAAAAAGCTTTAAAGCTTTGATTGTTTTGATACAGATAAACAATATTTAACGTATTTTAAAAGAAATTTACTGTTCAAGTAATGGATTCAATTATAATTGCTTGACCCAATAAGTGACTGGTCCCCATAGCCCGTTCAACTAATGGAGAAACGGCATAATTTTACAGGCCGCTTAACTCAGAATCTACTGCTTAAAGACAAAAATAAAACCACACAAGTTAATTTTAGTGAATCTATGAAGTTAATTACCAAAAGTTGAACATGTTTTTATTCTTATAAGTGTTTTATTTAAAGACGAAATCCTGTACTGTTCAACTTTAGGTTTCTTTCATGCCCAAAACTTGAACTAAGGATTATGTTGACATTTTATTCGTTCAACTATTAGGTTTCGTGTCTAAAAATGAACGTTCATTTTTACCTAGTTCAGATTTTAGTTCTTTGCTTTAACATGTGAACGGATATTTGTCCCACAATATTGTGGACAACAATATTGTTTCTTCTTGATAGCTAAGTTATTTTTTATAGATGCTGTCAACTCTGCGAAAAAAGAAACGCAATATAATGAGCAGTGCACTCTTGAAAAAGCTGTACGGATGGTCCAAGCGCAACAGATATCCCCGAGCAAAGCCATATTGATCTCAATTATGATAATATCAATCCTCTAAATATATTTTTTCATGATTTGTGTTAATAAACAAATTTATCACCTACATATTTATTTATTTCTTACTAGTTGATATAATAATTAGAACCTATGTAACTAAAATGAAGTGCATTAATTCCTATTAAAATATTAGTTCAACTATTGGGTACAGATTGTTCATAATAAGGGCTCAGCGTTCAACTATAGGTGAAAAATACAAAATTTTCGATAAATAGTAATTTTACAAAAAAATTGTAGATGTAGGAGGCATTTTTCTTGCATAAATCAAATCTTGAGTATTTATTTAATGCACAAATCATACCGGCAAACGACAATATCACGAAGTAACGGAGAAAAAGCTATTCAAAGTTGTCAAAAACCCTTAATCGTTCATCTTTTGGTGCCACTACCCTACTATAAAGGACATACAAAAGTGTGATTAACAATACATGTTTGTTCTGTAGTTTTTCTTAAACTTTCGCGATCACAATTCATATTTATAAATACATGTACACGGGGTTTTATCGCGTTATTTACCTTATTTCTTTACTTCCCGACGTTTCGGCTATGTTGCAATAGCCATGGTCGCGGGTGGACTGGAGTATGCTTCAATTTGAGTTTCGTTGTGTAGCGGGTGGGTAGTGTAAAAAATCAGCGATAGCGGAGCACTTAGTGGATTCCGGGCCCAATCACTGGATTGAACTTCACGATCCCAAGATTCTTGCCAACGAACGCCAATATTATAAGCGAATGATTCGTGAGGCAATTGAAATCAAGAAGTATCCGAATTTCAATCGTGAGGATGGTTTTAGGCTCCCATCATCTTGGAACCCTGTGATTAGTAGATGCAATGCACGTCGTAATATGACTTCTCGGTGTGAAGATACTGTTAGTGTGGTATGTTGCGGTGTAAATGCAGCCGATCCGAATTCTGAAGATCTGTGAGGGTAGTTTTACCAGTGATACAAAACTACCCACCCGCTACACAACGAAACTCAAATTGAAGCATACTCCAGTCCACCCGCGACCATGGCTATTGCAACATAGCCGAAACGTCGGGAAGTAAAGAAATAAGGTAAATAACGCGATAAAACCCCGTGTACATGTATTTATAAATATGTTTGTTCTGTGTCTCCGTATACGTAGGTATATCTTATGTAGGTATAAAAATATGCTATGTATCAGTTAAATATCTAGTTTTTATTGATATAGTTACTCGCTCATTACAAACATACATACATACATCTTGTATGGTACCAGATGTATGTGTGGAAAATCCATAAGACAAGCTTTCCTTAGTTTATAGCTTGGGGCCAGATAGAGATGTGTGGAACGTGTATAATAATAATGTCATAACCAAGGCATATTAAACTTACGAATGATCGTAGATTGATCGCCATAGCAACTTTGTTTACACAACAAAAAATGTAGGACACTTTTTAATAGATAACAATACTTTTATTACTATGGCGACAGATCCACAGTTATTAGTAAGTTGAATATTGCAACCCGGCATAAATCTATTTCACCCGAGTTAACCACTAGTTCAAAGGAACATACAAAATTATATTATCTTGAATAAAAAATAATTTCATCGATATATCGATAATCGATACGCCCCTCACTACCCATCCTTCTGACGTCACTACCGTACTTGACCCGGCAGATTCTATTTTACTAAATGTTACACAGATTCACGCACTTATCGCCTTTATCTACACACAATACGGTCTAGAATCGCGTGAAGCTGGAAAATTAATTCCAGTTTCCTATCTCTAGGGATGTTTTTATTAAGAAACGTCTGATGCAGTTACCTACTAAGACTTAAGTAGGATGCTTAGGTTTCTCATTACCTTTGCCTTTTAAATCTCATTTTAAAATAGGATATGAAATGGAATTACAAAGAGACAAAACCCTTCGAAGATGTTTAAGACAGTCATCATCATCATCATCATCATCAGCCCTTCTCATCCCACTGCTGGGCATAGGCCTCTCATCGCTTCCGCCACTCGTCCCTGTCTCGCGACCAAGGCAGTCAGCGACCAAATAGGTAAATGTTTGGCACACATCCAAAATTTGAAAATCGGGACAAGCCGATTGTACATAATAGATTAATTTTAAGAATACAATAATAATGATACAATAATGATGATTTCGTCGGGATGTATTTAAATTGACACTTGAAATGTTTCATTTAAAATGCTTGACCGAGACTAGAATTTGCAACAGATCATTGATGGACGCCTTTTAACCTTTTTTAACATGGTTCTTTACTAACAAAAGTCAACAAGTAACTATACCTAAGTAAGTAAGGCACCTAGGTACCTACACACTGGGTTTTTCTATATTTTTCTAATTAGCATACTTACCTACTCACATATTAGTACTTAAGTAAGTATTTATATATTCTTACTTATTCTTACTTATTAGTACAAAAAAGCAAAACCTACCCTTCGTTTTGCTTTTTGTACTCGCTAAATAGGTACTTTGCGGTGAAGATGACTATTGTATTAGATTTTCCTAATGGGTGTAACATTACTATCCCTGTAGGTAAATCAAAACAATGTACACTCACCTGGTCATTGAATGAATGAATGAATTAACACTTTATTGTAAACAGAAAAATACAACTTAAAAATAAATATTGTACAAGGGGCGGCCTTATCGCTAAAAGCGATTTCTCCCAGGCAACCCAGAAAGAAGTCATTGTGTCATTGTGGTGTGCATGTGTGCCTTCGTTCATGGTACGAATATTTTCTACTGATTTACTCGGCCGCGACTTCGCTTGCGTGGTACCTACCAGACTAATTATTAACCTATGTCTTATTCCAGTTCACAAACTATGTAGGTATATTCCAAGTTTCACAGGCATTAGAATCACCTAGCATGTAAAACGAAACTTAAGTGATCCTTGAGGTCCTACAAGAATAAATGATTTTTTCTTTCTTTCTTTCTTTCTTTCAGCTAAATCCGTTCAGCAGTTTTTGTGTGAAAGAGCAACAAACATCCACACATGCATCCATACAAACTTTCGCGTTTATAATATTAGGAGGATTTTTTTTTCAGTAAGATCTGAAATAAAATTAAAAAAGTCTAGATTTTTGAGCTACAATTACATTTTAGCATATCTGCGAGTAGATTTATTACAACCTGTACATCTGTGTTAATCAATAATGGAAACATACAATCGTCATTTGTCCATTAAAGGTAGCTATGAGCCTCGGCGGGTGTTCCCAGTTACCAATTATATGTATCTTGCTAATATTTGTATTAGGACGTAGCAAGTCATTGTAAAAATATATAAACTTTTATACTTACCTAGTAACGCATGCTATGATACCCTATAGGTAATTACGGGAGCACTAGTTTTCTAATAAGTGTGTTAATTTATATGCACTTTAACACTAGCTTTAAACGGTGAAGGAAAACATCGTGAGCAAACCCGCGGCTAGTCAGCCCCACACGTATTGACCATTGTCTTTCCTGTGGATATGGCCGGCTAAGCTGAGAGGATGGTTTAGGTGCTGGGCAAGCCTATTCCATCTCAACAATGTCCCAGGCACTACAGTGTCCCGTTATGTGTAGGCAAAGCTTGCCTCCTGACTCTGTATAAATCATCTAGTAAAGATGTAAAGGCCTGAGTACTTTTCTAATATTTGACCAATGATTATGCATTACAGTGTAACCCTGTGTTGGGTGTCCATGTATTATATAAATATATTAAATAAATATATTTTTTTTATGTTTGTTCGCGGATAACTTCATCGGTTATGAACCGATTTTGATGAAAAGAAGATTTATTATTATTAGCCCGTTGTGTCCCACTGCTGGGCAAAGGCCTCCCCTTGGTCTCTCCACTCATCACGGTCCTGTGCCATTTGGACCCACGCTGTGTTAAAGGCATCAAGTTCGTCGCGCCACCTCCTTCTAGGTCTAAAAGAAAAATTAATTAAAAAAAAAAATTAGGATCTTCTCAGATCGGTTATCGAGAGTGCAGGTAGTTTCTCTTTTTCTCACGTAATTGAAATTTTTGAATCAATTTTCATAATATACCTGCTTTGTGATAAAAATTATGAGATTCACAACCTTTTCAGAAATTATGAAATATAAATAGTAAAATTAAGTCTTCTTCTTCTATCGTATCAATGCAACTAATTTAGATTGTCATAATATTGTTAGTCAATTTTCATAATATACCTACTTACTTTGTGATAAAAATTATGAGATTCACAACCTTTTCAGAAATTATACCTAAAATATAAAAAGTAAAATTAAGTCTTTTTCTTCTATCGTATCAATGCAACTAATTTAGATTGTCATAATATTGTTAGATTATTTTTTCCCAGTAGGACACCTTCACTCCGTTTCGGTGGCATCCAGTAAGTCTTGTTGGGTGCAGCTGGTAGGACACAGAGGGCATGCGAGCAAATGCGCCATTAATAATTAACATACAAATATTAGTTTAATTTGTAGCAACCTGAACTCTACTCCAACGACATAACACTTTGTATTCATTTTCAAAACACGATACGATGATCGCCAATTTCGACTCTGTTCTATTGAAATAAAGGCGATGTTACTATGTGCTCTGTTTGTTTGCTAGGACAAAGTATATAATAAATGTCCCATAGATTTCCAATCAGTTGGCGCGAGACTTCTTTGCAATCAGTGTTTAAAATACAAAATGGCTTCTACAACTTTGTTTGTGTTATTGGCTATCTTTGCAGTGATTCAAGTTAGTTTTTTTTATAATATCTAACGGACTTCAAACAACCGGCATGATGACAGTTATTGTAATTAAGAATTACTAAAAAAAAAAATTATTTCATAAATAATGACTCATGAATCCTGAAAAACGTATTTTTTTATTAATAAGAACAAGATTAATATTTATTATAGTAGTATTTATATATAGTACTTATATTAACATTTAACAAAATAAATATATTTATAAATTACAGCATTCCGCCATATTATGTTGAACAGAAATTAGAGGACATGACGTCACGTCTAAGTAAAATCACTTTCTTGTCATTTAGTTTCGTTTGTGAACAATCTATAGAAAGGCTTGTAGTACAAGGTCAAGTACAGGGTAAACGAAGCCCTGGTCGGTCACCAACTCGATGGACCGATTTAATTAAGAAGACGACCCAATCCACAATAGTGCAGTGTGCTCGCAATGCAAATAACCGCCAGAAATGGAGATGCATCGCTAGAAGAGCGGCGGCCCTGGATGGGAGCAATGCAGAGTAATTGTGTGCTAGTGGTTCAACCACGACCACTCTGCCAAGAGTGCCCGACTAAGAAGAAGAAGTTTCGTTTGAAAACTTTAAGCTTCCCTTCTATTTTATCAAAATAAATATTAACCTTGCTCTTATTATAAAATTGAATATGTTTTTCAGGATCCATGAATCTTATTTAATTAGATAAATATATTTTTTTAGTAATTCTTGATTACAATTACTGTCATCATGCATATTGTAAAATATTTTAACAATTGTAAAGCCTTGAGCGAAAGCCTAGTTAAAAATAAGCTTAGAGCATTGTAAGCCCAGTAATTACGTGCGCGAGTACACATTCGTGAACATACCTACCTACCCATACTTCTTTCAGCGTTCTTTTTACGTGACGAGTAGGTACTACCATCAAACCTACTTTTAAAAGTTCCTTGGCCGAAATCCAGCTAGATCCAGTTAAAGTGCAAATATTTTCGCTTATTTGGTTCGACATTCGGCGAGTGACCGCGATCGAACACAATGACCAATGTTTGATTTAAAATATTGATTTTTCACAATTGATTCTCTAGCAAGCTCACATAATTTCGTTTTATGTATCAATATTTGTAGTGTGGGATGTTAATGAAACCTTAAGGTTGAACCTTGAAGTTGCACTTGATGGCCACCAAACTCTGTTTTCGCTACTCTTCCTAAACCATACAAAATAAAACTATTACAGAGGTATTAAACAAATAGGTTTCGCAAACGGAACATTCAGTTTTTTAAAATAAAATAAAATAGGCGGCGGCGCTAGTTTGACGTATAGGGGAACAGGGGGCGCAGTGGATCAAGGGGCACAGTGGATAGACACCTATATCTCATTTACTAAGGCTCATACACACACGCTAAAACAAGCCAGGCGATGGCTTACCCAATACCCTTCGCTCAAGCCAGTGACCAATGGCTTCCAAAGCCGAGAAAACGCGCTATGGCTGTAACGTGACCTTTTAGTGTCATTTTCTTATTTTTTGGTCATTTTTACGAACTCTTTTAAAAAAACCTGATGGAAATATTGCTATGGGATGTCATTTTTGTGAACCATTTTTATATTGACAATATAATTACACAATACTGTAGCTAAAACCACAACCTATGTTTTACACAAAAAAAGTAAGCGCCAAACTTAATATTTAAAGAGTTATTGCTCTTTAAAAAATAAGTGATTCACTGTGCCCCCCTCTCCCCTACTAAGGTACCACCTTAATTAAAAACTGTTTTTTCGCTATAAATTATGTTGCGTAGGTATGTGCTCTGCACTCCTTACTCACAAGAAAAAGTATTATTCGCTATCCCGCTCGTTCTTCGGCGAATGGCACACTCTTAATTAAACAAGTAGGTACTTTTCTTCCAGGTCGCCAGCAGCCATTGGGGAGGCGGTTGGGGTCGACCGTACGGGTTCGGCCGACCGTACGGGTTCGGTCGACCGTATGGGTTCGGTGGAGGCTACGGCGGGTTCGGTGGTGGGTTCGGTGGCGGGTTCTACCGGTACGGAGGCTTCGGCGGCTACGGTGGCGGCTACCCTTACTACCCCCCACCACCAATAATTTACGGATAGATGAAATGGGTCACAATTATCCATCTCTGTATGAAAATGTTGAAAGAAAGAAAGAAAAGTAAAATTATTATTTTGGTAGGATCTCAAGGATTACTTTAGTTACGTCTTTCATGCTAGGTGATTCTGATGACTGTTTCAACGCGGCTCCCTACACCAGGGAAAGAATCAGGCAAGAACCTGGTTGGCCTAGCTTTTTTTAAAAGCGATACCTTAACAATCTAAATAAGTCAAGCATCAGGGAAGCCAGTCGATCCATACAAACCGACAGACCATTCTAAAAATGAATAACTGGAGCCATACATAATAGTTATCTTCTTGAAAACTAGTGTGGTGTTGTAATATTTTTATTTCTCTAAAATGGTGAACTCAAAGGTGGATTTTCAGTTGGGGGTAAATTTATAAATTTGAGGGTGCTAATTAAGATTTGATAATTTACAATAATAATTAGGTAACATAACTATTTGAGACTTGAATATCTTCTTCAGCATATATTTGCACACTGCAGGGCGTATGCCTCTCCAATTTTTCTCCTGACTTGAATATACCTATGTATAAACACCTACTTTTTAATATTAAGTGTGAACTTTTTGTTCAATAAAATGAAATGCTTTAAATGTTTGTGTTATTATTTAATGTTTAGCTTAAGAGACGTATCTACATTATTTAAGATAATTCTAATGCTTTTCTTCTTAGCGTAGTCAATCCAAGAAAATCTACAAAAATCAATTGGTGCACGGCCAAGATTCGAACCCACGACCTTTTTATCTTTTTCTAGACTTCTTACTTATAACTATCCTTATTTTAGATAAATAAAACATTAGTCAAATGTTGCCTACACATTTGACTAATGTTTTGACGTCGTACAGAAAGTGCTAATTAGACTGCAAAATATTGTATCATGATATTAGCTAAGTTTACCGCCTTGTAGTCGTTTGTTTGTTTTTAGCTGGGTTTTTTACTGTTGAGGTTACTGACACGTTTGTATGGAATTTTGTTGATGATCATCATTTGTCTCAGCACTAATTCTGGCACGACTCATTGCTTATGCCGGCACCACACATGGCAATGCTCCGTTTACGGTTAATAGACACAAACGGAGCATTGCCATTGGCCATTTTAATGTTGGCCCGAAGTTGAAGCCCATGTGGGGCGTCGGCATTAGGTAGGTATACATAAATAAGTTTATAAAATTACAAAAATAAGTATCCCCTGACAATAAGTAGATATAGGTACCTACACATATTTTGATTCATTCCCACTTTAAATTTTTCATTTTATTTCATTTGATACCAAACTTGCATATAATTGGAAACATTCGATTTTTCATCGCTCTTTAACCCCTACATCTTGTAAATGGCTCTACCGATTTCTATTTTACTTTCAGTTTTGCATTCTACACACCATTTCCTTTCATTTAATTTTGATACCAAACTTGGGGAGCTCTCATAAATAAAACAACATTGCAGACATAATTTTTATAATTACACATAGCACAAGATACAATACATACAACATTGTACCTGAGTCTACTAACAACATACAGACAGAACGATTCGACTCTTTAGGCCAATTGAAAATGCGTTTTACGATAAAATAGAAAAAATACTAGAAGATATTAAATATCTTTAACAGCGCACAGTTATTTGGCAGAAAATATATTATAATTTCATATAATTTCTGAAAATAGACATCACAGTTTTTAGGCTAAATATGGAGAAGATTTAAATAAGATCTAAGGAAATTATATGTAATGATATGTTTTTTACCTAGGCACCTATTTTCCAACGTTCAAGGATCTAAATATGAAAAAAAGCCAACTATAATACATCTTAATCTAAGGATTTTTAACTAGAATTAGTGTGATATGTATTCATTAATTTAACATCAATATTTTAATTCAATTAAACTAATATAAATGCCTCAGCCAGCAGGATATGTATTTGTTTCAATTAAAGACTTAATTACTTATAATTCTAATTATATTTAGAGATAAAACACATTATAATTTAATTATAAGATGCGATTATACGCTTTAGTGTCTACGAGTTATAATAACATTTATAAGTATGGATTATTTAATAAACATTTTAAGTACTTACCTAGTATCTAGTACTACTTTATTTATTTTAAATGAAATAAAATTATATTTCCGCTTCGCTACTCTTTTTGTATTTTTAGTTATTTATTACGAAATAAAAGTTGCCAATCGGTTTACCATATTCCAAGCAGTGACTATTATTAATTATTTTTGAAATTACTTTTATGAAGAAAAAAACTAATCTAAATTCACCGAATCATCAAAGTATTTTTAAAGAAATTGATTATAATTTCAAAAATAATTAAGTACGTTTCATTGCTATAAGTTTCTTAAAATCCATTTAATTTGAAGTTATCGGGCTCTAACTGTTACGTCGTTTCTCAAGAAACTCATAATAATGATCTTATTCACTCAAAGTTACCATTTTTATGAAATCATAACTTTATAAGCCAAGATAAGTCATTAAATATTTAAACAAAGACCGCGTGAAATGAGCAATGAATACTTAAGCTTGCTGTTTATCATTTTACAAGCAGCTTTTATTAAGATAAATGTTTAATGTTCTTTCGTAAAAAAGAGTTCTCAAGTGTCCTGTTTGATTTGAAACAATGCTTTCAAAAAGCTTAGCCACTTTTTCTTGCTGCAAAAATACTAATTATCGCCTTTGTTTCTTGATAATGATGATAGGTATACGTCTAAACAGGAAATGGCAAAACCAACTACAAGCCAATAAAAATAATAGGTTGCAATAGCTTTGCAGCTCCAATAAAACTTGCAGGTACATACGAACCAGTAAGTGTGCAAAATTATCTTTATCAATAGAAAAAACAATGTAGGTACCTAGGTACTATTTTTCGCACGGATCTCGTACGACCATGGTGTTATGGCCATTGATGCTCATAAATGTATCCCTGGGGTCACATCGAATTACGAATGTGCGACAAGAGCAGCTGTATATTTTGTCCCATGTTAAACAGAGACGCACAATGAATTTTCACTTGTATTCCCTTCGGCCATGTTCTATTTAAATGCAGAATTTTCCTGTTGCCGCGAAAATTAGAAAGCTTAATCAAATAACCTGACAAAAGAAAAACGCTTCAATTCCTAATTCAAACACAAAAAAAGGAACTGGCTTGAATTAATTATTAAACGCTCACGCCAGAAACAGAATTTAAAATCAGAATGTAAACGAATCCAATTTGAAATAAGAATGCTGAAATTGAGAGGTTAGTGAAGACAAAAAAAAAGACAGCTGTCAAAACGTCAAAGGAATGTCAAAGTCATTTCACGCGGGAAAGATGTCGTCTAATGCAGGTGATATACTCCAATGCGTTTTTCCCCGTTGGTGTGCTGCACAAACTCACGGATTTGGTCGGTGGCGACTGGTCCGATGCAGACCAAAGGCTCCTTGAAGTAACCACAGCTCTGCAAGAAAATATTACATCAATTCCTACGAGTATGCTATCAAAACCTGTAAGACCTGGATGGAAAAGGCCCAAAGTAGAGCTGATTGGTTAGGGAAGGAGGCTTATGCCCAGCAGTGGGTCACAAAAAGCTGAATAATGATGATGACGATGATGTTATAAAAGAACGGGGTCATTGGTCTAGTTAAGACTCCAACTTTTAGTTGGTGCCACAAAAGTTTGGTGAGGATTTGACAAGGATCTTCGGAGTTTTAAACAGAAATACAAAAAAAAAACATTAAACACCATGTATTTTTAAATACACTGTAATCCCCTTCGCAGGGGAATCTTTAAGGGGATTAATAGACCAAGCCGGGTTTTTCTTATTAATTCTTAAAATTTATGAATTAAATCTAAATCAATATTTTTTTACTTTATGTGTTTAAATTAAACCTCAGTCATCATGCATAATTTTAATGCGTGTCTCCTTTGCGTCACAACCTCAATAATGTATTATTAGTACTTTAATATTATTCCACAATGTCGTTTGTACATGAAACACAAAGCAGCGTTTATCGAATATCCAGATAATACCTTTTTCAGGTGGGCGTTTCAAAAGCACAAAAAGGCTTTTAACATTTGAAGTACCTAGACACTCGTGTCTTTTGATCTATCAAAATCGGTATTGATTCTATTTCTGAGACGCATCTACATTTTTATCTAAAACTTACATTCTTTTAAGAACAATACATTCTTTTCAACGTTCATTTTGATGATAAATATTTATTTATTTGAAAGCTAATTTACTAAAGAAGGTAAGTAATAAAAGCAAATTTCCTAAATGGATTAATAAAAGAAAAGATGGCCACCCTAGAGTCTGCTCAACTCATTAAAGTTTAAAAAGCTAAGTAAATGTCTTCAAAGAACCTTCCACTGCCTCTTTAGAATTCATCAGCAAACATCTTGAAAAACCTTTTCAGAAACTTCGAATAGAATTAACCTACCTTCGAAAGTTTGAGCATGTTTTGAGGTTCATTCGGTTATCTAGTACTTTTTGCTTGTTGTTTAACAAAAGGTCTATTTTGTTTTGTTTAAAATGTTTTTTTTAGCAAACTGTGTTTTTGTAAGTCACCTTTATTGAATAAGATAAGATAAGATAAGATACGTTTATTTCCACCTAGGTTTCGATAATTTTACACTATGCGCATATTATTTATTTAACTTTGCCTAAATCATTATTGGTCAATACAATTTTTTTTACTGTGAATCATTTGTTATTCAAATTACTTTGCGACTAAAAAGTATCAGGGGTCGCGCCTGTTAAAATCCAAGAGCTAACATATATGGCAGCTCATAGTTGATTCTGTGGATGATAGTAGAAGATTTTCTCACCGATGTCACTTGCCTTGATAGTAGGAGATGGTCTGAAGCGGGATAGCCGAATCATTATTGTCTCATGAGAAAAAGGGATAGTGATTGTTATAGCTACTGTAGTATGATTAGGAGGTAGTAGTGAGCAGGATGGGCTAATTCTCATTCTATTATGATAGAGAGAGATGACAGTAGAAGATTGTCTTACCTTCCGTGCCTTCTGGCGGTGACGACGCTGCATGATGCAGCAGAGTCCGCGCGTGACGTCACACTCGCTGGACGCGCTGCAGTCTTCATTGTACTGCTTGCGGCCGGTAGATGGCGGTCGGCACACGTGCATTTCCCCTGCGATATTATTTATCCCCTTTTATGATTAACTAATTCCCAGCTACTTCGTCTTCAAGAGGACCGTGGTCAACAGCTTGCAATTAGTCCGCGTGCGTCATGGGCAGTGAACACGATAGTTATAACCCATTTCCTGCCCTGCTACCACGGTCGTCTCCGAAGAAGAGGACAGCTTGCAATTAGTCTACATGGACAGTGAACGCGTTAACGCGATCCTTAGCAACTGGTAGTGCCAGAGAGAAGACAGCGTTTTGAACTTCACACTTTGTCTAGTCTAGGTACCTAATGCTCAAAAGTTGTGTAGACAACAATTAAAAAAAAAACCTTAGTACAATCAAAATATTACTCAAGCATCCGGTTATAATCCGAGTACCTACATAATTACAAAAAAAACTTTTTAAAAACGTAGTGTCTACACTGTAGGTACAGTTTTTAAAGTACACAAAATACATTATCTTAAAGCTTATACAGACAAAATTATATTAAAACACTTTGAAGGCCATTGAAAACGAGTTTACCTGGCACAACTTCCTCACAGACCAGTCCAGCATCACATTGGTTCTCTCTATTGCACATCTCTCCCATCTTTCTTCCTCCGAACGCGGGGAGGCAGCGGCCGCCATCCTCTGTGGACAAAATCCTTACTTACATATTCATTTATCATGAACACTAGTTCTAAAACAAACTGTTTGCCATTGTTTTTTGTTTATAATTAAGTTTTGATTTTTATTTTTCTCTGTATTGTGCCAAATAAACGTTTCATTCATGCATTCATTCATTTATGCGGGCACAACACAAATCTTCTTTCGGTCATTCAACTTGGTTCCAATATTGGCTACGAATATAATGACCAATGGCAAATGCTCCGTTCATGTCCAATAACCATCCAAAATCGATCCTCACATTATAGTGTTGGAATCTGTTGGTTTCAAACATGAACGAAGTAGCCATTGTTCCAACCCTCGCGTATCTTGTGGATACAGCCAAGCCAATTAAGCTGAGATAATGGTTTAAGTTTTACAAGCCTCCATATCAATAAAAAAAATATGATCACGACCGTATTCCATTTTGACGTTCATACTTTTTGCCATAATACATTTTAACCCCTGCACATTCCAACCGTTTAATATTTTGTCACGTTGGCTAACCAGTCTCAGAATCCTATAAATTCTCACAAAGTTCCAAGTTCTTATTGTCGTTTTGGAAAATCCTTAAAAATCTGAAGTTAGGTTAGTCTAGCCAAGGGCTTTTATTCAATTGCAAATAATGAGTTTTACTTTACTTAGACCCTACTTAGTTTAGGTCCCAAAGCAGTTTCGAGCAGCGCCAAGCTTGAGTTAAAAGGGTAGGTATAGTCAGCCACAAAAGTTAGTTTTTTTACTTTAACTAGCGCCTCCCCCGGTAACTTGCATGAACTAAACATTCTATCTATACATTTACAATACTTGACACGTGAGCGAGGATAGATTACTATACTTATTTGTACTACAGAAGCGCTCGTGTCAAAGCTTGCCAAGACGTTCTTGATAGATCGTCGAAGTTAAGCAACGTTCTGAGCGGTCACAACTTGGATGACTGCAAGTGGCATTATCAGCTGAGCGCTTCCATGCTTTGGATGGCACGTTAAATTGTCGGTCCCGGCTTTTAAAATCGTTAAGCCATGACGGAGGCCTTTAGGCGGCCTAAAACTCCGTCACCAGAGTTGGCCACTTGCTCATACGAACGAACTAACAAACGAACTATATACTTACTACACAAAAACTGCCGGTATAGGTCACGCCACGTAAAAAGAGCGCTGGCTGTCAAACTGCGAAGTGGTCGATGATTGGTGGAGAGGTAACGCGACGCAATTCACACCATTGATTTAGCGAGTGCTATTGGTTCGTCAGCGAGTGAACACAGGCGCAAACATACCCCCGCTACTTTCCCGACCAAGCTCTTTTTACGTGGCGCGAACTATAACCCTACTGCTCATCTTTTTTCGTACATCACTATAAGTGTTGCATGCAACGCCATCACGTGCCGTCAAAACCTTTTAAGTAAATGCTTTTTACGGCAAGCTTTTAGGCGATGTCTTTATCACGTTAGTCCATGAAGTTTAAGAAACCTTGAGCTCCTAAAAGCTCACGAATTAAAATACTGAGGACTTGTTTTACGAACTCGAAGTACAGTTTAATGTCTTTGTATAAAGTGTTAAACCACACTTCGGTATTTTATTATAAATGGAAAATCGAAGTACAGGTTTGGTAAGTGATTTTGTAAGTTATTTGATAAGTTAGAGAAAATTATTCCCATTGCAGTCATTGAGTTACTGTATTAAAGAGTCACAATCTAATAGCTGAAAGCACTCAAAAAATGTACCTACTCTTATTTTAGTAGGTACTACGTACTACTATTTCCTCAAACATGCTGTGATACAGTTTAATTATGGGAGCACTAGTTTTTGTTTTCTAATATTTGGCTATCAGTTAATGCATGTACCTAATAATAAATAGAATAAAAATGTTTATTTCTTTAACTTAAGATTATAACATAACAAGGTGAAGGTATCCCCTTTTAAGCAATTTGTATGCTTGTGTTAGAAGAAAGAAACCGCTCTTCAGTAACAGGTTTTGTATACCTACTAATATTATTACAGAGAATGTGAACTGCTAATAAACATTTTAAGAACAATTATTTTTGAGTGACAAGAAAATTCAAGAAACCAATACTTACTATGTATTTAGATTATACAGAGTCGGAGGCATCTTTGCCTACACTTAACGGGACACTGTAGTGCCTGGGACATTGTTGAGATGGAATAGGCTTGCCCAGCACCTAAACCATCCTCTCAGCTGCCGGACATATCCACAGGAAAGACAATGGTCAATACGGGTGGGGCTGACTAGCCGCGGGTTTTCTCACGATGTTTTCCTTCACCGTTTAAAGCTCATATAAAATTTTCGACACGAAAATTTCATTGATGCACGGCCGGATTCGAACTCACGACCTTCGGATCGAAAGTCGAAGTACTTATCCACTTGGCCAACACGGCTTTGTTCATATAGCACCTAACTAATCCAACTAAAGAAC
The DNA here is from genome assembly GCA_963582015.1 of Xanthorhoe designata. Lineage (NCBI taxonomy): Eukaryota > Metazoa > Arthropoda > Insecta > Lepidoptera > Geometridae > Xanthorhoe > Xanthorhoe designata. The sequence continues at coordinate 4,266,512 of OY757056.1, read as the reverse complement.
ATTAGGTAATTAAATTAGTTTGTCGAGGTAATTTTACTAGCAGAGTTTAGCTTCAAAGTCCTTTGACCTTTCACGTTTAAGCTCATATGACAGACAGAACGCGACTAGAGATTAGAGGATAATTCCGGGCAAAATTGATTTTACAAATACAAATATACAAATTGTTTATTATTTCTCTCACAAATCACAATACATAAATAAAAATATAAAGTAATTAAGTAATTTTAAATATAAGTACAGTAAAAAAATAATGATAAATTGAAACAATCGTAGTACAGAAGTAAGAACCGTTTTGTGAGAGACTGGTGCCTGAAATAGGTATAAAAACCTGTGCTACAGTACAGTATTTTATTATTCGTTTTTACTTTTAACACGGTTCTGTTAGCTTCTGCAAAAAGTGGGCATGTACCAAATATGTATGTATTTGGACATACCTCTGACTACCCCCTTAGACATCTTCAAAAAGATCTAAAAATTGCCTAATGATCTGAAAGAAATGTCTAACGCTCCCGGGATACAGTCGTGATCATATTTCATTTCATTTTTCATTTCTGTTAGCTTCACCTATTATAATGGAAACTCGAGGAACTAACCCACAGGAAAACATGGCTACAATGGTTATGCTCCCACGTTATCATTAAAAGTCAATGTACATCCCACTAACTTTGTAATAACCTTAATTAACAACAACATTTAACATTTTATCAGGGTCTATTGTACCCCCGAGCTGTAAATAGTTAATGTATCACAATCTGTGCTTCTAATTTTCCATTTAAACCTAAGATAACAGAATGTGGGTTTAATAACTCAGGTAAATGCTTTGTAATTTCCCATCCTTAATCTGTACCCGACATACCCCGGGGGTCCCAACGACCCATATCCTTTGAATCGACAAGACAATATTTTCAGCAAATTCAAATTCAAATTCAAAATATATTTATTCAGTACGATCGTTTATAGACCACTTTGACATGTCACGTTCTTAAAACTAGGTGATTCTACTGCCTGTTCCAACGCGACTCCCTACACCAGGGAAAGAAGCAATTATAAAGATTCAGCTTCCATAGAAAAATGAAATAAAACGCGCAGTCACTACGCGTTTTTATGTAGCGCGTCACCTGCTAGTTTGCCGCGTTTGTTACAATCCGCCAAAACGCGCTGCAACAGCGCGTTGGTATTGATTATAATAATAATAATAAAAACGTTTATTTCTTTTTAAATAGAAACATTTACAAAAAGCTTAAAATAAAAATGCGACAAAGAAAACGGTCATCACTCAGCATGTGCAACAGTAGAGCAGAAAGGTACGCTAACTGTTGCGCTGGTATTATGTGACGCCAGAGAAGAGCGTATAGCAGCGGCACTGCGATACACAACACAAGTGAAAAAAATATAATTATATAGTAAAGTTCTAATTATAATCATATATAATAATTTTCAAGATTCAAGGGAACACTTTAAAAAAAAGCTAGGCCCACCAGGTCTTGTCTGATTCTTTCCCTGGTTTAGGGAGTCGCGTTGGAACAGGCATTAGAATCACCTAGCATGTAAGACGAAACTGAAGTGATCCTTGAGGTCCACCAAAATAAACGATTTTTCTTTCTTTCTTTCAAACGCGCCGCGAAAAAGCCATGTGCATATTATGCTTCTAAAGGCCTAAGTTCATGTATGTATAATATTATGTTATTATGTATGTTGACCCTCACTCGCGTGCTTGTGAATAGTTTATTAGAAAACTCGTTTAATTTGCAAGTGAGATTTCAGCATTTCAAAATGCTAAAATGTTACTGAAAGTTTAATAACAAGCCACGTGTAAATAACTGCTACCATTATGCATTCAACGCTTCTGTTCTGAGTAATGGAAAAGTACCTAACGTTTTGATTGTTTTTCGAGTCCAGATTTTTTTTCAAGCTGTGTTGGTCAAGTGGATTAGTACCTCGACTTTCGATCCGAAGGTCGTGGGTTCGAATCCGGCCGTGCATCAATGAACTTTTCGCATCGAAAAATGTATAATTTTTAACACGAGCTTATAACGGTGAAGGAAAACATCATGAGGAAACCAAAGTTAGCTCTCTAATAGCGTCGATGGGCTTGCAACCTGCCTCGTTTGGAATTTTACTTCTGCAAAAAGTGGGCATTACCAAATATGTATGTATTTGGACATACCTCTGACTACCTACTTAGAAATTGAAAAGACCTAAAAAAAATTGTCTAATGATCTGAAAGACATGTCTACCGCTCCCGGGATACAGTCGTGATCATATTTCATTTTAAGCTATTGCATAGCTTCTATCGCGGGTCTTGAGCGTGGAGACCGAATCCAGATATTCCGTAACGAAAATAACCTAACTCCGAAAAAAAACAAATGCTATGCAATAGCTTTACCGCGGCAGTCTCCGAGTGCCACACGTCTTTTTTTTATTAATTTCATAACTCATAAAAACATGAACAAATTATCAACAAGCCTCCGTAACTTACCGGTCTCTAGGCAGCTCAGTCCGCGGCAGCAGTCTCCGTTGGTGGCGCAGGGCGAGCTGTAGCAGTGCACGGGCTCGTCCACCACGTCATCGATGCGATTGGACTCCAGGGCTTCGGCGTACGCCTCCTCCGGCTCCACCTGAGAAAACTCACCATTTAGGTCTTGTCCTAGTTAACATATAAACTCTACTTTTAATAGGTTTAGTTCCAGAGCTATCAGAGCGTAGGTTCTTGATAGATCGTCGAAGTTAAGCAACGTTCTGAGCGGTCACTACTTGGATGGGTGACCGCAAGTGGAATTAATATCTGAGCGCTTTCGTGCTTCGGAGGGCACGTTATATTGTCGGTCCCGGCTTTTAAAGTCGTTAAGCCATGACGGAGGCCTTTAGGCGGCCTAAAAACTTCGTCACCAGAGTTGGCCACTTGCTCTTACGAACTTATTTACTTTAGAGCGTAGTTATGGTGTGGGCTTATTATTAAAGATTTGTCAATTTAATGTACATTTAAAGAATGCTTTTTTCTTGTTACTCTTATGTCAATTAAAAGAGATAGCAACAGATTTAATATACGTTTTTACTAAACTAATATGCATAATGGGGTCCAAGGTATAACAATTTTAGAACTTGCAATTTTCAATAATTGATATCATAATAGCATTATATTATTATAAGTTGCAATATTATAAAGGGTGAACACATTGCACTTTTGGTGTCGTGACATTTGCAAAATGTCAGTTATAAAAGTTTTAACAAGCTCTATAAATACATCCCGGCAGATTGCCCTCAACCAGTGAACTCTGCCCTTTATTCGCGTGAGCGGAACTTCTGTTTCTGAGATCCAGCCTCCGCAATATTCTGCCGTTATTCTAGGAACATAACCTCCCCTACAAAAACAGTACAAAAGTGGCAGAATTGATAAAAGTAGATGTAAGGAGGATGAAAGTAATAACATACTCGTATATTAAATGTGGTTTCTGCGTATGTTGTGATGATATTGAAACAATTAAGTCCCTACACATAATTTTTATTTTTATGTGTGCTTCGTCGTTTATACTTAAACAGATTTTGGTGATTCTTTCTTGTTGGAAATAAGATATTCCAATGGATTTTTGGTTTGTTTTTATTTTTTATATAACCGGATTTTTTACATTTTTTGGTCGTTATAATAACGACAACAGATAAACGCTTGGAATATTCACAAAACGGAGCCCTTCGTGCGCGAGTCTGATTTGCACTTGGCTGTTTTAATTTAAGCTTTTAAGCCTATGTTAATCCATGTCGGGACATTCAGACGGCCTAAAACCTTTTGCACATAGTTAACCTACTCGTAGGAACATCTCTTTACTTCTATACTTATATTATAAAGAGGTAAAGTTGGTTTCTTTGTATTTTGGGGTAATCTCCTAAACTACTCATCCGATTTAAAAAAATCTTTCACCAATGTGTAGCAAGGACTTTCCGAATGAACATAGGCTATATTTTATCAAGGTAGGTACCACGTGAGCGAAGCCGCGGGCGAGTAAGCTAGTCGTATACAAACACTCTCTCTTCCAAGCTATGTGTCCCACATGGTGGCGGGGTCAGCTTTCCTAACAGATTTTCTCCACTTCGCTCTGTCCTCGACGTCGTTTTCGGAAACTTGACACTCTCTCATATCTTTTAACACTACATCTCTCCATCGTATCTAGTCGTATACAAACACGATTTGTATAAATCACCAACCCTTGTGTAACGTATGACGTAGGCTATTGCGACGCAGAGTCAGCGTGGGTGGATGTCGTCAGAACTTTAAATAACTCTTGTTATTGGATCGCTATAGATTGAGCCTACGCTTTTCATTCATGCAAATTGATTGATGAGTAGCACTAATAAGGGTGAGGGAGGAGGCTTATACCCAGCAGTGGGCTTTCATTAGAGATGATTCTCAAATGATGATTCTACTCCTCCCTCAAATCATCATCAGATGATGATGATTAATATAAAATACAACAGTAACAGTAGATATTAGATATGTAAATAGATAGATAGGTAGAGATAGATAGATAGACTTGTATTTTTTTCGTTGCCTGTAAACACGGTTAAAACGAGATTTTCTAAGAATGAATATTGCTAGATCAATTTATCGCCCCCGAAATCCCTTGCATTCTAAATTTCATGAAAATCGTTGGAGCCAGAGGTATGTCCAAATACATACATATTTGGTACATGCCCACTTTTTGCAGAAGTTAACTTTCCATACGTGACAGGTTGCAAGCCCATCGACGCTATTAGAGAGCTAACTGGTTTCCTCACGATGTTTTCCTTCACCGTTTTAAGCTCGTGTTAAAGCGCATATAAATTTTTCGATGCGAAAAGTTCATTGATGCACGGCCGGATTTGAACCCACGACCTTCGGATCGAAAGTCGAGGTACTAATCCACTGGACCAACACGGCTTTTTTAAAAACAAACAAAGGACAAAAGTAATTGGATTTTGGAATTCAAAAGTAGCGGAAAACATGTCGAGGCGCGAGGTGAGCTGTAAAACAGCTTTTAAAACGTTTCTGTGATCCCAGGTATTTATTATATACTAGCTAACTTGCCCGTGGCTTCACTCACGTGGTACCTTGATAAAATATAGCCTATGTTCATTCGGAAAGTCTAAGCTACAAATTGGTGAAAGAATTTTTGAAATCGGATGAGTAGTTTCGAAGATTACCCCAAACATACAAACAAACAAACAAACCAACATTACCTCTTTATAATATTATAATATATATATAGTATAGACAGATAAACAGGGCTTAAAACTAAACAAGAAATGGCAAAGGCGAGCTTATCCCCCTAAAAAGAGTTCTCTTCCAGCAAAACCTATAGGGAGAGAGAGACAGAGTTAAAAGTCCTACTGAAACATAAATAAAAAGTAAAAAAGTAAGTTCGTATGAGCAAGTGGCCAGCTCTGTTTTAGGCCGCCTTAAGGCCTCCGTCATGGCTTAAAGCCGGGTACGACAATTTAACGTGCCCTCCGAAGCACGGAAGCGCTCAGATGTTAATGCCACTTGCGGTCACCCATCCGTCCAAAACTTAATAAATGAACGAATGAAAATTCTTTATTGCACACCTTAATTTATAAAACATAAATACAATCAGTGATAAAACTACGAACAATGTACAATGGGCGGCCTTATCGCTAAGACGCGATCTCTTCCAGGCAACCTTTGGATGGAGACTTAAATAGATTTTGTATTCGTTATTACCTGTCCATAAGGGTAGTGTCTATAGGGGGAGCGGCCGTAGCCCAGGTTGGCCAGCATGTCGTTGCTGAAGCGGTTGAAGAGGCCGCCCCAAGCGTGCCCACCAGCGAACATGGAGACCAGCACCACTGCGACGGACATGGTTAAGCTGTGGAAAAAAAACGTGTTTAATTTCATAATTAAGAATCTTTTAGGCAGATGCGTGAAATTAAATTCTCTTGGAACAGTTGAGCTACCTAAAGATCATTTAAAACGATCCTCAGATAGCTCAAATGGTTAGGTATATTTTAATTTTGTAAAGTTAGAGTCTGTAATTAAACGAATTTCTATTTATTATAAATACACTTTTTCAGCATTGCCATCCACCGCGGCAATGCTGCCAGTGTCTTGGGCACGCTTCCGTCTGGCAGTGGTTTGGATCAGTTGAGCTACCTATAGATCGTTTGTAACGATCCTTAGGTGGCTCAACTGGTTCTAATTGTATTTTGTACAGTTATGTATATAGTAGATTAGTTTCTGTAAATAAAGTATATGCTTTATAAATCATTTTAAAATTGTCAACACCAAAATTAACAAATGGTATAATAAAGAGTTATAAATAACCGCAAAATTTTCCACAAGCATTAATACAAAGTTCCGAGTAATTAGCTCTTAACGAATACTTGAACCCTTAAAGCGAATAATTAAATACGCGACTCTCAAACATTCAACTAGAGCTTATTAAGGGAAGTATCGACGCCCTATTTACCTTGAGTTTCATCAAAATAAATGGTTGTAAAAATGGCGACTAATCATTGTTTTCATTAACATTTAGAAGGACGTAATTACGACGTAGTATATTATCTTACCACCACTTGTATTGTACAATTTTTATAGGTACCTATATAATTTTTTGTAAATTTTTTGATGTCTGATATGGGCCCAATGTATTATCTAATGTATGTACATTTCATTGCCTGAAATAAACAAATTTTATTATATTTATTTATTAACTAAAACGAACTTACCTACAGCACGAAAATACTAAACTATCATTGTCTTATGACTCCGATTTTTTAAGATTGTTTCTGAATAAATGAATTTGAATTTTGAATTTGAATTCGAAGTTAATTGGAGGTAGATACATTACCTCGAATTGTGCAATTTATTGAGTTTTACATGAACTTACCTACAATACAGATCAGAATTAAGATGCGTTTTGAGATTTTTGTCTTCGTATACTTAATACAACTATTATTATGATAAAGTATAAGCGATACAGGCTTGACCTAGTGCGGGGTTAGTTTGTAAATCGTTTTTGCCCTTCTTTTAATTATTATGTCTTTTGAATTTTTGTATCATATGTTTATTAAAATAAATTTATTATTATTGTTATTATTAAAGTATGTACTCCTAATTCTTTAAGAAAATGTCACAGCAAAATAATGGTTAGCGCTGTAACATACTGAAATGTATAAGAATGTGCACAAAGCATCACGCACCGCTCTCAATAAATGACGTCACGCGTTAATATTGAAAGACCAAACTTCTAGCCGCAACAGAAACTATAATACGAGTATGAATCCGTGCTTCAGATACCATTTAAAGTCGAGTACCTAGTGTTTTGTTTTAACTTTTAAGCTATTGCATAGCTTCTATCGCGGGCCTTGAGCGTGGAGACCGAATCCAGAAATTCCGTAACGAAAATAACCTAACACCACCCACTCCGAAAAAATGCTATACAATAGCTTTACCGCGGCAGTCTCCGAGTGCCACACGTCTTTTTTTGTCTTTATTGGCATAAACTAGCAAATAGTCCTAAGACCCTTTATTCATACTAAACTTTAGGACAATAGAAAGAGCAGAGATTGTATGGAAGAGCGGGATCCTCTACACCCGGGGGACAGGTATTTTCATACATAAAAGGGGGTCCCAAACCCACGAATGTAATTAAGTTTTAAGTTACAGAAATAAAAACATTTGATTTGATTTGATTCGTTTTGATGTTCAATAGTATTATGTGCATAAAGTTTTGTTTCAAATTTGTCTTATTTTGATAACTGGCTCACAACTATTTCTCAAAAAAATTATATCATGAAGTCTCATCTTCAAAAATTAAATAAATTAGAACACGAAATATCTTCTTAAATCATTGCTCAATGTACAAATAACCCTAAAGTTTGAAAATCGAACTCCAAGCTTCCACAAAAGCTCTTAAAACTTTTAATCACATTTCATAAGTAACAGAATGAAAATATGAAAATACAGAATGAAATAAATTCACGCAACAAAACCGACTATCATTCACGCAATCCGATTGGCGAAAAACCAGAAAATGGAGTCCTTTCATTCATAACGCAATTTAACCTTCACAAATACACTGAATAAAACCTTTTTCGGTTCATTTTTAGTACTCACCGTGCCATGGTGCTCTTCTTGTGACGCTCAAAGCAGGACTGTCGATCCATACACGAGGGTCCACTGCGCAGGTCAAAAGAACATGGCTTTTTCAGGTTTAGGCGTTTTTTCACGGCGCTGTATTTCTATAGCGCTCATCTAATAACGCATGGATAAGTACTTCGACTTGGATAAGTATTTCAACTTTCGATCCGAAGGTCGTGAGTTCGAATCCGGCCGTGCATCAATGGACTTTTCGTGTCGAAAAATGTATATGCACTTTAACACGAGCTTTAAACGGTGAAGGAAAACATCGTGAGGAAACCCGCGGCTAGTCAGTCCCACACGTATTGACCATTGTCTTTCCTGTGGATATGGCCGGCTAAGCTGAGAGGATGGTTTAGGTGCTGGGCAAGCCTATTCCATCGCAACAATGTCCCAGGCACTACAGTGTCCCGTTAAGTGTAAGCAAAGCTTGCCTCCTGACTCTGTATAAATCATCTAGTAAAGATGTAAAGGCCTAAGTTTTTTTTCATCCAATAACGCGCAGATGGGATAGTGTCAGCGAAATCGCGTCGCGAATAGCGTCAGTCGAATGCCAATTCTTAAAAACTTTTCCACACTGTTTAGAAAGCGAAATTAATTTTTTTTCTTACGATTTTTTTTTTTTTGCTGATGATGAGCTACAGATTTTATAGTTTTTTATAACGTTAGTAAACTGATTCATAACTGCGTGTTATAGAACTGCATTGGTTATGGCAAAGACGATGAATACCAAGTAGACAGACAAAGGCCATGACCGAAACGGGAGTTTAAAGTAGATGGCAGCACCAGATAACCTGCAGACTTTAAACATCAGTTTTATCAAAAAAAAAAATACTTTCTAGAAAAATTACCTAACTTTTTTTTTTATACTAGCCATCTCGGACGATGTCTTGGGTAACTTCCTGAATAGCGCGTCGTCAGAAACAGCCTAAACTAAGTGGGGTGGGTTATGGTTCTCGATATTTTCAACTATCTATGACGTATGCAAATGGGATCAGATAGTTGCGTTCGATTCCGAAATTTGCCATTTTGATGGAAAGTAATGCCACGACATGGAATTTTATTTCAAATGGTAATTGCAGCTATTTTCCATTACTGGAAATTGCTAGAAATGCTATTACCTTTTCACATGCAACGTAATTGCTAAACGTTAAAGTTTTATTATACACTAGCTGAGCCCCGCGGTGTTACCCGCGGTTAATAGTTCCCGTTCCAGTGGAAATACCGGGATCAAAAGCCTATTCTTTAATCCAGGGTATCAGCAATTCTGGTGAAAGGACCTTCAACGAAGAATTGCTCTGGGATGGAAGAAATACTGGGGAGTCAAAGAAATAATGAAGAATAAGGAAATAGATTTAAAATTAAAGAGTAAAGTCTTTGACATGACCGTACTTCCATGTCTTACATATGGTTGCCAGACTTGGGCTCTAAGAAAAGAAGACGAAGAAAAACTGGCTGTGTGTCAGAGGAAAATGGAGAGAAGCATGCTTGGAGTAAGAATATCTGACCGCATTCACAATAAAACAATAAGGAAAAAAACTAAAGTAATGGACATAAAGATACGTACAAGGCAGCTAAAATGGAGTTGGGCGGGACATATCTGTAGATCGGAGGGTGATAGATGGACTAAGCGAGTAACCGAATGGATTCCACTGGATAGCAAGCGCAAACAGGGCAGACCTAAAAGGAGATGGAGAGACATATTTATCCAAAGATGTGGCCCGGAGTGGATGAGGAAAGCGAGGGAGAGAGACGTATGGAGAGATTTAGGGGAGGCCTACGCCGTAGAGGCGACTATTGCAGAAACGTAGATTATTAGATAGTAGATAGTAAGATACTTATTTGTGAAGTAGTAGAAATAAAAGGCTTTTTTATTTTATTTTATTTTATTTATCAGCAATTCTGGTACCAAATTAAGCCACAAACACACATACTTTCACCTTTATAATATTAAAATTGTACAAGGGTTAAAAGATCTTTCTCCCAAGGCAAACATTCTGCTTTTCATTTCGAATATGAGGAAATTATTTAATACTTAAAATATAAATACTACGCTAACAGAGGTATTTTTATTCTTAAAAGGGCATCTCAAACCCACGGAATGTAAATTTTAGATTAAGATAAATAAATAATAGTAAATATCAGATGACTTGAAAATTATGTTTCGTATTTGATTCAATACTTCAAACCAATTCAGATTTCTTTCCTAATATTAATTGGCACCAAGCGAAGCATTTAGTAAAAAAAAAATTACCTGTTATATGTCCGCATGCATGTACAAAGACATCGTTCAGTGGAATGGGAGAAGTATTCCCAAGTGAGCACCGATTTTAAGAGCACCTATTTTAAGAGCACCCAAGCTATTCCCATCTTAGCACCTATCAATATTTTGACGAGGTGCTCTTATTGGGAATAAGAAATAAAGTTTGATTCTATTCCCGATTGCGCACCTACGTAATGGCAGCTTCTAGTGATGGGGTTTATAGTAAAATATATCGATAAAAATTGACAGTTAAAAATTGACTTTTATTATGATATGAATTAAAGAAAATTAAGTAATTATTATTAATATCACAATCAGCCTTATATTATTTTCTAGGTACCACCCTTACATAAGACAAATAAAATAAATGACGACAAATGAAAGGTACGATCAAGATCTACATTTTGAATGACAGCTGTCAAACTTAAAACTGGCATATCTCGGAAACTAATCGAGCTAGACTTCTCGTTTTGACGACAAATGAAAGGTACGATCAAGATCTACATTTTGAATGACAGCTGTCAAACTTAAAACCGGCATATCTCGGAAACTAATCAAGCTAGACTTCTCGTTTTGACGACAAATGAAAGGTACGATCAAGATCTAAATTTTGAATGACAGCTGTCAAACTTAAAACCGGCATATCTCGGAAACTAATCAAGCGGCTTTTTGACGGGAATTCGAGGTGCCATGTTGCCTTTTTTGTTTTATTTTCCAAAACTTGTGTTTTAGCGAATATTAATGTGTAATAATGGTGGATTATTAACTGTTAAGTGTTCGTGAACGTACATAAGTGTGGGCAAATGAAACAAAACTGGATATCGTTGCATTTCGAGTTCTCTCAAATAGTCCGTGAAAAGCTTTAGTAAAGATCCCACATCTTTACTGACGCTGACTATGACTTTGACTTGACCTTGTGACTAAACTTTAAACTAACTAAAAACACATGGTAGTGGCTAAATGCGTGGCACAAGCCGTGCGAAAGCCAAAATAAAAGAAGTGAAGTGAAGTAATCAAGCTAGACTTCTCGTTTTGACGACAAATTAAAGGTACGATCAATATCTAAATTTTGAATGACAGCTGTCAAACTTAAAACCACACTAATCATAACACCAATTTCCTATTTTAGAAGCGCAGCTTTTCTAAGCAGTGGCCAATTGTAATGAGCCCACTTTTGTACTCTTCAATTATTGTAATGATCAGTTGATTCCTTTTTTTCGCATCTTTTTGACATTTCGACTGTCCCATTTTTTGGCGAATTTCACTGAAATTATTACAGTTAAATTGTAAAATTCCTAAAATCTTTGATAGATTTTTTCCACTGTTTTTATTGATTATCTTGCTAAGAGTTGAGTAGTGGCTCTCAAGGAAATTGTTAGTTTTATGGGCTTGGCCATAACAAGTCCATTTGTTTGACCATAGCCTGTGTTCTATCCACTGTGATAACATATAGTCATTAAATTTTGTGATGTTATCACCTTGTGGACTCTCACTCATTATGTATAGCCATGCATCATCTATAGCTTCTGGTGGTAGATGGGGTAGCACGGTACAAAGAGCAACATGCTTTCGATTGATACTGCTATCATTTAGACCCAATTCTTTTCCTTTTTTTTTTAAAGCTTTTTTAAAATGAAAGTAGCATCCATATACTAAAACATTGGGGAACACAGCCTCAACGCCCCTGACTGCAGCTTCTTCGAAGTCACTTGTAAAAATATTTACACATATGTCTGCTACCGCCGATTTCAATAATTGGAATAATTTAATATATGTAGTCTTTTTTTTGTCTAAAAGCAAAGCATATGCTAATGGCTTTACAACACCATCAATCTCACCATGCATACTATAAATTTGGAGAAACGGCTTTGGCGCGCATTTAAATGTACCGTCGCAGTATATATGGTGTATTCTTGAAAGCTCTGTCTTGCTTTTTTGAGTTGCAAACAGTAGAATCCGTGATCTTCCATCGTCATAGTCTGCCAACAGGAAGTCCAAATATTTCTTTGGTACCTTTAATCAAATAAATTTAGGTTGTGAAATTTGAGCCATTACTTATTGGTTATTAATAAAATAATTACGCTACTTTCCATAAAAACTTTGGCACCCCTAGTTTCTATCTAATTGCATTTTCCTTTAAAACGAAAATAGAAAAAAAAAGTTACCCACTTGTACATCTCCAGCAGATCTTGCAAATAGCCGGTCAACTCCATGAACCCTGTTTCTCTTTCTGTAGAGACTGGATTTTATATTTTGGAAATTAGGCAAATCAGTTATTAAATCAAGTCCTCGATCTTTCAAGATATTTGCTTTGTTTTTGTAAATTGTTGGAATAGGCTCATCGGTGGATGTAACTTCTTTGTAAAGGTCCTTTATAGCTTCATTTACTTGTATGTCGCCGCTGTTTTGGATTTGACAGCTGTGTTCTGTTATTTTTAGTATATCTTCATTTCCATTGATAGTCAAAAACCCATGACAAGATTTATCCAAGCACCGCCATAATACACTTCCTCCTTTGTAAGTTTTGAACTTTCTGAACTGTCTATTTTCGTATATTATTATTGGTCTACCTCTTTTACTGGTAGTGAAGCTTATGGCTGCATTTTTATTACTTGGACCAGGGTCTTTATTCCCCAAATCACTTTATAAGAACGTAACGTGCAGTGACGTCATTTTGAAATACGAATCTATGGTGCCAAGGCTTGTTTTCTTAAAATGGTATTCTCCACGCTCTGTCACACAAGTTAAGTCTTGATCTTGAACGAATAGCCACTGGACTAGACATAATTATAAGCGAACGTACCTTCACCGGTCTTGTCAGTAGGTAACCAGTCAAATTCTAGCCTTGGTCGTTTGTTTTTGCGTAAGTCTGAAGCACTTACTTTTCAATAAAACATCTCCCAAAAATTACTAAATGTTCAGATAAATTGTGTAAAAACTATAGCGGCGGAAGCAGCACTACTTCTTTTCACATATTAGTAGGTACATTATTTTATTACATTTAGGTATTGTTATTAATCACTAAATAGAATCACAATGTAGGTACCTACCTAAAATAAAATTTCGTATTAGCCAACTTTATTTAAGGTGCCTGTATGGGTGAAACTAGCGCCACCGCCTATTTTATTTTATTATTACGTTGAACAAAGGAATTTGAAAAAACTGAATGTACAGTTTGTGAAACCTATCATAAGCTTTTTTTAATACCTATGTAATAGTTTCATTTTGTATAGTTTAGGAGAAATAGCGAAAATAGAGTTTGGTAGCCACCAAGTGCAACTTCGCTATGTACATATAATAAATATGTATGTAATTACAGATAAAATGTATCTATGTAGTTTATCAGTCATCTGGTTACCATAACACAAGCATTAAATTGCTTAGCTTGGGACTAGATGACGCCGCCGTGTGGAATGTCCAAGGATATTTATTTATTATTTATTTATTTACTTATTTATATTTTATGTCGGGTCCAGTGGCTACTTCGTTCATGGTCTTGATATTTTCGTAATTCGTTCAAAACCATACTTCCGCGAATGTTTTTGGAAAGTTATCATAATTTCAGTTGATTGATTTTTTTGGTTTAAGCCACATCATATTATAAGTAAAATAACATTGAATTAGATGGTTATTAAATAACAATAATTATTAATTTTGTTGTTATTCAAAGTTTTGAGTCAAAAAATAATTATTTTAATTCATTAGGTACGTCCGACTAGTTCCCGGACGAATTGTCAAATGTCATAACAATTATCTACTTCAATCATTGATTGATTTTCATCGAAATTGCATTTTCTCTATTTTAATTACCTAAAACTAGCAATGAAAATGTAAATTGTTATTCGAAAACAACGCACAAATATAAGTAGGAGAGATTTAGGGGATCATGATCCTAATCAATGGATCCTAAAATTGTAAACGTGTGAGCACTACCTAGAAGTGGTTTTAGTGATTGCGCGGCATCCTTGGAGGCAAACTTGGGTAGCTTTGTACTTTATTTGGAGCTATCAAAAGTCAATTGGAAACGATTGGTTAGCACTATCAGCCAGCCTAGTGCAAGTCGCTTCATAGCGAAATTGGAGAGCACGTTCAATGTTGCTGCCAACCTACATTTCCTACTTTTCGTCTCGGCAAGAGAGTAATTAAGTCAGAGTTTTTTTTATCAATCACATTTATTTCACAACCATTTATTATTAATTGCATTTGTTAGATCCATGAGGGCATCAGCGATCCTGTAAAAGCAATCTCATCATAGTGCTTTGTGAATAAATTTATAAAAAATGTGTTGTTTTTTTCTGGTAAAGCATAATATTTTATATAGCACTTATTTTAGGTTATCTTGTTAGGATTACCGACTTGATTTATCTTTGTTGCCGACAAATATTCAATGATAGAATACGTAATATAATTTTCTCAAAATACAATAAATAAATAATACCGTGCCGTCACTAATGTCAAGTCAAACCCTGACAATCAAAGAGAATATAAACACTACGTTTACTGACAATGTTCCCCGACGGCAAAAAGTCTCTCCTCCAATGAGGCTGCAGTGTAGATGATGTGACCAAAAAGGCGTTTATCTTAGTTGCCGCCTCAATGATTTAGTACATTATTTGTCGTAAAAATAATATTTTTAAGCTATTGCATAGCTTCTATTGCGGGCCTTGAGCGTGGAGACCGAATCCAGAAATTCCGTAACGAAAATAACCTAACACCCTCCACTCCGAAAAAATGCTATGCAATAGCTTTACCGCGGCAGTCTCCGAGTGCTACACTTCTTTCACCATTGAATAGTTAAAATAACACAAATCTCATAATAAATATGAAAAATTGTACCGCGCTTTAGCAGTGTTTTTACAAAACACGGTATTGAGAAGCATGGAATTTTGACAGGTATTAACCTCGCCTAGTCGTGGCACAAAGAGCATGTAACGGTGGCATACGGAATTTGAAAATTCATGACATTGCGTATGTTATGTTTTCATTGGTCAATACCAATCTAAACGAGCCTAGGTGACATGTAAAATTGCACATTTTTGGATTTTGAATTTCGAATAGTCAATAAAGCACGTGTTTGAGTGACAGGTTTGGATTCCATCGTTTATATTAACTTGTCACTTACATGCCACACTCAGTAATAAAAAAACTTATAACTCTCACGTCACGTCAGAATGCACCACCATTAGATATTAATAGAAAATTATTGACAATTTATTTTGAACATAATTATCATCGCGCATAAAAGTTTTAGATTGCAAAATTGTTTTAAAAAGCAATTACATAATATAATTTATAACAATTATGAACAACAGGAGCAACAAAATATAATTGATTATTTATTATTATTATTATTCTTTATGTATGTCAAGGTTTACCATCATGGGACTATAGAGTCCCGGAACTTTGGTAGGCATGCATGGGGCCGAAGCCAACACATAGAGGCCCTTTTGACAGTTTTGATGTTTTAGTGATGGACACACATAACGGATACTTATCAATAAAAATCTATATACTTAATATAATTTATTAAGCCGCGAGTGAAAAGCGAAATGCTAGTTCAAAAGTAATAAAATAGGCTTAGTACTTTTGAGCGCGAGTGTAGCCATGCGCAAACATACCGGCTTTTTTCCAGCGCACGGACTATATCATTATAGACAACCAATGTCATCATAACTTACGACACTTTTTAAAAAATTAAAAGAAAAAGGTTGGAACGTAAAATTAATCAAAAAAGTTTTCATTTTATATTTTATTTTTGTAAATATTCCATAATATATAAACTTAAACTACCACTGACTGACTGACAGAATTGTTCTCCCTGTTGGTGGATGGGGAGGTAGGTATATTTTGACGGATTCGTATAGAGGTAGGTCTGGTGACTTCGGGAAAAATCGCAAATCCCCCCTTTTTGCCCCCCTTCCCCCCCCCCCTTTTGAGGATCTCGGAAACTAAGAGACTTGGAACAATTTTTTTTGCGGAATCGGATAGAGGAGGCTCGGAAAAGTAAAAATATTTTTTCAGTGTTGCCCCCTTTGCCCCCACTCTCCCCCCCTTTTTCGAATCTCGAAAGCCTTATGACTTGGAACAAATTTTTTTTCAGATTCTTGTAAAGGGGAACTTAATTAGTCAGAATATTTTTTCAAAACTCACCCCCCCCCCTCCCCAACCTCCCCTAAAATTGAAAGAGCTGTATTTTCACAACGGTTGGAGATATCCATTAGGTGTTTGAACAAATATTATAGTGGGTAGGCGTCGGAGGTCCTGAGTGGAGCGAACCTACGAGACCTGAGTGGAGCGGAGGGGGGAGGAGGCGAGCGAAGCGAGCCGCCGACCCCCGTAGCGTAACGAAGGTCGAGTGGGTGAGCGTAACTCAGGGCCGACGACTTGGTAAATTTTTTTTTTTTTTTTTTTTCTTAATGGCTAAGGGCTCCTAAAGGGTTTTCATACTGATTTAGGGGTTCCCATAGCGGTTTATTAAATATTTTAAATCTCCTATGGATTCTCAAAATTTTAAGAGGGTAAACCTACCTGTCAAACACATGGATAAAGAAAACCGCGTGCTGCTTGCAGCACGCGCACCACGCAAACTAGTTATAATATATAAACTTAGACTACCACTCACTCACTGACAGAATTGTTCTCCCTGTTGGTGGATGGGGAGGTAGGTATATTTTTACGGATTCGTATAGAGGTAGGTCTGGTGAGTTGGGGAAAAATCGCAAACCCCCCCTTTTTGCCCCCCTTCCCCCCCCCTTTTTCGGATCTCGGAAACTAAGAGACTTGGAACAATTTTTTTTGCGGAATCGGATAGAGGAGGCTCGGGGAAGTAATAATTTTTTTGCAGTGTTGCCCCCTTTGCCCCCCCTCTCCCCCCCTTTTTCGAATCTTGAAAGCCTTAAGACTTGAAACAAATTTTTTTTCAGATTCGTATTAAGGGGAACTTAGTTAGACAATTTTTTTTTTAAAACTTACCCCCCCCTCCCCAACCTCCCCTAAAATTGAAAGGGCTGTAACTTCACAACGGTTAGAGATATCCATTAGGTTTTTGAACAAATATTATAGTAGGTAGGCGTCGGAGGTCCTGAGTGGAGCGAACCTACGAGACCTGAGTGGAGCGGAGGGGGGAGGAGGCGAGCGAAGCGAGCCGCCGACCCCCGTAGCGTAACGAAGGTCGAGTGGGTGAGCGTAACTCAGGGCCGACGACTTAGATTTTTTTTTTCTTTTTTTTTTTTCTTAATGCTTTAGGACTCCTAAAGGGTTTTCATACTGATTTAGGGCTTCCCATAGCGGTTTATTAAATATTTTAGATCTCCTATGGATTCTCAAAATTTTAAAAGGGTAAACCTACCTGTCAATAACATGGAAAAAGAAAACCGCGTGCTGCTTGCAGCACGCGCACCACGCAAACTAGTTATAATATATAAACTTAGACTACCACTCACTGACTGATTGACAGAATTGTTCTCCCTGTTGGTGGATGGGGAGGTATGTATATTTTGACGGATTCGTATAGAGGTAGGTCTGGTGACTTCGGGAAAAATCGCAAACCCCCCCTTTTTGCCCCCCTTCCCCCCCCCCTTTTTAGAATCTCGAGCACCTTAAGACTTGGAACAATTTTTTTTGCGGAATCGGATAGAGGAGGCTCGGGGAAGTAAAAATTTTTTTTCAGTGTTGCCCCCTATGCCCCCCCTCTCCCCCCCTTTTGCGGATCTCGAAAGCCTTAAGACTTGGAACAAATATTTTTTCAGATTTGTATTAAGGGGAACTTAGTTAGACAAAATATTTTTTTAAAACATACCCCCCTCCCTCCCCAACCTCCCCTAAAATTGAAAGGGCTGTAACTTCACAACGGTTAGAGATATCCATTAGGTGTTTGAACAAATATTATAGTGGGTAGGCGTCGGAGGTCCTGAGTGGAGCGAACCTACGAGACCTGAGTGGAGCGGAGGGGGGAGGAGGCGAGCGAAGCGAGCCGCCGACCCCCGTAGCGTAACGAAGGTCGAGTGGGTGAGCGTAACTCAGGGCCGACGACTTGGTAAATTTTTTTTTTTTTTTTTTTCTTAATGGCTAAGGGCTCCTAAAGGGTTTTCATACTGATTTAGGGGTTCCCATAGCGGTTTATTAAATATTTTTAATCTCCTATGGATTCTCAAAATTTTATAAGGGTCTCTCTACCTGTCAGAAACATGGAAAAAGAAAACCGCGTGCTGCTTGCAGCACGCGCACCACGCAAACTAGTATTAAATATATAGTTGATTGCATTTTTGTTTAACGTTCTAACGCTTGAATGCATGACGTTCCTAAAAAATCTTGACTTTTATTATTTATTTAGGCCATAATTAGAATCAGAATATCATATTATATCATATCATTCAAAATTTAGATCTTGATCGTACCTTTAATTTGTCTTCAAAACGAGAAGTCTAGCTCGATTAGTTTCCGAGATATGCCAGTTTTAAGTTTGACAGCTGTCATTCAAAATTTAGATCTTGATCGTACCTTTAATTTGTCTTCAAAACGAGAAGTCTAGCTCGATTAGTTTCCGAGATATGCCAGTTTTAAGTTTGACAGCTGTCATTCAAAATTTAGATCTTGATCGTACCTTTAATTTGTCTTCAAAACGAGAAGTCTAGCTCGATTAGTTTCCGAGATATGCCAGTTTTAAGTTTGACAGCTGTCATTCAAAATTTAGATCTTGATCGTACCTTTCATTTGTCGTCAAAACGAGAAGTCTAGCTCGATTAGTTTCCGAGATATGCCAGTTTTAAGTTTGACAGCTGTCATTCAAAATTTAGATCTTGATCGTACCTTTCATTTGTCGTCAAAACGAGAAGTCTAGCTCGATTAGTTTCCGAGATATGCCAGTTTTAAGTTTGACAGCTGTCATTCAAAATTTAGATCTTGATCGTACCTTTCATTTGTCGTCAAAACGAGAAGTCTAGCTCGATTAGTTTCCGAGATATGCCAGTTTTAAGTTTGACAGCTGTCATTCAAAATTTAGATCTTGATCGTACCTTTCATTTGTCGTCAAAACGAGAAGTCTAGCTCGATTAGTTTCCGAGATATGCCAGTTTTAAGTTTGACAGCTGTCATTCAAAATTTAGATCTTGATCGTACCTTTAATTTGTCGTCAAAACGAGAAGTCTAGCTCGATTAGTTTCCGAGATATGCCAGTTTTAAGTTTGACAGCTGTCACAATTACTTAATTTTCTTTAATTCATATCATAATAAAAGTACCTACTGTCAATTTTTATCGATATATTTTACTATAAACCCCATCACTAGAAGCTGCCATTACGTAGGTGCGCAATCGGGAATAGAATCAAACTTTATTTCTTATTCCCAATAAGAGCACCTCGTCAAAATTTTGATAGGTGCTAAGATGGGAATAGCTTGGGTGCTCTTAAAATAGGTGCTCTTAAAATCGGTGCTCACTTGGGAATACTTCGAATGGGACGCACGTCATTGAGCTGACACAAACACGCCCTGTGACGACGCAATGAACACGAGGAAATGACTAACAATAATGAAAGCTTGTGTAACTTGCTCTTTAGAAACATTACTTTTTATGTAATGTGTAACAAGCAAAGGTCTCTCTGAAAATTATAGGTACACTGGTCCTTGTCTTTAGCTATCTTTCACCACTCCTTCTCAAACCTGTCAAGATAGTCCCACCAACGTTTTTTTGGTCGGCCTTGAAGCCAGCCCTTCTCTGTAGGGTTACCGGCGGTTTTTGTGTAGTATAGTAATCTATCCTCGCTCAAGTGTCAGGTATTCTAAATGTATGGAATGTTTAGTTCATGCAAGTTACCGAGGGAGGCGCTGCACTGGATTTTCATACATTTGTGATATTTGACTCGGTATCAAGGAGAGTAACCAATATAACGGTAAACTAGCGCTAACCCCTCTGGCCCAAGGAGTGAAGATGTATGTTCACTTCTCGGATTGACTCTGGCTTACGTGGCCTGCCCAGTCCCACTTAGAGCTCTGCCTCATTAGGACGCCATGGCGACGTCGCCGGCTACCGTATCCAAACAGTTAATATAGAAATGTATGGTACCTAACTCACTTAGCGACGGTTTGGCGACCACATATTTCTATATTAACTGCTTGGATACGTAGCCAGCGACGTCGCCATGGCGTTCCAATGAGGCAGAGCTCTTAAGCGTAGATTTTTTGCTCCCCACATTAATGTCAGTTATGAAACGCAGCATGAGATTTTTGCATGAGATCTGCGCGTGTAAAGCCTTAAATGCTGTCATTACTTAAACATAATGGCGAAATGCAAAGTGTGCCATTTAGGGTGGGGTCTAATTGAGGCGAAAACCCAAAACCACAGGAAATCAAATTAATTTTCACAAAGGCCACCCTACCACCCTTGCCAACAGCCAAGCCCTACTATGCCCTGCCTAGCCCGGCAAAGTAGGGCTAGGCAGGGCATAGTAGCTCACGCTATACACTATTGGTCCATGGTTTTCTTCAAACTACATCCTATTACTAAGGGAGATCAAAAGACGTAAAATAATTTCAGTATTTATTAAATAACATTATTTTACAACTACAGCAACAGACTAAGCAAGCATTGCACCACTAGTACCACCAGCTTCAACAGCCCCGGCAGCAGCCCCCCTCCGATGCCAATCAGCAAATCATCAGCCAGCTCTGTTATCCAAACAGTTAATATAGAAATGTATGGTACCTAACTCACTTAGCGACGGTTTGGCGACCACATATTTCTATATTAACTGCTTGGATACGTAGCCAGCGACGTCGCCATGGCGTTCCAATGAGGCAGAGCTCTTAAGCGTAGATTTTTTGCTCCCCACATTAATGTCAGTTATGAAACGCAGCATGAGATTTTTTGCATGAGATCTGCGCGTGTAAAGTCTTAAATGCTGTCATTACTTAAACATAATGGCGAAATGCAAAGTGTGCCATTTAGGGTGGGGTCTAATTGAGGCGAAAACCCAAAACCACAGGAAATCAAATTAATTTTCACAAAGGCCACCCTACCACCCTTGCCAACAGCCAAGCCCTACTATGCCCTGCCTAGCCCGGCAAAGTAGGGCTAGGCAGGGCATAGTAGCTCACGCTATACACTATTGGTCCATGGTTTTCTTCAAACTACATCCTATTACTAAGGGAGATCAAAAGACGTAAAATAATTTCAGTATTTATTAAATAACATTATTTTACAACTACAGCAACAGACTAAGCAAGCATTGCACCACTAGTACCACCAGCTTCAACAGCCCCGGCAGCAGCCCCCCTCCGATGCCAATCAGCAAATCATCAGCCAGCTCTGTTATCGAAGATATCAGCGTCGCCAGCAGAGTCTGGAGATTTGCCACCCCAGTTGGTGGAGTATTAGGATTGGCTCCAAACGCATACTCTGGCAAAGATCTTAGGAAGTTTACAATCGCAAGCGCTTGGGAGTAGAGTTTTAAGAGTGAGGTTTCCAAAGCTCCAAGGTCGACAGGGATGAGGCAGCTGACGGAGGGAGGGAGAGTGTCGAAGATGGAGAGGAGGGATAGAAGGAGGTTGTAAACGTTGTTGAGGAGGGGGAGGAGGATGTTGACTAGAGGGTAGACTGCAGGGAGTTGGACTCCGGTGGCTGACACTGGCTGAAAAGAAAAAGGTTTGTAAAACATTATATTTTAAACTGATGATAAACAAAATCGCTAAGGTTCGAATCCGGTCGTGCATCAATGAACTTTTCGCATCGAAAAATTTATATGCGCTTTTACACGAGCTTATAACGGTGAAGGAAAACATCGTGAGGAAACCAGTTAGCTCTCTAATAGCGTCGATGGGCTTGC
Organism: Xanthorhoe designata; assembly: GCA_963582015.1. Taxonomy (NCBI): domain Eukaryota; kingdom Metazoa; phylum Arthropoda; class Insecta; order Lepidoptera; family Geometridae; genus Xanthorhoe; species Xanthorhoe designata. The sequence continues at coordinate 4,244,299 of OY757056.1, read as the reverse complement.
AACCTGTCATGTATGGAAAAGTTAACTTCTGCAAAAAGTGGGCATGTACCAAATGTTATGTATGTATTCGGACATACCTCTGACTATCTTAGACATCTTCAAAAAGATCTAAAAATTGCCTAATGATCTGAAAGAAATGTCTACCGCTCATTTTTTTTTTATGCTAAGCTTTAGCTGATTATTTGCTGACAGCGAGCCCTTTAGCAGAAAGACATACCGTCGCTAATTTTTAATTTGTGTAGGCAAAGCTTGCCTCCTGACTCTGTATAAATCATCTAGTAAAGATGTAAAGGCCTGAGTAGTACTTAACTTACCGTTAGTGAAAATACTGCGACAACGCAAAAGCAGACAACCGTTAATTTGAACATTATTATCACATAAATAAAAAAATAAAAATAAACTACAAAAACTATAGTGCTTATGAAAAGTAGTTTTATTAAACACTTTTTATATATCAGTAGTTGCTAAATATGTTACAATTTTTGAAGATAGTGTTGATTAAAATCAAATAATATGCATTACATGCAGTTAATTAAGTAACTCGGTTTAGTTGTAATATCTTAGATTATCGTAATAGATATGGAAATGATCTACAAAACTAAATAACTTGGATTTAACGACGCCATTAAATCTCGTGAACTTCTCGATCAATTATAAAGTGAAAAGTCATGATTGGCGCCACTGAAAACCAGCGCTTCAACAGTCATTATGCTGCTTGGGGCAATGCTAAGGGGTAGCCTATATTTTCTTGTTACTCGATTGTCAATAAGTATTTTTCATTTGTATGTTATCCATGTTTATGTTGATGGAAAATAAAATCTTTTTCTATGCTTTTCTATTCTATAAAAGAAATATAATAATGATGACAATTTAGAAAAGAAAGATAGATAAATTAGAGTGATAGAGGAGAGTGGAAGAGAAAAACATGTTGTGCCGACCCCATTTAGCGTGGGATAAGGGCAGGAAAATGATAATGAATATAGAAATATTATGTTCAAATGGATAAGGCATGTAGTGAGGATATGAGATTCTTAACATTCAAATGATAACCCATTCCCGACCCAGCTGCCACGTGCATCATGGACTGGACGCTGGACTGGGAATAATACATAAGCTACTTTTGATCCCGGTATTCCCGCGGGAATGGAAACTACCGCGGGCTGCAGCTAGTTTCGAAATATTTGACCTATTTTATGGATGTACAGTGCGTTGGATGTCCATGATAAATAAATAAACAAACAAAAGCAACAACACAGCACAATTTGTTTTTCTTAGTGGTCAAGGTGTTATATATTGACCTAGTTTCAAAGCATCATATTGCGGACATCACGTTCAATCATCTACCAAGTCAGCTTGTACAAATTATTATTTCAATTATATTATTATGTTGTGCTAAATTAGTATGCACGCGGCTTCACTTGCGTGGTAGGTACTTGTTAAAAGTGTGTGTTAGTATGTTACTAAGCATCAGACAAAGCCTTTTAATAGTAGTTTTTGCAAGAAAGAGTAATAACCATTCATCTATCTCTATCTTTATCTATCCACATAACCTAATACTTTCGTATTATAATATTTGAAGGGAATTTATTATTCAGCCATAATCGTCCCACTGCAGGGCAAAGGCCTCCTTCTTCCACTCTTCGCGACTTAGCGCGTCCACAGGCCATGTGCTAAGGTATGAGTCCAGCTCGTCCCGCCATCTCATCCTGGGTCTTCCACGTCGTGGTGTCGCGTTGTGTGGGGTCCACTCCGTGGTCCTCTTCGCCCACAATTCGTTCGGAGTTACTTGCATAAATACCAGAGCAATAATTGAATGCAATAATTACGGGCATCTAATTGACGTTTAATTGTAAGCAACTGTTGTTTAGACCATGCAAGTCATGATGACAGTAAATTTAATTGTATGCAACAGGCAAGAATCTTGCATCGTGTAAATGACACTTTTCATTCACATTTAAATAATGATAATGTTTATACTTACATCACTTTCAATCTATCTCTGCCGAGTCAGCGTTTTCAATTGAACGTGTAGGTATTGTAGGTACTTATGCTCGTAATTATTAGTACCTACACTACAAGTAGGTCAATAACTTTTATTATGCTGATTCGAATTTAACACAGTTTTAAGTACATTGAACTAAAAACCTTTTATTATCGCGATTTTGTGTTATTCAACACTTTCATACGCATATTTGATAATATTTTTAAAAAAATTTAAGATTTTATTATTGTTTTGTAATATAAAATAAGTAAGCAGTAGGTACTTACTACTCACGACGTTTTGTTTCATCAGTTACCTAGTGTGAATGCGCATAGATTTTTATGGTAGGGATTCGAACCCGCGATTTTCGGGTTGAAAGTCGAATACTCACACGGCCGACACACTCTTATTATGTTTTATGATATACCTTCATTACTATAAATTTTCTTATTAAAAGAAAAATCATTAACATTATCTTGTAAAAATATAATAATAGTATCTAGGTATTTTTATGCTTAATAAAACTTCATTTATTGTATCAAAAATACCTCCCTAAGGGCCTAATTCTCAAAAGTACTCTTAATTTAATAGGGAGCAGGTACACGCTTCGTCTCACAATTGGTATCAAAAGCCCTCATTAGAATAAGTTTTAAAGTTCTCTTAAACCGACGCCATAAAAACTGGAACTTTGAAAGAAAGAAGAAAGAAAGAAAATACATTTATTGGCCCCAACAACACGTAAGTAGTTATAACAAAAAATACAAAAATATGTAGGTACCTACATAAATAAAACAGACAAGAAAAAAAATGTGTTGCGTGGGGTCAAATTAGGTCTCTGTCTCAGCATATTATTATGCTGCACCAGACCTAGGTAGGTAAGCTTTGCTATCAGAATCATTCACATCTTTACGCAGAACAAGTGGCGTTCTTGAATGTTCTTGACAATTGTCTTTATTAAACTTTCGCCTATAAAGGCCAAACGAAGCGCACAGTCGCTGAACGTGTCAAGGAATATATAGCAGCGGTCAAAAATCGACAAATAAATAAGTCTGCTATAGCGGAGCATATAGTAGACTCAGGACCCAATCACTGGATAGAATTGCACAATCCAAAAATCCTTGCCAACGAGAAGCATTATTACAAGAGAATGGTTCGGGAAGCGATTGAGATTAAGAAGTATCCTAATTTTAATCGTGAAGACGGCTTCAGACTCTCTTCCTCGTGGAATCCAGTGATTGCAAAGTGTACTCGTCATGTGAGATCAACTCAGTATCGGGAAACGTCGGGTGAATATTAAAGGTAATGTTTGCATATGTTTTATAATGTGTTCTTGACAATCATTAGCCCCCTTTTTACGGACACTCTATCGTGCGTGATTATAGCAATCTTGCGCGAAAGAGCTAGCGTGTAAAGATGTTACAAGCGGAAGGGATTTCACGTACAGGATCATGGGCAATCCAGTACGCTTCTGAGAAAGTAAAGTTACACATTCTGAGGAGTAATCGCGCGCAAATAAACACGCAGCAAGCTTAAAAAACACAATCGCCCACGATTGCGTGGGCAGGCTTTCCTATACGCTCCTAGAACGATAGAGTGTCCATATAAAGGGGGCTTTTTAGGCAATGTTTGGAGTTGTCACAATTTGGATGTACAATAGGCAACAGCTGAGCTTAACCGTGTTTTGGAAGGCACGTTAAAATGATGGCGTTAAGTCATGACAAAGGTCTTCGGATGTCCGATAAAGTTTGTCAACAGAGTTAACCATTAGCTCATAAGAACTTACTTGTTTAACCAGCCTTTGTATGCTTGTTATCTTGACCACCATTTATCAACTAAGTTTGTGTTTGTGAATGTTACTTCTTCATACTGATATAAATTAACGCGTTCAGTGCCCATGACGCACTGACGGATTGCATGGCCTCGTGAACGGCACTCTCCTTAGGGCACAGCGGGATCTTGACCGGGAATGGGTTAAGGAAGGAATAATAATCTTAATGGTTGTTATACAGACACGCGTCGGTTGTCAAGTACCTTTTTAATTGTTTTTCTTTTGAGTAAGGCTGATAATAAATGTTATTTCTTGCTTAATTAATATTTTACTTGTTTAATTATTTATAAAACACTTTTTTTAACGAATAGTTAGTAGCCAAACTTACCTTCGAAAATTAAGACTTAAATTACATTAAGCGAAGCTCAGAATGAGTGATGATTTTCTTAATCAATATTTAGCAACCTACATTTTACTGTTATCATGTCCATCAAATAACTTGCATATACCTTGATAACACAGACTTTGCTGTAGATTATCGTAACAAATCGATTGTATTTTACATAAGCAATTATGTAACAATTCATTTCACATAGATAACTTCGTGTTTATAAAAAGAAATGGTATAGAAAACTACATAAATATAATTTATCTTTAGCAGTAAGTCTTTGAAATGGATAGGTATAGTGTACTATTTGCATTGGCTGTATTTTTATTGGTTAGTATTTCGTTACATTTATTTTATCTTATTATCATAATCACACACTTAAACAATAAACATCCCACGGTTCAGTAAAACATATTTTTACAATCATATTTTTATCTTAAGAAAACAAATTGCTTTCCAAGATAAAATAGAATATGGCAACTCCTCTCCAGAAAATTTTTCTTATCAATGTAGAACTTCGTCTCTATAAAATACACGATTTATTACTTACCATTAACATCCCAACTTGATCAAACTTAGCTTATTTGTAGTTTTTCTGATATGCATCTTAATATAAAAACATCTCAAAAAGAGACAATTTGTAATCTTATTTTTCTAGTTAGTCTACCAAACAGGGACAAGAAAGAGACACGTCATCATTCTCCTGCCCTTATCCCACGCTGAGTGGGGTCGGAACAACATATTTTTCTCTTTCACTCTCCTCTCTCATTCGTCAACTCTGAACTCACTCCTCTTACATTTATATCAAGAAAGAGACACGTAAATAGTCATTTGTAACCTTTTTCTTCCAGGTATCACCAAGCCAAGCCATGATCCCAGCCTACTCCGTATCAGCTCTCCGTCTTGCTTTCGACGAGATCTCCACCGTCCTGCCCATAGCCAACCAGCTGGCTTGCCTCCTCCTCCCCTTCCTCATAAACCTCATCAACAACTTGAACAACCTATCCAACATTGTGCAGAATTTGACCCCCGCTTTGTTGCCATACTTCGGCTGTACTTTGCCACTTTTGTATGCGACATTGACAGATCTCGCGTCAGTTTTGTTCTTGTATATATCTGTGCTGATTTCGCTGTTCAGGTCAAATGTTCTGGCAGCCCCAGGCTTGCTTCTTGGATTAGTGTCAGCGGTCCTCAATTTGGTGCTGAATTTGCTGAGTGGTTTGACAGATGGCAGTGGGCTGTTGAGCGGGTTGATCAAGTTGATTACTAATGTGCTTTGTGAGGTTGAGAAGTTGTTGTTGTAGGTAAATAAATGTGTTGTTATTGTTATTGTTTTGTTTATTTAATGACCGAAGCTTGAAAGAAAATAATGAGCAAGAAATAATCACGTCATGACTGTATGCCTTAAGATTATCTTAGATATTTTGGTAGGCATTTGAGATGTATAAGGGGGTAATCAAAGGTATGTGTTATTGTAAAATCGCTACATGCAGTTGAAGTTAACATAAACAAAATATAAAAGATGTTAATATAGAGAAGGAAGGGAGGCCTTTGCCCTGCAGTGGGATGATTCGGGCTTATAATAAATAAGTATTTTAATCATTATCTTTTTTAATCTGGTAATAGAATACAAAACTGCATAGAACTATAATAATAAATAAGGTCATAGTCTATCCTCAGATCAAAAAATATATTATCCAAGGTTAGCTGTTTTAAGAATAACCTAATCTACGTCATAGCCGTAGACAAGTCTATTGATTTCGGAACAAAGCCTCTACGAACCTCGTAGCATCTCGTAGACCTGCTACGAATTCCATTTGCATAGAATACCGTTTTGTGATAATTGTGGGTTACGTAATACCTCTATTAAAAGTAATAAATTGCTTGTAATTTTTAGGATAACTTAGTGGTTTAAAGCTAGCACACCAAAAAAACTACAAAAATATAAATTAATAACGTAAAGATTATTGATTCGGACAGATACGTACAAACATCTAGTAACAAAAAAAATGAAATAGTGGAATATAGCCAGTTTCTCAAACGCGAATCTCAAAAAATACTCAATCGATCATCTCAAAAATTACTAAAATCAACAAAAACAACCATTGTCGTACTATTTGACAGTGTTGGTCTTGCATTTTTTTTTTGTTTCTAGACTGGTACCTAGTTAGTCAAACCACGTGACAAGTTTATTGTCAAATGAGAAACAAATTCAACACTGTCACGTGATTTGACCGTTTGAACACTGCGCAGTTTGACAGCCAGCGCTCTTTTTACGTGGCGCGACCTATACAATAAAAGCTAAAAATTTAATTCTGTTTTTTTACTACCTAGGCTATTTTTCAAAAACTAAACTGACAAATTTTACAGTTAGTTCCTTTCTCTTTTTTCTATCTTTTATTAGTAAAAACTTAATAGAAATTCGTCACGTGGTTTAAGAAAAATACGTGTACCTAGATACTTACAAATAACTTTTTTTTTTATTGTTTAGAGAAAAAAATGTACCTACAGTAAAATTGTAATTCTAAAAAAATTATAATTCTAATACCAAAGTCACCATCTCTGGTCATTTTTAATACAAGCTACAAGATAATTATTACGCTACTTATTTATGGCAGAGTAAAAGTTCCAAAAGACGTGTGTCAAATCCCAGCCGGATTTTCGTTTAGAAATAATAATAATAGTAAATAAATATCCTCGGACATTCCACATGGCGTCATCTATTCCCAAGCTAAGCAATTTAATTGCTTGTGTTATGGCAAAGACGATTAATATCTAGAAGACAGACAAAGGCCATACACAAAATCGTAACCCGATCCCGCAGTACCAGATAGCCTGAAAACTTTAAAACATCAATTTTATCCAAGAAATTTCAATACTTAGTAGTAGGTAGCAACAATATTCAATATTTAAACATTTTTAACTAGAAAGTAATTGAAATTTCTTGGATAAAATTGATGTTTTAGAGTTTTCAGGCTATTTTTTAGGGTTACGATTTTGTGTATGGCCTTTGTCTGTCTTCTAGATATTAATCGTCTTTGGTTATGGTGACCAGATGATATACTACATAGATACATTGTTTTTGTAAATACATACATATTATACATAGAAAACACCCAGACTTGAGACAAATATTTGCGGATGACAAATGACGAGTGAAAGAGGAAAATGGAGGACCTATGCCGGGTTCCTTTAACGAACGTACGGATGTCCGTAGGTTGTCATAGCAACGTAGAGAGATAACCAATCTGTCAAAAAGTTTCATACATTTTGTGTGTGTGTTTACATAAACAACGTTGCTATGACGACCGACCTACGCACATCCGTACGTTGGATATTAGGAACCGGAGGTTAGTGAATAAAGGCAGGTATTTTATTGTTTCTTGTTAAAAAAACACTCTTTTATTAAGTTTTGTATAAGTACGAATGTTAAAGCAATAAAACTGTTAACAAATAAAATTTTCCGTGCCTTATCAAGATCCCGGTAAAGTTATGTACATTATCAATATTATGCAATTTAGTATCTTAAAAACGTAATAAAAGAAATACATTATTTAACTGTCACGTATTTATAAATAGGGCTCAGTCCACCGTGTTCAGATTTTTTTGATCTTTCCAAAAGTATACAAAGTTGAGGATATGAAGAATGAGAAAGCGAGATGATGGAGAAATTGTGTTTATTTCATTTGCTATCTATAATTATATCGGTACGTATTTAGTTCTAAATAAATACATAGATTAAAATAAGTTAATAATAATTGTGTTTCCCGTTTTCTCTCATTGCAGAGATATAAATTAATTTAAAGTTTATAAAATAGGATCACAAATTATATTATTAGTTACTAGATAATGGTATAATTTATTTGTCGTTTAGCATTAATTCTGAGATTTTATTTCATCAACCTAAGTATTGCAACCATTACTAGTATTTCAAATGAGTGCGTTTGCATGCTGAAGTAGGTAGTCTCTGATATTACTGAATCAATTAAAAACATCTACACTGTATATTAATTAAAAACCTAAAAAACGTTGAGTAAATTGTTTCCTCGCAAGTAAAGTCAGGCCGATAGTTAATTATAATCCTAATTTCGTTTACCAAGAAACTTAATTAATAATTAGACATTATAATAGCACACGGGAAATTACTACGGGACACGTGTCGTGTGAGACGCGACCGCGATGATGACCACACTCATACCCAGGTGAAGATTCTCCGGAAGAATCGAAACATTGTCGGTATCTAAATCGACGATAATTTTACGTGAGTAATTTCCCGTGTGCTATTATAATGTCTAATACAACTCACGATAGTTTTGAAAGTGAAATATTAATTAATAATGTTTCATTTTTTGTTTGTTTTCAGGTGTCTACTAATCCACTTGGTCAACTAGTACAGTCCTGCAATGTCTGCCAACCCTCATCTTACAGCAACTCTGCTTCTATCCCAGTCGTAATTCAACAACCAAGCAACACCAACCCATATCCCCAGGCCAACACGGCTCAAATTCCCGCAGCCTTCTCAGGTCCGTTAGGAGATACTTTGAATCAAGTCTTACTGAGTAAGATTCTGGGCAATCCGTCGCTTCAAAAGATTATTGATCCTAATACGAAATTGGTCAATCAAAATGGCGAAGCAGTACAAAGGCAAGTACCTAATACAGGTGTACCAAATGTAATAAACAACTATTTTATAGTACCGCCAGAGTTCTTCAACATAAATGAAACTGTGAGCAAAAACGAAGAAGTTCTAGTTGAAAAAGTTAAAAGACCTAGACGGAGGAAAGTAAAAAAAAAACTAAGGAAAGTACAGATAAGTCCTGAAGATAATGAAAACATACCTAGAAAAGTTACAAGTAGGAGACGAAATCAAAAAGAATTAGGAACTTTAAAGAATATGAGAACTCATATTGATGGAAACGACAGCGTTGAAATAACTGAACTTGAACTCGATGAATCACAAGAAGCAACAAAAAAAGTTGAAGACAGTAAACGAAAGCATCGTCAAAAGAAAAAGAAAACAGCACCACCACCAATAGAAGAATCTGATGAAGATGAATATCTCGAGTTGGAAGACCTTAGTCCTATTGCAGACACAGGAGACAAAACCAAAGTGTCAAGAAAATCTAAGCCTAAACCTATCATTGTTGATGACGAATCTAATGAAATAGAAACTGAAGCACCAAAATCTAAAACATTTAAAGATAAATCTCATTCTCGTGTCACAGAGCAAGATATAGATAATGAAATTGAAATATCTCAAACAAAACAGTCCAAAAAAAGTAAACGTAAAGAAATTTCAGACAAAAAACTTGAAGATAAAATCTTGAAGAATATCGAAATACCTACTGATGTTTCTAATAGGGCTTCTTCAGAAAATAGACAAACGAGGGACTCCAAGAGGAACGGAAATAAAAGAGACCCTGGACAGAGACAGATGTCTAGAAAAGATCCATCAAACATAACTCCCTTCCCAGACGAAGTACTCAAAAACTTTTTTCCTAACATGCCTATGGGTAATCTTTATAACCCTAATTCAAATTACCCCTATAATTTTAACCAGTATTATCAATATCTTGATCCTGCTAGAAATAATGATGCTAACAGAAATAAAAGAAGACGCACAAATCAAAATAGAAAAAATAGTCAACCAAGTTCCAAAACCCATACTATCGAAATCAAGCTAAAGCCGAAGAAAAAAGACAATTCTACAGAAGCTGTAGAAACCACTGAAAAACCCAAAGATGTAGAAGATATAACGGTTTCTATTGAAGTGGACCAAAGTACAGAATCGATTGAACAAATCACAGCGATACCTATGGAAATGCCACAAAAAGTTTCACCAGCTAACACAGATGATGAAGATTCCTTAGAAAGCTATGAAACATTCAGTAAACTGGAAGACTTACATGAGTTTATAACACCCGAACTAGGAAACGAAGATGAAGTTTATCCTATGACCAATAATGGAATCATAAACGACTACTACCCTGTTTTTGATGATGATGTTTACTACAACCCTTACGTTGAAAAGGTTAAAAATCTTGAAGATGATAGATATTACTATGAAACAGGAAACGAAGATAAATCAAATGACAGAAGAAAGTTTGATCGGTATGAAGAACCTAAAAGTACTAAACGGGATACTAAAAACAGAGATTCAGAAATTATTGATACCAAAATCAAAAAAGTTAGTAAAGCCGATCCAGTTATCAATAAATACGATCACAATGAATATTTAGATCACATATCCACTTTTTCCGATAGCGCTGAACATGAAACAGTTAAATCAAATGATGATATAAGAAGAGTGAAAGTGCCACCGAAGAATACAAGGGTTAAATCTGAAATAGTCGAGACAGTCTCCGCGGGTTCGAAAGTAGTAAAATACGGAATACCTTCCGATGAAACTGTTGAAGATACTTCAAGTTATACAAACAGTGATGGTAGTGCAGGTGTTGGAACCACATACGTCGTTGCTAAATCCTTAGGAAAAGCTGAAGATTATTACTGAATGAATATTACACACTGCCATCTAGCCCTAAAAAAAACATTGGAACTATAGAAATTGGATTTATGAAATTTTGATTATTATATTACTTGCTTACAGAGGTAAACCATTGCATAAAATTGTCTTTGTTTAGGTTAATAAAAGATTTGTTTTAAAAATATATTTATTTACTATTAATAATTTTTTTAATACGTAGTTTAATTTACATAAAACACAATCTATTGGTTTCGGTATGCAGGCGTTTGTTTGCAACAAACTCAGTAAAATAATAATTTAAACTTCATCTTGACAACGGGGCGCTACGTACCGGGTCCAACAGACAACATACTATAACTAAGAATTTTTTTTTTACTTTATTTTTATGTACAAAAACTAAATTATTTAAATGAAAGAGGAGAATTACAAACACACTTCTAATAATAAGCAGTATACTTACCATGACATTTGCACATCAATCATGCGCGCTAACGAGTAGTTATTTAGCAGATAATAGTGGCAATTCTGGATGTTCAGTTTAGGCGAAATTTAATTAAACTAATTTGACAGCACTAAAAATGTTGCCGTACCTTTCATAGCGTTTGAAATAAAAAGGATGGCATCCATTTTAGTGGTGTCAAATTAGTTCAGTTAAGTTTTGGAGACATCCAGAATTGCCACTAATAATGTATGAAAAATTGACACAGTCTTTAGCGGATAGATCGCTACTTAACAACAGCGCGCGTATTAATATGGCAAGACATGGTAAGACAGAGATCGACACAATGTTACCACACATTATTGACATTGTTTAATAAGTTTATTTATTTACTCAGAAATGAGGTTGAATGATGTAAAAAAAGAATAGTTTTTAACATAAAGTATCATTTTGATAATATAATATTATAGTACGTAGGTATTTGGAAACCCTTTGCTTAATTGACATTTTAAAGCGTATATTTACAAGTTAAACTAAACTTCATCAGATCGCCCTAAGTAAACATAACAAACAACGCAGACCTTAAATATTTGCTTTCAAAGGTCAATCAAAGTTCAAACAAACGAAAGTTATATAATAATAATAATAATAATAATAATAATAATAATTTATTTTAATAAACATATGATACAAAATTTCAAAAGACATAATAATTAAAAAAAAAGAAGGACCTTATAAACTTGACCTTATTAAAATACCATTAGAAGTCAATTTGAAACATTAAAATAAACACACGAGAATCATGGCACCACTGAGTAGGGTCCTAAATAAATAAAATTGACGGTCCAAAGTATATATACCTGTTACCGACGAAGCTCATTGCTTTCAGGGTCTTCTGACGTGGGCTAGGTGGCAACACTAGGATGTAAGTCCAAGCTTCTATCAAATCACCTTATGTTGACATTGTCGCTGTCAAAAGCTTTTTTTTATTTACCTACGACAAAAAAAGGGCTTAGTCGCTGAGCGACCACATCGCCCTAACGGTAAACATAGGAATCTTACTAACTAAAGTAATGGAGCAATGTTTATTGTGTATTTGATGGCTGGGCAATGTTTGCCAACAATTGCAGCCACAAATTAAATATAGCCCGTTTAGACGCCCCATTAGGATTTCACAAATACAAAACAAAGAGAGAAGGAGAAAAAACAATTACTTAATACTTATACCAAAGACTGTACTTTATAAAGTACAAAGTCTTTGACTTACACTTCTGGCTGTCAAAACTATTTTGATATTTGGTACTAGGTATTCAACCTCATTTCTTCGTTTCCAGACGGATTGTGGAATAATATTGTTTTAAAAACACGCATTGTCACAATCGACCATAGACAAGCAATGGACCCATCGCCCTAGTGGCCAAAGAGAATATAACCATAGTATTACCACCACAAAAAGGCGATTTTTTTCAGAAGGTAACACTTAAATAAGTCTGAGCACACTACGTTTTTCGAACGAGCAGTCACTGCGCCATTTTGTTGTGCGCGTCACAGATTAGGTAGAGCTATTAGTGCGCGTCACCTGCTAGTTCGCAGCGCGTTTCACAAACGCGAGGGTAGTGTGCATGGTCACAGCTTGCCACCTTCTTTTTGTTCGTCACGCGTTTGTATAAAACGTGATGTGACTGCGCGTTCAACAATTTAGTGAGCAAAAGTTCTTAGCCGTGAATATAGTAAAACACATTTATCCATGACAATGCCATGCCTTGACAATCCGATAAATGTATTTAATTTAGCGACAAATTTAGTATTGTACAAGACGCCTTATATTTATATTGTAAAATATACATTGTAAAAATAAATTCTGAATATAATTCTGGCTTTAACCAGGCAACATAGACAAAACGTCATTCATCGAACGTTCATCGACGTTATCATCAACTAACATTTCAAGTAATGATATCAATTCTCGTAACTTTTTAGTATAATTGTTAGAATCTAAGTTATTCGTATCGTTCATAGATGGCGTTGCTGAAAATGTTTTATTAATATCCATTGA